>CM064567.1:14429403-14524538 GCA_032716605.1 Paralithodes platypus
ATTTATCGTTTCATGATCTTTTTTAGTTTCCTCCCTAGACGTCCATCAAGCTTAAAATTACATCCCCTAGACCCCCATTTCTAGATTTTTTTTTACATTTTTCGGTAGAAAATTGTCCCGGTAGAATGCCGATTCCTCTTAAATTACAGGCTCGCTATCGCTCGCCAGGAAAAGATCGACACCTAAATGGCACAAAAGGTCTTAAAATTGACAGAAATGAGGCAAAAGTTCTTAAAATCGCCAAACTAGTGGGGCGAACGACAAAATAAAATCTCAAAAGCAATGGGGCTAAACATGAGGGAGAAAGGGATCCAGAAATAAATATCTCAAGTCGAAATCACCCCTTAGAAATTGCAGACGGAAACTGGAGAGACCGGGGGTTGGCTATATACTGTAGGTGACCTGACTTATGGACAGATACCGGGTAACATATATTGTGTATATACCGGTAACATATATTGTGTATATACCGGTAACATATATTGTGTATATACCGGTAACATATATTGTGTATATACCGGTAACATATATTGTGTATATACCGGTAACATATATTGTGTATATACCGGTAACATATATTGTGTATATACCGGTAACATATATTGTGTATATACCGGTAACATATATTTGTGTATATACCGGTAACATATATTGTGTATATACCGGTAACATATATTGTGTATATACCGGTAACAATATATTGTGTATACCGGTAACATATATTGTGTATATACCGGTAACATATATTGTGTATATACCGGGTAACATATATTGTGTATATACCGGTAACATATATTGTGTATATACCGGTAACATATATTGTGTATATACCGGGTAACATATATTGTGTATATACCGGTAACATATATTGTGTATATACCGGTAACATATATTGTGTATATACCGGTAACATATATTGTGTATATACCGGTAACATATATTGTGTATATACCGGGTAACATATATTGTGTATATACCGGTAACATATATTGTGTATATACCGGTAACATATATGGTGTATATACCGGGTAACATATATTGTGTATTATACCGGTAACATATATTGTGTATATACCGGTAACATATATTGTGTATATACCGGTAACATATATTGTGTAGATACCGGGTAAGATATATTGTGTAATTCCCGGTAACATATATTGTGTATATACCGGGTAACATATATTGTGTATATACCGGTAACATATATTGTGTATATACCGGTAACATATATTGTGTATATACCGGTAACATATATTGTGTATATACCGGGTAACATATATGTGTATATACCGGGTAACATATATGTGTGTATATACCGGTAACATATTGTGTATATACCGGTAACATATATTGTGTATATACCGGTAACATATATTGTGTATATACCGGGTAACATATATTGTGTATATACCGGTAACATATATTGTGTATATACCGGTAACATATATTGTGTATATACCGGTAACATATATGTGTATATACCGGGTAACATATATTGTGTATATACCGGTAACATATATTGTGTATATACCGGTAACATATATTGTGTATATACCGGTAACATATATTGTGTATATACCGGGTAACATATATTGTGTATATACCGGTAACATATATTGTGTATATACCGGTAACATATATTGTGTATATACCGGTAACATATATTGTGTATATACCGGTAACATATATTGTGTATATACCGGTAACATATATTGTGTATATACCGGGTAACATATATGGTGTATATACCGGTAACATATATTGTGTATATACCGGTAAACATATATTGTGTATATACCGGTAACATATATTGTGTATATACCGGGTAACATATATTGTGTATATACCGGTAACATATATTGTGTATATACCGGTAACATATATTGTGTATATACCGGTAACATATATTGTGTATATACCGGTAACATATATTGTGTATATACCGGTAACATATATTGTGTATATACCGGTAACATATATTGTGTATATACCGGGTAACATATATTGTGTATATACCGGGTAACATATATTGTGTATATACCGGTAACATATATTGTGTATATACCGGGTAACATATATTGTGTATATACCGGTAACATATATTGTGTATATACCGGTAACATATATTGTGTATATACCGGTAACATATATTGTGTATATACCGGTAACATATATTGTGTATATACCGGTAACATATATTGTGTATATACCGGGTAACATATATTGTGTATATACCGGGTAACATATATTGTGTATATACCGGTAACATATATTGTGTATATACCGGTAACATATATTGTGTATATACCGGGTAACATATATTGTGTATATACCGGTAATATATTGTGTATATACCGGTAACATATATTGTGTATATACCGGTAACATATATTGTGTATATACCGGTAACATATATTGTGTATATACCGGGTAACATATATTGTGTATATACCGGTAACATATATTGTGTATATACCGGGTAACATATATTGTGTATATACCGGTAACATATATTGTGTATATACCGGTAACATATATTGTGTATATACCGGGTAACATATATTGTGTATATACCGGTAACATATATTGTGTATATACCGGTAACATATATTGTGTATATACCGGTAACCTATATTGTGTATATACCGGTAACATATATTGTGTATATACCGGGTAACATATATTGTGTATATACCGGTAACATATTGTGTATATACCGGTAACATATATTGTGTATATACCGGTAACATATATTGTGTATATACCGGTAACATATATTGTGTATATACCGGTAACATATATTGTGTATATACCGGGTAACATATATTGTGTATATACCGGTAACATATATTGTGTATATACCGGGTAACATATATTGTGTATATACCGGTAACATATATTGTGTATATACCGGTAACATATATTGTGTATATACCGGTAACATATATTGTGTATATACCGGTAACATATATTGTGTATATACCGGTAACATATATTGTGTATATACCGGGTAACATATATTGTGTATATACCGGGTAACATATATTGTGTATATACCGGTACCATATATTGTGTATATACCGGTAACATATATGGTATATACCGGTAACATATATTGTGTATATACTGGTAACATATTTTGTGTTTATACGGGTAACATATATTGTGTATATACCGGTAACATATATTGTGTATATACCGGTAACATATATTGTGTATATACCGGGTAACATATATTGTGTATATACCGGTAACATATATTGTGTATTATACCGGTAACATATATTGTGTATATACCGGTAACATATATTGTGTATATACCGGTAACATATATTGTGTATATACCGGTAACATATTGTGTATATACCGGTAACATATATTGTGTATATACCGGTAACATATATTGTGTATATACCGGTAACATATATTGTGTATATACCGGTAACATATATTGTGTATATACCGGGTACATATATTGTGTATATACCGGGTACATATATTGTGTATATACCGGTAACATATATTGTGTATATACCGGGTAACATATATTGTGTATATACCGGTACATATATTGTGTATATACCGGGTAACATATATTGTGTATATACCGGTAACATATATTGTGTATGGTAACATATACCGGTACATATATTGTGTATACATAACATATTGTGTATATACCGGTAACATATATTGTGTATATACCGGGTAACATATATTGTGTATATACCGGTAACATATATTGTGTATATACCGGGTAACATATATTGTGTATATACCGGTAACATATATTGTGTATATACCGGGTAACATATATTGTGTATATACCGGGTAACATATATTGTGTATATACCGGTAACATATATTGTGTATATACCGGTAACATATATTGTGTATATACCGGTAACATATATTGTGTATATACCGGTACATATATTGTGTATACCGGTAACATATATTGTGTATACCGGTAACATATATTGTGTATATACCGGGTAACATATATTGTGTATATACCGGTAACATATATTGTGTATATACCGGTAACATATATTGTGTATATACCGGTAACATATATTGTGTATATACCGGTAACATATATTGTGTATATACCGGGTAACATATATTGTTGTATATACCGGGTAACATATATTGTGTATATACCGGTAACATATATTGTGTATATACGGGGTAACATATTTGTGTATACCGGTAACATATATTTGTATATACCGGGTAACATTATTGTGTATACCGGTAACATATATTGTGTATATACCGGGTAACATATATTATGTATATCCCGGGTAATATATATTGTGTATATACCGGTTAACATATATTGTGTATGTACCGGTACATATATTGTGTATATACCGGTAACATATATTGTGTATACCGGGTAACATATTGGTATATACCGGTAACATATATTGTGTATATACCGGTAACATATATTGTGTATATACCGGGTAACATATATGTGTATATACCGGTAACATATATTGTGTATTACCGGTAACATATATTGTGTATATACCGGTAACATATATTGTATATACCGGTAACATATATTGTGTATATACCGGTAACATATATTGTGTATATCGGTACATTATGTGTATATACCGGTAACATATTGTGTATATGTATTGTGTATATACCGGAACATATATTGTGTATACCGGGTAACATATATTGTGTATATACCGGTAACATATATTGTGTATATACCGGGTAACATATATTGTGTATATACCGGTAACATATATTGTATATACCGGGTAACATATATTGTGTATATACCGGTACATATATTGTGTATATACCGGTAACATATATTGTGTATATACCGGTAACATATATGTGTATATACCGGGTAACATATTTTCTCTATATACCGGGTAACATATATTGTGTTATACCGGGTAACATATATTGTGTTATATACCGGTAACATATATGTGTATATACCGGGTAACATATATTGTGTATAACCGGTAACATATATTGTGTATATACCGGGTAACATATATTGTGTATATACCGGTAACATATATTGTGTATATACCGGTAACATATTGTGTATATACCGGGTACATATATTGTGTATATACCGGTAACATATATTGTGTATATACCGGTAACATATATTGTGTATATACCGGGTACATATATTGTGTATATACCGGTACATATATTGTGTATATACCGGGTAACATATATTGTGTATATACCGGTAACATATATTGTGTATATACCGGGTAACATATATTGTATATTATATATTGTGTATACCGGTACATATATTGTGTATATACCGGTAACATATATTGTGTATATACCGGTAACATATATTGTGTATATACCGGGTAACATATATTGTGTATATACCGGTAACATATATTGTGTATATACCGGGTAACATATATTGTGTATATACCGGTAACATATATTGTGTATATACCGGGTAACATATATTGTGTATATACCGGTAACATATATTGTGTATATACCGGTAACATATATGTGTATATACCGTACATATATTGTGTATAAGGGTAACATATATTGTGTATATACCGGGTACATATATTGTGTATATACCGGAAACATATATTGTGTATATACCGGTAACATATATTGTGTATATACCGGGTAACATATATTGTGTATATTACCGGGTAACTTATATTTTGTATATACAGGTAACTTATTTTGTATATACAGGTAACTTATTTTGTATATACAGGTAACTTATTTTGTATATACAGGTAACTTATTTTGTATATATACAGGGTAACATATATTGTGTATATACAGGTAACTTATATTTTGTATATACAGGTAACTTATTTGGTTTATACAGTAACTTATTTTGTATATACAGGTAACTTATTTTGTATATACAGGTAACTTATTTTGTATATTACCGGGTAACATATATTGTGTATATACCGGGTAACATATATTGTGTATATACCGTAACATATATTGTGTATATACCGGTAACATATATTGTGTATATACCGGGTAACATATATTGTGTATATACCGGTAACATATATTGTGTATATACCGGTAACATATATTGTGTATATACCGGTAACATATATTGTGTATACCGGGTAACATATATTGTGTATATACCGGTAACATATATTGTGTATATACCGGTAACATATATTGTGTATATACCGGTAACATATATTGTGTATATACCGGTAACATATATTGTGTATATACCGGTAACATATATTGTGTATATACCGGTAACATATATTGTGTATATACCGGTAACATATATTGTGTATATACCGGTAACATATATTGTGTATATACCGGGTAACATATATTGTGTATATACCGGGTAACATATATTGTGTATATACCGGTAACATATATTGTGTATATACCGGGTAACATATATTGTGTATATACCGGGTAACATATATTGTGTATATATACCGGTAACATATATTGTGTATATACCGGGTAACATATATTGTGTATATACCGGTAACATATATTGTGTATATACCGGGTAACATATATTGTGTATATACCGGGTAACATATATTGTGTATATACCGGGTAACATATATTGTGTATATACCGGTAACATATATTGTGTATATACCGGGTAACATATATTGTGTATATACCGGGTAACATATATTGTGTATATACCGGGTAACATATATTGTGTATATACCGGGTAACATATATTGTGTATATACCGGTAACATATATTGTGTATATACCGGTAACATATATTGTGTATATACCGGTAACATATATTGTGTATATACCGGTAACATATTGTGTATATACCGGTAACATATATTGTGTATATACCGGGTAACATATATTGTGTATATACCGGTAACATATATTGTGTATATACCGGTAACATATATTGTGTATATACCGGTAACATATATTGTGTATATACCGGGTAACATATATTGTGTATATACCGGGTAACATATATTGTGTATATACCGGTAACATATATTGTGTATATACGGGTAACATATATTGTGTATATACCGGTAACATATATTGTGTATATACCGGGTAACATATATTGTGTATATACCGGTAACATATATTGTGTATATACCGGGTAACATATATTGTGTATATACCGGGTAACATATATTGTGTATATACCGGGTAACATATATTGTGTATATACCGGTAACATATATTGTGTATATACCGGTAACATATATTGTGTATATACCGGTAACATATATTGTGTATATACCGGTAACATATATTGTGTATATACCGGGTAACATATATTGTGTATATACCGGTAACATATATTGTGTATATACCGGGTAACATATATTGTGTATATACCGGTAACATATATTGTGTATATACCGGGTAACATATATTGTGTATATACCGGGTAACGTATATTGTGTATATACCGGTAACATATATTGTGTATATACCGGGTAACATATATTGTGTATATACCGGGTAACATATATTGTGTATATACCGGGTAACATATATTGTGTATATACCGGTAACATATATTGTGTATATACCGGTACAGCATTTAACGTCTAACATAAAAAGCGTTAGCAATCCTATTCTATATTTTCCCAGTTTCCAACTAAAAAAGGTACCGTAAAACACAAGTGAGGGCCTGGGGCTGATAACACGTCTGGTGTGCTGAGTTAAGGGGGAGGTATTCGCTTTTCTAAACCCTTCTTCCTCATGTTTAGCCCCAATAGTTTTCAGATTTTAAGACGTTCTCTCCATTAGTTTAACTATTTTAAGATTTTTCGCCCCATTTTGCTGTCAATCTTAAGAATTTTCGTGCCATTTAGGTGTTGATATTTTCTTGGCGAGCGTTAGCGAGCCTGTAATTTTAAGAGTAGCCGGCCTTTGACCGGGATATTTTTCTACCAAAAAATGTACACATTTATCTTGAAGGGGGGTCTAGGGGGTGTTTTTTTTTTAACTTGATGGAGGTCTAGCGAGGAAACTTTAAAACAAATGAATTGATATATATATAGACCAAGAAACAAGCACTACCGTACCCCCTTAACCCTTAACTGGCGGCGCGCAACATATGTCGAGTGAAATAAATTTGGACTAAGTGACGGTGCACGACAGCTGTCGAGCACCATTTTCAGCACGTAATGTTGCTGAGAGAGAGAGCTGAGCGGTAGGATGAGCATAGTACCCTTATGACCGCTCTCCACGACCACCGTGGACGTACTGAACTGTATTCTACTTTCCTCCCCCCTTTCTCACCCGCTACACAGGGAATTATGTAAGGAAATTACCTTATTTTAGGGTCTTTGCACTCGTGTTGCACGATCGTTGCAAGAGAACCAGTGGTCGTACAAGGATGGTTCGGGTGTCATTGGAAAGCTCTGTTTACGGCCTTTCAGGGATAGATACTTGTTTTACGCTCTGGGTCTTATTTAGGCATGACAATGAGCACGGAAACAACCCTATTTAGGGTAAAAAAAAACGCTGTGCGGTAAGGTCAAATAGACCGCCTAGCCCGCCAATAAGGTGTTAAGAGCTTGTAAGGTCAGTGAGAGAGAAAGAGAGAGAGAGAGAGAGAGAGAGAGAGAGAGAGAGAGAGAGAGAGAGAGAGAGAGAGAGAGAGAGAGAGAGAGAGAGAGAGAGAGAGAGGATGTTGATATGGTGTCACTGGCAGTTTAATTAATTTCTTCAAGAGAGGATGTTGATATGGTGTCACTGGCAGTTTAATTAATTTCTTCAACAGAGTTAATGTGTGTGTTGGGCCAGATTCATTATAATTTTTCTTGTGGTATAAATTCTCTTTTGAACCATTGTTGTAGTCCTTATATTTTGACGATCTTATATGTGTATTTTTCTCTTCAGTTTATAAAGAGCCTGTGGGAGTTAGTTTTTGTTATAATGGAATATAAATGACGTCATTGATTTGAAAAATATAATTTAATTAATATAGTTTGCGTGTGTTATTGGCAGATTAGTTTTGTTTTATAAGCACCTATTAATCTCTTTAGCCGTCTTCTCAGCCCATTCAGTAGGCTGGTTATAAAAGATTCAAAGCTATAAAATATATTACAAGGGAATACACACTGCTAAAAATGTCTTATGTGGAAAGTATGGAATTCGTCATTGATGAAACAAACATAAAACCATTCTTTTCTGTCTATTTTCAAATACCGGTAGGCCTATATTAAATATGCTTATATATAATTACAGTATGTTAAGTTGGCTTTTTTGTATATAACGGAGGCGAAATGTTGATCGTTGTGTTAAGGGGATAGTGGCTGCTTTTGTGGTGTATTAATTCGTGTATTCATTTAGTTTTTAGTTTTCTCGCTAGACCTCCCTCAAACTTAGAAGAACACCCCCTAGACCCCCCTCCCCCCCTCAAGATAAATTTATACATTTTTTGGTAGAACATTTTCCCGGCCAAAGGCCATTTCCTCTTACAATTATAAGCTCGCTATTGCTCGCCAGGAAAAATCGACACCTAAATGGCGCGATAGGTCTTAAAATTGAAAACAAAACGGAGCTAAAGGTGTTAAAATCGTCAAACTAATGGGCCGAACGTCTTAAAATTCTCAACAATAATGTTCCTTTATACCTACGTTCAGGGTGATCATTGTTCACATGTGCCTTGTACTGCAAACCTATACACATGTGACATAACAACATTGCTTTCTATGGGAGATAGCCTATATGGTATATTATCTAACATCCTCCGCTTTCCTCCCCTTACTTAGTCAGTGTTTCGTTCCATACGCTAGGCCACAACCATGTATTTCATGAGCTGACTGCTAATACTTATGTTTCATTTAGCTTTGTGTTTAGAAAAAAAGGTAAACACAATTTATTTTACTGTTTTACACTGGTCTGTTGTTTTTAGCATCATTGTATATAATTTAGCTATTCACGACAAGAATGCACAACTCGAACAAGTTGGAAGACGGTTGCCAAGCGAGAATTTCTTTTCTCCCGTGATATCGAGTACCGGTAAAGGACCAATTCTCTTTCTAATTTACATCAACGACATAGATGAGGGTCTCACCTGTACAATCTCGAAGTTTGCTGACGATACAAAAATTGCAAATAGCGTACTCTCAAAAGAACAAGTTGACGATATGCAACACAATCTAGATAAGTTGTCATGTTGGGCCCAAATTTGGCAAATGGTTTTCAATGCGGATAAATGTAAAGTAGTACATATCGGATACCAAAATGAGAAAGCAAACTATTCGATGAATGGCACTCAGCTTAAGATTGTAGACAGATAAATCGATCTGGGTGTAACAATATCGAGTATCCTAAAACCGAGTCAACAATGTTCAGAAGTTGTTAAGAAGGCAAACAAAATAATTGGCTTTATAGGCAGGTCATTTGAGCATAAATCCAAAGAAGTAATCCTAACTCTTTACAATTCCTTAGTCCGCCCTCTTCTGGAATACTGCGTTCAATCCTGGTGCCCTTATTACCAAATAGACAAGCTAGAACGAGTTCAACGTAGAGTTACCAAAATGATACCTAGCTTAAAGAACAAACCATACGAGGAGCGTCTTAGAGAATTAAATCTATTTCCTTTAACCCAGCGCCGATTAAGAGGCGACTTAATTAAAATGTTCAAAATCATCAAAGGCATCAACAATATGAACTGTAGTAAGTACTTTACTATCGACCAATCTAATCACACGCGGGAAAACTGTTGCAAAATTATTGGTAAATCTTTTAACTCACACGATTCTAAGAATTTTTTCTTCAATCGAGTTGTCAACTTGTGGAATGGGCTTCCACGAGACGCTATAGACTGCAGCACCGTTGATTCCTTTAAACTTCGCCTAGACAAATATCTTGCATCAAACCCTCGACTGACTGCGTTTGTAAATGAATAACTTTATTTTATTCCCCCCTCAAGTTCGCCAAGGATTATTGAATATATATATATTACTAAGACGTAACTCTCTTTTTCCCAGATATACGAAAGATCATTAATTTTACCGTATAACTGTTATGTTACTAACCCATCTGTCCCGCACTAACTTCCTAATCCTGTCACGGACATTAGTTCCAGGGCAGTAGTTCCCTTTCCAATGTTCCCTTATCCACTCTAAACCACTGTTTGGACACTAGATCCTCAGTGTTTTGGAGGACAAGCAGCCTAGAAGGGTCACTAGACCTGTTGTTGCTTTATTTCCTTTGTACTCCTTTGTACTCTATGAGGTGTGGAGTGCTGGTGTGAAGTGGGAGGTGAAGCGTAATAGGTAGACGTGGAGATTAATTTGTAAAATTAAAACTGACCTCTAGAAATCAAACGGCTTGTATAGGTTTTATGGAATTAACCACTATAGAGAGTACGGTAGATGTACAATCGCTTGCACATATAGCTGGTACACAACAGAACTTAAAACAGGGACAAATAACTAATACGAACCGACTTGGTAATGTGTTTTAAGGGAATGTTGCAAAATATATCTATCATGGAGTTTGAATTGTTCACGAAATTGTATACCGTACTACTAATAATTGTAGGCAGTTGAACCAGCTCATATCACCTCCCTGATCTATCCGTGGTTCTGACATACGGTAAGCCAAAATAATGTTCAAACACCCAAGTCAATATCCTCGAGAGCGTGAAGCCTCGAGAAACCTCACACCAACCCCGTGGAGCTCACAGAAAAGTAAAAAAAATATATTTTCTGGTTGGTTGAGCGAGTGAGGAAAATGTTGGATAACGTTTCGTGCCTCGACGACTTATATATTGACCATCAGAGAGTGTGAGTCGTTGGTGTTAGGAAGGACGGTGAAAGGGAGAGAGAGAGGGAGGTGTTTCTGGGGAATTTATGGAATATAATTGTCTAAACACCAACTACAAAACTATATACAGGTACCGGTATACTACAGTATATATTAAAAAGCAAGTTCCATCCCAAAATCAATCCAGATATTTTTTTAATATTTATTTTGGGTGGGGAGTTAGAGAGAAAATACATAAGAACATACCGGTAACACAAATATAGACATAATATAGACAAATACATAAGAACATAACACAAATATAGACATCTGCAAAAGGCCTGCTGGCCCATACGAGGCAATTCTTTCTTCCCTACATCCATATAAGACTCCCTTACACTAAAATAGTCTCCCACTACAACCTGTATCCTCTACAGTCTACGCTTTACCTACGGTATCTTATAGCTACCAAAGAACATCGTATTTTTAATCAGAAAGACACAGGATGATGAATTTTGCATACAAGATGAAGCTGAACACAGTACAATAGCCAACATTCATAACATCAATAGCTTACAATGACATAAAATAGTATATAAACTAACATAATTCAAAGTTACCGGTAAATGAGATTTCCAGAAAGAAAGAGAAAGAGGATGAATATAATTAACACAATACTAATGACTAGATAATGAGTGAGGCAGCAGAGGAGAGCCAGACACATAATTATGGAGACCGTTCACTAATTAATGCCAGAGAGAGACAAGAGATAACCTTGACACAGAGGAAGAGATGTGGTCTGAAGTGAATGAATACATTTTGATATTATAATTATTCTGACGATGGAGTTTAATTAGTAATACTTTAATACTATATTATATATATATATATAGCCTATACTGGTATACAGTATACTGTGTGTGTGTGTGTGTGTGTGTGTGTGTGTGTGTGTGTGTGTGTGTGTGTGTGTGTGTGTGTGTGTGTGTGTGTGTGTGTGTGTGTGTGTGTGTGTGTGTGTGTGTGTTGTTTTTTTAATCCTAAGCGAAGATCGTTGAGAAATTATGCTGTACCAGTAATGTGTATTTTGTTGAAACGCTGAGTATAACATATTTTTCTATTCCACAGTTAATGCATCAAAACACAGGAACAGTTTAATCTCGTGAAAAAAGGAGAGATCAAACGTAATATATAAGATAATGGTGAAGAATATTATATAGTCCGGTAGCCATGGCGCTGCACCTTGTTTTGTCGGATAATTTTTTTTTTTTTTTTGCTGTTTCTTGTAGCTTGGGGGTACCTCTTCAAAATACAGGAGGGTGCCCAGTGGGCACGCTTGGACATGTTGAGATATTAACCCCATAAACACCAAAATCACAAAAGAAACGTGATTTATTATCAAGTCCGTCACCAGAGATGTCAGGGAGACAGTGGTCAACAAAAATCATCATCTCCTCCTGTCAACCAAACTACAAGCCCAGAAAGTTGTCCTGTCATCCATTGAAAACAAAAAACAGCTGAACAAATTACCGGTACTGTGTGAGGAACTGAGCAAAGACAGGCTATTTCATCTACAGAGCACAAAGAAGCACAAGTTGGTGGTGACAGGTGAGGACCCATGTCCCATCGAGATCAGGATGGAAGAAAGACAGGATAGATATGATCTAGAAAATCAGCAGGAAGAAGCTGACACCATCATCGTCCAACAAGTCCTGAGGTGTGCTGGAGAAGCCCATCACATCACTGTGGTTTCTGATGACACAGATGTGTTTGTCCTCCTCCTTCACCATTACCATCAGACAGGATTGGATGTACCACTAATCATGGATTCCCCCCGCAAGGACAGAACAATAGTGGACATCAAGTCAATACTGGCCAAGCAGACACAAATTGTCAAACACCTTTTACCAGCCCATGCCAGATCAGGATGTGACACTGTAGCATCGTACTATGGGTTGGGAAAAGGCTCTGTCATCAAAGCCCTGAAAGCTGGTTATGACCTATCAGCCATTGGCAACATGGATGCACCATTCCAGCAAGTCCTTGAACAAGCCACTGCCTTCATCTCAGCCTGTTATGGCATAACAGAGAGCACGGACATGTCTCACACAAGGCTACTTGTCTGGGGAAAAAAGAATGGGAAAGGACATATGTCTGCACCAAATCTGGCTGGCTGCTCTACCACCAACAAAGGAAGCATTCCTTGAAAATGTTAAGAGGGCCCACTTCCAAGCGTACTTGTGGCGAAATCTCGATGTGAATCAGCTACCAGCACTGGACCCAGAGGAATTTGGATGGGAAAAAGACACCTGTAACAGGGCACTGATCCCAATCCACCTACTAGAAGATGCCAAACTTGTATTGTATTGTTTTGTAGATGTTTAGGTGACAATCACCACGGTCGATCTGGGGATCCGCCGCTGATGAGCTTGTCCTGGAATCTTTACGACTCTGAATCTTACGATTCTTTACAGGACTGAACATGCCATTTTTATCGGCAATAGCTCAGAGAAGAGTGTTGAGAGGGGAGAAGGGGTGTTGGAGAGAGAGGAAAGTGTTGGATTGGCTTTGTTATGTGTGTTTTGTCTGTATACGTCGTCAGGATGTCCCCTGACTGGGTGCAAGCATGTGAAACATGCTAGGACGTACTACCGCACCCACTAAATGTCCGCCATGGCAGGGATTCGATCCCGGGTCTTTCAGATTCACACGCGAGCGTGCTCACCACTTGACCACCACGGCCTGGGACACTTGTCCCAGACTACATCCTGAAGATGATCCGGTGTGGCTGCAAGAGTGAGACCCCTTGTGCTTCCTAGAAGTGCAGCTGTAAAGAACATGGTGTGCCATGCACGATGTTCTGTGCATGTTTCAGGGTAGGATGCTCAAGATCCTAAGTTTTGGGCATGAAGGGGTTAATATCTCAAAATGCCCAAGGGTGCCCACTGGGCACCCTCCTGTATTTTGAAGAGGTACCCCCAAGCTACAAGAAACAGCAAAAAAAAAAAATTTATCCGACAAAACAAAGTTCATCAATAAATCAGGCTATGGCTCCCGGACTAATAATGGTGAACTCAGAACAGGGAGGGTCCTTGAGAGGAAGCGAGTTGGCAATATAAATTATGTTTGCATATTAGTGAGTGTAATTATACGTCATGACTTCTCCCGGCGCTGATTGCAGAATGAATAATATTGTTCGATGTTGCAAACAATCATTTCCCTTATTTCACTGGTCAGTTCGTCTTAACGTCCTTTCGCCCATATTTACGTGTTTTCGCCCAATTTGTTCATGTTGTCATTCCAAGTAAGGTTAAGTTAATTAAGGTTTTATAAGACTGTATCTGTCCCCCGGAATTGATCAAGCTCCTCCCATTGTTACCCTGACATTTACATATTGGACCCCTCAGCACAGTTTAAGGGGAAAAGGTTGCTTATTCTGGACTCCCTTCTCTATCATGTTTAACCCCTTTTAGTTTTGATATTTTAAGACGTTCGTTCCATTAGTTTGGCAATTTTAAGACCTTTTCCCCCATTTTGTTGTCAATATTAGGACTTTTCGTGTCATTTAGGAGTCGATTTTTTTCCTGGCGAGCGATAGCGAGGCTGTAATTTTAGGAGGATACAGCCTTCGGCCAAGACATTTTGCTACCGAAAAATATCTCAAAGGGGATTCTAGGGGGTTATTTTTAAAGTTGATGGAGGTCTAGCGAGGAAACTAAATAATAAATAAATAAATAGACCAAAAATATATACCCTTCCCCCTTTAATAAATATCAATCATTAACACAGTCCATGGGTTAGTATCGGTCCTAATATTTCACCGGGCCTGGACGCTGTCACCTTGTGTGTAAAAAACAGAAACCAAATGAGAGGCATGATTATTAATTGTGTATGCCAGTTGGTCATTAACTCCTTCTGTACCGGCGACGTCTTTTTAATTTATTCTGGCTACTATTAGACGATTTTACTCAGTTTCAAAAGGGTTTTCAGCAATTAACAGGCGTCGAACAACCTGTATTAACCCTTTTTGCTACCACAGATCCTTCTTAAACTGCACAAAATCCTCTATATATAGCCAGAATAAAAGGATAAAGACGTCGCCGTTACAGAAGGGGTTAAGTTCGTGATGTATGAACGGCTGACCGGGCTAGCTCTCTATAGGAAAAGATATTTGAAATCGAGTCATATGAACCAGTCGAAACAGTAGAGCAATTATTCGGTCCTAGCAACACAAATACTTCATTAAACGCAGCGCAACATGTTTATCCCCAATGTACCAGTATGTTAAGGGGAGATGGGTCATTATTCTGGTACCCCTTCTTCCTTATGTTTAGTTATCTATCTATCCATCTATTGTCTGACGCCGTGATCCCCGAAGGGGTGGCCACGAACGAACCGCCCCCATGCACCTCTGTCCCCAGTCAGTCGACGCCCCTCCCCCCAACCAGCACCGCCTTCGTTCATGTAATTCCTCACTCCATCCTTCCACCTCTCATTCGGTCTACCTCTCCCTCTCTGTCCCTCCACCTCGCTCTCGTACACCCTCTTAGTCATTCTCTCACTTTCCATACGTTCCACATGGCCGAACCATCTCAAGTTGTTCCTTTTCACACTTTCCAGCACATCTACCTCCACACCACACCTCCTTCTTACTTCCTCATTAGTCTGTCTATCCCTCCATGTAACTCCGCACGCACTTCTTAAGTAATTCATTTCCTCTGCTCTCACTCTTGGTCTGAGTCTCTCAACCAACGTCCATGCTTCACTTCCGTAAGTCAGTGTCGGGATTACCACACTGTCATGCAAGGACTTCTTCACTTCCATACTGACCACCCTATTTCTTGTTACCTGTACTGCTTTCAGCGTTCCTACAACCCTCTTCCCCTGTTGTACCCTCTCCCGCACTTCTTCATCCATAGTCCCATCTTTACTCAACACACTGCCCAGATACTTAAAAGAGTTGACGATCTCCATAGCCTGACCGTTCAGCTTCACCTCACACTCTGTGACTTCACCCCTTTCGAAGACCATAACCTTGCTCTTCCCCGCATTTACCTTCAAATTCCGTTTTTCGCACACTGTTCCAAACTCATTTACCAGACCCTGCAACTCCCATTCATTATCACTCATCAGAACTGTATCATCCGCAAACAGTAGTATAGGCAGCTTCCACTCAATTCCCTCCCTTTTCAGCGATACACCAACATCCACTGCTCTTGATAGTATTTCTTCCATGACTCCATCCATATAATTATACAGTAAACAACCACAGGGACATCACACACCCCTGCTTCAAGCCAACATTAAGGTCAAAGAACTCGCTCTGCTCACTCTCCACACGTACTGCCGCCTTTGCACCCTCATACATGCTCTTCACTGCTTTCAGCAACTTGCTATCTACTCCGTATATTCTAAGTACTTTCCACAAACCTTCCTTCCTCTTATGTTTAGCCCCATTAGTTATAATATTTTTTCACCAACCAACTTTACTTCTAAACTCAATTAATGAAATCAACAAATACATGTGGCACTCCAAGGACTCGAACCTAGGATACTCACATTGAAATTCCGCGCATTTATGCATTACGCTATCAATACAGTTTTCAGATTATATGACGATTCGGCACATTAGTTTGGCGATTTTTAGACCTTTCGCCCCATTTTGTTGTCAATATTTAAACTTTGTGTGTCATTTAGGTGTCAATTTCTTCCTGGCATGCGATAGCAAGCCTGTAATTTAAGAGAAACCGGCCAGCGGCCGGGAAATTTTTCTATCGAAAAATGTACAAATTTATCTTGAAAGAGGGTCTTGGGCGGGTGTTTTTTAAGCTTGATGGAGGGAGGAAACTAATAAAATAATATATATATACATAAATGAGCAAATAAATACGCCCATCTCCCCTTAAATTTGTGTAACCCGAAACAGTACAGCAGTTATTCGGTCCTAGCAACACAAATACTTCTTCATTAAACACAGCAAAATATTTATCCAACGCACCAGTACCGGTACCGGTATGTTAAATTAGTGCTGCCCAGAGTACGGCGATACATTCACTACGGCAACACAGGTCCCATTACCGGTACCGGTACCTGATTAAGGGGGATCACCTGTTTTTTGTTTTCTCTTTCTCTCCTGTTCTCCCTTTCTCTGGCTTGTATACATTCGGCCCCATTCAGCCAACTGTTTGAAGACTTTTATCCCCAATAAGGTGTCGATTTATTCCTGGCGAGCGATAGCGAGCCAGCATTGTATGGAGAAATCCGGCTTCGCCGGAAACATTTTTCTATCGAAAAATTTACAAATTTAGCTTGCTGTATAACGCTGGTTCGCGGAAAATATTGACACCTGGATGGGGGTAAACGTCTTAAAACAGTAGGCTGAATGGATACAACCCAGAGAGAGTGAGAAAGAGAGAAAAAATGAGGGGTCTTAAAGGAGAAAACTTGAAGCTCCTAAATGTTGTTGTCATGAACCATCCTTTGTTTATAGGCTCATCACATCTGTTGAGTTTGAAGCACCAGTAATAGTCGCTCAGAATCTACATTAGTCTAAATGAGGTCTATATCTCAAATGTACAGTAGGCTATATTGGCATTATTGATTATGAACATATACCGGTATCTGTGAATTGCAAATATAGCCTGCTCGATGGTAAGAATATCTCTCTCACTCTCTCTCTCTCTCTCTCCACCGAATATGGGTCTTATCATTATATAAATAAGATCCTTTATTCATTACGGTATGTAAATAGCACCATCAGGGTTGGGTTACCGTAGATAGATATATAATATTCTATACCGGTACCCTAAATCGCTAACACGATAAAATAGTCTCTTAAGGGGGGATAGTTCATTTTTAGATCGATTGTTTTAATTTATTTATTATTTTTTCTAGTTTCCTCCCTAGACCTCCCACAAACTATAAAAAAAAACTATCCATTAGATCTCCCTTCTAGATCAATTTCTACATTTTTCGGTAGAAAAATGTCCCAGCCAAAGGTCGATTCTTCCCAAATTACAAGCTCACTTTCGTTCGTCAGGACAAAAATCGACACCTAAATAGGACGAAAGGTCGTAATATTGACAGCAAAATAGGGCGAATGGTCTTAAAATCGACAAACTAATAGGGCAAACATTTTAAAATCTGAAAAGTAATGAGGGAGAAGGGGGTCTAGAAAAACTACCCATCTCCCGTTAACCCTTTCAAGATACGATGGTGCCTTTCTGTTATGTTTTCTGGCTATTATTTGACGATTGTGTTCAGATTTGGAAGAGTTTGTGGAAGTCAGAGGGTTAATTGAGATTGTCTTTACCCTTCTAACTCCTATAGATCCTTCCTAAGCTGTAAAGAATCGTCTAATGCAAACTAGAATATGCTGTTAAAACGCGTCATGATGCTCAGAGGGTTAAGGGGGGATGGTTCACTGTTTGGGCGATTTTTGCATGTATTCATTTTTTTCCAGTTTCCTCCCTAGACCCCCATCAAATTAAAAAAAAAGAAAAAAACATCCATTAGATCCCCCTTCTAGATTAATTTGTACATATTTCGGTAGAAAAATTTCCCGGCCGAAGGCCGGTTATTCCAACATTACAGGCTCACTATCGTTCGCCAGGGAAAAATCGACACCTAAATAGCACGAAAGGTCTAAATATTGACGACGAATGGGGCGAAAGGTCTTAAAATCGACTAACTAATGGGGCAAACATCTTAACATCTGAAAACAAATGGGGCTAAACATGAGGGAGAAAGTTGTCCAGAAAACCGGTCCATCCCCCCTTAAAAAAGAGTGTACATGAATGTTTTGTTCCATTATACCTTCACCTAACCATTCTCCCGTGATAAGATATTTACAGTTGAGGTTCTTTCGTGAAATATGAATATAATACTCATGATGATAATATATATGTTTTCTTACGTTTTTGCATTAACCCGTACCGGTACTGTACCGGCGACGTCTTTTTAATTTTGTTCTAGGGTTTCTAGCTATATTTAGACGATTTAGTGCAGTTTAAGAAGGATCTGTGGTAGTAAAAGAGGATGAGTAAGATAGTTCGAAGCCTGTTAATTGCTGGAGGCCCTGTTTAGACTGAATGAAATAATTTAATAGTACCGGTAACCAGAATAAAGTTAAACTGACGTTACCGGTACTGAATGGGTTAAGGGCATTTGGAAAACTCATTGAAAGTTGGGAAGTTCGCTGTTTGCATGTTTGCATGTTTGATCTTGATTCCCAGTTTTCTCTTGTATGTTTCACAAAGAGCTTAGCAAACATTGCGAATATATTCCATTAAAACTGTCCAGTCTCTTTGCTCAGCTTTTAAGCCACCCGATATGGTTGGATATATTTTTGCATATACAGTAGATGTTCAATTTACATTTGAAGATTGTTTATTAGTCGATATTGGGCTGTTCGCAATTATGGAAATACCACTTTTCATGCAATTGGGTCCACCATCACACACACACACACACACACACACACACACACACACACTGGCGAGCGGTAGCGAGCCAGCATATATTTTATGTTTTTTTGTCATCAGGCTAAATTTGTACATTTTTCGATAGCAAAATTTCTCCGGCGATGCCGGATCTCCGTACAACGCTGGCTCACTGTCGCTCGCCAGGAATAAATTGAAACCTGGATGGGGATAAAAGTCTTCAAACAATAGGCTGAATGGGGCCGAATGGATACAAGGCAGAGAAAGAGAGAAAAGGAGAGAAAACAAAAGCAGGTGACCCCCTTTAAGGGTGGGGAAAATACAGTTCGGCGCGCTTAATACCACCCTGAATATACAAGATTAACCCCTTCTGTACTGGCTACGTCCTCTTCATTATAGTCTGGCAACTATTATACTATTATATTCAGTTTCAAAAAAGTCCCCAGCTATTAACAGGCTTCGAACTATTTCACTTTACCCTACCGGCGACGTTCTTTTCATTAGGCTATATTCTGGCAACTATTAGACTAGGCCTACCGGGTATTTTATTCAGTTTCAAAAGAGCCTCCAGCAATTAACAGGCTTCTATCTCACTTAACCCTTTTGACTACCACAGATCCTTCCTAAACTACCGTACGCAAAGTCCTCTAAATATAGCTAGAATAAACTAAAAAAGACTTCGCCGGTACACGGGTACAGACGGGATTAAAGGTTTTCTTCTTGCATTACTTTTGGGTTTTAGCGAACCACTCGAGACGGTTTCTGAATTGCTTGTCCACACACACTGAGACTTATTTTAGTTGTGAAACTATCTATCTATCTATCTATTGCCTGACGCCGTGATCCCCGAAGGGATGGCCACGAACGAAACGTCCCCAGTCAGTCGACGCCCATCCTCCCAACCAGCAATACCTTCATCCATATACTTCTTCACTCCATCGTTCCACCTCTCTGTCAGTTTACCTCTCCCTCTCGGTCCTTCCACCTCGCTCTCGTACACCCTCTTAGTCATTCTCTCGCTTCCCATACGTTCGATATGGCCGAACCATCTCAAGGTGTTCTTTTTCACACTTTCCAGCACATCCACCTCCACACCACACCTTCCTCATTCAGCTGTCTATCCCTCCATGTAACTCCGCAGGCACTTTTTAAGTATGGTACTGTAACTCATTTCCACCCCTCTCACTCTTGGTCTTGAGTTTCTCCATCAACGTCCATGCTTCGCTTCCGTAAGTCAGTGTCGGGATTACCACACTGTCATGCAAGGACTTCTGCACTTCCATACTGACCACCCTATTTCTTGTTACGGTACTGCTTTCAGCATTCCTACAACCCTCTTCCCCTGTTGCACCCTCTCCCGCACTTCTTCATCCATACTCCCATCTTTACTCAGCACACTGCCCAGATAGCCTACTTAAATGGGCTGACAATCTCCATAGCCTAACCGTTCAACTTCACCTCACATGCTGTGGCTTCACCCCTTTCGAAGACCATAACCTTGCTCTTCCCCGCATTTACCTTCAGATTCCGTTTTTCGCACACTGTTCCAAACATATTTACCAGACCCTGCAACTCCCATTCATTATCGCTCATCAGCAAACAGCAGTACAGGTAGCTTACTAGCTTCCACTCGTTTCCCTCCCTTATCAGCGATATACCAGCATCCACTGCTCTTCCATGTATTTCTTTCATAACTCCATCCATAGTATACAGTAAACAACCACGGGGACATCACACACCCCTGTTTCAACCCAACATTCAGATCAAAGAACTCGCTCTGCTCATTCTCCACACGTACGGCCGCCTTTGCACCCTCATACATGCTCTTCACTGCTTTCAGCAACTTGCCATCTACTCTGTATATTCTAAGTACTTTCTACATACCTTCTCTATCCACTGTCATAGGCCTTCTCCAAGTCCATAAAGGCAACATACAGTTTTTGTTGCTTCTCCAGATATTTCTCCACAACACACTTCAGGGTAAAAATCTGATCTACACATTCCCTTCCTAAAACCGCCCTGCTAGTCACCTATCCATTTCTCTGTTCTCGCTCTAGTTCTCACTCTCTCAATTACGGTACTACCCTACTGTATACCTTCCCTACTACGCTTAGAAGACATATTCCTTGGTGATTACCGGTACCACACACTCCTCTTTCCCCTTTCCCCTTATATAGGGGGACTATTATGCCTGTCTTCCAGTCATCAGGTGCACTCCTCTTCTCCCATGCTAGTTTGCACATTTTCCATACCCATTCGATCAATATCTTACCACCATACCTCAACATATCCCCACACACTCCATCTATTCCTGGTGCTTTCCCCAACTTCACTCTTGTCATGGCTTCACACACTTCTGACCTCCTTATCCCCACCTCCTTTTCCACTACTTCTCTTCTTCTCCCTCCCATACCTCATCCAACTATGTTGTGAATGCGAGAGAATATGTTTTCGGATGTCTATTTTCGAGTTACATCCTTGAAAATACTGTGCCGATACGAAAATACTGTACCTATAAGAAAAATAACTTACTTTAAGGGGAGGTATGTCGTTTTTATGAACCCTCTTCTCCCTCACATTTAACCCCATTAGTTTTGAAATTTTAAATATTACGCCCCATTAGTTTGTCGGTTTTAAGACCTTTCGTCCCATTTACTTATCAATATCAAGACCTTTTGTGTCATTTAGGTGTCGATTTTTTTCCTGGCGAGCGATAGCGAGCCTGTAAGAGGTGTTTGGCATTGGGAGTGAAATAAATACATTAGATTATCTAAGAGGACCCGGCCATCGGCCGAAACAAATTATATCGAAAAATTTACAAATTTATCATGAAGGAGGGTCATGTTTTTTGTGTTTTTTAAGCTTGGAGGCCTAGAGAGGAAGCTAAAATAAATAGAAAAAGATACATAAATGAGGAAATAAATAAGCCTACCGGTACCTTCGATCTAGTTTCCGAATCCAATGCGAAAGAGCCTCGAAATAGTGCGACAAAAATATATGCTCATCCAAAGTTGCCGAAGAATGCGCTCGTGCAACACTGCCTTAACCCTTTCAACACTAGGATGCCTGTTTTACTCTTTATTCTGGCTCAAGTTAGACGATTGTATACAGTTTAAGAAGGGTCTATGCTAATCAGAGGGTTTATTGAGATCGTTATTTACCCATGTGAGTCCTAGCGGTAGATCAAATACTAAAGGAAATTGTCTAGGGGTACGGTAACTAGAAAGTCAAGTCCATTATTTTTAGTCCTTATATGTGGATAAAAAACACCATCTGAGGAAGAGCACTTTATTGACGTTTCGCAGATAGTTTCATGAAGCTATCTGCGAAACGTTGTCAATAAAGTGCTCTTCCTCAGATGGCGTTTTTTGTCCAGTCTGTCTACTTTTCAAGTATCGCTCAACGTTATTACCGGTATATGTTAAAATAAAATTATGGTTTATAGTTCAAATTATATCTTGGGAACATATGACGCGATTTTGAGCCTATTGGGATACTTTAAAGCCTTTGTTACCATCAGGGGTATTTAGAAACCTTTAGTTTAGTTACTTCAACCTCTGCAGTTGTCTTTGAGTTAGCTGTGGGCAGAAATATAATTTTGGAGAGGTAATTATAAGAATGAGAGAACTCTATTTCTTATTGCTAATCTGGCAACCTCTGCGTCATATGTACGTGAAAGGGTTAACTTACCGGTACTCTATCTGTAAAATATAATCATGTGATATATATACCAGTAGCCTAAACAATGAATACAACATTCAGAAAATAGGAAGAGGTACCGGTATATACGTTCGTGTAGGCTATGTAGGCTATAATAATAATAATAATAATCGGTTTATTTCAAGCCGGCAGCCAATGGGGCTGAAAATACACAAACTTAACCTAGATCTTATCCTAATGGATCAACAGATTGTTCCTGGCAGCTAACGAGAGCGCCTACATACTCCCAAGGGAGTAGGACGTGGGCAGGAGACTTTTTGTGGGTCCCCCGAGACGATCCGCCCAGATCTTGCCTTCACGGCCAGGGAAAGTTTTTGAGAGAACTTCCCCTGCCGGCGCATGGGATTGAACCCCCGACACGCTCCCAATACAGAGTACTAAGCGCGCTCGGCCACCGTGACCGTAAATGTGTGTGTGTATGTGTGTGTGTGTGTGTGTGTGTGTGTGTGTGTGTGTGCGCGCGCGCGCGCTTGAACACTTTCAAATATATCGCGCGTCCTGTCCTTGATTATAATGTTAAATGAAGTTGATAACTTATTAATTAGTTCTGGGAACGTGAAATTGCAAACAGTTTTGTGTATGTGCGCGTATGTCTCCGGTCAGGAAATCAACGCTGTCTTTCAGAGCTACAATCACCGAGTATTTGCCAAGCTTTCCTATCACCGGCTGTCATCTCCATCACTTTATCTGACTGACAGGTACGATTTTTGTTCCCGGTATTTGCAGTCCGCGAGTCTAAATTACATGGAAATGCGGTGCGTAGCTTTTCTGGGGTGGGAGTTATCTTTGAGATCAGTACATTTAATCGCATTTAAATCCTAAGTCCGATAGAAACTCGGGAAAACGAACGATTTAACTATTTAACTATTTCATTATTATTCAGTGACTTACTAGATTAAGGTAATATTCTACCATTTAACACTGCTTTCAAGATACGATGACTTAGCATATTTCTTTTCTGTTTTCTGACTATTAGTAAACGATTGTATTCAGATTAAGAAGGGTAGCCTATATGAAGGTCAGAGGGTTAATTGGGATCGTCTTTAACCCTTTGTAATTTCCACATATCCTTCCTAAGCTGAATAAAATAATCTAATATCCATAAACTAGGTAAACGCGGTATAATGATCCATTATTTAAGATCTCCAATTAGGCCTATCTCCTTAAGGGGGGTCACCTGCTGTTTTCTCTCCTTTTCTCTCTTTCACTGGCTGGTATCCATTCGACCCCATTCAGCCTAGCCTACTGTTTTAAGACGTTTATCCTCATCCAGGTGTCGATTTATTCCTGGCGAGCGATAGCGGGCCAGCATTGTATGGAGAAATCCGGCTTCACCGGAGACATTTTTCTATCGAAAAATTTAAAGATTTAGCCTGCTGACAAAAACATCATAAACAATATGCTGTATGGCTCGCTACCACTCGCCAGGAAAAAATCAACACCTGGATGGGGATAAACGTCTAAAACAGTAGGCTGAATGGGGCCGAATGAATGCAACCCAGAGAGAGAGGGAGAGACATAAAAGAAAAAAACAAGGTGGGCCCCCTTAACTTTGATAGGTGCAGTGGAGGTACGGTACTAAGTAGTCCTTACACACGTATTGTTTATGGATATAACATCGTAGTCATGTACTGAGCCCTTAACTGTCTTGATGGTGTAATGGATAGTGTTTAAGATTGTATGTGGTAACCCAGGTTCGAACCCCGGGAAGATCCCATGCTTTCATAAATGTCATTGGGAGGTGTTTGTTTGGTGTTGGGAGTTAAATTAATATATTAGACTATTAATGTTATAATGCCCTGGGCAAGTTGAAATGTTAACCCCTTTTGTACCGGCGACGTCCTTTTAATTTTAATCTGATTGCCATTTGACCATTTTATTGAGTTGAAAATGGGCCTCCAGAAATTAACAAGTTTCGCACTATCTGACTTAACCCTTTTTACTATCACAGATCCTTTTTAAACTGCACATAATGGTCTTATTATAGCTAGGCTAGTATAAAATTAGAAATACATCACCGGTACAGAAGGGGTTAACTCTACATTGTGTCCTTTAAACTGGTCTCCCTGATATAGAGCTGTGGCGAGGCTCTAACTCTTTTCTTCTTTGTATAGACCTACTGTGTTGGAGGGGTATTAAGGAGAGATGGGTCGTTTTTTCTGGTCTCCCTTCTCCTTCGTGTTTAGTCTCATTAGTTTTCAGATTTTATGACGTTCGAGCGATTAGTTTGGCGATTTTAAGACCTTTTGCCCCATTATTGTTTTGTTTTTCAATATTAACTTTTCATGTCATTTAGGTATCGATTTTCTTTCCTGGCGAGCGATAGTGAACCTGTAATTTAACAGGAACCGGACATTTTTCTATCGACAAATGTACAAATTGATCTTGAAGGAGAGTCTTGGGGAGTGTTTTTATAAGCTTGATGGAGGTCTAGGGATGAAACTAACAAAATATATAGAAAACATAGCCTACATAAATGAGGAAATAAATAGGCTATGCCCATCCCGCCTTAAAACTTGGACGCGTACCGGTAGTGGAAAAACGGCAGAATCATGGGATTGGCTATTTTCACGCAACCAAAAAGTGTGTGAAAAGGTGCTTGTGTCTGTATGTTCTTTAATAGAGTGTGAGTGTGTGTGTGTTACTCAGTTACTTGTTCGTCAAGGGGAATCCACGCAATGCGAGCTAAGCTCATTATTATCGCGCCTCCTTAACTGGGAATGTATTGCGTGAAATGCATGTTAAGTGTTTTATGTACTGTTGGAATGGCTGTGGATGTGTGTGTAGTCTGTATTTAGCCAATTGGCGACATCGGAAACGAAGGCTTAGGGTGGATCTGTATGGTACCATTCTCACTATAGACGGCACCGTCTCGCCCGAAGGCTTAGGTAGCCATCAGCTTAGGTGAACCATATGATACCCATCTCGCCTTGTACCATTTTTGCCAACCCCAGATGGGACGTCACAACGTCATCCACTTATTCCAGGTACCTATTTACAGCTAGGTGAACTGAGGCTAACACATGAAAGGAGACAAGCCCAATTTGACTCCGCCCGGCCGGGGATTGAACCCCCGACCCCTCGTGTGTGAGACGAGAGCTCTACCTACTAGGCTACGGGCTGTGTGTGTGTGTGTATGTGTGTGTGTGTGCTCTCACGTGTAGTATACAGTTACACAGTATACTGTATATATTAGGAATGTTTGTGGATAATCGTGGCCAAGAGAATCATCTGGTGCGGTGTTTCATGAATGTGTAGCTGCCACCTCCAACCAACTATTTTTTCTTTTAGGCTACCCCTTTGAGGATCATGACGCCTTTCGACAGCTTATTATTGCTAGCATTAGACGATTTCATTCAGCTTAGGTTGAACTTGCCGGAGCTAGAGTTAATTGAGATAGTGTTTACCCCTTTGATTCCTAGATATCCTTCCAAAATAAGACAATATATCCGTTTCAGATCCCCAAGGAGTTGAGACAATAAATAGAGGAAGGAAAATACATAAATAAATACGGTAACAGTGAACTCAAATAGCTTGTTCTATGAGGCTCAAACAGTTGTTGTTGTTGTTGTTGTTCCCCAAGCTGCCTGGCCGAACAGCCCCAAGGCCCTGAGCAAGGCCAAGGCCATAACCGAGCGCCCCCACAGAACCCTCCCCGCCGACCACAATAAAGCCTGGGTGACCGAAGCCACTCCATGGCGGGGAGCTGAGGAGGGTGCGGAAATGCCCGGGAAACCAAAGCCCCACCCAGGGCCCTGTGTCCCTCAGCAATTATGAAGAGAAAGTTGAGGGGCAAGGGAAAACTGTGATGCTTTGGCTTCCAATCTTGGTAGATTGGGAGGTCAATCCACGTTAGAGACGCCGTCACTTGAGATCTAGAAAATATATAAGTAAAAGGAACAGTCAGAATAAGCTATGGGTATGGCAGAGATTGCTCAGTTCTCACTCTAATAGACCAGCCCATCACCACATGACTAGAACCCAATCCTCTCAGCATCAGCTAGGAAAGGCCCTAGAAAGCCGCCTTTGGCGGGGGGATAGCTCCCCTATTTCAACCCTTTTCGGGGTTGGGCACCCGCCCAACAAATTCGCCTCTATGCATAATTGTTCTTCCAAAAACTGTCCATAAACTCTTGTCCACGACAGTCCGTACGAATGAGCAGGGTGTCAAACGGAAGCTGAGTTCATTCTTTTTAGTCTTAATATTGTATATGTAAAGCTAATATTGTGGTTTATAACGGTAATTCAAATTATGCCTTTGGATGTGATATGGCCAAAACAATGCCATTTCATGTTAATTTTCTTGTATTCCTCCTCAAATTCATTCAAGTCTTCGAACAAAATCCTGCGAATGAGTAGGCCTAGTTCTCTTTGTGTGTGTTTGTGTAGCCTATATGGTGTGATTGTTTATGTTAAGACGCACTTGAACCATAACCCATTCAGTACCGGTTCAATTATTTTCATAATAATCTGGCAACTATTAGACGCATTTATTCAGGTTAAGAAGTACGTCCCTGCCCCTTGTTGGAGTAAGGGATGGCTACTGACTGACTGACTGAGGAAGAACGTTTACCCATTGGAAGGTTACAGGCATCTCAATAATTCCTTTAAGGTGCCGTACCGGTAATAATCGGTATCATATCCTTCCTAAGCTTTATAAAATCGTCTAAATGTAGGTGAAATCCAATAAAAAAAACGACACCCTTAGAAAAGTGATAAAATTGTATCAATAATTTTATAACCGAACCTTTCGCTTCAGAGCCTGATCAAAGTGGTTACGTCAAGGTAGACATTAATTATCACACTCTGGGCTACACCGACGCCTTTCAAGCCTCATCAAATTACCTAGCCTTACGAACACACCTGGCCTTTCATCTCTACCTGGAGCACTTTTACGCTAATGAATAGAGAGCTTTTAAGGGGAAGGGTGGTCGCTTTTTCTGGACCCTCTTCTCTCTCATGTTTAGCATATTAGTTTTGAGATTATAAGACGTTCGTTCCGTTAGTTTGGCGATTTTGAGACCTTTCGCCTCATTTTTTTTGACAATATTAATAACTTTCGTGCCATTTAGCTGTCGATTTTCTCCTGGCGAGCGATAGCGAGCCTGTAATTTTAAAAGGAACCGACCATCGGCCGGAAAAAAAATCTACCGAAAAATGTACATATTTATCTTGAAAGGGGGTCTAGGGGGTGTTTATTTAAGCTTGATGGAGGTCTAGCGAGGAAACTAAAACTTAAATTACCTATATAGGCTAGCCTATAGACCAAAAAACAAGTACCGGTACTACCTCCCTTTTAAGCTACTTCTGTACCGGCGAAGTCTTTTTAATTTTACTATAGTTATATTTAGACGATTTTGTGCAGTTTACGAAGGATTTGTGGCAGTGCAAAGGGTTAAGTGACATAGGTTAAAGTCTGTTAAGTGCTGTAGGCCCTTTTTAAACTGAAAAAAATCGTCTAATAGTTGCCAGAATATAATACGGTATAAGGGACGCCAACGGTACTGCATGGGTTAAGCTCCTTATAATATGTACGACTGGGAAAGATTGGTTTGTTTAGAATTGTTTGTTCGTTAAGCTATATGTCAAATACACACACACAAATATTACAAACGAGTACGAAAGGAAAGTATGCAACAACAAATTTACTGATCCCTACGAGGCTGCTGTATCTAAACTACCGTTATAGCCTATGCAGGAGAGAAAAGACGGCTTAGAAAGAATAGGATTTAAATTCCACACCGAATGGATACTCAGTCTCGGTCTCTCTCTCTCTTCCACCTACATCACAGCAGCACAGTAGACCAGTGCTGCCAGTATATTTTCTCTCCCACCCAAGCCTGTGTATAGATATATCAAATATACCTGTACAGGGGTTCACTAGGGTGTAATTTATATTATGTCAATTCCAGCATGTTAATATAGCCAGTATTCACAAACTTTGGCCAACATATACCCTCCTTATATAATGTTCTCAACTTTGGTGCCCAAGGGGTTTGAATAAATTATATATTGCTTATCAGTGCATGCACATTATCACTAACGGTACCGGTACCGCAAATAGTTAATAATTTACTCGTTCGCTAATACATGATATAACACACACACACACACACACACACACACACACACACACACACACACACACACACACACACACACACACACACACACACACACACACACACACACACACACACGCGGGAAAAACATCCACATCGAGTATTATATGCCGGTATTGTCTATACTCTATAGGCTAATGTACGGTAGCCCTTGTACGTAGGTGTGTAGGCCATGTGTTTTGGAGGGCGGCCAACACTAGGATACAGTACGTAGGCTAATTGACCCTTGACATGGTAACCACCTATACTCCATTAATTATAGGTAGGCCAGAAATTATAACCCCTGACCTCTATAGCCTAACTAAAAATAAAAAAAAAACGACTGAAGTACCGGCAATCAAACTAAACAAATTAGGAATGGCCAGCCAGGGAATAGGTGTGCAAATTATGCACCCCATTTGCTCTAGCCCTATTTTTAGATACAGAGGTTAAGAGTCACTATTTCTGGCCTACCTATAATGAATGGACTAGAGTTGTGTGGGAAGCTTGGTGGTCGGTGTATGTATTATGGAGGGCGGCCAACACTAGGATCTGTAACGGACCCCTGACACGCTAACCACCTGTACCGTACCCAGCTCAATATAGATAGACCAGAAATTGTAACCCCTGAGCTCAATATAGGTAGACCAGAAATTGTAACCTCTGACCTCTGTAGCTAGTAGCCTAACTAAAAAAAAGACTGAAGTACCGGTGATCAAGTATGGTACCGGTACCGTACGGTGATGAAGTAATGGCGGTCAAGGGAGGAAACTAAAAAATATATAATAAGATACATAGGCCTAATTGAGCAACTAAATACGCCCCTCCCTCCCCCCTCCCTCCCCCATAATACAACCGCTTGACTAAACATATGGCCACAAACGTGAAATTATTTAAAACTACTATAAGATCTGATCATACTGAAGAAGCTACCGTACCATTAAAACATACGGTGCGGTATTCATTTGCATTTGTGTCCGCTGAATATATAGGCTTACCGTATAGGCCTACAACAATAGCTAAATATGGCAAAACAGATAATATTGTTAATATGCAAATTATCCAATATACCGTACCGGTAACCTAAACTGTAGTCGGTGTTATTTCAACTGACGGTAAATTGAATCCCTTAGCAACTAATTTCTCGATACCTAATGGCAATATATGAAACTACTAGCCTATGTCATTGCATCGTATTAATTAAGACCAAATTTAAAGAAGAAGCAACATATTTCACTGCAAAATCTTCAAAATAATTGAGAAATCTTGCTAAGAATTTGCAATTTACCGTCAGTTGAAAAGAAAAAGACTAGGCTATAGGCTAGTCTAAATTACTCTACCCTAGGCTATTTCACAGTTATATAAATGCTAAATATCAATAAAGTAGACGTGCCGTTTTGCCCAAAATCAAAACGGCATACCCAACTCTGCGATGGGTTACCATCATCACTACTAATACCATCATCAATCACAATCAACATAATCACTACTACTGCCATCATCACTACAACTGCCACAACCATCACGAGTACTGTCATCATCACCATTATTATGATCATCATCACTACTACAATTACAATTATCACTACTACTCTCACCATCATCACTGTCCATTGTCACTAGCATCTTAATCACTACTATCAACCATCATTACTAATATCATCACCACCATCTTACAGTCATCATTACTACTGTTAACATCATCACTACTACTATAACCATCATCATATTACTGTCACAAATATTACCATCATTTATTCTACTGTCACCATCATCACTACTACTGCCATCATCACCATTAATATGAACTTCATCACCACAACTATCGTCATCATCACTACAAATTTCACCATCCTCACTACTACGGTACTCACCATCATCACTAATACTCACACCATCGTCACTACCATCAATACTACTGTCATTATTATCACTACAACTATCATCATTACTTGTCACCATCATCACTACAATTATCACCATTATCACTACTATCACCATAAATACAAATATTACTACCATCACTTCTAATGCCAACTAAACTAACTTAACCTAGCAAATGCGTAGCGAGATGTTTTCGCTCCCAGAATGAATGCGTTCTTAGTGTATGAGCCCCTTCGTGGCTCACACACTAAGAACGCCATCATTGCTGGGGGGGGGGGGGGTCTGGGAGGTGGGGGGGGGGGGCAAAACCTTATTTTGGACCTAAAATCATAACTATTGCATAAATTCAAAAAATCTTTTTTGTCTGACGTTTGCATTCACGCAACAAATGTTTGTGTGAAATTTGGTGAAAATCCGTCCAACGGTCTAGGAGGAGTTCCGAGACAGACGGACGACGACGACAACAGACATTTTTTTCGTGTGGTACCCACTATACGGGGGGGCGATGCCAAACTCTGCTTACGCAGAGTTGATTATATTGAAGAGAATCGAGGATGTATTATATGAGAATGGAAGTTAATAATATGAGAATCAGTGCTGATATGAGGATGAACTGTGCAATATCGGTGGTATAATAAAACTCCCTCCCCTTCCCTTCATGCCGACCCTTGTTCATTGTTCTTATTCTGTGTACCCCTCTCTCCTACCTCACCACTAATGGACGGTATACCATCTATCTATCGGTATATCTATCTATCGGTATATCTATCTATCTATTTGTCTATCTATGTATCTGACTATCTATATATCAATCTATCCTCTGTGTGTGGGTTTTTTGTGGGGGGGAGTGTGTGTGTTAGGGGCAGCTTTGTCTGTCTCCGCCATACACATCACAAACAAATATATAGAATAGCCTACCGATACCGGTAGGCTATTCATTAATTCATATTTGGTTGCCTTCCCTCTATTTTTTCTATTAGCCTAATATGATTATGCTAATAAGGCTTTTAATTGTAAGTACCGGTTAAACAGGGTGTCAATCCACAAAATATGAATTGTGTTATCATTATGGTTTATTATTTTGTTATCATTATAGCGCGACTGAGCGGCGAAGGCGCGAGCTCTAGGGGGGTCTGGGGGCCGCCCCCCCCCCCCCCCGGATTTTTTTTGAGAATTTAGGTGTCTAAAACAGCATTTCCTGCAATCTAAAGGCAATCAAGATGGAACATATGGAGATCAAAATTGTGTCCATTTACCTTTTTTGTTTCTTTAAAAAAAAAAAAGTTGAGGGGAGTTTCTGTTATCATTAGGCTATACAAAAAGTTAATTTGCGTTATCACTCAAAAAAACAGCGTCGTTTAATTAACCGGTAGTGCTTCTGGTGCGGACTAATGTTACCTGGTACCACTACTACATTTTCCGGTGCAGTATATAATCATTCTTCCGTTTATTCAATGTCTTTAAAACAAATAATGTTAAAACTGCTGACAGGAATGAAAGCCGGATTATATTTCAAAATGCAAAACAAAAATTAGCCTCTGAGTCCGAGCTCAGCCTCAAAGTTAGATAGGCCTAAAGGATGGTTCCATGTCATTTCAACCAGTAACCATTTCAACCAGTAGCTCTCAACCAGTGCCAAATCAACCAAAACCAACCAAACCAGTGCCAAAATATAGTACTAACCTAACCTAACCTAACCTGACCTAACCTAACCTAACCGTATTGGTTGATTTGGTACTGGTTGAGAGCTACTGGTTGAAATGGTCTACTGGTTGAGTTGACCGGTCACCCTAAAGGATGGCTACAAGTGCTGCCCCTCACTCTCAAATTGCACGTCAAAGTGCTGTAACGTTTTGTGTAATGTGCCCCATTAATATTTTAATGGTAACTGACAGTATGGATAACTTTTAAAACATTTATCTAGAAAACTCCTTTGTATAGAAAACAAAAGGAGAAGGGTCTTTGACGGTTCAATAGCCTCATCACTGGGGCTTCCATAATACTTCATCGACTCTGGTATAAATAATCTAGCCTAGGCTAGGCTATTCTATACCTGCAAAAAAGGCAAACATATATAAATCAATGAACAATGTATCCACACAATACTGAACCATTCTACTGCCCCACCCATCCATTATATATAAACAAGTTTACAGTTTAAGCATAGCTGCATATATATATAGTGTATATATGTACCGGTATAGGCCTATATATATATAATATATACTGTATATACAGTAATATATATACTGTATATACTGTATATATATACATTGAATATATATATATATATATATATATATATATAGGCCTATATATATAATTGATAGGCCTACTATTAATACATACCTTCAGAAGAGCCTTCAATGTCAAAATTTCATCAGAAACTGGTATTCTCTGAAGTTCCTTTCAGAAGTAGCCTACCGTATAATCTTCTGGGTAACTGTGCCGAGATATTCATTAGCGGATTTTGTGGCTACACTTATTATATTTTCTTTATATTTATCATGTTTTACTGGTCATTGTTGCAATATACCAAAAAATCCCCATGTTGTCTGCAAGCTCCTATAGGCTATAGGATAGGCCTACCGGACCCTTTATCGTTCACGCATAGGCCTAGTTTGTAATAAAAGGGGATGAAGTAATTTTCTTCCAAACGTTATAGATTTCGCGGTCATGAGCAACATAGCCTAATTACATTCTTCCCATGCTATTGTAATTTGTATCAATCATATGATTCACAATTCAGGCCTTGATAAGTCAAATAGCCTACATTTATTACATAACTTTCTCGATTAGCTTGGTGAATCTGTTTACACCCATCACCAGATTAGGCTATTGGCGGCGTCACTGTCAATAGCCTGTCAATGTTTTGCTCTCCTTTTACGAAATGCTTTAGTCCTAGTGCACTAGGGGCCTATTTTTTTTTTTTTTTATATTGCACTATAGTCTCTTTTGATTCTTGCTTTTTCCAGTTGATGGTAAATTGCAATGTTCTCATCTTTATTTCTCTGGTATGACATTTGTGTTGTGAATAGGGCCTAGTGATTATGAAAACTTAGCATAAATATAATGTAGAAATACAGCAGTTTGTTATATTTCCATTAACTACCGACAAATTAGTTGCTAAAGAATTCAATATACCATCAGCTGAAATAAAACCGACTAAGCCATAGATCACCTTGACGTGCACGTGTACACGATTTGCTTGAGAGTTTCTGGGAGGAGGTACGCCTGAACTGGCAGTTTTGTTCACTAGTGGTAGCCTAGCTGTCTAAGCCCTTTTCTTGTATGTGTAGCTTCTACTCGTTTTTAACCATAGCTTGTCTCCGTTTATACAACAGTTAGTTGTCTTAATAACACTTGTGTATTCCGTCGTGGCATGATAGCGGTCTGGATACGTGGGATAACGAAACTATAAACCCACGCATCGGATCGGATGATAGCCTCACTACCACTTCTGAATCTCGACTGACAGTGATGATGATGCAGGACCAGAGTTGCCAAATCAAGTTCGCTAGATAGTATATAAATGCCAATAATCGCTAGAATAATGCCACAATCTTTCGAATATCGCTTTAAAATGGCTCAATCTTCAGAATATCGCTAAAATTCATGCCGCTAGATGTAAGAAGTTGCCTCTATATTGAAGAACATTCCTCTAGATCTAGCGGGAAAGTAAAATTGGCAACACGACGGACCGTCGTCCGTCGGATTCGTTGCAGGCCCAAGCGGCAGAACGACAGTTACCAATCTAGCAATGCTACATGTAGCACATCGCTAAACTGTATCTTATATGAACTAAAATGTGAATGTTATTTAAATAGGAACGGAAAACTCTTATGAAGAAAAACTATAACATTATCCCCAAAATTAATGTAAACTAATTAAACCAGGATACTTCCGCTAGATATGGCTAAAATTATACTAAGTTGGCAATCCCCAAGTGTGATCCCAGTGAGAGTCGCCTTACAGCGCTAGAAAATTGACTATTATCACAAAATTGACTATAATCACAAAATAGACACAATAATACATTTATTACTTGGAACAACTGACCCACGCGATAAGCAGGCCTATATTTATTTAATAACCAGCAACTGAGCTTCGAAAGTATTAGTTAATATTGTAAATAGTGGAGAAAACCTAATAAATATTCGATTTCGTGAATAAAGCTGCGGCAATAGGTAGCAGATTGGTGTTACTTCGTGCAAATGTAATTTGCCAGATTTTAAATTTATTTTTATTTTTCAACATCTATCCCTCTGATCTAACACCCTGTTCCCTGGTCTAACACCCTGTTCCCTTAACTCTTTAATATTATTTTTATTAATCTCACCACCACACCCCCAATGAAATTAATTAAAGTATATATGATATAAGGATTGTGACGCATTTTGACAGTGTAATCTGGCTATCATTAAACGATTTTATTTAGATTAGGAAGGGTATAATTATGGAAGTCAGAGGGTTCATTGGGACAGAGTTTACCCTTTTAATTCTCACATCCCCATCCTAAGCTGTGTAAAATCGTCTAATGATAGCCAGAATAAACTGTCCAAGCGCGTCATGATCTATAGCCTGTTCCAAATTAGTAGGCTACTCCAGAAATCGTGAACCCTAACATCTGTATCTCAGAAAAGGGCTAGAGTAAATGGGCTATAATTTTCCACACCTGTTCCCTGGCTGACCCGTCCCAAATGGTATAAATATTTGGTCGATTACTCTAGTTCTTTGTGAGTTATAGAGGTTAATGTCCCAGAGTTGTTGGCCTCCTTACTTGGAATAGGGTATAGAGCCCTCCTCATACCTGAATAGAAAAATAATATTGATTAGGTTGTCGTGTATCTACGATTAACCCCTGGAGGATCATGACGCGTTTTGACATTTAAATCTGGTTATCATTAGACGATTTCATACAGCTTAGGAAAGATCTGTGGGAATTAAAAGGGTAAAAACTGTCATATAACCCTCTAACTTCTATATAATCCTAATCTAATTCAATTCGTCCAATGCTAGCCAGAATAAATTGTAAAAACGCGTCATCATTCTCAAGGGGTTAAAATATTTTACAGTATGCGGGTTTTGCTTTCCAAATTTGTCATCGGTCGGTCAGTTGGATTGGGTTCATCAGGGTGCCGCAGAGTGCCGCTCCAGGACAGTATCATGTGCATAGGTTGTGAAAGAAAGTCGGTAGCCTACCTCATAAGGGTGTGTGTGTTTTTTGTTGTTTTTTTCATCTGGACCCCTTTTCCTTCATGTTTAACCCTATTAGTTTTTATATTTTAAGACGGTCGCCCTATCTGTTTGACGATTTCAAGACCTTTCGCCCAATTCCTTTTCCATTTAGGCCTAAATTTTTCCGTGCCCTTTACCCTTTTTTTTTCTATGTGATTGAGGGAGGCAAAAGGCAGAACTGCCTATAGCGAGTGCCTCCCCCATAGTTGAACAAGTGACAGGGCCAAAATCAAGGGACGTTCGAGCCAAAATGCCTGGCCACACGGTGTTTGAAGCAATTTAAGTCATAGGAAGAGGGAAAGACTGATTCTGGGAGAGAGTTCCAGAGCTCAGCTGTTGAGTAGAAGAAAGACTGAGAGTAACGTTTCACTCTCGGGTTGGAGAGTTGCACAGAGTAGGGGTGGGATTGAGTTGCAAGTCGGGTACCACGTGCCCTACGTAAAGGAGGTGGTATACACTGGGAAAGCTCTGAGGAACACTATTTTTTATAGTAGCGATAGAATAGCGAGAGAGATGCAACATTGCGGTGGAGAGAGAGAGATTGCAGAGAGTTGGTGAGTGGACGGGAGTTAATGATACGAAAGGCCTTCCTTTCAACTTTGTCTAGGAGAGCGGTGTGAGAGGAACCTCCCCACACATGTGAACAACAGTGGTGGGCGCGCTTCGGTGGGACCGGTAATGCGGCAGCGCTCCGCGCCCCTCAGACATAAGGTAATGCGGCAGAGTTCACACGCTCCTTTGGTCAGCCGACCCGATGCGCTGCCCGCTCTGCGCTCCCAAAAATAGGTATATAATAAAAAATGTAAAAAACAGCTTCTAGAAGTTATTAAATTATTTACCTAAATTAATACAATGCTTTGTCTTTCACTTCATTAAATTCAAAAAATTCAAAAAATAAAAAAAACTCCAGTCATGGTGTCTTTCTGAAGTTTAAGTTTCTTACTTTCTCAGTTTCCGTAATTCTTTATGTCATATCAATGGTATGATTGATATCATTGTGACATTGTGACTGTCCATTGATATCTATGATATGACATAAAGAATTACAGAAACTGTCCAAACTGAGAAACTTAAACAGTTAAACTTTAAACAGTTTAAACTGTTTAAACTTTAAACAGTTTACAGCTAAACTTTAGACTGTACACGATAATGACGTTCATGAACCTGTTGTTGACAGGAAAAATCGCTTCCGGAGCGCCAGAAAGAGCGTGAAATTCAAGCTGCGCTCCGCGCCTGCACTCCGAGTTCAGATTTTTGCCGCTCCTCACTCCGCGCTCCTCTATATTGGTAGTGCTCACCAGATCGCAGAGCGCAGAGCGCCAAATCGGCGCGCCCACGCCCTCCACTGGTGAACAATACTCAATACAAGGATGCACTATGCCCTGTACAGAGCAAGAAGATGTGCAGGGGAAAAGAACCCCCTAAGGCGGTTGAGCACACCCAGCTTCTGGGAGGCTGCCTTAGCAAGATTGGTAATATGGTCCTTCCAACTGAGAGCAGAAGAAAAAGAGACACCAAGAATATTGAGAGAAGATGAAGGATTGATTTTTGTATTGTTGAAGAATAAGGGATAGTCCGCTGCTGGGAGTTCCTTACGGGTGGAGATGGAGAAATTGGGTTTTGGAAGCATTAAAGGTAACAAGGTTTTTTCTGCCGCAATTGGAGATAGCATTTAGATCAGAATTTAAGAGTTCTATGGCTTCATTACATTTGTCGTTGAGGGATTGCTGGCTTGGGCGTTCTGAAAAACTAATGGAGTAGTGTAAGGTTGAGTCGTCTGCATATGAATGGATGGGAATTGAGGTACAGTTGAGGAGATCATTTATAAAAATTAGAAAGAGAATAGGAGATAGGACAGAGCCCTGAGAAACACCGGAGTTTATAGGGTGACGAAGTGAACAATGGCCGTCCACAACCGCGGCTATGGAATGGCCGGAAAGGAAATTAGAGACAAAGGCACAGATGGAGGGATAGAAACCGAAGGAGGGTAGTTTAGAAATTAAAGATTTGTGCCAGACTCTATCGAAGGCCTTCGATATGTCTAGTGCAATAGACAAAGCCTCACCGAAGTCCCGAAAGGAGGATGACCAAGAGTTAGTAAGATATGAAAGAAGATCACCACTAGAGCGACCCTTAAGGAAGCCATACTTGCGATCTGAGAGCAGATTATGAGAAGAGAAATGCTTAAGAAATTTGGAAGCAAGAATAGTTTCAAAAACTTTAGAAAGACATGAGATGAGAGCAATTGGACGATAATTGGAGGGTTGAGAGCGGTCACCCTTCTTTGGGACAGGTTGAATGTGAGCAAACTTCCAGCATGAAGGGAAGAAGTTAGAGGATAGACAGAGACGAAAGAGTTTGCCTAGGCAGGGAGTCAGTACGGAAGCACAGTTTTTGAGAACAACAGGAGGAACACCGTCCGGACCGTACGCCTTATTAGTATTAAGCCCAGAGAGGGTAGAAAGTACATCTTTAGAAGAGATTAGGATATTAGGCATAAGTAAGAGAGAGGAGGGTGGAGAGGGAGGAATAGCACCGGAATCATCCAAGGTGGAGTTTCTAGCATAAGTTTGAGTGAAGAGTTTAGCTTTGTCAGAGGAAGAAGTGATGGTTGTGCCATCAGAATGGGAAAAGGGAGGGAAAGACGAGGAAGAGAAATTGTTGGAGGTTTTTGGCTAGATGCCAGAAAGCTTGGGAAGAGCTAGAGTTGGATAGTTCAGTGCATTTATTATTGATGAAAGAGTGATTGGCAAGTCGAAGAACAGATTTGGCTTGATTCCAGGCAGAAACATAGGAAGAATGAGAGTCTTGAGTTTTAAGGCGTCAGTACCGTTTGAATGCTTCCTGCTTATTGCGGACAGCAGTAGAACAGGCGTGAGTAAACCAAGATTTTTTAGCATTAGTCTGAGAGAAAGAGAATGGAATGTATGCTTCCATGCCCGATAGGATTACCTCAGTAATGCGTTCAGCTCTCTCCGAGGGTCCCCGGCCACGGAAGCAGAAATAATTCCATGGGAAATCAAAGAAGTACTGCCGGAGAGCCTCCCAGTCGGCAGCGCCAAACTGCCACAAGCGCCGCCGGCTAGGAGGATCGGGTGGCCGTATTGGAGAGATAAGACAGTTGACAGAGATAAGTTTATGGTCGGAGGAGCCCAAAGGAGAGAAAAGATCGACAGTATAAGAAGAAGGGTTAGAAGTTAGAAACAAGTCAGGAATGTTGGGCCGATCTCCGATGTCGAGTTTATCTTGGCGAGCAATAGCGAGCCTGCAAATTAGGAAATATTAATGAGTGTCATGAATCATAGATAGCCTAACACATTACTACAATTGTCATATATTATTGTTAATTTTCCTTTTAGGCTACATATCTCAGGGTGATTCAGCATTCCATCCAGTAAATTGGACGACGGCCTCCTTGCATAATTATAACCAAAAAAAAGTCTATGGTAAAATATCGAAAGATACATAGTTTGGCTGATACAGTACGATGTTGCAGGTGAAAGGTGAAGTGAAACCAACCTAGATTTTTTGCTACTTTATTCACTGATCTCGACAGTGCACTTATCTTTGCTACAAGCTAAAGAAATATTTCAAAGTGCCTTCCCCCCCCCCCATGTGCCTGTAAGCAAGCCATGTAAAATGTAAAGCTGTTTGTTTATCTGCAACACGCTCTACTGTACTGATAACGTCTGATATATATCTACAGAAATCTAGGTGGGTTTCCCTTCACCTTTCGCCCTCATTAACTCAATATCATAAATGTATTGTAAAAGCCAAACTATGAATAAATCGACAGTTTACCATAGATATTTTTCTGGTTAAAATTATGCAAGGAGGCCGTCGTCCAATTTACTGCATGGAATGCTGAAATACCCAGGAGCCTTTTCAATAAAACAATTATTTCTACATATACAATATATGATAATATAACTTTAATTACTTACAGTACATATAATAACCAATAACAATTGTGCAAATATTCTAGAATATATAACCTCATAATATAAAACAAATACAATATATTCTGTTTGGAAGTTGGTTCTCTTTTGGTGTGTGTGGGCGAATGGGTTAAGCCTCTTTGCTAACATATCCTGGCAAAACAAACACACCTAAACCGACGTAAACATGAAATATTCTAAATATTTGTGTTGTGGTAGTATTAAACAATTATTCTAAGGTACACGTTTAGTACATACATACACTATGAAAGGGGAATCAAATTGAAAATGTACTAGGTATGAGTGGTACCTCTGCCAACGAAAATAGAGGAGGGTAGGTGGTGACGCCAATCATCCACATTCTGTGGCCAATGTCTTGGTCAGAGAATACAAGCTATGCTGGAAAGTGTATCGGATCATTGACCTGCTACACTCTCCAACATCCCGTCAAGGTGCTTAACTTTTTTAATACCAGCGACGTCTGCTATATTTTATTCTAGCTGTCTTTAACGATAGTATGCAGCTTAGGAATGATCTGTGGTAGTTAAAAGGGTTGGTTGAAATAGTTTGAAGCCTTATTATTGCTAGAGATCCTTCTTAAGCTGAATAAAATCGTCTATTCGTTGCCAGAATATGATGAAAAGGACGTCCCTGGTACTGAATGGGTAAACAATATAGTCCGGGGCGCCAGTAAGGACGTTCGGCCAGGTAGTTGGGAGTAGTGTTCTGTTCCCAGCAGGCTCATATGGTCCCTGGAGATGGAAATGTGGTACTGGAGCCAGGGACTTTCACAAAACTTATGTTTAAGGGGGAAGGGTTTATCTTTAAGTCGATTTTTTCATAGATTTATTATGTTTTTAGTTCCTCCCTAGACCTCCATCAAACATTAAACAAATAAAAATAAAAACATCCATTAGAAAAAAATACAAATTAATCTAGAACGGGGGGTTCTAGATTAATTTGTAAATTTTTCGGTTTCCAAATTACAAAAAATCGACACCTAAATAGCACGAAAGGTCTTAATATTAACAAAGAAATAGGGCGAAAGGTATTAAAGTCGACAAACTAATTGGGTCAATATCTTAAAATATGAAAACTAGTTGGCCTAAACATAAGGAAAGAAGGAATCTATAAAAACGACCCATTTCCCCTTAATTAACGATAATCCTTTCTGTGTCCACAACCACCTTTTGTGTGACCAGGTTTCAAGCTTGTATGTCTGCCTGTCATGTGTGGGTGTATCTAGGCCTTTTAAAAGCTCTCTCTCTCTCCTTCCCATGTCGATTTGTTCGAGGTTGTTGGCTGTTGGCTCACATTATACAAGATTGCATATAATTACGAAACGGAGTATTGACAAAGGGCGTTTTGATCATGCAATGTAACTGGTTGGTTAGCCTAGAGACAAATAACTATCCTTGTAAAAATACATGGGGTAGCAAATAAAATGTATGAACAATTAATGATATATATATACTGTATATGGTGGCTAACAAAATATAACTATAACGAATGCTAACTGAACAGAGACCTTTAAAGGAAGACTTGTATACGTATCTCACATCAAATTTAGAAAGCAATTTTCCACCAAAATTGAATCCTACCTCCCTTCCCATCAAATACAGAGAACAATTAGCCTGCAAAATACCCAGGTGGCTTGATAATGAACCAACTGGAATATATAATTAACTGGCTGGTTCAATAAGCAATTAGTGAAATATATTGCCAATTAACTTTCACAGAAATTTTAGACGAGACCGGTTCGCTTCATTAATATTTGTCCCCCCCCCCTCCCTTCTCTCTCTCTCTCTCTCTCTCATGAATGATTGTATGTATATATTTATAATTAATACACCAGGCCAGTTATCTTCATTAATCTCCCCCCGTATATCTCTCTCTCTCACACACACACACATGCCGTACTACATAAAACACAGCTCCTACAACGAGAAGTGATGAACAAAATTTACGAAAACAAATACTGACAGACCAAATGAGACTGAAGCGACAAAGAAATATCGCAAATATTAATAGCCTACTCGGCTATGAAAGTGCTTTTAAATGCATCAGTGGCAGGTTTGGGAGGGTTCGAACGGGTACGACCCCAAATACACACTCCATACCGTCAAGCAAAGCGATGGGGTGATGGTTTGGAGTGCCTTTAGTGGGAGACAGTAGTGTCGGGGTGGCATATATTTCCTCCCCCAAAACTGTACCATGATTGGAGACCGTTATTAACATGTTTTGGAGGACCATTTGATTGACATGTTTGCCACCCACGAGTGTACCGTGTTTCAACATGACTCTGCTCCCTGTCACCATCGAAAAAGGTGACTAGCCTATCCTAAATTTTTCAAAGACAAAAACAATAAAGTGCTAGAGTCCCGGTGGCCTGGTAATAGCCCCGACATGAACCCAAATTGAACATGCCTGAATCAAACTGAAAAAAAAGACAGCATCAGTGTCAAGTTATCAAGATCAGGGACGTAGGCTATGGTGTAGATATATGTCCCAAGAATATAGGCTAGGCCTATTTTTAAAAAAACAAGAAAAAAAAGACAGATTCCATGCCTGATCGGCTGCAGATGATCATTGATGCCAAGGGATTCAGACAAAATATTGAAGTAAGCAAACATCACTATTGTTTCATTTCTAGCCGTTTATTAATGAATTTTCAGGTGCTGAGGGGTCGAGTATGCTGGTCAGGCAGGTCTGGTGATAGTTCGGGGAGGTTACCTTTACAACGGCTCCCCTTATTGGCGTTGCAAATATGTGATAAGAGTCTTTTTGTGTATTTTTTTTTGTTTTTTTGGAGATTTTCCTTTTTTGCCTCTGTCCACAGTTTTTTAATGCTGCCGGCGTGGCGGGGCAGCTCTCTACATTTCGCGTACACTATTTTTGAAAACGGCCCCGTTCATATCATTATTATACCCACCCACGGAATTATTGTGCGTCTACAGTATGTTAGGTTATGATACATTGGGCTGGGTTTAGGTTAGGCTAAGCTAGACCACCATGTGTAGGCCTACAACTCTACTGTTCTACATTTCGGTTACATATACAATACACGCACACTGGAAGGCATACAGGTTTAAACATAACTAAGAAACAAAGCACTTCCACTTCTATTGGTAGTAATCAATGGATTATTCACTTCCAATATGATTGAACCCTATCAGCATGATAACCAATACACGATTATTTTGAGTTTATAGTCTATCTCTAGGACTCAAACGGGTAGGTAATATCTCAAGACTCAATAAACCACCTGAACGTTATTGGTGGATGGGACTCGTTAGCCTTGGTCGGCAACTCATCTAGGGGAGACAACCTTATACAAATCCGGGTGGATGGGGCTCGTCAGCCTTGGTTGGCAACCTGTCTAGGGGAGTACACCTGATACAAATCCGTACTGCTTACCTAAGGGTAAGGCAGGTTAGTGGATGGATTAGCCGAACACCACTGTAGAAAAATAGTGCTAACAAGATGCACAGAGGGCCTCGGGAGTCGGACGGATCGTAAATCGAGTGGTCAATCCTGTAAGTCCTTCACTAAACTGGCTCGGGTTGTCCCTCTCACAGGGAATAGGTCCGCTTGGGTGCATTCTGTTTATGGCCACCCTCGTAAGGGGAGTAAGGCGTCCGGCAATAGATAGATAGATAGAACGTTATTGGTCCTTCGCAATTGCAAAAAATGTATAGGCCTACATTATTCGCAAATAGATCAATGCATGTTTCGCCTTGTCTTTCTTCCCCATTTAGCTCTCATTTTCTCCTCTAACCCTAATGAAAAACAACAACAGAAAACCATACATATACCGGTAATAGATAATATAATAACAAGACCTGTACAAGTAAATATGAACGTCTAAAATTAGCATCAAATACTTCCCCCCATTTGGAACCCCAAACGTGAGGAGCCTCAGCTTGGTTATTGTCAGACGCCCAAGACCCACTTTCATCTCACAACAACAAAACCAGAATCCGTGAAATATCTTCAGGAATGTCAGAGGCTTGTGTGTGTGTATTTACGCGTGTGAGTTTGTGTACGTGGGTAGGTGGTGTGTATTTTCTTATGTGGGTGGTGGAAGGGAGGGGGGAGGGGGGGGGGGGTTTCGTGTGCATGTGTGTGTCAGTGTGTGTGTGTGTATGTTCGTGTGCTTGTCTATGTGCGTTTGTGGTTAGGAGACCGGTTTCTCCAAGTTTTTTTCTGCACGCCAAAGCAAAATGTTAAGCATAGTTACACTAGAAAGACATCAAACGAATACACAGAGCCCACACACGTTTGAGTGGCAGTCTGTTTATGGTCGAGAAGGTTGTTGGTTAAGGAGGGGTTTTCTTGGACCCCTTCTCCCTCATGTTAGCCCCATTAGTTTGGCAATATTTAGACTGTTTCGTGCCATTTAGGTTTCGATTTTTACCTGGCGAGCTATAGCGAGCCTGCCATTTAAGAGAAACGCGGCCAAAGATCTTGATGGAGGTCTAGGAGGAAACTATATAACAATAACAATAAATACATAAAATATAAATATACACATATATAAACAAATATCCTTTAAGGGAGACTCCAGTTTTTTTTTTGGCTCTGGTCAACATTTCAAGTTTTTGTGTTCTCTCTGTAAACTGCTTCTTTCAACATAGGAGAATAGCATAGGAAGGAACAAAAAAACATATCGCATCCATAACCCCCCGGGCCGGGGGTTCGACCTCGACCCCCGAAAAACAAGATTTTTTTTGTTCAGCCACAATTTTTTTTTTGGGGTGTCTGTAGTCTAAAGGGATGCTGTATGCAATAGAAATGGTCATATGAGGGCATAAACACCCATAGGATATCCCTAGGGCCCCCTTGGGGGGGTCCCAAAATCTTCGTTTTTCTCATTTTACAACTTATAAATATTAATATAAAATAGTTTAGTCCCCCAAATTATCAGGTTTTCTTTGCGAGTGGGTGGCACTAAACGGGAAGAAACAATTGTAGGGGTAACTCAAGGAAAATTGATCACGGGCTCAATCTAGAATACGTTTTACTTACGAGTAAATTTAAAGCTTTATTCATGAATAGTGCATGTTTATTCACCTAATATGATGATGAATCAGCCATTTACTGTCCGATTGTCTCCAATTTCGCCATAGAAGTAGAACAAGTATACATACACACTCCCTCTGAAGCTTTTTGAGTTTGGGAAATATTTTCCATACTAAAATGATTTATTTATGGTAAAAAATTGGGTAAATTAGTTATATTGATAATTTACCAGCGGTTTTAACCATTATCACGTATCAACTTGGCAATATGCTTCAGAGGAGTTGTAGACAGTCTATATAGGGTACCTCATGCACAATATAAAACAATTTTGCAAAGTGGATTTGGGATCATCAGATATTTAGTACAAAAAACTAAAAATGCGTTCACGCGCGCGCGCGTGGACATAGGACGATGAAAATTTCAGCGAGTCACCGTTACACCTTTAGCATATATGTGTCAAAAGGCCAGCAATGAGTCTCTTATAGAAGCTGAGTTACAAAGGTGGATGGAGTCTCCCCTAAGTGCAACAAAATCCAATTCATATAGCCTATACATATTTCCGTGTACGTTCTCATTTTAAACTTATTGATTTCTATTGACCTTAGTCCTCGTTCTCATCTACCCTACCGGTAGCCTACCTAATATATATAAAAAAACAAAAAAAAATAATTAGGAATCTCAATGTTGTGGTTGAATTATTGTTCACCCCAATCTACAGTCTACAGTCGGCCAAATAGTGATGTCTCGGCACCAAGTATATTTTCATCGATAATTGGTATCATCAATGTCTCAACACGATTTCTTCCTGTTGAGTGAGATAATACAAACATGTTCCTACACTTACCTATCCTTCCCAACATCTGGCAAACATTAACACAGCGCAGAGCGAGCAAAATGTAATGACAGCTTAGACATGACTCATTAGCGCTACCGTACATGAAAACTTATAGGTAGATAAAGCACACACATACACACACAGTACAGCTGGTGGAAGGGAAATCTCTAAAACATTTCATCAGATAGGTTTTGAAGGACAGTCATAATATTTTCAAGCAGCTTAGTGTGCGGAATCTCTGTGTGAGTATCCTAGATTCGAGTCGTTGGAGTACCACGTGTATTCAAACTATTAATTACTTCCATTGATTTAATTAGTTAGGTTTATTTGTAATTTAATTGGTGGGTTGGTGAAAACAATTATGAATAACATGAACTCTTCTATTGCTGAACGATTCACTCTCACTCACTTATTTTCTTTGCTCACTCACTATATTCTGCTCTCACTTTTTCATTTGCTTACTCACTCATATTCTTCACTCACTAATTATTTGTCTCACACTCGCTCACATTTCTCTCTCACCAATATTAAAAATTGATAGAGTGAGAGTGAGCGCTAAAGAGTATAAAGTACAAAACAAATACCTACGGTACAGATTGACTAGGTTGATATATATATATATATATATATATATATATATATATATATATATATATATATACCGCTATATACAGTATATATACTGTATATATATATATATATATATATATATATATATATATATACAGTATATATGTATTTATTTATTTCGAGGTAGATAGATAGAGTAAATTGAATTGGAAATGTTCTCGAAGGGAAAGGTGGGAGAAATTGAATTTGACCAGGGAAAAGTGAGTAGACATATATTTGGATGTGTACGTGTGTGAGAGAGAGAGAGAGAGAGAGAGAGAGAGAGAGAGAGAGAGAGAGAGAGAGAGAGAAGAGAGAGAGGAGAGAGAGAGAGAGGGAGAGGTGGGGCCACTACGTTGATATAGACTATACATTTAATTGTGGATACAAAAGGAACATTACACTTCATAAAACTAGTTCTAGAAAAAAATATAAAATGGATGACAGAGGAGAGAGGGAAATATACCTGTCCCCATCTCACGCGCTCACACACCATCAGCCGCTCACGGCGCACAGCTGATCACCACACCGCCAGACGTACGATGAACAGTAACAGGAAAATATGTATAGTGTGCGATATTGGATTCAACAAAAGGAGTACAACGTCACAATGTAGTAGATGTAATGAAACAGTACACGATCGATGTACTTACGTTACTAGCAGAAAAGAAGTGGACTGCGATAAATGTAGGGAAGTAGCTATTAAAGGTCCTAAAATCATTTGTGAAATATGTGAATCACTCATAACAAGAAAACAAAGGATCCTAAACTGTGTTAAGTGTAAAACTGTAGCTCACATGAAGTGCATCTCTAAGAAGACCAACAGTGAAGAACGGGAATTCCTATGCAACATATGTGCCTTGCATTCATTACCGAATAATAATGTAAATGAACCAATTAGTATTAACAACTCAGAATCCAGCCAGGACACATTCAAAATCAAAGATGAATACAGAGTGTTCACCAACAAAGGGCTCCATCTTATCCACATTAACGCCAGATCAATGTACCATAAATTGTCAGAAATTAACTTGTTAGCTAATAAGGCCAAAGCTTCAATAATTGCAATCACAGAAACCTGGCTGGATTCAAGTATAAACGATGGTGAAATAAACATTCAAGGTTTCAATATGGTTATGAATGATCGCAATAGGCATGGGGGAGGAGTATGTATGTATGTAAAAAACAACCTCACACACACAACTAGGACCGACCTCCATGTAGAAAATCACGAAGCTCTGTGGATCGATCTACACCTGCCGAGGACAAGACCCATCACAATTGGGGTATGCTATAGGCCACCAAACGACACACAATTCTTGACCAAATTTGAAAGAACTCTGTCATCGCTAGACCCTCGGAATGAATCCATTATACTAGGGGATTTTAACCTGTGTTACAAACAACGAAATGATAGGCTTGTACGATAATATAGGCATATACTGACAATGCACAATCACAAACAACTCATCACAACCCCCACACGTATCTCTGAGAACACTGCCACAATAATAGACCACATAAACTGTAACAGAGAGGACAAAATATCCCAATCAGGGGTTATACAGACTGGGATAAGTGATCACTTCGTCACATATTGCACACGAAAAACCACAAAAATTACCCTAGAGAATCACAAGGTTATCAAAACAAGGTCACTCAGAAACTACAATAAAGAAACATTTCTGGACATTTTATGGAATACAGACTGGTCTCCAGTATTTGGAAGTACAAACGTTAATGACGCATGGGTTGGCTTCAGAACCATCATCACAAACATTCTAGACGAAATAGCTCCTCTGAAAGACATACGAATTAAAGCAAGGTCAGACCCATGGATCAACAATGACATACTACACCATCTGGAACACAGAGACAATCTGTTAAAAAGGCTAGCGAAACATAGACAGGATCAAGGTCTGAAACATGAGTTCAACAGGGCCAGGAATAAACTAAGTAGGAAAATAAATCAGCGAAAACTAATTATTTTCACAATAAGGCAGAGGAATATCAGAATAACCCAAAGAAACTATGGAGGCACCTAAAAACAACAGGCTACAGCAACAAGACAAGGGATTCGTCTAACACTAATATTGCTCTCACCATTAATGATCAGGTTTGCCACGATAAACGACAAATTTCAACCTACTTCAACTCCTTCTTCACCTCCATAGCAAACACACTTGCACAGAACCTACCTCAACCTCTCAATAAATACACGACAACAACGGCCACCTTTCGAAATTTCTACAGAGATAAAGACATACACCCGAACACATTTGGATTGCAAAATGTTACACCAGAATACACTTTTGACGAGCTGTCTAACCTAAATGTACATAAAAGCACAGGACCAGACAAAATTCCTGCCAAATTTCTACGAGATGGAGCCATTGGTATAGCAGGCCCCCTAACCCACATCATCAACTTGTCAATTAACACCAACACTGTACCTGCTGAACTGAAGGAAGCTATTGTAACCCCTCTATTCAAGAAAGGAAATAAACTAGAAGTTGGTAACTACAGACCAGTTGGGCATATTATGTATTGTACCTAAAATCCTTGAAAGAGCGGTATACACCCAAATTGAACACTACCTCAAACAAAATGATCTATTCTATAAGTTTCAATCAGGTTTCAGATGCATGTACTCGACAGACTCCTGTCTCATCCACTTAACGGATCACATTCGTAAAGAAATGTCTAAAGGTAACTACACCGGTATGGTTCTTCTTGATCTACAAAAAGCGTTTGACACAGTAGACCATGATATCCTATGTAATAAACTACAAGCAATGGGCATAGGGTCTGTGAACTGGTTTAAATCTTATCTTAGTGGTAGAACCCAAAGAGTCAAAATTGATGATAATATATCTGATCCTATGCCAATTAACTGTGGGGTCCCGCAGGGAAGCATCCTTGGTCCCTTACTCTTTCTCTGTTATGTGAACGACATGGAACTGAGCGTCTCATGTAAATTTTTACTGTATGCAGACGACAGCGTGCTTCTGGTTTCAGGAAAAGACCCAATAAGTATTGCCGCTTCACTTTCCAAAGAACTAGAATCATGTAGTGAATGGCTAGTGGACAATAGACTATCTCTTCACCTGGGCAAGACGGAAGCCATCTTATGTGGAACAAAACGCAAACTGAAAGACATTGTGGGCTTCTCGGTCAACTGTAATGATATTCCTATAACAACAATGTCACAAGTTAAATATCTCGGACTAAAACTGGACGCGAGTTTGTCAGGTGAAACAATTTTGGAATCTATCCTGAGTAAGTGTAGAGCACGTATAAAATACCTGTATAGACAGGTGGGATGCTTGCCCGCGGCGACCAAAAAGACCCTCTGCCAAGCGCTTGTTCAATGTCATTTTGACTAATCTGTGTCATCCTGGTACTCTGCATCATCTAAATCAGCACAGCACAAACTTCAGGTCACTCAAAATAAAATGGTTAGGTTCATGCTGAACCTAGGACTCAGATCACATGTTGGCCAGGAACAACTTCAGTCACTAGGTATGCTCAATGTCTCTGACAGGGCCAAACAAATCAGGCTCACTAATGCCTTCAAAATTTGTTATGACAGAGCTCCAGAGTATCTAAAGAATGATTTTGTTAAAGCAAATGAGAGGAGTGGACATAATACAAGAAACAGGATGTTTAATTTTAAGGTCCCGAGAATCCAAGGACAGGGTAAGCAAACATTCTTCTTCACCGCCATCAAAGACTGGAACGACCTACCCCAGTCAGTCCGTGAAAAGAGAACACTGTATTCCTTCAGGCGTAGCCTGAAGGAACACCTGAACCGGACAGCTGCGAGAAGGGAGCACCAACCTTATGTCTACTACTAAATGCGACATAAGAGATAGACAAACCAAACTGAAATTATTACTGATTACGGATTACTGATATTTACTATAGGATGTAAGGTATCTTAAAATAACCCCCTAGAAATACTTTCTCTAAAGTATCTATTTCTTTATCCTCCCCATTTTCCCCAGCTAACCTAATCCCACAAGGACCCCAATGGAAATGCGCCTAACGGCCTTATTGGGCTATCCTTAGTTGGAATTATGCAAGGCTGATACATGTCATATTTGTAACATACTATGTGGTACCAACTCTGTAAATTGCTAACTGAATAAATATTATTATTATTATTATTATTATTATCAAAACATTACCTCCACAATACCACAACCAAAACCACCACAACCACCATCACCACTACCACTACCTCCAAACACACAACCACCACCACCACACCCACAACAACCATCACAACCACAACCACCACATCACCTCCACACCCACAACCACAACCTCCAAACCCACAATCACCATCACGACCACAACCTCCACAGCCACCACATCACCATCACCATTACCACAACCACCACACCACCATCACCACCCGATAATCGTACATTCACACACCGACACAAACACGGAACACAATATTTGTGAGAACGTAAACACAGAACTCGGAATGCCAACGGAGAGAGAAGGACGATTACACACGCACACGGAACGGACATACATTTTTGCACACTCATACTCATAAACGCACACGATACCTACATAAATGCTTGCACACAGAACCTACATAAATGCCTGCACACACATGCACTCACACACGCACACGGAAACTGCATACAATATTTTACACACATACAGTAGGCTACACTCACACTCGCACACGGAACCTACATAAAAGCCTGCACAGACATGTACTCATACACGCTCATGGACCTTTCATAAATGTCTACACACACATACACTCATACACGCAGTGCGCACACGGAACGTACATAAATGCCTGTACACACATGCACTCATACACGCACACGGAAAACTACATAAATGCCTGCGCACACATACACTCATGCACGCACACGGAACCTACATGAATGCTTGCGTATATAGCCTACACTCATACACATCCTTAGTGCGTATACACACACAAACACGGACACAGAAATACACACACTTCGGTGTGTGCAAGTATGCTCTCTCTCTCTCTCTCTCTCTCACACACACACACACACACACACACACATACGTGTATTTCATCTACGAAGTATAACAGTGTTTGATAGTGCTATGTCCAGGCAGCACTGTTTTGCATACCTTTAGAGGTGGAGACAGAACGTTTCCTCGGAACAAATATCGGCACCAGACTCGACTATTCCGTATCATATACGAAACAGATTTGAAGTAAAAGATAAACATTTATCTTGTTACACAATATTTCACATTGGGGAGATTATAGGCAAAACAAATTGTTTGTTTTCTATATTCCAACTACACCCTCTCGGGCATAGGCTGATAGCCTATACACTCTACCGCTGAACACGGAGAGGCCCAGTCTAGGGAGCGAGACATGCGAAGCTTCACGGCTCAAGCAATTCCATCTCTGAAGCTGTTCCGCCTCTGCGCTTCACAGTCTCATCCCCCAGGCTCGGACCCTCACTCTCAGAACGCCACCTATTGAGCAATTAACTCACTAGGCATTGCCCCTCTGTAGCATATTTTTGAATATGGGAATATTCATACAATGCTATTTAATCAGGGAACAATGAGGGCATTTGTTTGGCATTTCGGTGTGCTGTGGTAATGCACTGATACTAGGTACAGCACAAATTCCATCCCAATAATATCTTCCCATTGACATATTGGGATTCGAACCCGGGTCCATTGGATTACCAGTCCAGTGGCAAGACCACTCTGCCACACCTCCCCTAAATTGATCTGGGCAGTACCCAGGGGAGGCCACATAGGCATATGATTTTTTTTCTTTCTGTTTTTTTGTTGTCATCTGACTTTCCTAACCTAATTAAAATCGTCTAACAATAGCCAGAAAACATAAAAGAAATGCGTCAGCGTATCTTCTAAGGGTTAAACAAAAAGTTGTGTACATTTAAGTGAAGCATAAGAGAATCAACAGAATTACTTACGTACAGTAGGCATATTTTAAAATACAAGATATAACTAATGAGTTTTATTGCTCAGTGTTTTGTCTACCCCTGTTGTTGTAATGGGTTTCTTGAGTTTGGGTCTTTTGTTCCCAGGGCCTAATGGTCTAAAGGTCTTTTGTCTAGCATTCTCATTCAGTGCCTTGCAGTGCCATGTGGGGGGAGCCAATGGCGGGTATGCTATATACAACCAAATAATGATCACTGCGTCTTTTGACATTCACTTGACATTTACAAAGAGAGGGAATAGATTGAAATATATTACACTAGGTAAGAATATGCTTGGTTAGATTAGGTTGACTAGTATTGGTGGTGTTCTCTATACGAGTGCGAAGATATGGGTTGGCATAAAATATACAGGCGTGTCGGTTCCTTTAGCAAACAGAGAGGGCCACAGACAGTAGGGCACCACCAGGGATAGGAACACACACACAACCTATTTCATCCTCCTATCACTACCTTTCCCTCTCCTCTCCTCTCTCTCTCTCTCTCCTCCTCTCTCTCTCTCTCTCTCTCTCTCTCTCTTCCCCAGCCCTCTTCCACAGACAGTAGGGCACCAAGGGCACCAGCAGGGACAGGAACACATACAAGGTTTCATCACCTCTATAAACTTCCCTGAACGAGGCGAGGTAGGAGGAAAGATTCCAGGAGGAACTTATAGTTGACACGGCGCCCAAGTGGAGGAGGAAGAGGAGGATAAAGAGGAAGAGGAGGAGGAGGAGGAGGAAAAGGTGGAGAAAGGAGTAGTAGCAAATGGAAGAAAAGGTGGAAGAAGAGGAGGAGGGGGAGAGTTGGAGAAGACGGAAATGTAAGTAGGCTAGTTGGAGGGGAACCAGTGGAAAGTAGAGAAGGTGTATGAAATTATTTTGAAGGGACTCTTTATTTATTATTATTATTATTAACCATTGTCTAGCTTGAAGGGCATCAGGGGATGGGTTGTTATTTTATTCTATGGAGAAAAGTCATAATATTTTGCTCAACAATAGCAAAACACACTAAAAACCCTGGCTACTTATTAATCCCCCCCCCCCCATCCTCCCACACGTACGTAGGTGGGTCTGGCGTAAACGTTTGTGTACCTCTGTTCGCCTCTACTGTTAATGGTGAACCCGTGTTGTGCCACCGCCTTACAGTTTGTGTGTGTATGTGAGTGTGAAAGTGAGTGTGACGAATAAACAAACACCGGTATCTAAATAAATAAAGAAAACAAGAATGAGAGAAAGAGAGAGAGGGTGGGGGGGGGGGGAGAGACAGAGTGAGAGTGAGAATACTGGTCAGACAGAGATGAGGACAATCTTTATTATTTTCCTCTCGATAAAAACAGTACCGGTAAGTCAATTTAGCCTTTACTGCCATGAGGGTCTTAAAGCATTATTGATATGATATTCTGGCTATTATAGGTTATGCGATTGAATTCAGTTTCGGGAGATATTTTAGTAGCTGCACAGATAATTGAGTTTTTATCCCTTTGGTACCTGAAGATCTTCCCTAAATTGAATAAAATCGGCAAATGGTAACCAGAATGTAGTGTAATAATGCGTCCTCAAATACCACAAGAGTCATCCAGAGGCAGATTGATAATGAATACTTTGAACCAAAGAAAACAATTGTTTCTTTTTAAATGCTCCATAAAATCGTATAAATGTAGCTGAAATCAAATAAAAAAGACGTCACCGGTACAAAAGGGTTAATAAGAAGAAACCTTGGCAAAAGACACACACTATTTCTAGTCAAGCTTAGAGAGCCATATAGTCTAGAGTTTTTGACGAACTCGAATTAGTCAGCAAGACGAAATATTAACGTTTTGAGTGTACGCCCGCGCGTGTGCTTGCGTGCGTGTATGTGCTAGGGAGGGCTCTATTTTCTCACAGTTTGGCGATTTACTCTCTCTCTCTCTCTCTCGTGGCACAAACAAGTTAAGATTATTATTGCCTTTTTTTATAGGTGCTTTCTGACAGCCTTGACCTTTAAAGTGATGTCGCATTTTAAATTCAGATGGAGCGAAGCAGCGTTATTGGTACTGATGCTTTTAGTTACTGTAATTCCGCTTCCTAGTAAAACTTTAGATTACTCAGTCTCTCTCTCACTCCCTTTTATCTCTCTCTCTTTCTCTCTCACTCTCTCACTCACTCTCACTCTCTCTCTCTCTCTCTCTCTCTCTCTCTCGTAGCACAAACAAGTTAGGATACTTTGTAAAACCCTTTTGCTGCTAAGGAGAAATAACGATGGCAGAATTGAACCAGGATATTATTTGTTTATGCTCGTTAGGCTACTTATGGCACTCAGTATTGCCCCAACAAGACACAAATGTAGAGCGATAGATAAAACAGGGAATGTCACTCGGTAATTGCCAGCTGTTTTTTCAATTTTGGGGGATAGCGATCCTTTGCTGATTCGACGCCGATTAGGAAAATGGGGCGGTTATGATTAGGCTATATATATTTTTTTTTTTCAGATGATGGTAAATTGTCACGTCCTCCTCTTGATTACTCGGCTATTACGAAGATTTTGTTGAGAAATATGACGGTAATTCTGAAAACTTTTCATGTTTTCTCTTTAGTATCGATAAATCGGTTGCTAAGGTACCGGTATTCAATTTACCCTCAGCTGAAATAATACGGTACCGACTATTGTTTGTTTTGGGTATAAACACACATACATTGCAGGCCCTGTATAGATGACAAGACATTTATGTACAATCAAGAGCCTACCTGGCGTAGTACCCATTTGAATCAGTATCGAACGCAGACGACACAATACAATACCTTAAGTCGGTATCACACAACATTTATCCTCAACACTGGTCTGGCAGCGTATGAGGTAATTTTTGTTTTAATAATTTCAGTTACCTAAATTCATCTACCATCATTCTAGTTTCCGATGCCAGTGTAAAATATTTCAGAAATGTTACCAGCAAAATGTTGAGTATCGAATGTAGACTATTAAAGCTCTCGTGTGATACCGGCTTAGTATAGTCCAGATGCTTCAGAGCTTAACCTATCCTTTTGGGTGATCGTCTCTGTTGGTATACTAAGGTCTGTTTTTTTCCCCAGCTGATGATATATGTGTGACTCTATATACTTAGTAGTATTTGATAATAGTTTATAATTATATTTATGTAATACATTAGTACATGTACTGTGTGTGTTTATATATATATATATATTATATATATATATATATATATATGCTGTTGGTATACTGCCATTTTATGAACCACCGCCACAATTTTGTTTTAATTAATTTAGTCATGGCCACATTTTAATAGTCCGTATCCACCAAAAGAGAAAGCCAGTATTATTTTCACCGTGCTCTTTTAATTATGTATATATTGTATATATCGTGTTTTTTATAAATATGTATACTGTATACTGTATATTTTTTATTTTCTATATAAGGTATATTTTTTATCTCGCCTGCACGGGACGCAAATTTACTTAGGACATTTTTATCGGGTTGCAGGTTTCGGGAAGTTGTGGGGGTTTGCTGTTTATTTAATTAATGTACCGGTACAGTTTGTGTTGATTGGTTTAGTTAGATTTAACAGGAGTGTCGTAAACACACGCGTTTGCATACACAAAAGTACATACACATGCACGTACACACATACAAGACGAAGTTGACAGTCATGCACACACAACACAACCGTGTTTCGCTATATTAGTTTGGAATTTTTAAGACGTTTCACCCCATTACTTTGGCGATAATATTACGATAATAAGCACCAATTAAACTACCACCATCAATATCAGCAATTAAAGCAACACACACACACACACACACACCCTATTTATATAGGTAACCAACTGGCATTTTTCTGTGGTACGTACAGGTGTAGTGTGTGTGCTGCGGTGTCCACCACATGGAATCCTCTTTGTTATCCCGTCACCCTCACCTGTGCCAGTAGCTCTCTCTCTCTCTCTCTCTCTCTCTCTCTCTCTCTCTCTCTCTCTCTCTCTCTCTCTCTCTCTCTCTCTCTCTCAATCGGAATCGGAATCGGCAAAGTAATGGGGATAATATTATTAAATACCAAAACTAAGGGGGTTAAACATGAGGGGGATGGGGGTCCATAACCCCCCCCCCCCCCCTTTAATTTGTGTTCTCTGTCTCCGATTTCTCACTTTTCCTATCTCCTTTGTATCGTTGTTTTCTTTTCTGTGTTCTTCATCTTCTTTGCCTTGTCTGTCTTCCTTTCGCTAGGTTGTTCGAAATTGTCTTAAGGTATGAATGTGCGTGTTTTGTGTATCATTAACTGTTTAACATTTTCTTTTCCAGATTTGCTAATATTTAATACCGGTATTGCTTTTATCTCTAGGCCTATGTTTTTGTATTTTGATAATTCATGTTCATCCGTGACCATCGACACCTACATGGCACGAAATGTCTTATTATTGTCAAAGAAGTGGGGCGAAAGGTCTTAAAATCGCGAAAGAAATGAGGCGAAAATCTTATAATCTCAAAATTAATTACGGTAGGCTAAACATGGGGGAGAAAGGGGTACAGAAAACAATACCTAAGACCCTCCCCTTAATACATATTTCTTACCAAGCATCCCCCAGCAAATCAGGAAGAGCAACAAAGAACATTGACCCCTTCTGTACCGGCGACGTCTTCAATTATGTTTTCAGCTACATTTAGACGATATTATGAAGCTTATAAAGGATCATTGCTAGCTTAGAAGATGAATTTAGATGGTGTGTAGCCTTGTAATGGGTAGACGTCCATCCTAAGCTGAACAAAATCGCATAATAGTTGCCAGAATAAAATTAAAAGTACATATTCAGTACAAAAGGGGTTAACAGAATGATCCGGGTCTCATCAGTTTTCTGCCATAAAGTCGGAGTCACACGAGCCCTTTTTCGAACAATTTTTACGGGCAATTATGGTCTGGAAGCTTAAATAATTACACTTTTTTGTAATTCAGCCACCTAACATAATCTACATTCAGTCTAGTTACCGATACCAGTGCGAAAATGTCCAGAATTAATACGAGAACAAACTTGCTCATGGAAAATTGACGGAAAAAGCGCTCGTGTGACAGCGGCTTAAATCAGCCACAACACTGAGTTATGAGGGACTTATGAGGCTTGCTATTCTTGAGGGAGTGTGCTTGGTTTTTGGTGCATATATATATTTATTTACCGGTAGGCCTATATATTTATTTACCGGTAGGCCTATATATTTATTTACCGGTAGGCCTATATATTTACCGGTAGGCCTATATATTTACCGGTAGGCCTATATATTTACCGGTAGGCCTATATATTTACCGGTAGGCCTATATATTTACCGGTAGGCCTATATATTTACCGGTAGGCCTATATATTTTTGAGTTTCCACTTTCCTCGCTAGACCTCCATCAAGCTTTAAAAAACGCCCCCTAGACCCCCTTTAAACATACATTTTTAATATTTTCGGTATAAAAATGTCCCGGCAAAATTACAGGCTCGCTATCGCTCGCCAGGAAAAATCGACACCTGAATGGCATGAAACGCCTGAATATTGACAAGAAATTATGCGAAAGGTCTCAAAATCGCCAAACTAATGGAACGAACTTCTTAAAATCTCAAAGCCAATATGCTAAACATGAGGGAGAAGGGGGTCTAGAAAAAGCGACTACCGGGTACCTCCCACTTAAGCAATTCTTTCCTTTCGCAACGCCTGATAAGCAGAAACAAATGCTGATTCTTCTGAAACTGAAAGGGGTTTAGTCCTTTTTTCACAAATTAGCACTCAGTTTGTTTCTCTTCGTTCGATTTATTGTTGGTAGCTCCCTTCTCACATGCTATAAAATACAAGGACAACATCCGTATTCTTAAACGTGTGTGTGTGTGTGGGGGGGGGGGGGGGTGTCATCCAGCCAACAATGAACGAAGATATTGGAACTGAGTGTTAATTAGTGAAAGAGAACTTGAAATTGCCTTTATTTTATAAGCTAACAATTGATCCCGTCTTATTTCGTTCATTAAGGAGTAGGGTTTCACGGTGGGAAGGTTTAACCCATTCAGTACCGGTGTCGTCCTTTTATCTTGATTGTGGCTACTATTAGACGATTGTATTTAGTTTTATAAGGGCCTCCAGCAATTTACAAGCTTCGAACTATCTCACTTAACCCCATTTTACTACCTCAGATCCTTCTTAAACCGCACAATATTGTCTAAATATAGCTAGAATATAATTAAGAAGACGTCGCTGGTACAGAAGGGGTTAAAATACAGGTGTAAGACTCATATTCCCCCAATTCAGCGTACCAAAACTAGTCTCCCACACAACCGAGCCACCCAGCGTCGTATAAAACTTACCATAATCAAGTTCCCAGATAAAACAACAGGCAAATAGAAAGTTTCGACGTGCTGGGAGGCGAAGATAAGCAAACGTTCCCAAATCTTTCGGTGTGTGTGTGAGAGAGAGTGTGAGTGAGAGTGAGTGAGTGTCGACGTGCTGGGAGAGGCGAAAATAAACAAACGCTCCTAATGTTTTGCTGTAGCATACACAGTGAGTTGAGGCGGTTTTTTCTAGAGATATTTATGTTCCTGTCTACATCTTCTCCGTCTGGTAGTTTCTAAATTACACTTTTTGTCAGAGTACTGCCTTTTTGTTTTCTAGTATTTGTTAGTTAGTTTTGGAATATTTAGCCAGCACACTTTAAGTCAAGAACAACGTCAGGACTGGAACCTCTTTTCGAGAACTCCAGACCCTTGCTATTTTTTGTGTTAAGACCTTAGTTAATGTTTTGTTTGCTGTGTTCACTATGCATTTCAGTTAAATCGTCGAGTTTCCTATATTATATTGTGTTACCTAAAATAATCTACCGGTACCGTTATTCCTCTCGTTGATAGTAATGCAATATATTCTTGAAATGTTGCCAAAATAAAGTTGTTCATCAATAGTTGCTGGCCAATGCGTTTGTGTGAATCTGTACGGTATATACCGGTAGGCTACATGACTTGTGGTGTTAACTCACTCTCGCTCTCACTCTCTCTCTCTCTCTCTCTCTCTCTCTCTCTCTCTCTCTCTCTCTCTCTCTCTCTCTCTCTCTCTAAGCGAAAGAAAGCAAAGAGTAATTATTAATGGAGTGGAATCAGATTGGACTCCGGTGACTAGTGGAGTCCCACAGGGTTCATTTCTGGGCCCATTATTATTCATAATATATATTAATGATTTAGACAACGGCATCAATAACATAATTTCCAAATTCGCCGATGACACTAAAATAGGAAATGCAATAATATCAGAAAGCGATATAAGTAGCCTGCAATCAGATTTAAACAAGATATCAGAGTGGTCAGAAAATTGGCAGATGCCCTTTAACGTAAACAAATGCCTGATACTACAAATAGGCTCCCGAAACAACAAATACGAATACCATATGAATGGAGAAAAGATAAAGAGCGTATCACAGATAAAAGACCTAGGAGTGCTTATCAATGAAAATCTAAAATCTACAAGTCAATGCACCGCAGCATCTAACAAAGCAAATAGAGCACTAGGTTTCATTAAAAGAAATGTTCAGTGTCATAGTAAAGACATAGTTGTACCACTATATAAAAGTATTGTGAGGCCACAGCTGGAGTATGCTGTGCAGTTTTGGTCTCCCTACTTGATAAAAGACATAGAGAAACTAGAATCCGTTCAGCGTAGAGCAACAAAGTTAATCCCATCCCTTAGAAATAACTATACAATGAGAGATTAAGAGAACTCGACCTGTTTTCGCTTAAGAAACGGAGAATAAGGGGACAGCTGATAGAGTGTTTTAAGATACTAAAAGGCTTTAGTAACGTAAATTCTAATAATCTATTTAAGATAGCCAAAGAAGGTTCCACAAGAGGAAACAAATTAAAACTAACAGGCAGGAAAGCGAACCTAGACATAACTAAAAATTTCTTCACCCACAGTATTATTAATGAGTGGAATAAGCTCCCTAATGAAATTATTGACAGTGACTCAATATACACATTTAAAAAAAGGTTAGACACATATCACAGAAAAGTTGGTTTGCAGAAGCTGATCACTGATAAGAGAACCTGGCGGAAATGAAAACGTTTTCAGTTGAAGAGAGCAGAAAAAAAGAAAACAAATTATGTATGTGTGTGTGTATATGTATATACTGTATGTATATATATATGTGTATATGTGTATATGTATGTGTATGTGTATGTGTATATATGTACCGTATATAAGTAATAAAAAAACAAACAAAAGTGAAGGTGTACATGCCCTTTCCTTTCCATTTCTAACTATACTATAAATTCCTTCAGGCGATTTCCAAGCCCTGCAAGGTTATTCACTTCTAACTATTTTCATGTACGGCACATTGCCGGAGGGAGCGGAGGGTGGGGAGAGAGCCTTCATCTTTGCTATCCTTTCCTTCCACTTTTTCTTAGGGTTGCTATCTCTATTAGGATTAAGTCCTGGTCACCTCGCAGGGATCGTAAGATCTGTGTGGCCAGTGTATCTATGTAAATCTATGTAAATCTCTCTCTCTCTTCACCTTTGCTGTCCTTTCACTTTCTCTTATGCTCTTACTTTTAGGGTTGATATCTCTACTATAAATAAGCCCTGGCCACCTCGCAGGGGTCGTAAGATTTGTAGCCAGTGTATATATGTAAATCTATGTAAGTCTCAGCTGGCAGGGTAAGTGGGCGTAACAAATATTTTCCGTTTTCTTACTCTTATCTGATGCGCTACTTTTTATACATGCTCACGAATTTGCTTAATATTATGGAAAATACATCCGACACATACTGAGTTGCTAGGTAGAGATTGCACCACATTCTTTGTATATACACACACACACACATATATATATACCGGTATATATATATTTATATATATATATATATATATATATATATATATATATATATATATATATATATATATACAGTATATATATATATATATATATATATATATATATATATATATATATATGTATATATATATATATATATTTATATATACTGTATATATATATATATATGTATATATATATATATATATATATATATATATATATATATATATATATATCTATCTATCTATTGCCTGACGCCGTGATCCCCGAAGGGGTGGCCACGAACGAACCGTCCCCATGCGCCTCTGTCCCCAGTCAGTCAACGCCCCTCCTCCCAACCAGCACCGCCTTCATCCATATACTTCCTCACTCCATCCTTCCACCTCTCCTTCGGTCTACCTCTCACTCTCTGTCCTTCCACCTCGCTCTCATACACCCTCTTAGTCATTCTCTCGCTTTTCATACGTTCCACATGGCCGAACCATCTCAAGTTGTTCCTTTTCACACTTTCCAGCACATCTACCTCCACACCACACCTCCTTCTTACTTCCTCATTCGTCTGTCTATCCCTCCATGTAACTCCGCACGCACTTCTTAACCCTCTCACGACCATAGGACGCAGAGGTTGCCAGATTAGCAATAAGAAATAGATTACTCTCACTCTTATAATTACCTCTCCAAAATTAGTTTTCTGCCCACAGCTAACTCAAAGACAACTGCAGAGGTTGAAGTAAACAAACTAAAGGTTTATAGATACCCCTGACGGTAACAAAGGCTTTAAAGTATCCCTAATAGGCTCAAAAATCGCGTCAGGATGTGAGAGGGTTAAGTACCGGTAACTCATTTCCACCGCTCTCACTCTTGGTCTGAGTCTCTCAACCAACGTCCATGCAGCTTCCACTCATTTCCTTCCCTTTTCAGCGATACACCAACATCCACTGCTCTTCCTAGTATTTCTTTCATGACTCCATCCATATACAGTACCGTATACAGTAAACAACCATATACAGTACCGTATACAGTAAACAACCATATACAGTACCGTATACAGTACCATATACAGTACCATATACAGTACCATGTACAGTACCGTATACAGTACCGTATACAGTACCGTATACAGTATACAGTACCGTATACAGTACCATATACAGTACCGTATACAGTAAACAACCATATACAGTACCGTATACAGTAAACAACCACGGGGGACATCACACACCCCTGTTTAGGCTATATATATATATATATATATATATATGTGTGTGTGTACCCATTCTATCTTATTGTTTATGTATTTATGCAACGCTGGCTAGACACTAACAATATGGGTTTGTTTGTGTTCATTTATATGTATTATTTCTATTTTTGTTTTATTACAGATCAGTGCTGGCATTCGCGACATTGAGATGGATATAAGACATTTCACACCATACAGCAGGTGAGTAGAATGTCGATAATGAAGTGTGCTAAGAGTGAATAGAACTTCTTTTTTTGGGTTATATTGTTCAACATACCCGCTGCTCACGGAAATGGGTCAATAATTGGTAATGTTGAAAATATTTTGTTCTATATTTACTTCTATGTCCATTTTTATAACAAACCCAAAATCACATGTAATATTTTTGTTATCTTTCCATACTGCATAACTTCCTTAAGACTTCCCTATACTTTTTGTCCAACGTTCTGAATAATATTAATTATATTCTATTTTCAATAATTAAGGCAAAACAAATAGTTAGGTACAGAATGCCTGATGTAGTATTGGTATATTCAACCATCGGAATAATCTACTGTGCGATTCTCAAAACCAGCTTTGCATTAGTTTTATTATATATAAATTGATCCAATTGCGTGTTTGTATTTTGTCATATACTGTATATGATTCAGCCATATTCTCTCTCTCTCTCCTGCCTTCTCTATTACCAAAGTGCTTTACTATCTTGCTTTCTTTACTCACCTTTGCCTCGTCCCCCTTCCCTCTCTCTCTCCCTCTCTCTCTCTCTCTCTCTCTCTCTCTCTTTTCTTCTTCTTGATCTCCCTTGCCTTTTCTGTCTTGTACGTTTGTCTCCCCTTTCGCTAAATAAGTTGTTCTAAAATTGGTGTCTGGACCTTATACTGTATATATATATAATTATATAACTATACATATACTGTATATATACAGTTCAAAGTTATTTATTTATCCTCTAATTATTCCTCTATAAATCAGCTTAGTAACAGCCAGAATATAATATAGTTTATTAAATACAGTAAATGCAACATATTTCTGCAAAAATAGTGCTGTGGCTCTACCAGCAGCCCACATCAACCAGCGGGACGTCTGGAGGGACGTATATCTCCACCACAATTTCCAGCCAGACTGGCCAGGTCAGACAGAAGGTCATCTGCTGTCCAGATAACAGGCTGCTGGTGGTCAACCTGTGTGTGCGTGTGGCTGTGTGTGTGTCTGTGTGTGCGTGTGTGTAGGGGGGGGGGGGGGGGGCTGTGTTTGTGTGTGTGTGTGTGTGTAGGTTCGATGGGGGGGGGGATTGGTTATGTGTGTCTGATCTTGGCATGGTGTGTGTGGGGGTTGGGGTGAATGTTGGGTAATGGTGTGTGTTTGTGTGAGGGTTGGTGTGAGTATGGTAGTGTTGGGTAATGGTGTGTTTGTGTGTGTTGGTGTGAGTGTGGTAGTGTTGGGTAATAGTGTGTGTGTGTGTGTTTGTGTGTGTTGGTGTAATTGTGGTAGTGTTGGGTAATGGTGTGTGTGTGTTTGTGTGGGTTGGTGTGAGTGTGGTAGTGTTGGGTAATGGTGTGAGTTTGTGTGTGTTGGTGTAAGTGGGGTAGTGTTGGGTAATGGTGTGTGTGTGTTGGTTGGTGTGAGTGTGGTAGTGTTGGGTAATGGTGTGCGTGTGTGTGTGTGGGTTGGTGTGAGTGTGGTAGTGTTGGGTAATGGTGTGTGTGTGTGTGTGGTGGGTTGGTTTGAGTGGTAATGTGGGTAATGGTGTGTGTGGGGGGGGGGGTGGTTTTGTGTGGGTTTGTGTGAGTGTGGTAGTGTTGGGTAATGGTGTGTGTGTGTGTGAGTGTGTGTGTATGTGTGTGGGTTGGTGTGAGTGTAGTGTTGGGTAATGATGTGTGTTTGTGGGGGTTGGTGTGAGTGTGGTAGTGTTGGGTAATGATGTGTGTTTGTGGGGGTTGGTGTGAGTGTGGTAGTGTTGGGTAATGGTCTGCGTGTGTATTTGTGTGGGTTGGTGTGGGTGTGGTAGTGTTGGATAATGGTGTGTGTGTGTGTGTGTGTGGGTTGGTGTGAGTGTGGTAGTGTTGGGTAATGGTGTGCGTGTGTGTGTTTGTGAGTATTGTTGTGAGTGTGGTAGTGGGTAATGGTGTGTGTGTGGGTTGGTGTAAGTGTGGTAGTGTTGGGTAATGGTGTGCGTGTGTGTGTGTGGGTTGGTGTGAGTGTGGTAGTGTTGGGTAATGGTGTGTGTGTGTGTGAGTGGGTTGGTTTGAGTGCTAATGTTGGGTAATGGTGTGTGTGGGGGGGGGGGTGGGGTTGTGTGGTTTGTGTGAGTGTGGTAGTGTTGGGTGGTGTGTGTGTGTGTGTGTGTATGTGTGTGTGGGTTGGTGTGAGTGTGGTAGTGTTGGGTAATGATGTGTGTTTGTGGGGGTTGGTGTGAGTGTGGTATTGTTGGGTAATGATGTGTGTTTGTGGGGGTTGGTGTGAGTGTGGTAGTGTTGGGTAATGGTGCGTGTGTTTGTGTGGGTTGGTGGGTGTGGTAGTGTTGGATAATGGTGTGTGTGTGTGTGTGTGTGGGTTGGTGTGAGTGTGGTAGTGTTGGGTAATGGTGTGCGTGTGTGTGTGTTTGTGAGTATTGTTGTGAGTGTGGTAGTGTTGGGTAATGGTGTGTGTGTGGGTTGGTGTAAGTGTGGTAGTGGTGGGTCATGGTGTGTGCGTGTTTGTGTTTGTGTGGCTTGGTGTAAGTGTAGTAGTGTTGGGTAATGGTGTGTGTGGTGGTGTGAGTGTGGTAGTGTTGGGTAATGGTGTGTGTGTGTTTGTGTGGGTTGGTGTGAGTGTGGTAGTGTTTGGGTAATGGTGTGTGTGGGTTGGTGTGAGTGTGGTAGTGTTGGGTAATGGTGTGTGTGTGTTTGTGTGGGTTGGTGTGAGTGTGGTAGTGTTGGGTAATGGTGTGTGTGGGTTGGTGTGAGTGTAGTAGTGTTGGGTAATGGTGTTTGTGTGGGTTGTGTGAGTGTGGTAGTGATGGGTAATGGTGTGTGTGTGTGTGTGGGTTGGTGTGAGTGTGGTAGTGTTGGGTAATGGTGTGCGTGTGTGTGAGGAGGGTTTAGTGGTAGTGTCTGTTCATGGTCTGTGTGTGTGTTGTGTGTGTGTATTGTGAACATGACATAATATAGGCTAAAGTTTGTGGCATAGTAACACAAATTTGAGTATGCTGAAATTAAATACTGTTGTTAATTTTGAAAAGTTAATTTTGCATGTTTTTTTTTTCGTTCAATATGAATTGTAACACACATCTAAAAAAATAATATTTGATTAGACTACAAGTAATATGATGACAGTTATTATAGCGTATACCCAGCATGATTTAACAAAACAGGAATAGCCAAGGCGTTACTGATGCAAATCCCTTTATCCCATTTGCAATTTTCGAGTGTCGGCGCCCAGGGGTGGGGTAGGGTGGAGGGGGGGGGGGGGGGGGGTGTTGAAGCTCAGACATAAAACCCAGACTGAAGGGAAAGCCATAAAGTACATCGAATCTCTCTCCGGAATGTTAGGGAGGATTACAGATTTTCTTTGACAGTTAAAGGATAATTTTGCATATTGTAGGAGATGACTCTAGTTCAATTCTATACATTAACAATCTGATCCTTATGCATTGTTAATACCCAAGTGGTGGTGGTGGTAGGGAGGAAGGGAGTGGATGGTGTAGTATATTGTTGGTGGAGGAGGTGATGGTGTATGTGGAGGAAGCTGGAGTGGAGCAGATGGTGCTAGAGATAGAAGGGTAGTAGAGGGTGGCATATATTGTAGAGTGGAGGTGGTGATGGTTTATAAGGAGGGAGGTGCAGTGGTACTGGTGGGGGTGGTGGTGGTAGGGAGGGAGAGGATGGGAAATTGAAGTCTTTGAATAATTATCTGCGTCACTCATAATTAGTTCCTGTTCACTCTTGATGGATTGGTGGTGATTGATGTTGGATGATGATGGAGATGAGAGATTGTGGTTTCATTGATATAATAGTGTTCGATTATTACTCGATATTGCGCTAGATAGGCTCATAATGAGACATTATAGTGATTGTTTGTGGATGTATAATGTATGCAAGTCCACCGAGTATCCACCAAGAGCACCGAGTACCCAGGTGTTTGCTAAGAGTTGGCAGCATATATCCGTCAGGCCAACCAGGGCATTGATCCGTGGACACTCGTAACATGGTTGTACCTACTCGTAGTTGGTTGTGGTGCCGTCGTAGCTACTCATAGGTCTGTCGTGGCAATGCATAGATCTGTTTTGACTATTAAATTTTGGAAATTTCTATTTGAGTGGTGTCCCCTCATAACTTGTAGCGGATTAGTAGGTCGATTGTCAACACTCGTAGTTACTCATAAGTCATGCGTATCTTGTTCGTACAACACTCGATGGACTCGAGGCCATTTCATTCTAACAACGCAACGAATTCCCGTCTTTCGGACTCGTGAATGTGTGAAAGCCCTTTAATCAATGTATTAGTGCGTAATAAATTGTAGCATGTCTGTGTGTGTGTATATATATATATATATATATATATATATATATATATATATATATATATATATATATATATATATATATATATATATATATATATATATATATATATATATATATATATATTAGTTAAATACTTTAATGTGTATATCTGGACTTGTTTGTCAGCTTCAGGGCATTATACAATTTTTCCGCTTTATAATTCGTTTACCAAAACATGTAATTATTGAGGTCACAGACTCGCTTGATCCCCATTTTTGTCCACCCATCACCGCACCTGCAAATCTAATTAACGGCAAAAAAAAACAAAAAACTAAAAAAATATATTATGCTTATTGAGACATTATTTTTTAGTTTCAGGCGGACTAATGATGCCAGCCCACACAGTATGTTTGTATTATATGTTGGTGGTGGCCTAAATAATATGCTGTAATTCACGGGACGATGCTTAAAATTAGGAATTATATATATCGAAAGGGGATCTGTGTGGGGGGGGGGGGGGGGTTAAGCTTGAGGAGGCCTAGTGAAGAAACTATAAATATAAAAATATATAAATAAATAAATAAATACATTTATAAATAAGTATCTCCATACTATGGTTTCGTCGGCGTCAACATGCAACCATTGCGATAACAATACGTTTTTTTACTGCAATCTTCAGTCATTTTATTGATAAGGGAGAGGCTGAGAGCCTTGCTAAGCTGTTCATAATTTGCTTATCCGGGGATATATTTACATGGATCAATGTTAACACTTTCAGCACGATAAATTATTATTCGTCATATTCTGGTTACCATTAAGCAAATTTATTTAGCTTATAATCTCCCTTTAGGTATTAAAGGGGTTTATATTATCTCAATAAACTATCTGAAGAACATAGGTCATTTTTAAACGCCATAACATCATCTACCGGTACTAGCAGCCACTATATAAGGTTAAATTGGCGTCGTGGTGCTGATGGGGTTAACTAGGATAAATATATACTCGTATGTAATAGCGTACATTCGTCCTTCTTCATTTACGTAATCCGTATCGTAGTTTATGATAATAGGGTTACAACTTTTTTTATTTTTAAATCATAAGTGTATACAAAACAAAAAGCAATTCGGCCGAGGCTCTCTGACAGACATCCTCTCCCATAAATGATAAACCTCCGGCGTACTGGCTTGATGAAAATGTCCTCCGAGATCGCAACCCGTATTTATTTATCACTTTTAAGCCGTTTCGTGTCATTTAGGTGTCTCGACATTTTCCTGGTGAGCGACAGCGAGCCTCTAATTTAGGAATTTTCTGTAATTTTCTACCAAATAAAGTACAAATTTATCTCGACGGGATTTTTTTTTTTATTAAGCTTGATGTGTGTCTACGGATCAAACTAATTACAACAAATAATAATGAAATAAAGAAATACAAATAATATCCCTTAAAATTGTCCACCGAGATATCAACCTTGTCAATATTACTGAGGGAAGGAATCCTGGAATTAAGGGTCGGAATGCCAGACTGGATTACAGACCCTATTGTAACACAGGTCGGACATACTCCTCCATACTGGGGCCACTGGTGTCATTTGACATTGTTTTATGTGTATGAAGGAGACAAAAGGCAACGTGGTTATTTTTTGCTCTATTTATAGTTATTTTTTATTTTCTCGCTAGACCTTCATCAACTGTTGGGGCTAAACATGGGGGAGAAGGAGATCCAGAGAAATCACTATCCTCCCCCTTAAATCCAGGCACACTTACCCCATTGGTCGATCATTATGGCACTCAAATGGAGGCCAATTAATAGAGGACCGATCTCTCTTACTATAGGGTTTCCAAGGTGGATATAATAGGCCTATATCAAAAGATAAATAACGAAAAATTAATAACAAAAGATGAATAACAAAATATGAACAACAAAAGGTGAATAACATTATATGAATAACAAAAGATGAATATCAACAAATGAATAACAAAAGATGAATATCAACAAATTAATAAGACAAACATTATATAACAAATAATTAACAAAAGATGAGTAACAACAGATGAACAACCAAAGATGAATAACAACGATGTGAAAGTTTACTGTGAAAATCTAGCGTTCAATATGGCCTATACAAGTGGCTTTAAACTAGACCAGGGGTTCTTAACCTGGGGTCCATGGACCCCTTGAGAGTCCATGGACAAGCTTCAGGGGGTCCGTGAAGGGCCGCTAAAATTTGGTATTGGACGTGAAGCGATCAGGTGGTTATACCGCCTCGATTCAGCGGCGGTAACTGTAAGTGAGTCACTCAGTCGGACTCAGTGTCTCAGTCCTACTGAAGCTCTCAACTAGTGAAGGTGTGTTTGTGTAAACTACTGTAAAGTAAGTCATAGAATTGTTTGCTTGTATTTTCAACATAGAATCCACCAGCAAATACATTACACAACCGTCATATGGCATGAGTCATAATTTAGTGATACCAGAATTTTCTTCCGTCTTGCTCGGGCGGTGATAGGGAGATCACGCCATTTTGGGTCTATAAGAGTCCCTTATAAATATGATAATAGAATATAAAAGCGGTATACACGTGCATATCTATTGGATTTATGCATCATATATATATTTTTTTCTTTTATACTTACCGCTAACCGTTTCACTCCAATGTCGCCGAAATGCCTACCCAGCTATAGCTGCTCATCACAATATCTTTCTACACGCCGCAATGTTGCATCTCTTTCATTCTACTATCGCTATTACATCAATCAGTGTTCTTCAGAGATCTCTCAGTGCATACCCCCTCCCTTACGGCGAGTACGAGGTACCCGCCTTTCAACTGTCCCACTCCTATTCTGTCCAGCTCTTCAAACCAAGAATTGGCAAATTTGTTCAGTCTTCTACTCCACAAATGAACTCTGGAACTCTCTCCCTCCATCAATCTTTCCTTCATGCTACGATTTAAACTGCTTTAAACTTCGTGTGTCCAGTTATTTTGACCCCAACGTCCCTTGAGTTCGGCCCTATCACTCATTCGGTTTTGGGAGAGACCTCGTTACAAGCAATATGCCTTTTGTCTCCTTCATACACATAAAAAGCTAAATGTGGAAAACAAATAAAAATACTAATTTTGCACAGTATTTGGTCCCTCATATGTTTCTTTTTGACTGCCTTCAGGAGACAAGAAATGCTATCTAAGGCACTCTAATTTCTCATTTTTTTCCGGGGGGGTATGCTCCCGGACCCCCGTAGAGATTGCAGCTTCGAAGCTCAGTCGCGCTATAATGTTAACAGATTGGGAAAATATAATGATGAAACAAACCATATTTGTTTGTTTGTTTGTTTATTTTTAAATGACACCCTGTGTATGAGGCAGTGAATTTTCAATACAATAGGTGTGTTCATTGCATGCAACATTTTGTATCTGTATTTTTTTCCTGGGAGGGGGCCCATAGGTTTCAACAGATTCTCAAAGGGGTCTGTCATTCGATAAAGGTTAAGAATCCCTGAACTAGACCATCTCCTTTACTGATTGTGTTATCTGAGACTTTATGATGTTTAGTAACAATCTCAGTCTAGCTTTTGTCTGTGTGTTTGTCAGTTTGGCTGTATTGCTCTTGGTTTGGCTACCTCTCGTGCTTGTCTATCTGTAAATCTGAGTGTCTGTCTGTGTCATTGTTATATCCGAGTATAAACTACCAAATGTCCTTTTGTCTGGCCTGAGGTCGTGAAAGGCTCTCCACTCTGATGTTATGAGAAATGAAATTGAAAGTGAAAAGCAAAATGGTTATTCTCTCACATGACAAGTATATATATATATATATATAATAATAATAATTTAACACATACTTAGTTGCAAATACCTCTTCTTTACCTTTCATAAATAATAATAATTATTCCGTGTTGCTATGAACTGGTCAAATGCTAAATGTGTTGAGGTTGGAGTTCGGTTTAGTTATTTCTGTAGCGGAAAAAATATGTCGGAAAAATAGTCCAGAGAGTTGCAAAATGGTATTTCAATTGTGTGACCACAATGTATTAAACAGTTTTATAATTATTGCTAGGAGCATGGCATATTGTTAATTTTATGATAATGTAAACAAAATACACAAATGTAACTTAAAGCTTATAAATTGCACAAAAACGTCTGATAATAACCAGAATATACTGTCAAAACGCCTCATAATCCTGAAGGAATTAGCATCCAATGAATTGAAGTATTTGGTATTTATCTTTTAAGGGAAGATGGGATGCTTGTCCAGACCTCCTTCTCCCTCATGCTTAGCCCCAGTTGTTTTTGAGATAATAAGACGTCCGCCCTATTAGTTTGGCGATTCCAAGGCTTTTCACCCCATTTCTTTGTCAGTATTAGGACCTTTCGTGCCATTTAGGTGCAGATTATTTTCCTGGCGAGCGATAGTGAGCCTGTAATTTTATAAATATATCTCGAAGGGGGGTCTAGGGGGGGTTTGTTTATGCTTGTTGGGGGTCTAGCGAGGAAACTAAAAAAAACACAATTACTAAATCAAGAAACCGACCAAAAATATAAACCCTATCCCCTTAATACCGGTATATTTAGATATGTATAACACATACATTTGGGGTGCTAACGTTATTAATGACCTTTTTAAATATTTAATAAGGGTAGGCGGCACCTGCCCACCAACCGTGCTGTAGCTTACATATATTTACATAGATATACTGGCCACACAGATCTTACAATCCCTGCGAGGTGACCAGGTTTTATTTGTAGTAGAGATACCTACCCTAAGAGTATGAGAAAATGGAAGGAAAGGATAGCAAAGATGAAGGCTCTCTCTCCCCTCCCCCCCGGCAAATTGCAGTTACTGATTGGTATTTGAGAGAGAGAGAGAGAGAGAGAGAGAGAGAGAGAGAGCGAGAGCGAGAGCGAGAGAGGTTTTAAATATAATTTTGTTTTGTATTTATTTTATGATGATTGAACATCAGCCGAAATTATAGGGTAGTAGCAGTGAGCGATACGTATCCTCTTGAATTTATATATTTTACGATGCACAATTAATGAGATCGACCATATAAGTATTTCCTATTAAAATAACTAGGTTGTAAAATGGTGAGTGTTGAATAATGTACAGTTAGTTCAGTCATGTGATTTTCATAATGCCCGTGTTTGAACGAGCGATGCATATTAAGTAATTAACTATGCATGAAAAATACATTTCACTGAAGCAACATTATGTGAACTATTCATACTGTATATGTTGATTATTTAGATGAAACGAAAACAAATGCTTCATCTCCGTAAATTGCCTTGACAAATATTATTTAAAAAATGCGGACAGGAATGCTAAAACAGTCTAGTGTACCTGCTGTTATAGTTGCGAGAGCTAATGAGTAAGCAATTTGGTCTTTATCAAAATTACATTGCTAATACTAATAATACACACACCGCTCTCACATAGTGTAATATTGTCATAGAACATTCAGTTTCTTAGTCTTAACAGTGTATCGTCTTTAGCATTGCAATAATTATATAACAACATTAAAATACAGTACCGGTACACACAACTGAAAATAATTATCGTCATACGTTTCTCATACCTAAGACTTTGATTTATGTAGCTTCGGTATGAAATTATATTATCATAATGTAATGTTAATATTTCAGCACTTTCAAAGGTGAATCCAGTGAAAGCTTGGGCTAATTCAAATGTCTACTAATAACTTCATGACATTATATGTACAGTTTGTGAGCTGAAAGACAATAATTGGGTTTTTTAATATACCGGTACTGTATATTTTAAGTGACATCATAACATCGAGTGTCTAACCATGGCTCCCCATTCCTTCCATCTCCTAGCTACACTACAATGCTCCTGCCTTTCGTTTCAACTAATTTCCTTTTTTTTTTTTTTTTTTATTTTACTATCTTCGCTTCCCACCTTTCTATCCATATACTCTCCTATCTTTATTTATTTTACTATCTTCTCTTCTCACCCTTCTTTCTACCTACTCTCCTTTCTTTCCTTCATTCTACTATATTCTCTCCACCCTTCCTTCCACCTACTGTCTTATATTTTCCTTCTTTTTCTTATCCTCTCTTTCCTTCATTCTACTCTCTTCTCTTTCCATCCTTCCTTCCACCTACTCTCCTCTTTCTTGCTTTATCTTCCCCTGCCCTTCTTCCTTTCAGCTACTTTCCTACTGTCCTCTCTTGCATTCATTCTACTATCTTCTCTCTTCCCACTCTTCCTTGCACCTATTGTCCTCTCTTTCCTTCATTCATCTCCTTACTTCATTCTACTATCTTTCCTTCTACATATTGTCCTCTCTTTACTTCATTCCTCTCCTTCCTTCATTCTACTATCTCCTCTCTTTCCACCCTTCATTCCACCTATTGTCCTCTCTTTCCTTCATTCCTCTCCTTCCTGCATTTTACTATCTCCTCTCTTCCCACCCTTCCTTCCACCTATTGTCCTTTCTTTCCTTCATTCATCTCCTTCCTGCATTCTATTATCTCCTCTCTGCCCACCCTTCCTTGCACCTTTTGTCGTCTCTTTAGGGTAATGTCTGGTGTCCTGTGTTGTCGGGTGAGGCTGCAGGAAACAGGCAGTGGTAGAGCCCAGTATCACACAAACTTCACCAAACTTACTCTCATTATTATGCCTTCACTAGTTCTTGCTCTGGTAATACAGGCTCGGAGTCTTAATGAGGCTTCATTGTAAAATCATATTGGAGAACGATACCGGCTGTATTTAAGCTTATATATTCAGTATTTTTAGTTATTATATTCCTGAATTTCTTAAATACAGCAAGGGACTGGAGTTCTCGAAAAGGGGCTCCATTTCTGACGCCTTTCTTGACTTACAATGTGCTGGTTTAATAATCCAGAAGGGTTAATAGCCTCTGAAGTCCTATTGTAACTGACAAATTAAATACATAAAAGGATTTTGTATTTGAGTAAACGTAGGAGTATATGGTCCTTTATAGTACTATGGCTTTTGAAGGCTACTCAAAACAAGGTCAAAGGTCAAGATCATGACGTATTGTGGCTGTTTATTCTGGCTAGCATTAGTCGATTCTATACAATTTATGAAGGATCTGTGGGAATTATATGGGTGAAGACGATCTCACTGAACCCTCTGACTTCCATATATCCTTCCCAATCTCAATTAAAAATCGTCTAATAATAGCCAGAAAACAGAAAATAAGTTCGTCATTGTATCTTCTAAGGGTTAATCCATCCCACAACCAGTGTGACCTACATAACATAAACCCCTTCTGAACCGGCGACGTCCTTTTAACTTAATTCTGGCTACCATCAGACGATTTTCTTCAGTTTGAACAAATCCTCTAGCAATTGACAGGCTTCGAACGATCTCACTTAACCCTTTTTATTACCACAGATCCCTCATATAATGCACAACATAGTCTAAGTATAGCCAGAATGCAATAAAAACGACGTCGCCGGTACAGAAGGGATTACGACTCCCCATCATCTAAGGCCCAGTGATTCTCAACCTTTCCTCAGTCATTTACCTCCTCGGCTTGATGTATTTCGCCATTTACCTCCTTACACCCATACAAAAAAGGTATAGCCGCCATAAAGGCTCACAAAATACAGAGGATAGAAACAAAAATAATGTTTAAGGTTTGCACGAAGTGAAATATGGTAAAAACAAAAAAATATACAGTCCACTTATATCAAACAAGATCAAACAACAATATCAGAAGCATTATCAGTGGGAACACTGCTGATTCATTGAGTCAACAGTTTATATATTCGAAGATCTGTTGAAAACAACGCTACTTCTATGTCGTCGTTGGCTTTTAGGCGGTTCCTGGTCTTAGTCTTCATTTCTACTAAAGTAGAGAACCTTGATTCACATAACTATCTAGTGACAAAAGGAACAAGCAATCTGAAGGCACGCTGAGTAAGAAGTGCGATTGAATTATGATTTTCATCAAAAATTCAACATAAATATGTTCATGTTTTTCATTAATACATATCTGAGGATAGAATATCAATCAGAACTTCTTTTGCTGGGTCGTCATCCTTCATGTCTGGCAGATCAGTGGTTAAAGGTCTTGATATCCATCTATCTCTAGAAATCATGTCTTCTGAAATATAGCCAGTGACCCTTCAAGATTTTCAAATGTGCTGTGATGTTTTTTTGTTATCTCAGGTAACACACCATCCAAGTTTGGAAAATGTGCAATGTTACTTTGGTGAACTCTTCGTAAACTGAATTTTTCCGAGATTAGAGGGGTTATTTTTTACAATGTCTTCCCTGTTTCTCTGAACCTAAAACAGGTTAGGCCTAGTCATGTATAGCGTACCGTAATATAGAATTAATATTGAGTTTTCAGGTATGATATATTTACCCCATGCCATGTATGTTTTTACCCCCATGGGGTAAATTTACCCCTGGTTGAGAATCACTGATTCTAAGCCATCTCATTTAGTGTTATGCATTCAGAGTTTTTTTTTTATGTTATTTTGTATTATTATTATTTTTGTTTAACCTGACCATGACGCACTTGGTCAGTAAATAAGAATGAGGTCGTTGTGGAGGAGGTGACTAGGTCCTTCCAGCCTGCCCTTTATGTCCTCTCCTGAAGCTCCAACAACAGGCACCCTGCACATAATAACAACCTCCTTTACTCAGTGTAAAGCCATAGTCAGTTATATACCACCTTCCCCCCCCTCCCCCCCCCCCACACACAACACACACGCACTCTCTCTCTCTCTCTGTTTGTACATACACACACACACATATATATATATATATATATATATATCACACTTGTGCAATCTATCTCACAACCATTTTCATTGTATGCAATTTCCTTCCATCATCTCACTCCCACCTTTACAACATCCTACATACCTACTCCCCTACTACATATCTTCCTGGTTCGTTTTGTTTCCTACCCTTCATCTTTTGATTCCTTTTTTGGAGTGTTAGTGTGTCCGTATATCTTCAGCTTGTACTATCTATCTCACTATATCCTGGCATGCCCTTGCTGTTTTGGAGTGTTAGTGTGTCCGTATATCCTCAACTTGTACTATCTATCTCACTATATTCTGGCATGCCCTTACTGTTTTGGTGTCACCCGGGTGTCATTTTAATATGACACCATGGCAGATGGGCCGGTACCTGGGTGTCATTTTAATATACAGTAAGCTTGAAAGCCTATTCAGCTTGGTCTGAACGCCGTGCGTCCGACGCATGTAAACAAAGCCGATCGTTGCGTCACCGCACCTCCGAAAACAAGAAGGAGAAGACTCGTTTGTTATTGTATGTCTGTATGTCGTTGTTTCAGTAGTGAAAAGATCGTCGTATTGCTAACCTTGCCTGAAAATGCTCTCCACTAAAATCGTCATCACAACTGAACCAGTTGACTTAGAGAGCTCTACTCAACGCCAGTCTACAGATTGGAAACCGCACTACATTTATAGATGCGTGGGAAATTTCTAGCAGTTAAAATTAACCAAAATACGGTAGCCTAGGCCTAGACGTTTTTCGACCAGATCGCCCGGGTGTGCCGCACTGTCATTAGGAGAGCTAGCCCGGGCCAGGAGGGTTAAGCGGCCGTCAATACAGAAGTCGAACCCACCCGAACCCGGCCGAATCGATTCAAAAATTCAAATTTCAGCCAGTTCTGGTTGATTCTGGTAATGCTTCGGGTCATCTTCGGTTATCTTCGGGAAGTTCTTGGGTTGTTCTGGTCTTGAGTCGAATCATCTGGTGAATCGGGCAAAAGTTAATGCATGCGTAACTTTTGGCGATGAATCGGGTCAAAAAAACGTTAAAAAAAGATCGAGTCATGATCTAGTTTTATTCGAGCCATATTCGGGTTACATTCGACCCACTTGGGTCCTGTTCGATTGTAATTTGAATTGCCGATGATGACTCGAATTACTGGAACTTGTGTCGAATGTAACCGGATGATAGTCGATATTACCCCGAAGGAAACTCTATGATTACTGGATGAATCTCTCATAAAATCGAATGCAACTCAAACGAGAGTCAAACGAGACTCGATATTGACCCAACCATAACCAGAAATGGCAGAATAACAGACAATGGAAAGTCGATGCTCACTCGAATAACAGTCGAATATCACCCTATCCATCTGTTTTTTCATTTTCTATGCTGGCTCGCTATCGCTCGCCAGGAAGAAATCGACACCTGGATGGGGATAAACGTCTTAAAACAGTTGGCTGAATGGAGCCGAATGGATACAAGCCAGGGAAAGAGAGAAACGGAGAGAGAGATAACAAAAAAAGCTGGTGACCCCCCCTTAATAAGTTTGACCTGTTTGTTTAGAACAGGGTATAAACACATCAAACAATCAAAGGAGGACTACGAGGGGATGACGCATAGCCGCACTCACCCTACATACAAATAAAATCAAATGTCAGGATGGCACACACACACACACAGAAAGATAAGTAGATAGTTTATTGACCACGAATTTGTTACAGCTTCGTTACACACACACACACACACACACAGCCCGTAGCCTAGTAGGTAGAGCTCTCGTCTCACACACGAGGGGTCGGGGGTTCGATCCCCGTCCGGGCGGAGACAAATTGGGCTTGTCTCCTTTCATGTGTTAGCCTCAGTTCACCTAGCTGTAAATAGGTACCTGGAATAAGTGGACGACGTTGTGACGTCCCTTCTGGGGTTGGCAAAAATGGTACAAGGCGAGATGGGTATCATATGGTTCACCTAAGCTGATGGCTATCTAAGCCTTCGGGCGAGACGGTACCGTCTATAGTGAGAATGGTACCATACAGATCCACCCTAAGCCTTCGTTTCCGATGTCGCCAATTGGCTAAAAATACAGACTACACACACACATCCACAGCCATTCCAACGATACATATAACACCTACACATATAGGAGGCGGGAAATAACGAGCATGCTCACTCGCGCAATACAACTAGAGTAAGTACAACTAGAGTAAGTACACACTCTACAAGATATAAATTCTAAGCTGAGTACATTGTTGATTTCGTTTGTGCAATGTAGAATATATTGGTTGTAGCATAACTAGTCTACACATTATGAATAGTATTTTTAACACATTGAAGGAAACGCCACTAATCTGAATTCATTATAGAACAAATTTATTATAAGAACCTTTTCATTACCGGTGATGTCCTATTAACTTTACTCTGGTTACCATTAGACGATATTATTCAGCTTAAAAAACAAGTAGCAGGTTTCGAATTGTTTTAATTAATCCTTTTCAATACCACAGATCCTTCTTCAATATACTCTCATTATACTCTGGCAACTATTAGACGATTTTATTCAGCGCAGGAAGGGCGTCTACCCATTGAAATGCTTCAGACAATATCAATTAATCCCTTTAGCTACCATAAATCCATCCTAAGCTTTATAAAATCGTCTAAATGTTGCTGAAATAAAATAAATATGACGTCACCGATACAGAAAGGGTTAACGAAAGATAATATAAGTGATTATTTAACTCTATGATCTTCGACCTATTCGACTGACGTTCGACCTATTCGACTGACGTTCGACCTAACTTCTTCTATTTCGGTTGTTGATCGACTGAGCTTCAGCTGAGCTTCGGTAATAATTCTGGTTATTTCCCCGTCTTCGGGGCATATTGGAGTTATATTCGACAAATGATCGAGGCTCTTCATTCCACATCGGGTTTCCTTCGAGTTACGTACGGGGATTCATCGACTCATCATCGACTTTCATTCAGGTCCATCGGGTTATATTCGAAATTCATTCGGGTCAGTGTCGGGTTATATTCGACTCCGAGTTACTTTCGGGTAATTCGGTTCAAATATGCAAGTCTTCGACTTAGGGCGGCAGTCGGCCAACGTTCGACTTCTGTATGACGCGGCCGATTAACTTCTGGCGAGCGATAGCGAGCCTGTAATGTTAGGAGGAATTGGCCTTCGGCCAGGATATTTGTATACTGGAATAAAATGTACAAATTTATCTTGAAAGGGGGTGTAGGGGGTGATATATTTGTTTTGTTTTAAACTTGATGGAGGTCTAGCGAGGAACTAATAAATAAATAAATGAATATATAGACCAAAACATATCCACACCTAGGCGGGGGATAATGGTTAGGGCGTATGGGTCGAGAAGCCTCACCATTATTCATTATATTATTACATCAGACCGCAAGCCGGACGTGGATATATGGAGCTAAGGGCTTGACCGCTACAATATATTTCACCCGCAGAAGGCCTAAGATTGGAGGTCTAAGGGAGTTATGCAGGGTCGATTAAATTATTTATTATATTTATGTACATTCGGCCCCCCCCCCCCAAAAAAAAAAAAAATAGGGAATGGGCCTGAGCAAATAGATAGATAGATAGATAGATAGATGTAAATTAAAATAATTTATTGTTGTGATGGGATAGAATAGCAGCGAGGCATAAATACAGACAGGAAACCAGAATTATTAGGTGAATGATAGAAAATACAGTTTCAGTTGAATTTCTTGAATGCCATATGAATATCTGGTTTAGTCGTCCAAGCATCGAAACTGATGACAGCGAGTGCCTGCAAGCAAGATGGGAAGGCAAGCTAGAGGGATTTTTGGGGATTATGGGTGAAGACAACGTGGACGAGGAGGAATAGTGTGGGGTGCAGTGTGGAGGGCTGCCTGGGATTAACACTGATCATGTTGACAGATGACCAACCACGATGATGCCTGCCAGAGATGCTCAGGGAGAGCGGATAGGGGAGAATATGACTATTGCTTAAATACATTTTGCAGTTTAAGGGGAGTATTTTGGTTGAAATCTGCAGAAGGCTTATTGGCCCATACGAGGCAGATCCCTTCTTCCCTACATACCTATTTGTTATTTTACACTTTTATGCCCTACACTACATTTCTCACTATAACCTACTGTATTCCCCCTGAACTGGCTAAAATCATCAATTAGTAGTCAGAACAACACGACAATTAGAGTCAGCCAGAGCGTTTCAGCAAGAGAAGACATGAGAACTAAACCCAATCAATACCACTTTCGTTAGAATATTTCTTTGGTATTCTTAAACAATTATTTCCCTTCACAGATCTTACCTAAGCTGTATAAAATCATCTAGTGATAGTTAGAACAATCGTCAAAACGCAGCAAAATCCCCAAAGGGTTAACCAGAATATAATGAATAAGCCACGATGGTACTGAAGGTAATACCAATAATCATTTTGACAGGTGTGCAGCTCCGAGGGGTGAGGAAGGGGACACAGGGCTTTACCAAAGGGTTCTAGTTAATTCCTTCATAACAGCTCTGAATCTTTAGTAATGAAATTAAGTCCCCTGGGAATATGAAGCAAAGAAGTTTATATTTGATGGAATAAAGAGAGTAGTGACAGTATACGGTATATAGGTATTAGGTATTACTTACATAATTTACATTATTATTATTTGTTCTTTATATTAATCTGCTTAGTATGTTGATTTGTTCTTTATATTAATCTGCTTAGTATGTTGATTTTTCGGTGTGAGTATCCTAGGTTCGAGTCCTTGGAGTGCCACATGTATTTGTTGATTTAATTAATTGAGTTTAGCAGTAAAGTTGGTTGGTGAAAAACTATGAAACATAATACTCAATTGAAAACTTCTTCCTTACGTGTGTTTGGTTCAAATGGGGTTATAAAAGATGTCTTTGTGTAATATACGATTATGATATGCGCAGTCTTAAAATCATTTTTTAAAGTGCGTCGTACTATATTTACTACACGCAAAAAATTTCGCCTTCCATCTCATTGTTTCTCAGAAATGTCTTCCCTGCCAAGTCTTCGCTACTATAAAGTCTCATATTTCTCAACAAGTTCCTCAGTTCTCTCCAACACTCGCTTCTTGCAAGCTCCTTGATCCTCAGCTACAAGGAGATAGCAAAGGGGACGAATAGGCGAGGGGAGTGTCTTGGTCATGGAAGTGTCTTGGTCATGGGAGTGTGTTGGTCATGGGAGTGTCTTGGTCATGGAAGTGTGTTGGTCATGGAAGTGTGTTGGTCATGGGAGTGTGTGACTCATGGAAGTGTGTTGGTCATGGAAGTGTGTTGGTCATGTGAGTGTGTTGGTCATGGGAGTGTGTTGGTAATGGAAGTGTGTTGGTCATGGGAGTGTGTTGGTCATGGAAGTGTGTTGGTCATAGAAGTGTGTTGGTCATGGGAGTGTGTTGGTCATGGGAGTGCGTTGGTCATGGAAGTGTGTTGGTCATGGAGTTGGTCATGGGAGTGTGTTGGTCAAGGGAGTGTGTTGGTCATGGGAGTATGTTGGTAATGGAAGTGTGTTGGTCATGGGAGTGTGTTGGTCATGGAAGTGTGTTGGTCATGGAAGTGTGTTGGTCATGGAAGTGTGGTGATCATGGAAGTGTGTTGGTCATGGGAGTGTGTTGGTCATGGAAGTGTGTTGGTCATGGGAGTATGTTGGTCATGGAAGTGTGTTGGTCATGGAAGTGTGTTGGTCATGGGAGTGTGTTGGTCATGGGAGTGTGTTGGTCATGGGAGTGTGTTGGTCATGGAAGTGTGTGGGTCATGGAAGTGTGTGGGTCATGGGAGTGTGTGGGTCATGGAAGTGTGTGGGTCATGGGAGTGTGTGGGTCATGGGAGTGTGTTGGCCATGTAAGTGTGTTGGTCATGGAAGTGTGTTAGTCATGGAAGTGTAATGGTCATGGAAGTGTGTTGGTCATGGAAGTGTGTTGGTCATGGAAGTGTGATGGTCATGTGAGTGTGTTGGTCAGGGAAGTGTGTTTTTTTGTTTTTTTTCCTGTGTGAATGAGGGAGGCAAAAGGCATAACTGCCTGCAACGAGTGCCTCCCCCAGATTTCAAAGAGTGACAGGGCCGAAATCAAGGGACGTTCGAGCTAAAATGCCTGGACACACGGAGTTTGAAGCAATTTAAGTCATAGGAAGAGGGAAAGACTGATTCTGGGAGAGAGTTCCAGAGCTCAGCATTTGAAAAGAAGAAAGTCTGAGAATAGCGTGTTACTCTTGGGTTGGAGAGTTGCACAGAGTTGGGGTGGGATTGTGTTGCAAAGCGTGTACTACGTACCCTACGTAGAGGAGGTGGTATACACTGGGAAAGCTCTGAGGAACACTGATTATTGTAGTAGCGATAGAATAGAGAGAGAGATGCAACATTGCGGCGAAGAGAGAGAGATTGGAGAGAGTTGATGAGTGGACGAGTGGACGGGAGTTAATGATACGAAAGGCTTTCCTTTCTACTTTATCTAGGAGTGCGGTGTGAGAGGATCATCCCCACACATGTGAACAATACTCAATACAATGACGCACTGTGCCCCTGTACAGAGCAAGAAGCTGCGCAGGGGTAAAGAACCCCTTGAGGCGGTTGAGCACACCTATCGAAGTGTGTTGGTCATGGAAGTGTGTTGGTCATGGGAGTGTGTTGGTCATGGAAGTGTGTTGGTCATGGAAGTTTGTTGGTCATGGAAGTGTGTTGGTCATGGGAGTGTGTTGGTCATGGAAGTGTGTTGGTCATGGAAGTGTGTTGGTCATGGGAGTGTGTTGGTCATGGGAGTGTGTTGGTCATGGAAGTGTGTTGGTCATGGGAGTGTGCTGGTCATGGAAGTGTGTTGGTCGTGGGAGTGTGTTGGTCATGGGAGTGTGTTGGTCATGGAAATATATTATTCAAATTTTTACATCATTAACACACGGATGACCGAACGGAAAAATACCGATTTATGAAATAATTGGCGTGTAGTTGAGAATGTTTGTTGTCAGATTGAAGTTAATTATTAAATCGATTCTAACATTGCTTCTCGTGTATAATCCACATATTTAACACTACATTATTTAGTTAATATATTCACTTCCCTAATTCAACGCTTATACTTATGTTCACGAATTCAAGGGCGAGAGTATCATTCAGGCTAATCATACACACACAGAAACACACGTACGGCACTGTATCATACGATAGTTTAACCTTGTTGCAAATAGTAGCACATCTACCAATGACAATAACCTGTATATAACGTAAAAACATTTGTTTAATCATACTTAAAATGTGGTGCTAATTTAACGTATCTCATAACTACCATTACCTGCCTGGAATTCGTCGTTGATGAAACTTATTATTGTGTTAGGGGACGGGTGTGTAGGAAGGAACGCATGACAGGCTCCCTCTGGACTGCATAGTTAAAAGGGGTTACAAAGAATAGTACTGTATTTCAAAGATCTTGCGGCTCATTCCAGGGTGTAAACAGTGTGCAAAATACTTTCTACTCGTGTGTTAAACTTTTCCATTGAGCAGCTAATGTTATAAGATAGGCTTCCCTCTCAATCGCAGGGGACATGGACTCTGAAATTTCCCCCTGGCGCCACAACCTGAGGGAGCGTGGCAAGCGACAAGCTCCCCCTCTGACACCTCGGACCCAACTGCCGTCGCCTGGTCTCGCCAACCCGAAGTCCCCAACACTACGCCCCCTCCTGCACACGCGTCCTGTGATAATACCTGGCACTCGATACACAGACACACATTTTTCTCCGCTCGAGGTAGGTTTTTATGACCCAGTTATCCATGTGTATATGTGAGATGGTACACTCGGATGCTATAGTTTCTTGCCCATTCATAAAATTCGTGAACGTCACCTATTTCTAATTATGGAAGTATATTTCTGGAAACGGATTCATGAATACAATTTTCTATGAATCAACTACATAACTATATATATACTATTTACGAAAAGCAATTTTTTTTTTTTTTTTTTTTTAGTAGTTAAGGGATGAGGTCACGAGGTACCCTTTTACCCTGTCATAGACCTATTTTACTGTTAGGCGATCAGAACAGAGGCAAGGGGTGTGAGGAGATTGCCCAACTATCTCCACCAGCCGAGAATCGAACTCGGTCCTCCTGGTTAGAAACTGAGCGCTCTACCAATGTCGCTACTAGTCATCCCCGAAAAGCAAGTTCTATCCACAAATCAGTGCAGATAGTGGAAATTGCATACAAAGACCTTTCACCCCATTTCTGTAATTTTTAAGACCTTTCGTGGCATTTAGGAGTCGAGTTTTTCCTGGCGAGCTTAATTTAAGATGGGCCGGGACATTTTTCTATCGAAAACAAAAAAGCATACAAATGTATCTTGAAGAGGGGTCTTAGGGGGTGATTTTTTATGCTTGATGGAAGTCTAGAGAGGAATTAAAAGATAATAATATATACATAAATAAGCAAATAAATACGTCCAACCCCCTTAACTCGTCATTCTCGCTATTCTATCGCTACTACAATAATCAGTGTTCCTCAGAGCTTTCCCAGTGTATACCACCTCCTCTACGTAGGGTACGTGGTACCCGTCTTGCAACACAATCCCACCCCTACTTTGTGCTACTCTCCAACCCAATAGTGAAACGTTATTCTTAGTCTTTCTTCTATTCAACTGCTGAGCTCTGGAACTCTCCCAGAATCTGTCTTTCCCTCTTCCTATTACTTAAATTGCTTCAAATAAATAAAAACTATTTATCCAGCGTACCCTTCCCATGTCCGACTACCGACCGGTCATTTAATCAGTTCTAGCGATCCGGTAAGAGACTTAGCGTGCTGGAAAATGGTTCTCAGGCCATTACTACCAGCTGTTGTCTGCTGTACCGCTACCACCTACCACTACCGCTACTACTACTACCATCACTACTACCACCACCACCACCACCACCATCACCACTACCACCACCTCCACTACTACTACTACTACTACTTTTTTTGTTCTACTACTACTTTGATTTTTATTTAATATTGTACATACATTATATTATACAAGCATTATATATTACTATTCTACACCATGCAACTTCAATCCAGTCGCCTCCCTATGCGACCCTCTGCCACTGCTTCCTCATTGTCCACTTCTGCCACCGTACTACCACCACCACCACCACGTCTTACATCAACAAATTAAACAAACATACAGTATAGTTTTCTTCTCTTCTATCATATCAAAACTACACAACAGTTCTTTGGCGGATTTAAGACCTTTCGCCCCATTTCTTTGTCATTCATAAAACGTTTCGTGCCATTTACTGTATGTGTCGATTTTTTTCCTGGCAAGCGATTGCCTGCATTTTTTTTACCGAACATTTTACACATTTCTCTCGAAGGGGAATCTTGTTTTATTTTTCTATTTTGTTTTTATTCCACAGATCCTTCCTAAACTGGATTAATATCGTCTAATAAAAAACAGAATAAACTTTTAAAACACGTCCTCAAAGAGGAATCTTGTTTATTTTTCTATATGTATATATATATATATATATATATATATATATATATATATATATATTGTTTTATAAATTCCACAGATCCTTGCTAAATTTGATTAATATAGTCTAATGAAAGCCGTAATAAACTGTTAAAACGCGTCCTCATTTGGTTAAGGGGCCGTTACCTGCTTTTCTCTCTTTCTCTCCTTTTCTCTGGCAGCATTGTATGGAGAAATCAGGCTTCGCCGGAGAATGTTTTCTATCGAATAATGTACAAATTTAGTTTGCTGTGAACAAAAAATATATATATGTTACCGCTCGCCAGGAAAATATTGACAACTGGATGGGGGTAAGCGTCTTAAAACAGTAGGCTGAATGGGGCCGAATGGATACAACCCAGAGAGAGAGTGAGAAAGAGAGAAAAAACGAGGTGGGCCCCCATTGTGGTAGCGGCTCTTCCCCACACTACAAATTCAGATACCCCATGCATGCAGAACGGTTTATGATGAAAAAATCCATATATGCATGATATTGGAGGGTTGGTGGGCTGTGAGGAGCCTATCCATCTGTCTGTGTTTATCTATCCAGCTACCTATCTTTCTGTTTGTATATGTTTATCTATCTATCTATCTATATCTATCTATCTATTTATCTCTCTCTCTCTCTCTCCCTCTCTCTCTCTCTCTCTCTCTCTCTCTCTATCTATCTATCTATCTATGTTTATCTATCTATCCAGCTACCTATCTTTCTGTCTGTATATTTGTGTCTATATCTATTTATCTATCTATTTATCTCTCTCTCTCTCTCTATCTATCTATCTATATGTTTATCTATCTATCCAGCTACCTATCTTTCTGTCTGTATATTTTTATCTATCTATCTATCTATATCTATCTACCTATTTATCTCTCTCTCTCTCTCTTTCTCTCTCTCTCTCTCTCTCTCTCTCTCTATCTCTATCTATCTATCTGTTTATCTATCTATCCAGCTACCTACCTATTATAGATCAATTACGTTATCGCCAATATTATTGAAGGTATTTGAATACTGCTTGAAGTACAACATTTTAAGATATGTTAGTTTAAATGATAGGCAGCATGGATTTAGAGAGAGGTATTCTACTTCTACTGCATGTTTAGTTCTCAAGGAAACTATTTTAAGGTACACCACGGAGGGATCTAATGTGTTTTCATGTTTTATTGACCTGACAAAAGCTTTTGATAAGGTGAATCATTTCAAACTTGCAAATAAGCTTTTAAAACTAGGATAACCAAATTTCTTGGTTAATATTTTATTTTACTTTTACAGAAACCAACATGTTGTTGTCAAATTTAAAGATTCAATTTCAACTGAATGGACTATGAAAAATGGAGTGAGACAGGGTGGGGTTTTATCTCCCTTGTTGTTTTCAATTTATATTGATGACTTATTAAGTAAATTATCTGCAAGTAATGTAGGCTGTAGACTAGGTTTACAAGTCAGCAATGTGATCGCCTATGCAGACGATCTTGTAATATTGGCTCCTTCGGTTAGAGGTCTGCAAACATTGATAGATATTATGGATCATGAAATTAAACAACTAGACTTATCTATTAACTCTGCAAAATCAGTATGTATGATCTTTAAATATAAGTATGGACAGGAAATGAATCCTTTCATATATTTAGACAATAACAAATTAAATATTGTTTCTGAATACAAATATTTGGGTTTTATAATTGATTGTAATCTTAATAATGACTTGGATATGATAAGATGCAGAAATAAGTTTTACAATGAGTTTAATTGTCTTTTAAGAAAGTTTAGCAACACGAGTACTGAAGTATTTTTAAATTTATTTCAAAGCTACTGTTTGAATTTTTATGGCGCTGAACTTTGGTTTAATAATAGAAAATTTTATATACCGTTTAAGCAGTTTTCCATTGGATACCACAAGGCAATAAAGAAAATATTGAATATGAAGTACTGTGAGATCCAGCACAGAGCTTGTAGAGAATGTGGAGTGATGATGTTTAGGCATTTGGTTAACTGGATGAAAATAAGATTTGTATATAGAAATCTCATAAAGCCATGTAGTTTTATAGAGAAGAACATGTATTACATGTTACATAGATCTTTTCTTGTAAAGGATGTTGAAAAAATAATCCTACATGAGTATGGATTTACTAACTTATTGCTAAATGATATCAATGCTATCAGATCAAGAATTGTTTATGTACAGAACACAGAACCAACTATGCGCTAAGGACTTTTAGCTTAATGTAGATTACGTAAATAACTCTGTAAAAAGTGAATGTATATGTCTTTTTATGAAATAAAATTATGACTGACTGACTGACTATCTATATTTATCTATCTCTCTATCTATCTATCTATCTATCTATCCTGTACATATCCTATGTACAAAGTTTTATGTAGCTTTTTACGAATATAATCTGCGTCTGAGTCTAGCTATCTATCTATCTATCTATCTATCTATCTATCTCTCCTCTCTCTCTCTCTCTCTCTCTCTCTCTCTCCTCTCTTATCTCTCTCTCTCTCTCTCTCTCTCTCTCTCTCTCTCTCTCTCTCTCTGCTTTGTTATTCTTACCCTCTACTGAAAATACGCTATTATATTGTACTTTGGTCAATATTATCGGGCGAGAAATATCCTCCCATAGCAGACGATTTCTTTCGCTTACTTATTACATATAAAACTATTCTATCAGTACTGCAACAAAATATTTTGTTTCATAATTTTCGATTTATTACATAATTAAAATGAAGCCACTTCAACAAAATGATAAATATGTATTTTGTTGTTTTAATACTGCATAAAGTGCCCCCCCCCCCCCCCCTCCTCCCCCATAGTTGAAAGAGTGAAAGAGCCAAATTTAAGGTACCTTAGAGTCAAAATAGCTAGACACATAGAGTTAAGGGGATGATTACATTTTTGGGCGATTTTTGCATGTATTCGCTATTTTTCTAGTTTCCTCCCTAGACCTCCATCAAATTAAAAAAACAAATCCATTAGATCCTCATTCTAGACTAATTTGTACATCTTTCGGTAGAAAAATGTGCCGGCCGAAGGCCGGTTCTTCCAACACAACAGGCTCACTATCGTTCGCCAGGGGAAAATCGACACCTAAATAGCACGAAAGGTCTAAATATTGACGAAGAAATGGGGCGAAAGGTCTTATAATTGACTAACTAATGGGGCAAACATCTTAACATCTGAAAACTAATTGGGCTAAACGTGAGGGAGAAAGTGGTCCAGAAAACTGGCCCATCCCCCCTTAAAGAAGTTTAAGTCATAGGATGAGGGATAGATCAACAGAGTATACTTTACATCTAAGGTTGGACTGCTTAATATGGTTTGCAAGAACTATGTACAGTAGCCTGTGTATTCGTGCTACTGAACCTCTCTCTCCCTCGCCTCGCCTCTCGCTGTACTCCAAACTTTACCAAATTAAGGACCTGGTTCAGCAACTGGGTCAAAAAATGGAAAAGCATGGACTAGGGAAATACGTACACACAGATACACACGCACACACCCACCACACGCACACTACCAACACACACCCAACCAATACACAAATACAACCAACACACACACACACACAGAGCACCAGTAGTTTAGGAAGGTACAAAGGAGTACAAAGGAAATCAAGCAACAACAGGTCTAGTGACCCTTCCAGGCTGCTTGTCCTCCAAAACACTGAGGATCAAGTGTCCAAACAGTGGTTTAGAGTGGGTAAGGGAACTACTGCCCTGGAACTAATGTCCGTGGCAGGATTGGGAAGTTAGTAGGGGACAGATGGGTTAGTAACTGAGGGGAGGATAAAATAAAGTTATTCATTTACAAACGCAGTCAGTCACGGGTTTGATGCGAGATATTTGTCTAGGCGAAGTTTAAATGAATCAACGGTGCTGCAGTCTGATTCCTGATTCCATTCCTGTTCCCCACCACAACAATGGACTCAGACACTTCCACCATCCATTCTGGGACCGTTAAGTGGTTTAACAACAAGCAGGGCTATGGATTTATCACCTTCAATAATACACAAAGGGATATATTCGTTCACAGAATCAACATAAACAGCCGAAACCCCCGCCAATCAATTTCTTCTCTCAATGACGGTGAGAAAGTAACATTCACCACCAAAACGGGGAAGAAAGGAGAAGAGGCTACCAATGTCACCGTACCTTCGGGAGTCACTCTAAAAGACTCCAGACACACCAGGGACAAGAGGATAGACAAAGGAAGATCTGAACAAATCCAAATCATTGTCACCACCGCTGTAACACTCGCTGATGGGGACCCAAATCTCCTCAGGGAGCTGCTACCAAGACTCCTGACAGCTAATAATCTTCCCACAATCATCATCCCTCGTCTGGAGCCCAACAAGAAGACTCCACGAGTCGCACAGGTACCAAGACCCACACCACGCCCTCAACTCCTTCTGTCCCGCCCATTAAGCAGACAGAAATCTCCTCCTGACACAATATATACTGTCAAATCAACAACAACAATCAGCAACTCCAACACCAAGCTCAAGGAAAAACTGAAGATGTCTCCACATATTAACGTCTTCGAGCAAAACCTATAAGAGGACGAGACTCCAACAACATCAAAGGAGTTCGAGGAAGCCACCACCAGCTCTCCCCACTCCAAGCCTACGCCAGCCAGACCATCTGAAGAGATTCTCAGGACCACTCCTTCCCCTCCTGTTCTGACCCCACAAGTTGTGAAGAAGAAGAATAGGAAGAAGAACCCCGTAGGAGATACAACACCCAAGTCACAGAAGATACAACCAGTACGTGACTACGAAATGAGGGACCTCATCCAAGACATCAAACAACTTCCATTCGAACTAGTGAAGCAAAAATACCCTTCAGCAAACATAGATTTTTTATTAGACCCTAAACTATTCAAATTCATCGACAGTACCATACCACAAAATTATAGACAAATAAAATAACATCCTTATCCTCAACTTTTAAATGAATAAAAATTTACCCAAACCTAACAAAGCAAGGTGGTATGACCGCCTACTTTTAATCTTCTACTTTCTTTCATATTTCCTCCTTTTGCCCTCTTCCTCCCCAAACCTCTTCCTTCCCCTCTTAGACCCACCTTGGGTAAAAAAAAAAAAAAAAAAAAAATCTATAACATCTCGGGAAAGCCCATTCCATAAGTTGACAACTCGATTGAAGAAGACATTTTTAGCTTCGTGTGAGTTAAAAGATTTACCAATAATTTTGCACCCGTTTCCCCGCGTGTAATTAGATTGGTCGATAGTGAAGTACTTACTACAGCTCATATTGTCGATGCCTTTGATGATTTTGAACACTTGAATTAAGTCGCCTCTTAATCTGCGCTGGGTTAAAGGAAATAGATTTAATTCTCTACGACGCTCCTCGCATGGTTTGTTCTTTAGGCTAGGTATCATTTTGGTAACTCTACGTTGAACTCGTTCTAGCTTGTCTATATCTTTTTGGTAATAATGGCACCAGTATTAAACGCAGTATTCCAGAAGAGGGCGGACTAAGGAATTGTAAAGGGTTAGGATAACGTCTTTGGATTTATGCTCAAATGACCTGCCTATAAACCCAATTATTTTGTTTGCCTTCTTAACAACTTCTGAACATTGTTGACTCGGTTTTAGGTTACTCGATATTGTTACTCCCAGATCGGTTTCTCTGTTTACATTCTTAAACTGAGTGCCATTCATCAAATAGTTTACTTTCTCATTTTGGTATCCGATATGTAGTACTTTACATTTATCCGCATTGAAACTCATTTGCCAAATTTGGGCCCAACATGACAACTTATCAAGATTGTGTTGCATATCGTCAACTTGTTCTTTTGAGAGTACGCTATTTGCAAATTTTGTTATCGTCAGCAAATTTTGAGATTTTACAGGTGAGACTCTCATCTATGTCGTTGATGTAAATTAGAAAGAGAATAGGTCCTAGTATCGATCCCTGAGGTACCCCGCTACTTACATTGTTCCATTTAGATGCCTTACCGTTTATGACTACTCTTTGCTTTCTGTCGCTGAGCCAATTTTCTATCCATTTCAACACACCGTCTTGTATTCCATGCGCTTTTAGTTTTAGCAGTAAACGCTTGTGGAGAACTTTGTCAAAGGCCTTTTGAAAATCAAGGTATATAATATCTACAGCTTTACTCTCATCGTAGAGGTTGAGGATATTGTGGAAGAAGTCTAAGAGGTTTGTTAAACAGGAACGTTTTTTATGAAAGCCGTGTTGAGTATTTTTAAGTATGTTATTTTCCTCTAAGTGATTTACGAGTCTGTCTCTTATGAGTGTTTCTAGCATTTTACATACAACTGAGGTTAAGCTAATTGGACGATAGTTACTGGGTAGGGATTTGCTGCCTTTTTTTAATATCGGTGTTACGTTGGCTAGCTTCCACTGATCAGGCATAGTTCCAGACTGCAAGGATTTATTGAATAGCAATGTCAGTGGTTTAGAGAGCTTATCCTTAGCTTCCTTTAGGACTCTAGGTGAGATAGTATCAGGTCCTGGCGTTTTATTTACCTTGAGTTTATCTAAACAATTCAATACTTCTCTCTCTGTAACGGTGATATTGCTTAGAACATCTGAATTATCAATCTGAATCGGCGATGGTGTAGGGATATCACTCAGGTCTTCCGTTGTAAAAACTGATGCAAAGAAGGTATTGAGGGCTTTACTCATTTGTAGTTCGTCGTTGGTGTATTCTCCATTTTCATCGACTAACGTTCCAACAGTTGAAGTAACTACTTTTTTCTTTCTGATATAACTATAGAATTCTTTCGGGTTTGTTTTACTTTGATTCGCAACATGTAACTCCAGGGTCTTTTTACTTTGCTTAGTTAACTTTTTGGCTTTGCGTCGTAGCTCTACAAATTTCACTACAATTTTAATCTATTATTAGCAAACTTTTTAGCAAGCAGACAGTTTGAAATATCTTTATTCCACCATTTGGGCTTATTATTATGGCCTGTACGCCGTATATTCGATGGTATGCAGTCCTGCACTGCTTTTAGGTAAGTGGTTTCGAATAATTCCCAAGATGTATTTATGTCGTTATTGTTAATAAAAAAGCTCCAGTCAGTTTCATTAAACATAGCTCTAAGTTTATGAAAGTTTGTTTATTTGAAATTAGGGACTTTTTCGATGCTGCTATTTGGTTCGTTACTAGTAAACTTTAAAGTGAAAGTTATTGTACGATGGTCGCTGTTACTGAATTCATCACCAACATTCAAATTTTCTATTAATTCTTCTTTTGTTGCAAGTACAAGGTCAAGAACGTTATTACCACGGGTCGGTGTTCGAATAAATTGATAGAGTGAACTCTCTTGCAAGTTCGCATACAAGTCATGTCCGGAGTGTGAAGTAAGAGTATCACCCAACTTGGTCACAGGTAAATTAAAAGTCGCCAAAAAATTCGGTATCTTGTGGGTGAATCTGTAGGACAAAACGCCTCCGGTAATTTACAAGTATAATGTAACTGTGAGCTCGGCCGATACACTGGAAGCCTGTCCCGGAACTCATCTGGTAAATGTGCCAGGGACTCCGACACACGGCTGGATCTGTGCGAGAAGAGTACAAGGATATAGTTGGTAGCCCTTTAATTTCAAGAGTTTTGAGGATGCGGACATATGTATTTATCTATGTAATTATTTATGTATTTATCTACTTATCTATTATTCATTTATTTGTATTTGTATTTTTTTATTAATTACTATTTTAATTTCGTCTCTAAACCTGTATAAGGCCTACAATAATGCCCCAAAGACCCCTCTTCGAGATAAATTTGGCCAAGGTAGAGAAATGACTTGGCCGAAGGCCGGTTGCTCCTAAATTGGAGGCTTGTTATCGTTCGCCAGGATAAAAATCGACACCTAAATGGCGAGAAAGGTCTTAAAATCGGCAAACTAATAGGGCTAAACGTATGGGATGAGGGATTCCTGAAAACCCCCAATAACGGTTGCATTAAGACTGAGCTACACATTTGTATTTTTAAACACCTTTTTCGGCAACATTCAGCTCGTAGCTTCTGAAGTATTAATTTAAAATTCAGTTTTTCTATTTTATTGTAGTTGATAAAACCATTTGATGCTTAAGTGGGATTAGAGGACATAAGGTTGTAGTGTTGTGAGAGTCGTTTCGAAATATATAGAGGCAAATAGGCTTCTTAAAGTATTGGTATATTGTGGACACTTTGAAATTGCAGGAGTTTATGTCGTACGAAAGTAAACCGATTTCCAGATATACAGTGCAATTTACAGCTACTGACAATATTCGTGAGCTGGTGATTTTATTATGCAAGTATATATATATACGGTATATATATATATATTATATTTATATATATATATATATATATATATATATATATATATATATATATATATATATATATATATTTAAGTTGATTTTCAGATCAAATGAGCTATATAATAATACATTCATATAATGTATGTATTGTGTATGTGGGTGTGTGTAATTGGGGTGTTTGTGTTTGTGTGTGTGTGTGTGTGTGTGGGGGGGGGGCTTCTGTATGTTGGTGTGTGTAGTCTAATACAGTATTATGTTGTGTGTGTTTGTGTGTGTGTTATGCTTGTGCGTGTGTTTGTGTGTAATTGGGTTTGTGTGTGTGGGGGCCCCCCCCGAGGGGCTTGTGTATGTGGGTGTGTGTAGTCTAATTGTTGTGTGTGTTTGTGTGTGTGTGATGCTTGTGTGTGTGTTTGTGTGTAATTGGGTGTTTGTGTGTGGGGTGTGTGTTTGTGTTTGTGTGTTTAGTCGAGTGGTACACACAAGCGCACAATCTCCGGCATGGTTGCCCGTGGATGACATCTGATCAAACACACTCACGCTCAAGTGACGGAGTGAATAGAACCAAGCAAGCCTTG
>CM064567.1:14524638-14584638 GCA_032716605.1 Paralithodes platypus
TATACAGACTGGGAGAAGTGAACACTTCGTCAATATTGCACACGGAAAAAAACAAAAATTACCCTATTGAGAATCACAAGGGTATCAAAACAAAGGTCACTTCAGGAAACTACAATAAAGAAACATTTCTGGACATTTTATGGGAAATACAGACGTGGTCTCCCAGTGTTTGGAAGTACAAAACGTTAATGACGCATGGGTTGCGCTCAGCAACCATCATCAACAAACATTCTAGACGAAATAGCTCCTCTGAAAGACATACGAATTAAAGCAAGGTCCAGACCCATGGATCAACAATGACATACTACACCATCTGGAACCACAGAAGCACAATCTGTTAAAAGGCTTAGCGAAACATAGACAGGATCAAGGTCTGAAACATGAGTTCAACAGGGGCCAGGAATAAACTAAGTAGGAAAAAGTTAAATCACCCGCGAAAAACTAATTATTTTCACAATAAGGCAGAGGCATATCAGAATAACCCAAAGAAGAAAATATGGAGGCACCTAAAAACCAAACAGGCTACAGCAACAAGACAAGGGATTAGTCTAACACTAATGAGTGCCTCTCACCATTAATGATTCAGGTTTGCCCACGATTTCAACGACAAATTTCAACCTTACTTCAAACTCCTTCTTCAAACTCCATAGCAAACACACTTTGCACAGAACCTACATCAACCTCTCAATAAATACACGACAACAACAGGCCACCTTTCGAAATTTCTACAGAGATAAAGACATACACCCGAACACATTTGGATTGCAAAAATGTTACACCAGAATACACTTTTGACGAGCTGTCTAAACTAAATGTACATAAAAAGCACAGGACCAGACAAAATTCCTGCCAAAATTTCTACGAAGATGGCGCCATTGGTATAGGCAGGCCCCCTAACCCACATCATCAACTTGTCAATTCAACATCAAAAACACTGTTACCTGCTGAAACTGAAGGGAAGCTATGGTAACCATCCTCTCATTCAAGAAAGGAAATAAACTAGAAGTTGGTAAACTACAGAAAAGTTGGGCATATTATGTATTGTACCTAAAATCCTTGAAAGGAGCGGTATACACCCAAACTGAACACTACCCTAAACAAAAAATGATCTATTCTATAAGTTTCAATCAGGTTTCAGATGCAGTAACTCGGACAGACTCCTGTCTCATCCACTTAACGGATCACATTCGTAATAAGAAGGAAATGTCTAAAGGTAAACTACACCGGTATGGTTCTTCTGGATCTACAAAAATGCGTTTGACACAGTATAGACCATCGATTTTCCTATTTGTAATAAACTAACACAGCAATGGGCAATAGGGTCTGTGAACTGCGTTTTTAAATCTTATCTTAGTGGTTAGAACCAAAGAGTCAAAATTGGATGATCAATATATCTGATCCTATGCCACATTAACTGTGGGGTCCCGCGGGGAAGCATCCTGGGTGCCCTTACTCTTTCTCTGTTATGTGAACGACATGGAGAAACTGAGCGTCTCATGTAAATTATTACGGTATGCAGATGACAGCGTGCTTCTGGTTTCAGGAAAAGACCCAATAAACGTATTGCCGCGTCACTTTCCCAAAGAGAACTAGAAATCATGTAGTGAATGGCTAGGTGGACAATAGACTATCTCTTCACCTGGGCAAGACGGGAAGCCATCTTATGTGGAACAAAACGCAAACTGAAAAGACATTGTCGGGCTTCTCGGTCAACCTGTAATGAGATTCCTATAACAACAGTGTTCACAAGTTAAATATCTCGGACGAAAACTGGACGCGTGAGTTTGTCAGGTGAAAACAATTTTGGATTTAATCTATCCTGAGTAAAGTGTAGAGCACGTATAAAATACCTGTATAGAACAGGTGGGCATGCTTGCCCGCCACGGGCGGACCAAAAAGACCACTCTGCCAAGCGCTTGTTCAAGTTCAATGTCCCATTTTGACTATTCTGCTGTCATATGGTACTCTGGCCATCATTCGTACATCAGCACAGCACAAACTTCAGGCCACTCCAAAATAAAGAATGGTTAGGTTCATGCTGAACCTAGGGGACCCAGATCACATGTTGGCCAGGAACAACTTCAGTCACTAGGTATATGCTCAATGGTCTCTGACACGGGCCACCAACAAGAATCAGGACTCACTAATGCCTTCAAAAAGTTTCTATGGACAGAGCTCCAGAGTAGTATCTAAAGAATGACTTTTGTTTTTTAAAAGCAAATGAGAGGAGTGGACATAATACAAGAAAACAGGATGTTTAATTTTAAGTTCTCAGAGAAATCCAAGGGACAGGGTAAGTAAACATTCTTCTTCAACCGCCATCAAAGACTGGAACGACCTACCCCAGTCAGTCCGTGAAAAGAGAACACTGTATTCCTTCAGACGTAGCCTGAAGGAACACCTGAACCGGACAGCTGCGAGAAGGGAGCACCAAGATTATGTCTTACTACTAAATGCGACATAAGAGATAGACAAACCAAACTGAAATTATTACTGATTACGGATTACTGATATTTACTATAGGATGTAAGGTATCTTAAAATAACCCCCTAGACAATACTTTCTCTAAAGTATCTATTTCTTTATCCACCCCATTTTACCCAGCGACCCTAATCCCACAAGGACCCCAATGGAAATACGCCTAACGGCCTTATTGGGCTATCCTTAGTTTGGAATTATGCAAGGCTGGTATATGTCATATTTGTAAACATACTATGTGGTACCAAACTCTGTAAATTGCTAACTGAATAAATATTATTATTAGTATTATTATTATTATTATCAAAAACATTACCTCCACAATACCACAGCCAAAACCACCACAACCACCATCACCACTACCACTACCTCCAAACACACAACCACCACCACCACACCCACAACAACCACAACAACCACAACAACCACATCACCTCCACACCCACAACCACAACCTCCAAACCCACAATCACCATCACGACCACAACCTCCACAGCCACCACATCACCATCACCATTACCACAACCACCACACCACCATCACCACCCGATAATCGTACATTCACACACCGACACAAACACGGAACACATTATTTGGGAGAACGTAAACACAGAACTCGGAATGCCAACGGAGAGAGAAGGACGATTACACACGCACACGGAACGGACATACATTTTTGCACACTCATACTCATAAACGCACACGATACCTACATAAATGCTTGCACACAGAACCTACATAAATGCCTGCACACACATGCACTCACACACGCACACTGAAACTGCATACAATATTTTACACACATACAGTAGGCTACACTCACACTCGCACACGGAACCTACATAAAAGCCTGCACAGACATGTACTCATACACGCTCATGGACCTTTCATAAATGTCTACACACACATACACTCATACACGCAGTGCGCACACGGAACGTACATAAATGCCTGTACACACATGCACTCATACACGCACACGGAAAACTACATAAATGCCTGCGCACACATACAACTCATGCACGCACACGGAACCTACATGAATGCTTGCGTATATAGCCTACACTCATACACATCCTTAGTGCGTATACACACACAAACACGGACACAGAAATACACACACTTCGGTGTGTGCAAGTATGCTCTCTCTCTCTCTCTCTCTCTCTCACACACACACACACACACATACGTGTATTTCATCTACGAAGTATAACAGTGTTTGATAGTGCTATGTCCAGGCCAGCACTGTTTTGCATACCTTTAGAGGTGGAGACAGAACGTTTCCTCGGAACAAATATCGGCACCAGACTCGACTATTCCGTATCATATACGAAACAGATTTGAAGTAAAAGATAAACATTTATCTTGTTACACAATATTTCACATTGGGGAGATTATAGGCAAAACAAATTGTTTGTTTTCTATATTCCAACTACACCCTCTCGGGCATAGGCTGATAGCCTATACACTCTACCGCTGAACACGGAGAGGCCCAGTCTAGGGAGCGAGACATGCGAAGCTTCACGGCTCAAGCAATTCCATCTCTGAAGCTGTTCCGCCTCTGCGCTTCACAGTCTCATCCCCCAGGCTCGGACCCTCACTCTCAGAACGCCACCTATTGAGCAATTAACTCACTAGGCATTGCCCCTCTGTAGCATATTTTTGAATATGGGAATATTCATACAATGCTATTTAATCAGGGAACAATGAGGGCATTTGTTTGGCATTTCGGTGTGCTGTGGTAATGCACTGATACTAGGTACAGCACAAATTCCATCCCAATAATATCTTCCCATTGACATATTGGGATTCGAACCCGGGTCCATTGGATTACCAGTTCAGTGGCAAGACCACTCTGCCACACCTCCCCTAAATTGATCTGGGCAGTACCCAGGGGAGGCCACATAGGCATATGATTTTTTTCTTTCGGTTTTCTGGTGCCATATGCCTTTCCTAACCCAATTAAAATCGTCTAACAATAGCCAGAAAACATAAAAGAAATGCGTCAGCGTATCTTCTAAGGATTAAGCAAAACGTTGTGTACATTTAAGTGAAGCATAAGAGAATCAACAAAATTACTTACGTAGGCATAGGCTATTTTATAATACAAGATAAAACTAATGAGTTGTATTGCGGAGTGCTTTGTCCACCCCTGTTGTTGTAATGGGTTTCTTGAGTTTGTGTTTTTTGTTCCCAGGGCCTCATGGTATAAAAGGTCTTTTGTCTAGCATCCTCTTTCAGTGCCTTGCAGTGCCCTGTGGGGGGAGCCAATGGCGGGTATGCTATATACAACCAAATAATGATCACTGCGTCTTTTGACATTCACTTGACATTTACAAAGAGAGGGAATAGATTGGAATAAATTACACTAGGTAAAATATGCTTGGTTATATTAGGTTGACTAGTATTGGTGGTGTTCTCTATACGAGTGGGAAGATATGGGTTGGCATAAAATATACAGGCGTGTCGGTTCCTTTAGCAAACAGAGAGAGTGACACAGACAGTAGGGCACCACCAGGGATAGGAACACCCACACACACACACACAACCTATTTCATCCTCCTATCACTACCTTTCCCTCTCCTCTCCTCCTCTCTCTCTCTCCTCTCTCTCTCTCTCTCTCTCTCTCTCTCTCTCTTCCCCAGCCCTCTTCCACAGACAGTAGGGCACCAAGGGCACCAGCAGGGACAGGAACACATACAAGGTTTCATCGCCTCTATAAACTTCCCTGAACGAGGCGAGGTAGTAGGAAAGATTCCAGGAGGAACTTATAGTTGACACGGCGCCCAAGTGGAGGAGGTGGAGGAGGATAAAGAGGAAGAGGAGGAGGAGGAGGAGGAAAAGGTGGAGAAAGGAGTAGTAGCAAATGGAAGAAAAGGTGGAGGAAGAGGAGGAGGGGGAGAGTTGGAGAAGACGGAAATGTAAGTAGGCTAGTTGGAGGGGAACCAGTGGAAAGTAGAGAAGGTGTATGAAATTATTTTGAAGGGACTCTTTATTTATTGTTATAATTGTGTTTAGCTTGAAGGGCATCAGGGGAAGGGTTGTTATTTTATTGTATGGAGCAAAGTCATAATATTTTGATCGAAAATGGCAATACACACTAAAAACCCTTGCTACTTATTAACCCCCCCCCCACCATCCTCCCACACGTCCGTAGGGGGGTCTGGTGTAAACGTGTGTGTACTTCTGTTCGCCTCTACTGTTAATGGTGAACCCGTGTTGTGCCACCGCCTTACAGTTTGTATGTGTATGTGAGTGTGAAAGTGAGTGTGACGAATAAACAAACACCGGTATCTAAATAAATAAAGAAAACAAGAATGAGAGAGAGAGAGAGAAGGGGTGGGGGAGGGGGGGGAGGAAGAGTTAGAGTGAGAGTAATAGTGAGACAGAGATGAGGACAATCTTTATTACGGTATTTTCCTTCTAGATAGAAACAGTACCGGTACCGTTAAGTCAATTTCCCCTTTACTGCCTTGAGGGTCTTAAAGCGTTATTGATATGCTATTCTGGCTCTTATAGGTTATGCGATTGAATTCAGTTTCAAGAGATATTTTAGTAGCAGTTGAGATAACTGAGTTTGTATCCCTTTGGTACCTGAAGATCTTCCCTAGATTAAATAAAATCGGCAAATGGTAACCAGAATGTAGTGTAATAATGCGTCCTTAAATACCACAAGAGTCAATCCAGAGGCAGATTGATAATGAATACTTTGAACCAAAGAAAACAATTGTTTCTTTTTAAATGCTTCATAAAATCGTATAAATGTAGCTGAAATCAAATAAAAAAGACGTCACCGGTACAAAAGGGTTAATAAGAAGAAACCTTGGCAAAAGACACACACTATTTCTAGTTAAGCTTAGAGAGCCATATAGTCTAGACGTTTTGACGAACTCGAATTAGTCAGCAAGACGAAATATTAACGTTTTGAGTGTACGCACGCGCGTGTGCGTGCGTGCGTGTATGTGCTAGGGTCTTTATGGAGGGCTCTATTTTCTCACAGTTTGGCGATTTACTCTCTCGCTCTCTCGTGGCACAAACAAGTTAAGATTATTATTGCCTTTTTTATCGGTGCTTTCTGACAGCCTTGACCTTTAAAGTGATGTCGCATTTTAAATTCAGATGGAGCGAAGCAGCGTTATTGGTACCGGTACTGATGCTTTTAGTTACCGGTACTGTAATTCCGCTTCCTAGTAAAACTTTAGATTACTCAGTCTCTCTCTCACTCCCTTTTTATCTCTCTCTCTTTCTCTCTCACTCACTCTCACTCTCTCTCTCTCTCTCTCTCTCTCTCTCTCTCGTAGCACAAACAAGTTAGGATAATTTGTAAAACCCTTTTGCTGCTAAGGAGAATTAACGATGGCAGAATTGAACCAGGATATTATTTGTTTATGCTCGTTAGGCTACTTATGGCACTCAGTATTGCCCCAAAAAGACACAAAGGTAGAGCGATAGCTAAAACAGGGAATGTCACTCAGTAATTGCCAGCTGTTTTTTCAATTTTGGGAGATAGCGATCCTTTGCTGATTCGACGCCGATTAGGAAAAATGGGGCGGTTATGATTAGGCTATAGTTTTTTTTGTATTTCAGATGATGGTAAATTGTCACGTCCTCCTCTTGATTACTCGGCTATTACGAAGAATTTGTAGAGAAATATGACGGTAATTCTGAAAACTTTTCATGTTTTTCTCTTTATTATCGATAAATCGGTTGCTAAGGTACCGGTATTCAATTTACCCTCAGCTGAAATAATACGGTACCGACTATTGTTTGTTTTGGGTATAAACAGACATACATTGCAGGCCCTGTATAGATGACAAGACATTTATGTACAATCAAGAGCCTACATGGCGTAGCACCTATTTGAATCAGTATCGAACGCAGACGACACAATACAATACCTTAAATCGGTATCACACGAGCGCCTTTTCCCTCAACATTTATTCTCAACACTGGTCTGGCAGCGTATGAGGTAATTTTTTTGAATAATTTCAGTTACCTAAATTCATCTACCATCATTCTAGTTTCCGATGCCAGTGTAAAATATTTCAGAAATGTTACCAGCAAAATGTTGAGTATCGAATGTAGACTATTACAGCTCTCGTGTGATACCGGCTTAGTATAGTCCAGATGCTTCAGAGCTTAACCTATCCCTTTGGGTTTTTTTTTTTTTTTTTTTTTTTTTTCTATGTGATTGAGGGAGGCAAAAGGCATAACTGCCTATAGCGAGTGCCTCCCCCATAGTTGAAAGAGTGACAGGGCCAAAATCAAGGGACGTTCGAGCCAAAATGCCTGGACACACGGAGTTTGAAGCAATTTAAGTCATAGGAAGAGGGAAAGACTGATTCTGGGAGAGAGTTCCAGAGCTCAGCTGTTGAGTAGAAGAAAGTTTGAGAGTAACGTTTCACTCTTGGGTTGGAGAGTTGAACAGAGTAGGGGTAGGGGTGATCGTCTCTGTTGGTATACTAAGGTCTGTTTTTTCCCCCAGCTGATGGTAAATTGCTGTGTTACCGGTACTGTCTTGGTTACTCAGCTATTACGTAGATTTCGAAACGAAGTGTAGGCCTATTGTTGATTATGAAAACTTGGCATTAGTACGACGCAGGACAGTAGATTCATATTTTGCCATTAGGTATTGAGAAATCAGTTGCTAAGGAATTCAATTTACCATCAACTGACATATAACCGACTATAGGCATTATTATACTCTCACACAGCTAGTCTACCATAATTAATATTATATTTTACAACAGCTGGTACTGTCGGTAGACGAACGTTAAAACAGTCTGAACACTGTCAAAGTACGGTAGGCTTTCTTAAAGGGAGCTGTATATTTGTGCATATTTGTATTTATTAATTTATTTAGTTATTTATCTGAGTTCCTTCCTAGGACTCCATCAAGCTTTTTAATACATACCGGTACGGTATCCCCAATAACTTCCTTTCAGTTAATTTTGTAAATTTTATGGTAGGACCCCCCCCACCTCTCCCCCAACCCCACCACCATCACCTCAACTACCACCACCACCACCACCCTTAAAGGTGCCACACTGGAGGCGCCTGGATCTCCTCGGAAAGGTACAGGTTGGTTTAGTTTTTTCCTCCATTAAAGTTTGGGAGTTGAGAGCGGCCGATAGTTTCCCCGAGTTGTCTAATGCTTTGTCCTGGCGGTAAAGTTGGTGTCTTGAGGGACTCCGGCTGAACAGATAAAGTTACCATTCCACTTGATGCGCTACGGATAACGATTTATTGTCTTTTCTTAATTCCATTCAATCTTTTAATAGGCGATTTCATTCATCTTATGACGGAGATATAATAAATAAATGCGTCCTCAATTACTGAAAGGGTTTACTCCTCTACTAGTTGTTCGTCCAGGTATCTTAATGGGCTTTCCACAACGTATAAGTTAAATTGTCTTGTTCCCCCATCGCTTGTCATGAGTTAATGTGTGTTTTAAGGGGGATCGGCGTAAATATTTGCTCATTTATATATCTTATTATTATTTATTGTTTTAGTGTCCTCCCTAGACCTCCATCAAGCTTGAAAACCCCCCACCCCCAAAGACCCTCCTTCAAGATAAATTTGTACATTTATAAAAAAAATGATAAAAAAAAATCCTGGCCGAAGGTCGGTTCCTTTTAAATTACAGGCTCGCTGTCGCTCGCTAGGAGAACTCGACACCTAAGTGACACGAACAGTAAATATTGACAAAGAAATGGCGAACGGCCTTAAAATCGCCAAACGTCATCAAATCTGAAAACTAATGGGGCTAAACATAGGAAGAAAGGTGACCAGAAAAACGACCCATCTTCCCTTAATATTCTTTCGCAGTATTATAATGAACAACAGACTGCCATAACGAAGGCAAATCAATCAATCTACAGTATATGCCATTAGGGAGAAGAATGTTTATTAACCTAGATACGCGCATCATTGTAATGATACAGTTGATTAAGTAGGAACTAATGCAATCATATTAACATTATGCTTCGTTTCAACCTGTAATTAATTTTCATCAGCCAACTGTCAGGCTGTATTTTTGATATATGTGTGACTCTATATACTTAGTAGTATTTGATAATAGTTTATAATTATATTTATGTAATACATTAGTACATGTACTGTGTGTGTTTATATATATATATATATATATATATATATATATATATAATATATATATATATATATATATATATATATATTTGCTGTTGGTATACTGCCATTTTATGAACCACCGCCACAATTTTGTTTTAATTAATTTAGTTATGGCCCGCATTTTAATAGTCCGTATCCACCAAAAGAGAAAGCCAGTATTATTTTCACCGTGCTCTTTTAATTATGTATATATTGTATATATCGTGCTTTTTATAAATATGTATACTGTATACTGTATTTTTTATTTTCTATATAAGGTATATTTTTTATCTCGCCTGCACGGGACGCAAATTTACTTAGGAATTTTTTTTCGTGTTGCAGGTTTCGGGAAGTTGTGGGGTTTGCTGTTTATTTAATTAATGTACCGGTATAGTTTGTGTTGATTGGTTTCGTTAGATTTCACAGGAGTATCGTAAACACACGCGTTTGCATACACAAAAGTACATATTATACATGCACGTACACACATACAAGACGAAGTTGACAGTCATGCACACACAACACAACCGTGTTTCGCTATATTAGTTTGGTATTTTTAAGACGTTTCACCCCATTACTTTGGCGATAATATTACGATAATAAGCACCAATTAAACTACCACCACCAATATCAGCAATTAAAGCAACACACACACACACACACACACACCCTATATATATAGGTAACCAACTGGCATTTTTCTGTGGTACGTACAGGTGTAGTGTGTGTGCTGTGGTGTCCACCACATGTAATCCTCTTTGTTATCCCGTCACCGTCACCTGTGCCAGTAGCTCTCTCTCTCTCTCTCTCTCTCTCTCTCTCTCTCTCTCTCTCTCAATCGGAATCGGAATCGGCAAAGTAATGGGGATAATATTATTAAATACCAAAACTAAGGGGGTTAAACATGAGGGGGATGGGGGTCCATAACCCCCCCCCCCTCCTTTAATTTGTGTTCTCTGTCTCCGATTTCTCACTTTTCCTATCTCCTTTGTATCGTTGTTTTCTTTTCTGTGTTCTTCATCTTCTTTGCCTTGTCTGTCTTCCTTTCGCTAGGTTGTTCGAAATTGTCTTAAGGTATGAATGTGCGTGTTTTGTGTATCATTAACTGTTTAACATTTTCTTTTCCAGATTTGCTAATATTTAATACCGGTATTGCTTTTATCTCTAGGCCTATGTTTTTGTATTTTGATAATTCATGTTCATCCGTGACCATCGACACCTACATGGCACGAAATGTCTTATTATTGTCAAAGAAGTGGGGCGAAAGGTCTTAAAATCGCGAAAGAAATGAGGCGAAAATCTTATAATCTCAAAATTAATTACGGTAGGCTAAACATGGGGGAGAAGGGGGTACAGAAAACAATACCTAAGACCCTCCCCTTAATACATATTTCTTACCAAGCATCCCCCAGCAAATCAGGAAGAGCAACAAAGAACATTGACCCCTTCTGTACCGGCGACGTCTTCAATTATGTTTTCAGCTACATTTAGACGATATTATGAAGCTTATAAAGGATCATTGCTAGCTTAGAGGATGAATTTAGATGGTGTGTAGCCTTGTAATGGGTAGACGTCCATCCTAAGCTGAACAAAATCGCATAATAGTTGCCAGAATAAAATTAAAAGTACATATTCAGTACAGAAGGGGTTAACAGAATGATCCGGGTCTCATCAGTTTTCTGCCATAAAGTCGGAGTCACACGAGCCCTTTTTCGAACAATTTTTACGGGCAATTATGGTCTGGAAGCTTAAATAATTACACTTTAATGTAATTCAGCCACCTAACATAATCTACGTTCAGTCTAGTTACCGATACCAGTGCGAAAATGTCCAGAATTAATACGAGAACAAACTTGCTCATGGAAAATTGACGGAAAAAGCGCTCGTGTGACAGCGGCTTAAATCAGCCACAACACTGAGTTATGAGGGACTTATGAGGCTTGCTATTCTTGAGGGAGTGTGCTTGGTTTTTGGTGCATATATTTATTTATTTACCGGTAGGCCTATATATTTATTTACCGGTAGGCCTATATATTTATTTACCGGTAGGCCTATATATTTATTTACCGGTAGGCCTATATATTTATTTACCGGTAGGCCTATATATTTATTTATTCACCGGTAGGCCTATATATTTATTTACCGGTAGGCCTATATATTTATTTACCGGTAGGCCTATATATTTATTTATTTACCGGTAGGCCTATATATTTATTTACCGGTAGGCCTATATATTTATTTATTTACCGGTAGGCCTATATATTTATTTACCGGTAGGCCTATATATTTATTTACCGGTAGGCCTATATATATATTTATTTACCGGTAGGCCTATATATTTTTGAGTTTCCACTTTCCTCGCTAGACCTCCATCAAGCTTTAAAAAACGCCCCCTAGACCCCCTTTAAACATACATTTTTAATATTTTCGGTATAAAAATGTCCCGGCAAAATTACAGGCTCGCTATCGCTCGCCAGGAAAAATCGACACCTGAATGGCATGAAACGCCTGAATATTGACAAGAAATTATGCGAAAGGTCTCAAAATCGCCAAACTAATGGAACGAACTTCTTAAAATCTCAAAGCCAATATGCTATGAGGGAGAAGGGGGTCTAGAAAAAGCGACTACCGGGTACCTCCCACTTAAGCAATTCTTTCCTTTCGCAACGCCTGATAAGCAGAAACAAATGCTGATTCTTCTGAAACTGAAAGGGGTTTAGTCCTTTTTTCACAAATTAGCACTCAGTTTGTTTCTCTTCGTTCGATTTATTGTTGGTAGCTCCCTTCTCACATGCTATAAAATACAAGGACAACATCCGTATTCTTAAACGTGTGTGTGTGTGTGTGTGTGTGTGTGTGTGTGTGTGTGTGTGTGTGTGTGTGGGGGTGGGGGGGGGGGGGTCATCCAGCCAACAATGAACGAAGATATTGGAACTGAGTGTTAATTAGTGAAAGATAACTTGAAATTTCCTTTATTTTATAAGCTAACAATTGATCCCGTCTTATTTCGTTCATTAAGGAGTAGGGTTTCACGGTGGGAAGGTTTAACCCATTCAGTACCGGTGCCGTCCTTTTATCTTTATTGTGGCTACTATTAGACGATTTTATTTAGTTTTATAAGGGCCTCCAGCAATTTACAGGCTTCGAACTATCTCACTTAACCCCATTTTACTACCTCAGATCCTTCTTAAACCTCACAATATCGTCTAAATATAGCTAGAATATAATTAAGAAGACGTCGCTGGTACAGAAGGGGTTAAAATACAGGTGTAAGACTCAGATTCTCCCAATTCAGCGTACCAAAACTCGTCTCTCACACAACCGAGCCACCCAGCGTCGTATAAAACTTACCATAATCAAGTTCCCAGATAAAACAACGGGGCAAATAGAAAGTTTCGACGTGCTGGGAGGCGAAGATAAGAAAACGTTCCCAAATCTTTCGGTGTGTGTGTGTGAGAGAGAGAGAGTGTGAGTGAGTTTCGACGTGCTGGGAGAGGCGAAGATAAACAAACGCTCCTAATCTTTTGCTGTAGCATACACAGTGAGTTGAGGCGGTTTTTTCTAGAGATATTTATGTTCCTGTCTACATCTTCTCTGTCTGGTAGTTTCTAAATTACACTTTTTATCAGAGTACTGTCTTTCTGTGTTCTAGTATTTGTTAGTTAGTTTTGGAATATGTAGTCAGCACACAATAAGTCAAGAACAACGTCAGGACTGGAACCTCTTTTCGAGAACTCCAGACCCTTGCTATTTTTTGTGTTAAGACCTTAGTTTAATGTTTTGTTTGCTGTGTTCACTATGCATTTCAGTTAAGTCGTCGAGTTTCCTATATTATATTGTGTTACCTAAAATAATCTACCGGTACCGTTATTCCTCTTGTTGATAGTAATGCAATATATTCTTGAAATGTTGCCAAAATAAAGTTGTTCATCAATAGTTGCTGGCCAATGCGTGTGTGTGAATCTGTACGGTATATACCGGTACATGACTTGTGCTGTTAACTCTCTCTCGCTCTCACTCTCTCTCGCTCTCACTCTCTCTCTCTCTCTCTCTCTCTCTGGAGTGGAATCTGGACTCTCGGTGACTAGTGGAGTCCCACAGGGTTCAGTTCTGGGCCCATTATTATTCATAATATATATTAATGATTTAGACAACGGCATCAATAACATAATTTCCAAATTCGCCGATGACACTAAAATAGGAAATGCAATAATATCAGAAAGCGATATAAGTAGCCTGCAATCAGATTTAAACAAGATATCAGAGTGGTCAGAAAATTGGCAGATGCCCTTTAACGTAAACAAATGCCTGATACTACAAATAGGCTCCCGAAACAACAAATACGAATACCATATGAATGGAGAAAAGATAAAGAGCGTATCACAGATAAAAGACCTAGGAGTGCTTATCAATGAAAATCTAAAATCTACAAGTCAATGCACCGCAGCATCTAACAAAGCAAATAGAGCACTAGGTTTCATTAAAAGAAATGTTCAGTGTCATAGTAAAGACATAGTTGTACCACTATATAAAAGTATTGTGAGGCCACAGCTGGAGTATGCTGTGCAGTTTTGGTCTCCCTACTTGATAAAAGACATAGAGAACTAGAATCCGTTCAGCGTAGAGCAACAAAGTTAATCCCATCCCTTAGAAATAACCATACAATGAGAGATTAAGAGAACTCGACCTGTTTTCGCTTAAGAAACGGAGAATAAGGGGACAGCTGATAGTGTTTTAAGATACTAAAAGGCTTTAGTAAAGTAAATTCTAATAATCTATTTAAGATAGCCAAAGAAGGTTCCACAAGAGGAAACAAATTAAAACTAACAGGCTGGAAAGCGAACCTAGACATAACTAAACATTTCTTCACCCACAGTATTATTAATGAGTGGAATAAGCTCCCTAATGAAATTATTGACAGTGACTCGATATATACATTTAAAAAAAGGTTAGACACATATCACAGAAAAGTTGGTCTGCAGAAGCTGATCACTGATAAGAGAACCTGGCGGAAATGAAAACGTTTTCAGTTGAAGAGAGCAGAAAAAAAGAAAAAAAATTATGTATGTGTGTGTATATGTATATACTGTATGTATATATATGTGTATATGTGTATATGTATGTGTATGTGTATATATGTACCGTATATAAGTAATAAAAAAAAAAAAAAAAGTGAAGGTGTACATGCCCTTTCCTTTCCATTTCTAACTATACTATAAATTCCTTCAGGCGTTTTCCAAGACCTGCAAGGTTATTCACTTCTAACTATTTTCATGTACGGCACATTGCCGGAGGGTGGGGAGAGAGCCTTCATCTTTGCTATCCTTTCCTTCCACTTTTTCTTAGGGTTGCTATCTCTATTAGGATTAAGTCCTGGTCACCTCGCAGGGATCGTAAGATCTGTGTGGCCAGTGTATCTATGTAAATCTATGTAAATATCTCTCTCTCTTCACCTTTGCTGTCCTTTCACTTTCTCTTATGCTCTTACTTTTCGTGTTGCTATCTCTACTAGAAATAAGCCCTGACCACCTCGCAGGGGTCGTAAGATCTGTAGCCAGTGTATATATGTAAATCTATGTAAGTCTCAGCTGTCAGGGTAAGTGGGCGTAACAAATATTCTCCGTTTTCTTACTCTTATCTAACGCACAACTTTGTATACATACTCACGAACTTGCTTAATAATATGGAAAATACATCCGACACATACCGAGTTGGTAGGTAGAGATTGCACCACATGTTTGTATATACACACACACACACATATATATACCGGTATATATATATATATATATATATATATATATATATATATATATATATATATATATATACAGTATATATATATATATATATATATATATACAGTATATATATATATATATATATATATATATATATATACATATATATATATATATATATATATATATATATACAGTATATATATATGTATATATATATATAGATATATATATATATATATATCTATCTATCTATTGCCTGACGCCGTGATCCCCGAAGGGGTGGCCACGAACGAACCGTCCCCATGCGCCTCTGTCCCCAGTCAGTCAACGCCCCTCCTCCCAACCAGCACCGCCTTCATCCATATACTTCCTCACTCCATCCTTCCACCTCTCCTTCGGTCTACCTCTCCCTCTCTGTCCTTCCACCTCGCTCTCATACACTCTCTTAGTCATTCTCTCGCTTTTCATACGTTCCACATGGCCGAACCATTTCAAGTTGTTCCTTTTCACACTTTCCAGCACATCTACCTCCACACCACACCTCCTTCTTACTTCCTCATTCGTCTGTCTATCCCTCCATGTAACTCCGCACGCACTTCTTAAGTACCGGTAACTCATTTCCACCGCTCTCACTCTTGGTCTGAGTCTCTCAACCAACGTCCATGCAGCTTCCACTCATTTCCTTCCCTTTTCAGCGATACACCAACATCCACTGCTCTTCCTAGTATTTCTTTCATGACTCCATCCATATACAGTACCGTATACAGTACCATATACAGTACCGTATACAGTACCATATACAGTACCGTATACAGTACCATATACAGTACCGTATACAGTACCATATACAGTACCGTATACAGTACCGTATACAGTACCATATACAGTACCGTATACAGTACCATATACAGTACCGTATACAGTACCATATACAGTACCGTATACAGTAAACAACCACGGGGGACATCACACACCCCTGTTTAGGCTATATATATATATATATATATATATGTGTGTGTGTACCCATTGTATCTTATTGTTTATGTATTTATGCAACGCTGGCTAGACACTAAAAATATGGGTTTGTTTGTGTTCATTTATATGTATTATTTCTATTTTTGTTTTATTACAGATCAGTGCTGGCATTCGCGACATTGAGATGGATATAAGACATTTCACACCATACAGCAGGTGAGTAGAATGTCGATAATGAAGTGTGCTAAGAGTGAATAGAACTTCTTTTTTTGGGTTATATTGTTCAACATACCCGCTGCTCACAGAAATGGGTCAATAATTGGTAATGTTGAAAACATTTTGTTCTATATTTACTTCTATGTCCATTTTTATAACAAACCCAAAATCACATGTAATATTTGTGTTATCTTTCCATACTGCATAACTTCCTTAAGACTTCCCTATAGTTTTTGTCCAACGTTCTGAATAATATTAATTATATTCTATTTTCAATAATTAAGGCAAAACAAATATTTAGGTACAGAATGCCTGATGTAGTATTGGTATATTCAACCATCGGAATAATCTACTGTGCGATTCTCAAAACCAGCTTTGAATTAGTTTTATTATATATAAATTGATCCAATTGCGTGTTTGTATTTTGTCATATACTGTATATGATTCAGCCATATTCTCTCTCTCTCTCTCTCTCCTGCCTTCTCTATTACCAAAGTTCTTTACTATCTTGCTTTCTTTACTCACCTTTGCCTCGTCCCCCTTCCCTCTCTCTCTCTCTCTCTCTCTCTTTTTTTTCTTCTTCTTGATCTCCCTTGCCTTTTCTGTCTTGTACGTTTGTCTCCCCTTTCGCTAAATAAGTTGTTCTAAAATTGGTGTCTGGACCTTATATATATATATATATATATATATATATATATATATATATATATATATATATATATAATTATATAACTATACATATACTGTATATATACAGTTCAAAGTTATTTATTTATCCTCTAATTATTCCTCTATAAATCAGCTTAGTAACAGCCAGAATATAATATAGTTTATTAAATACAGTAAATGCAACATATTTCTGCAAAAATAGTGCTGTGGCTCTACCAGCAGCCCACATCAACCAGCGTCGGGACGTCTGGAGGGAAGTATATCTCCACCACAATTTCCGGCCAGACTGGTCAGGTCAGACAGAAGGTCATATGCTGTCCAGATAACAGGCTGGTGGTGGTCAACCTGTGTGTGTGTGTCTGTGTGCGTGTGTGTAGGGGGGGGGGGGGGGGCTGTGTTGTGTGTGTGTGTGTGTGTAGGTTCGATGGGGGGGGGGGATTGGTTATGTGTGTCTGATCTTGGCCAATGGTGTGTGTGGGGGTGGGGGTGAATGTTGGGTAATGGTGTGTGTTTGTGTGAGGGTTGGTGTGAGTATGGTAGTGTTGGGTAATGGTGTGTTTGTGTGTGTTGGTGTGAGTGTGGTAGTGTTGGGTAATAGTGTGTGCGTGTGTGTGTGTTTGTGTGTGTTGGTGTAATTGTGGTAGTGTTGGGTAATGGTGTGTGTGTGTGTTTGTGTGGGTTGGTGTGAGTGTGGTAGTGTTGGGTAATGGTGTGCGTTTGTGTGTGTTGGTGTAAGTGGGGTAGTGTTGGGTAATGGTGTGTGTGTGTGTGGGTTGGTGTGAGTGTGGTAGTGTTGGGTAATGGTGTGCGTGTGTGTGTGTGGGTTGGTGTGAGTGTGGTAGTGTTGGGTAATGGTGTGTGTGTGTGTGAGTGGGTTGGTTTGAGTGGTAATGTTGGGTAATGGTGTGTGTGTGGGGGGGGGGGGGGTTGTGTGGGTTTGTGTGAGTGTGGTAGTGTTGGGTAATGGTGTGTGTGTGTGTGAGTGTGTGTGTATGTGTGTGTGGGTTGGTGTGAGTGTGGTAGTGTTGGGTAATGATGTGTGTTTGTGTGGGTTGGTGTGAGTGTGGTAGTGTTGGGTAATGGTCTGCGTGTGTATTTGTGTGGGTTGGTGTGGGTGTGGTAGTGTTGGATAATGGTGTGTGTGTGTGTGTGTGTGTGGGTTGGTGTGAGTGTGGTAGTGTTGGGTAATGGTGTGCGTGTGTGTGTGTTTGTGAGTATTGTTGTGAGTGTGGTAGTGTTGGGTAATGGTGTGTGTGTGGGTTGGTGTAAGTGTGGTAGTGTTGGGTAATGGTGTGTGCGTGTTTGTGTTTGTGTGGGTTGGTGTAAGTGTGGTAGTGTTGGGTAATGGTGTGTGTGTGGGTTGGTGTGGGTGTGGTAGTGTTGGGTAATGGTGTGTGTGTGTTTGTGTGGGTTGGTGTGAGTGTGGTAGTGTTTGGGTAATGGTGTGTGTGGGTTGGTGTGAGTGTGGTAGTGTTGGGTAATGGTGTGTGTGTGTTTGTGTGGGTTGGTGTGAGTGTGGTAGTGTTGGGTAATGGTGTGTGTGGGTTGGTGTGAGTGTAGTAGTGTTGGGTAATGGTGTTTGTGTGGGTTGGTGTGAGTGTGGTAGTGATGGGTAATGGTGTGTGTGTGTGTGGGTTGGTGTGAGTGTGGTAGTGTTGGGTAATGGTGTGCGTGTGTGTGAGGAGGGTTTAGTGGTAGTGTCTGTTCATGGTCTGTGTGTGTGTTGTGTGTGTGTGTGTGTATTGTGAACATGACATAATATTGGCTAAAGTTTGTGGCATAGTAACACAAATTTGAGTATGCTGAAATTAAATACTGTTGTTAATTTTGAAAAGTTAATTTTGCATGTTTTTTTTTTCGTTCAATATGAATTGTAACACACATCTAAAAAAATAATATTTGATTAGACTACAAGTAATATGATGACAGTTATTATAGCGTATACCCAGCATGATTTAACAAAACAGGAATAGCCAAGGCGTTACTGATGCAAATCCCTTTATCCCATTTGCAATTTTCGAGCGTCGGCGCCCAGGGGTGGGGTAGGGTGGAGGGGGGGGGGGGGTTTGAAGCTCAGACATAAAACCCAGACTGAAGGGAAAGCCATAAAGTACATCGAATCTCTCTCCGGAATGTTAGGGAGGATTACAGATTTTCTTTGACAGTTAAAGGATAATTTTGCATATTGTAGGAGATGACTCTAGTTCAATTCTATACATTAACAATCTGATCCTTATGCATTGTTAATACCCAAGTGGTGGTGGTGGTAGGGAGGAAGGGAGTGGATGGTGTAGTATATTGTTGGTGGAGGAGGTGATGGTGTATGTGGAGGAAGCTGGAGTGGAGCAGATGGTGCTAGAGATAGAAGGGTAGTAGAAGGTGGCATATATTGTAGGGTGGAGGTGGTGATGGTTTATAAGGAGCAAGGTGCAGTGGACCTGGTGGGGATGGTGGTGGTAGGGAAGGAGAGGGTGGGTATTTGAAGTCTTTGAATAATTATCTGTGTCACTCATAATTAGTTCCTGTTCTCTCTTGATGGATTGGTGGCGATTGATGTTGGATGATGATGGAGATGCGAGATTGTGGTTTCATTGATATAATAGTGTTTGATTATTACTCGATATTGCGCTAGATAGACTCATAATGAGATATTAATGTGATTGTTTGTGGATGTATAATGTATGCAAGTCCACCGAGTATCCACCAAGAGCACCGAGTACCCAGGTGTTTGCTAAAAGTTAGCAGCATATGAGATTCGTCAGGCCAACCAGGGCATTGATCCGTGGACACTCTTAACATGGTTGTACCTACTCGTAGTTGGTTGTGGTGCCGTCGTAGCTACTCGTAGATCGGTCGTGGCAATGAGTAGACTTGTTTTGACTATTACATTTTGGAAATTTCTATTTGAGTGGTGACTCCTCATAACTTGTAGCGGATTAGTAGGTCGATTGTCAACACTTGTAGTAACTCATAAGTCATGTGTATCTCATTCGTACAACACTCGAGGCCATTTCAAACTAACGTGACGAATTCCCGTCTTTCGGACTCGTGAATGTGTGAAACCCCTTTAATCAATGTATTATGAGTGTAATAAATTGTAGCATGTTTGTCTGTATATATATATATATATATATATATATATATATATATATATATATATATTAGTTAAATACTTTAATGTGTATATCTGGACTTGTTTGTCAGATTCAGGGCATTATAAACATTTTCCGCTTTATAATTCGTTTACCAAAACATGTAATTATTGAGGTCACAAACTCGCTTGATCCCCATTTTTGCCCACCCACCACCGCACCTGCAAATCTAATTAACGGCAAAAAACCCCAAAAAACAACAAAAATATATTATGCTTATTGATACATTGTTTTTTTAGTTTCAGGCGGACTAATGATGCCAGCCCACACAGTATGTTTGTTGTTGTTGTTGTTGTTGTTGTTCCCCAAGCTGCCTGGCCGAACAGCCCCAAAGCCCCGAGTAAGGCCAAGGCCATAAACGAGCGCCCCCACAGAACCCTCCCTGCCGACCACAATAAAGCCTGGGTGACCGAAGCCACTCCATGGCGGGGAGCTGAGAGGGTGCGTAAACGCCCGGGAAACCAAAGCCGCACCCAGGGCCCTGTGCCCCTCAGCAATTATGAAGAGAAAGTTGAGGGGCAAAGGAATAATGTGACGCTTTAGCTTCCAATCTTGGTAGATTGGGAGGTCAATCCACGGAAGAGACGCCGTCACTTGAGATCTAGAAAATATATAAGTAAAAGGAACAGTCAGAGTAAGCTATGGGTATGGCAGAGATCGCTCAGGTCTCACTCTGATAGACCAGCCCATCGCCAAACAGTATGTTTGTATTATATGTTGGTGGTGGCCTAAATAATATGCTGTAATTCACGGGACGATGCTTAAAATTAGGAATTATATATATCGAAGGGGGATCTGTGTGGGGGGGGGGGGTTAAGCTTGAGGAGGCCTAGTGAAGAAACTATAAATATAAAAATATATAAATAAATAAATAAATACATTTATAAATAAGTATCTCCATACTATGGTTTCGTCGGCGTCAACATGCAACCATTGCGATAACAATACGTTTTTTTACTGCAATCTTCAGTCATTTTATTGATAAGGGAGAGGCTGAGAGCCTTGCTAAGCTGTTCATAATTTGCTTATCCGGGGATATATTTACATGGATCAAAGTTAACACTTTCAGCACGATAAATTATTATTCGTCATATTCTGGTTACCATTAAGCAAATTTATTTAGCTTATAATCTCCCTTTAGGTATTAAAGGGGTTTATATTATCTCAATAAACTATCTGAAGAACATAGGTCATTTTTAAACGCCATAACATCATCTACCGGTACTAGCAGCCACTATATAAGGTTAAATTGGCGTCGTGGTGCTGATGGGGTTAACTAGGATAAATATATACTCGTATGTAATAGCGTACATTCGTCCTTCTTCATTTACGTAATCCGTATCGTAGTTTATGATAATAGGGTTACAACTTTTTTTATTTTTAAATCATAAGTGTATACAAAACAAAAAGCAATTCGGCCGAGGCTCTCTGACAGACATCCTCTCCCATAAATGATAAACCTCCGGCGTACTGGCTTGATGAAAATGTCCTCCGAGATCGCAACCCGTATTTATTTATCACTTTTAAGCCGTTTCGTGTCATTTAGGTGTCTCGACATTTTCCTGGTGAGCGACAGCGAGCCTCTAATTTAGGAATTTTCTGTAATTTTCTACCAAATAAAGTACAAATTTATCTCGACGGGATTTTTTTTTTATTAAGCTTGATGTGTGTCTACGGATCAAACTAATTACAACAAATAATAATGAAATAAAGAAATACAAATAATCATAATATCCCTTAAAATTGTCCACCAAGATATCAACCTTGTCAATATTACTGAGGGAAGGAATCCTGGAATTAAGGGTCGGAATGCCAGACTGGATTACAGACCCTATTGTAACACAGGTCGGACATACTCCTCCATACTGGGGCCACTGGTGTCATTTGACATTGTTTTATGTGTATGAAGGAGACAAAAGGCAACGTGGTTATTTTTTGCTCTATTTATAGTTATTTTTTATTTTCTCGCTAGACCTTCATCAACTGTTGGGGCTAAACATGGGGGAGAAGGAGATCCAAAGAAATCACTATCCTCCCCCTTAAATCCAGGCACACTTACCCCATTGGTCGATCATTATGGCACTCAAATGGAGGCCAATTAATAGAGGACCGATCTCTCTTACTATAGGGTTTCCAAGGTGGATATAATAGGCCTATATCAAAAGATAAATAACGAAAAATTAATAACAAAAGATGAATAACAAAATATGAACAACAAAAGGTGAATAACATTATATGAATAACAAAAGATGAATATCAACAAATGAATAACAAAAGATGAATATCAACAAATTAATAAGACAAACATTATATAACAAATAATTAACAAAAGATGAGTAACAACAGATGAACAACCAAAGATGAATAACAACGATGTGAAAGTTTACTGTGAAAATCTAGCGTTCAATATGGCCTATACAAGTGGCTTTAAACTAGACCAGGGGTTCTTAACCTGGGGTCCATGGACCCCTTGAGGGTCCATGGACAAGCTTCAGGGGGTCCGTGAAGGGCCGCTAAAATTTGGTATTGGACGTGAAGCGATCAGGTGGTTATACCGCCTCGATTCAGCGGCGGTAACTGTAAGTGAGTCACTCAGTCGGACTCAGTGTCTCAGTCCTACTGAAGCTCTCAACTAGTGAAGGTGTGTTTGTGTAAACTACTGTAAAGTAATTCATAGAATTGTTTGCTTGTATTTCCAACATAGAATCCACCAGCAAATACATTACACAACCGTCATATGGCATGAGTCATAATTTAGTGATACCAGAATTTTCTTCCGTCTTGCTCGGGCGGTGATAGGGAGATCACGCCATTTTGGGTCTATAAGAGTCCCTTATAAATATGATAATAGAATATAAAAGCGGTATACACGTGCATATATCTATTGGATTTATGCATCATATATATATTTTTTCTTTTATACTTACCGCTAACCGTTTCACTCCAATGTCGCCGAAATGCCTACCCAGCTATAGCTGCTCATCACAATATCTTTCTACACGCCGCAATGTTGCATCTCTTTCATTCTACTATCGCTATTACATCAATCAGTGTTCTTCAGAGATCTCTCAGTGCATACCCCCTCCCTTACGGCGAGTACGAGGTACCCGCCTTTCAACTGTCCCACTCCTATTCTGTCCAGCTCTTCAAACCAAGAATTGGCAAATTTGTTCAGTCTTCTACTCCACAAATGAACTCTGGAACTCTCTCCCTCCATCAATCTTTCCTTCATGCTACGATTTAAACTGCTTTAAACTTCGTGTGTCCAGTTATTTTGACCCCAACGTCCCTTGAGTTCGGCCCTATCACTCATTCGGTTTTGGGAGAGACCTCGTTACAAGCAATATGCCTTTTGTCTCCTTCATACACATAAAAAGCTAAATGTGGAAAACAAATACAAATACTAATTTTGCACAGTATTTGGTCCCTCATATGTTTCTTTTTGACTGCCTTCAGGAGGCAAGAAATGCTATCTAAGGCACTCTAATTTCTCATTTTTTTCCGGGGGGGCATGCTCCCGGACCCCCGTAGAGATTGCAGCTTCGAAGCTCAGTCGCGCTATAATGTTAACAGATTGGGAAAATATAATGATGAAACAAACCATATTTGTTTGTTTGTTTGTTTATTTTTTAATGACACCCTGTGTATGAGGCAGTAAATTTTCAATACAATAGGTGTGTTCATTGCATGCAACATTTTGTATCTGTATTTTTTTCCTGGGAGGGGGCCCATAGGTTTCAACAGATTCTCAAAGGGGTCTGTCATTCGATAAAGGTTAAGAATCCCTGAACTAGACCATCTCCTTTACTGATTGTGTTATCTGAGACTTTATGATGTTTAGTAACAATCTCAGTCTAGCTTTTGTCTGTGTGTTTGTCAGTTTGGCTGTATTGCTCTTGGTTTGGCTACCTCTCGTGCTTGTCTATCTGTAAATCTGAGTGTCTGTCTGTCTGTCTGTCTGTCTGTCTGTCTGTGTCATTGTTATATCCGAGTATAAACTGCCAAATGTCCTTTCTCTGGCTTGAGGTCGTGAAAGGCTCTCCACTCTGATGTTATGAAAAATGAAATTGAAAGTTAAAAGCAAAATGGTTATTCTCTCACATGACAAGTATATATATATATATATATATATATATATATATATATATATATATATATATATATATATATATATATATATATATATATATATAATAATTTAACACATACTTAGTTGCAAATACCTCTTCTTTACCTCTCATAAATAATAATAATTATTCCGTGTTGTGTTGCTATGAACTGGTCAAATGCTAAATGTGTTGAGGTTGGAGTTCGGTTTAGTTATTTCTGTAGCGGAAAAAATATGTCGGAAAAATAGTCCAGAGAGTTGCAAAATGGTATTTCAATTGTGCGACCACAATGTATTAAACAGTTTTATAATTATTGCTAGGAGCATGGCATATTGTTAATTTTATGATAATGTAAACAAAATACACAAATGTAACTTAAGCTTATAAATTGCACAAAAACGTCTGATAATAACCAGAATATACTGTCAAAACGCCTCCTAATCCTGAAGGAGTTAGCATCCAATGAATTGAAGTATTTGGAATTTATCTTTTAAGGGAAGATGGGTTGTTTGTCCAGACCTCCTTCTCCCTCATGCTTAGCCCCAGTTGTTTTTGAGATAATAAGACGTCCGCCCTATTAGTTTGGCGATTCCAAGGCTTTTCACCCTATGTTTTGGTCAGTATTAGGACCTTTCGTGCCATTTAGGTGCAGATTATTTTCCTGGCGAGCGATAGTGAGCCTGTAATTTTATAAATTTATCTCGAAGGGGGGTCTAGGGGGGGGTTTGTTTATGCTTGTTGGGGGTCTAGCGAGGAAACTAAAAAAAACACAATTACTAAATCAAGAAACCGACCAAAAATATACACCCTATCCCCTTAATACCGGTATATTTAGATATGTATAACACATCAATTTGGGGTGCTAACGTTATTAATGACCTTTTGAAATATTTAATAAGGGTAGGCGGCACCTGCCCACCAACCGTGCTGTAGCTTTCATATATTTACATAGATATACTGACCACACAGATATTACAATCCCTGCGAGGTGACCAGGTTTTATTTGTAGTAGAGATACCTACCCTAAGAGTATGAGAAAATGGAAGGAAAGGATAGCAAAGATGAAAGTTCTCTCTCCCCTCCCCCCCCCGGCAAATTGCAGTTACTTATTGGTATTTGAGAGAGAGAGAGAGAGAGAGAGAGAGAGAGAGAGAGAGAGCGGTTTTAAACATAATTTTGTTTTGTATTTATTTTATGATGATTGAACATCAGCCGAAATTATAGGGTAGTAGCAGTGAGCGATACGTATCCTCTTGAATTTATATATTTTACGATGCGCAATTAATGAGATCGACCATATGAGTATTTCCTATTAAAATAACTAGGTTGTAAAATGGTGAGTGTTGAATAATGTACAGTAAGTTCAGTCATGTGATTTTCATAATGTCCGTGTTTGAACGAGCGATGCATATTAAGTAATTAACTATGCATGAAAAATACATTTCACTGAAGCAACATTATGTGAACTATTCATACTGTATATGTTGATTATTTAGATGAAACGAAAACAAATGCTTCATCTCCGTAAATTGCCTTGACAAATATTATTTAAAAAATGCGGACAGGAATGCTAAAACAGTCTAGTGTACCTGCTGTTATAGTTGCGAGAGCTAATGAGTAAGCAATTTGGTCTTTATCAAAATTACATTACTAATACTAATAATACACACACCGCTCTCACATAGTGTAATATTGTCATAGAACATTCAGTTTCTTAGTCTTAACAGTGTATCGTCTTTAGCATTGCAATAATTATATAACAACATTAAAATACAGTACCGGTACACACAACTGAAAATAATTATCGTCATACGTTTCTCATACCTAAGACTTTGATTTATGTAGCTTCGGTATGAAATTATATTATCATAATGTAATGTTAATATTTCAGCACTTTCAAAGGTGAATCCAGTGAAAGCTTGGGCTAATTCAAATGTCTACTAATAACTTCATGAAATTATATGTACAGTTTGTGAGCTGAAAGACAATAGTTGGGTTTTTTAATATACCGGTACTGTATATTTTAAGTGACATCATAACATCGAGTGTCTAACCATGGCTCCCCATTCCTTCCATCTCCTAGCTACACTACAATGCTCCTGCCTTTCGTTTCAACTAATTTCCTTTTTTTTTTTTTTTTTTTAATTTTACTATCTTCGCTTCCCACCTTTCTATCCATATACTCTCCTATCTTTATTTATTTTACTATCTTCTCTTCTCACCCTTCTTTCTACCTACTCTCCTTTCTTTCCTTCATTCTACTATATTCTCTCCACCCTTCCTTCCACCTACTGTCTTATCTTTTCCTTCTTTCTCTTATCCTCTCTTTCCTTCATTCTACTCTCTTCTCTTTCCATCCTTCCTTCCACCTACTCTCCTCTTTCTTGCTTTATCTTCCCCTGCCCTTCTTCCTTTCAGCTACTTTCCTACTGTCCTCTCTGGCATTCATTCTACTATCTTCTCTTTTCCCCCTTCCATCCACGTACACTCCTCTCTTTCCTTCCACCTACCCTCCTCTCTTTACGTCATTCTACTATTTTCTCTTCCCCACGCATCCACATACCTACTTTCCTCGCTTTCTTTAATTCTACTGTCTTTCCATCCGTCTACTCTCTTATCTTTCCTTCATTCCTCTCCTTCCTTCATTCTACTATCTCCTCTCTTCCCACTCTTCCTTGCACCTATTGTCCTCTCTTTCCTTCATTCATCTCCTTACTTCATTCTACTATCTTTCCTTCTACATATTGTCCTCTCTTTACTTCATTCCTCTCCTTCCTTCATTCTACTATCTCCTCTCTTTCCACCCTTCATTCCACCTATTGTCCTCTCTTTCCTTCATTCCTCTCCTTCCTGCATTTTACTATCTCCTCTCTTCCCACCCTTCCTTCCACCTATTGTCCTTTCTTTCCTTCATTCATCTCCTTCCTGCATTCTATTATCTCCTCTCTGCCCACCCTTCCTTGCACCTTTTGTCCTCTCTTTAGGGTAATGTCCTGGTGTCCTGTGTTGTCGGGTGAGGCTGCAGGAAACAGGCAGTGGTAGAGCCCAGTATCACAAAAACTTCACCAAACTTACTCTCATTATTATGCCTTCACTAGTTCTTGCTCTGGTAATACAGGCTCGGAGTCTTAATGAGGCTTCATTGTAAAATCATATTGGAGAACCATACCGGCTGTATTTAAGCTTATATATTCAGTATTTTTAGTTATTATATTCCTGAACTTCTTAAATACAGCAAGGGACTGGAGTTCTCGAAAAGGGGCTCCATTTCTGACGCCTTTCTTGACTTACAGTGTGCTGGTTTAATAATCCAGAAGGGTTAATAGCCTCTGAAGTCCTATTGTAACTGACAAATTAAATACATAAAAGGATTTTGTATTTGAGTAAACGTAGGAGTATATGGTCCTTTATAGTACTATGGCTTTTGAAGGCTACTCAAAACAAGGTCAAAGGTCAAGATCATGACGTATTGTGGCTGTTTATTCTGGCTAGCATTAGTCGATTCTATTCAATTTATGAAGGATCTGTGGGAATTATATGGGTGAAGACGATCTCACTTAACCCTCTGACTTCCATATATCCTTCCTAATCTGAATAAAATCGTCTAATAATAGCCAGAAAACAGAAAATAAATTCGTCATTGTATCTTCTAAGGGTTAATCCATCCCACAGCCAGTGTGACCTACATAACATAAACCCCTTCTGAACCGGCGACGTCCTTTTAACTTTATTCTGGCTACCATCAGACGATTTTCTTCAGTTTGAACAAATCCTCTAGCAATTGACAGGCTTCGAACGATCTCACTTAACCCTTTTTATTACCACAGATCCCTCATATAATGCACAACATAGTCTAAGTATAGCCAGAATGCAATAAAAACGACGTCGCCGGTACAGAAGGGATTACGACTCCCCATCATCTAAGGCCCAGTGATTCTCAACCTTTCCTCAGTCATTTACCCCCTCGGCTTGATGTATTTCGCCATTTACCTCCTTACACCCATACAAAAAAGGTATAGCCGCCATAAAGGCTCACAAAATACAGAGGATAGAAACAAAAATAATGTTTAAGGTTTGCACGAAGTGAAATATGGTAAAACAAAATATATACAGTCCACTTATATCAAACAAGATCAAACAACAATACCAGAAGCATTATCAGTGGGAACACTGCTGATTCATTGAGTCAACAGTTTATATATTCGAAGATCTGTTGAAAACAACGCTACTTCTATGTCGTCGTTGGCTTTTAGGCGGTTCCTGGTCTTAGTCTTCATTTCTACTAAAGTAGAGAACCTTGATTCACATAACTATCTAGTGACAAAAGGAACAAGCAATCTGAAGGCACGCTGAGTAAGAAGTGCGATTGAATTATGATTTTCATCAAAAATTCAACATAAATATGTTCATGTTTTTCATTAATACATATCTGAGGATAGAATATCAATCAGAACTTCTTTTGCTGGGTCGTCATCCTTCATGTCTGGCAGATCAGTGGTTAAAGGTCTTGATATCCATCTATCTCTAGAAATCATGTCTTCTGAAATATAGCCAGTGACCCTTCAAGATTTTCAAATGTGCTGTGATGTTTTTTTTTTATCTCAGGTAACAAACCATCCAAGTTTGGAAAATGTGCAATGTTACTTTGGTGAACTCTTCGTAAACTGAATTTTTCCGAGATTAGAGGGGTTATTTTTTACAATGTCTTCCCTGTTTCTCTGAACCTAAAACAGGTTAGGCCTAGTCATGTATAGCGTACCGTAATATAGAATTAATATTGAGTTTTCAGGTATGATATATTTACCCCATGCCATGTATGTTTTTACCCCCATGGGGTAAATTTACCCCTGGTTGAGAATCACTGATCTAAGCCATCTCATTTAGTGTTATGCATTCAGAGGGTTTTTTATATGTTATTTTGTATTATTATTTTTTTTTTTAACCTGACCATGACGCACTTGGTCAGTAAATAAGAATGAGGTCGTTGTGGAGGAGGTGACTAGGTCCTTCCAGCCTGCCCTTTATGTCCTCTCCTGAAGCTCCAACAACATGCACCCTGCACATAATAACAACCTCCTTTACTCAGTGTAAAGCCATTGTCGGTTATATACCACCTTCCCCCCCCCCCCCCCCACATACACACAACACACACGCACTCTCTCTCTCTCTCTCTGTTTGTACATACACACACACACATATATATATATCACACTTGTGCAATATCTCTCACGACCATTGTCATTGTATCCAATTTCCTTCCAACATTTAACTCCCACCTTTACAACATACTACATACCTTCTCCCCTACTACATATCTTCCTGGTTCGTTTTGTTTCCTACCCTTCATCTTTTGATTCCTTTTTTGGAGTGTTAGTGTGTCCGTATATCCTCAGCTTGTACTATCTATCTCACTATATTCTGACATGCCCTTACTGTTTTGGAGTGTTAGTGTGTCCGTATATCCTCAGCTTGTACTATCTATCTCACTATATTCTGGCATGCCCTTACTGTTTTGGAGTGTTAGTGTGTCCGTATATCCTCAGCTTGTACTATCTATCTCACTATATTCTGGCATGCCCTTACTGTTTTTTCATTGTATAATTATTTATTTATTTATTTATCTATTATATATTTATTTACTGTATAATTATATTATATTTTATTTGTTTGTTTTTATTTTATTTATTTTATTTTTATATTTACAAATTTTTAAATTTGCATTTATTGGGAGTTGGTGGGGGGGGGGGGGGATTTTCCCTCTTCACTCATATATTACTTTACTCAGTTTAGTTCCTATCAATAATCTAAAATTATATGAGTCTGATGTTTTAGCCTCCTTTATAAGTTGATCTACATATGATTTTCTTCAATATGTAAGCGACGTTCTTGTATGTCCATCCTAATTTATTATCATCGCTACCTCTACCCATCTTAGTTTCTAGTTAACGTTTCATTTACAATTTTGTGATCCGCGTGTCCCCATCTTCAGTTTCCCCTTACCACCCAAGCCCAATTAAACACTAACTTCCCTCAAACGATCACCCCTCCTATCCAATGTAACCTCTCTAGCCTCGGCGTTATCTACAATATTCTCCCCCCTCTCTGTTGAATCATATTTCTCTCATATTGGAAATCTCCCTCACTGCACATTCCTTTATCTCCCTTGTTTCATCTTCACCGTTTCCCAGTTATCTCTCTCTCTCTCTCTCTCTCTCTCTCTCTCTCTCTCTCTCTCTCTCTCTCTCTCTCTCTCTCTCTCTCTCTCTCTCCCCTCTGTTTTTATCCTATATTGGCACACTCACCTACACAAATCCTATTTCTCGCCTCACAGCTTGGCCCTCGTCTATCTTCCACAATCCTTTAACCTTCAATCATGTACTATTATTTTTTTCCCAGTCCCCTCTCCCACTTCACTTTACTTCCGACCATGTTTATCTAATGCATCTGGCTTGAGTCAGCCACCCCATACAAAAAAAAAAAAAAAAAAACTGTGGTAAGTGCCAGATCATAATACATACATCTTTCTTTATGTTATTCTTACCTCCTATTGTCCATTCATTATAGGTAAGGCCAAATTCATTAACCTCTTCTTGTTTCAGTCAGCTTTTCCTTTTCACCCTTCCACTTTAGCTTATTATATCAAATTATTTAGATATATATCTACTATATACGATTATGCCTCCTCCAACTTTCCATGTTCAGAACTTTTGTTTTACCTGTTCCAGTATCTTCCTGTATTAACTCTTCTTACTATCTATTCTACTCTTGATTTTGCACCATTTTATTCGTGTCCTTCATGTCTTTATATGGTGGACACTATAGCAATGCAATCAACGTTTAGCACTTGTCTTTCTTTTATGCATTATGATCATTATCAGAAATACTGTTATACTATTTATTGGAATGCCATGATTTATATAAAGTACTTATAATATAATAAACTCCAAAAAAGATGCCATATACATAATATAAACCTGTTTATCAGTCATCAAGTAATACTACTTCTGAAGACAATAATTATACCAAACTAAACTCTCGCTATACAGTTCATATCTACTTCTACATTATCGAGTTAACCTCTTGTGTACCAGTGACATCTTATTTTATTCTAACGAAATTTAGACGATTTTATGCAGCTTGGGGATGAAATATGGTACCGTAGCTAAAAGGATTAAGGTGGGTGACCTGTTTTTGTTCTGTCCTTTTCTATCTTTCTCTGGCTTGTATCCATTCGGCCCCATTCAGCCTACTGTTTTAAGACGTTTATCCCCATCCAGGTGTCAATTTTTTATTGGTGAGCGGTAGCGAGCCAGCATATTTTTTATTTTTGTTTGACAGCAAGCTAAATTTGTGCATTCGATAGAAAAATTTCTCCGGCGAAGCCAGATTTCTTCATATAATGCTGGCTCGCTATCGCTCGCCAGGAAGAAATCGACACCTAGGTGGGGATAAACGTCTTAAAATAGTTGGCTGAATGGGGCCGAATGGATACAAGCCAGAGAAAGAGAGAAAAGGACAGAAATAACAAAAAGCAGGTCACCCCCCTTAATCGAGATAGCCTGTAGCGTTTAACCCCTTCTATAGCGGCAACGTATTATTGTTTTTATTTCAGAAACTTTCGGGCAATTTTATGAAGCTTAGGAAGAATATGTGGTGGCTAAAAGGATTAATTGAGATAGTCTGTAGCTATTTAATTGGTAGACGACCTTCCTAAGCTAAATCAAATTGTCTAAATGTATCTGAAATCAAATAAATAATACAATGCCGGTATAGAAGGGGTTAAATTGGTAGATGTCCTTCCTAAGCAGAATAACATAACGGGCGGGTGCCCGACCCCGAAAGGGGTTGAAATAGGGGAGCTATCCCCCCGCCAAAGGCGGCTTTCTAGGGCCTTTCCTAGCTGATGCTGAGAGGATTGGGTTCTAGTCATGTGGTGATGGGCTGGTCTATCAGAGCGAGAACTGAGCGATCTCTGCCATACCCATAGCTTACTCTGACTGTTCCTTTACCTTATATATTTTCTAGATCTCAAGTGACGGCGTCTTTTCCGTGGATTGACCTCCCAATCTACCAAGAGTGGAAGCCAAAGCGCCACATTTTTCCCTTGCCCCTCAACTTTCTCTTCATAATTGCTGAGGGGCACAGGGTCCTGTGTGGGGCTTTGATTTCCCGGGCGTTTCCGCACCCTCCTCAGCTCCCCGCCATGGAGTGGCTTCGGTCACCCAGGCTTTATTGTGGTCGGCAGGGAGGGTTCTGTGGGGGCGCTCGGTTATGGCCTTGGAATTGCTCGGGGCCTTGGGGCTGTTCGGCCAGGCAGCTTGGGGAACAACAACAACAACAACAACAACTGAAATATAATGTTCGCAAAGCAATCTGAATATAAGCGAATTAAATATTTTTTAAACAAAATATAATTATTACAGCATCGCCTCCCCCCCCCACCCACCTTTCCCCAAGCTGCTGATTCCTGGAAGCTTATTTACCAAATAGGAAGTTACTACAATAACGAAATAATAGTAAGCCCAAGTTGCCCCGATAAATTAGTGTTCAGAAGTCACTCAACAATTCAGAATTAGGAGGCCTGAATATTAGAATTAGAGGGCCTGAATATTTGAATTAGGAGGCCTGAATATTATAATTAGGAGGCCTGCATATTAGAATTAGGAGGCCTGATTATTTGAATTAGCAGGCCTGAATATTTCCAAATGCCACTTTACGCTGTTTGTACGCAAGTACAGCCCTCACATTCATTCAACTACGCTTGGCTATAAACAAATATCCGCAAAATTATTTTCGTCCTCCAAAACAATGCCTAGCTTAGCCTACCATAAACTACCTATCCTAACCGAATCTATGCTAACCTACCGGTATTCTAAACATAACCTGCCTTATCCTAACATAACCATATAGTACAGGCATTATACGGAAAATGACGGATGAACCTCACACAAATTGCAACTACAATGCTTCCAACTGTTTCTTAATCAGAAAAATGTTCTCTATAGCATATAGAAAATCCTATGAAATCCGATTGGTGAAAACAATATTTTGTTCATATGACTTTATTTTTCCATACCTGTCACCTGGTTTACCTCAAATTAGCTTCTAAAGGTAGCGTCTAAAAGCAAAGCATATGATAACGTTGCTATTATTATATGAAATGATGCTGGGTAAATTTATGGTGTATTTGTAAACTGACATATTGATTTACTTGTTTTTTGGTGATTTTCATTGGAGGTCGTCTGTTCTTTATCATCTCCGTCTTCGTTACAAACTTCCTGAAAGGTATTCACACACGCCGTTCCCATGCAGTTGCTACAGGCAGCAGAGCACTCAACGTTGTGCCTCCTGCAAGTACACCGCAAGCCACTGCAGTCAGTCTTGCAGACACATCTGACAACTCTTAGCAGCTCCTGTGGAGCAGGTCCCAAGTCAGTTTGAACAGGTACGAACCCTGTGTTGCTCTTCTCCCACCCCCATTCTTGTGGTGATAGTCTGTCGACAGATCCTTTCCACTGACTATGTGGCTGTACGGGAGAACTAGATGCAGCCACCATTTCACAGAATCGCTTGTGCCTCAGTATGTAGAGTCCCTCCCCTGGCTTTCCATTGTACAGACACAACAGAGCATCCTCACCTGCGGACACAATATCTGAAGGAGAAGCTCGGTGGGTGTCAAACACTTCTGCCTGTTCATGGGAGTCACTGCAGGTTGTGAATTTTTGCAAAGGAGCTCCCTTCCCAATACCATAGAGGCGGGAAGTAGTGTCACATCCAGCTATGTCATGGATGAAGAGTATATGATTGCACACACTGGGACCTAGTTGACGTTTAACAGCCTTGACATCTCAAATGCGTGCATTCATCGTACTCTCCTTTGGCTCCGATTTGAAGAAAATTAAATGTGATTCAAAGTTGGCATGGTAGATGAGGAGGACGAAAAAGTTAGTACCATCGCCTATGAGTGTAGTTGTACTTTCGACAGCAGTATCCACTGCTTTCTGCACTATCAAGAGATCGGCCTCACCTGAGGCATGGTATATCTGGCAGTTTTTCGTCTGTAGATGAGCACCGAGCATATTGATGAATCGCTGATTGTTGGTGATGTTGGAAAGGAACTCTTCATTTTTTATCATTACTGGCAAGTCCTCTGCCAGGGTTACAGTAAGTCCAGTCCTCCCGCCTGCTCGCCTGCGATGAGCCATGTCTTTGGTAGAAGTTTCCTGGTAGCCATAAAAAACAACTAGTGGAGCACCATATTCTTCCCGACATACTCGCTGTACGAATTACATATATCCTTGTATGTAGTTCCATGTGTCCACGGGATACGGTGAATGAGTGCTCCCTCATCCAACACATATTGCACATTGCCTGGTATTTCTGGTTGGTGAGACGTCTGGAGCGCCCAGATAGCATATGCAAGCTGTTGTTTCTATGGCTGGGGAAGCAGAAAAGAACTGCTAAACAACTATCGACTATCGACTATCAACATTCACAGTGGGGTGACCATGAACACCAGTTGCCACACTGCGTAGGCTCGGATTTGAGTTGAAAGGGTTTCTTTCAAGGAGATATGCCAGTACTTTTTTGGTGTCTTCCATGGCCCGTGCTTTCCTTGATTTGTCATATCCTTATCCTTATTCATTTAAAGGATTCATTGAGCAAACTGAAATTCCTGGCACTGGAGGGGAGCTTGTGTCCTCAATATTTTGTTCACTAGCCTCACTTGTCTCTTTTGTTTTGTTTCCTAGGCATATAGAGCTTCAAGGCATTCTTAGCCTCATGTAAGTTAGGTTTGGCACGTTTAGGCATGGCAAAAAATGAAAATAAATACACAACACATACCAACTATAATTTCCAACAGGTCAGGTGAGTGATATCAAAGTATATAGACACTAACAAGTAAACCTACTGTATACTCGAATTTCTTGAAGGGCGCCGAAGTGTGTAAGTCTTGTAAAATGGTAACGTCACGCTCATGGTATACTGTGGCTATAGTTTGGGTTATTTCTACCTGATGGCAAATTAAATCATTTAGCAGCTGATTCCTCGATACTTTATGAAAACTTAAAAAACTAATATGTCTCTGCATCCTCTTATTGTCACGTTTTCATAACCAGCAACATATTTCGCTCCAAAATCTGGTATTATTACTATAGAAGTGGGGAGCGGGAGACCTTAGCCGTAGCCACTATGCCTCTACATTCGTACTTAATCATGATTGTATTTCGATGTATTTTTACTTATTTTGTACTGAATTGTATTGCATTAGGTTAGGTTCAGTTGGTTAGGTTAGTTATTACAATCAAATTAAGTAAAGCACTTCAAAATACAAGTGTGATCAGGCGCAAATGTAGGGGCATGGCGGCTGCGACCAAAGCCTCTTTCCCAGCGCAGACGAATACAATGAGAAACGATCTAAAATGTACTTTCTGTTTTCACTGTTAATTTATTTTGGAGACATTTTGTTAATTGTATGCTTATATAAATATAAAACAAATGTTTCAAAGTAAAACAATATCAACTAAGACCTATCATTATTAATTTATACCGAAAATAATGGTGAACTATTATAGTCAGTCCTAAAATGATACATTTTCGGGTTTCTTTACTAAATTATCCAAAGAAAACGTTATTATCTACGGCTAAGGAAGATGGAGGAAAGGATTTTCTGTGTAAAGTAATGTATGTTTAACAGCAATGACACAAGTGAAGTTGGTTCCAGTACATAATTGAAACCATACATACACACATAAACCTGCGCAAGATTGCTTACCAGAGTATCGGGACTCTTACTCAAGTGTAAATAAGGAAAATAATATGATTACCGAGTGTATTTTTCCCCTCTCGGTATTTTGACCATATTTATTGAAAAATTGCAGTAATATAGGGGTAAACTGCATACTCATATGAAGTCAATTATTTATGTAATATCCCTACTTATGATAGCATAATGTAAAAACTACTTCAGAAGTTATATTTCGATAATATATGTAACAGAAGCCCAGAAGATGCTGAGAAAGGCTTCATTAACACCAACATTATCGATATATATGAACACATTAGGACCAGTTATATACTAGAATTAAGTTGTTTGGTCTTTTATCAACTCATTAAAACCATTGTTACAAAACCGTATATACCAGTATTCCATATGCTTTGATTTTACCAGAACCACCTTAGTAAATAAGGAGGTAGCAAGCGTGGAGCTTACAACATGACGTCACAGGTTCCAATATTGTTTTGGTAGGTTTACTTGTTAGAGTGTATATACTTTGAGTGATATAACCAAATAGTTTGCATTTTTTATGTCTATCTGGGTGGTAAATGTTCAAAGAAAACTAGTAAATAAGGGATAACTAAAATATATTTTCACAAACAATATTAGTGGTAAGGTACGGCATTTTTGTATGCTTTCCACCAATGAAATGTCTTAGAACTTTTGATATGTTGTAGAAGGGTCTTTCCTGAATCAAGATCAATTGAACACGTTTTTGTTGCAATTTGCAGGAGGTTATTTAATATAATGCCTGCCCTAGTATTTTAATATAACCTATCAAAATAAACTTCTCCCATCATAACATATTTTAACATACTTCACACAAATCAACCTTGCCAAATCTATCCTCTTATACCTTACTTTGTCATAGGATAGTCCAAATTAACCTTATCAAACCTACCTATTAAAATATACTCGATTCACCTGTACTTTATTTTAGCCAGTTAAAACTATCCTAGATTAAGCTAACTCTGGTTCCGGTCTGCTTTTTCACGAGCCAATGTCTGGGGGTAATCGGCTTGCGGGAGCAATTGTCCGAAAGGCAGTTGTTGGGGGGGCAATGGTCCAGGAAGCAGTTGTCAGTATACAGCCGGTATCACACGAGCGCTTTTTCCCTCAAAATTTACCCTCAACACTGGTCTGGCAGCTTATGAGGTCAACATTTGATAACTTTCGATTACCTAAATTCATCTATCAACGGTTTAGTTTCCAATACCAGTGCAAATTATTCCAGAAATATTGCCAAAGAAATGTTGATCATCGAATGTTGAATAAAAAAGCTCTTGCGTGATACCCGTACCGGCTTTACGGACTACTGAGTTCCCCTTTCCCATGTTAACCCCTTCTGTACTGGCGACGTTTTTTGTATTATATTCTGGTAAATATTAGACAATTTTATTGAGCTTAGAAAGGACGTCTACCCATTAAAAGGCTACAGACTATCTCCATTAATCCGTTTAGCTACAACATATCTTTCCGAAGCTTCATAAAATCTTCTAAATGTAGCTGAAATCCAATAAAAGATACGTCACCGGTACTGCAAGGGTTAAAACCTTCTGTACCGGCGACATATTTGTCATTGGGCTTTAGCTATATGTATTACTACTCAGATCCCCCTTAAACTGCACAAAATCGTCTACATATAACAAGAATATAATTAAAAAGATGAAGCCGGTACAGAAGGGGTTAATGTGGATGAAGGGTAATACAGTACGTCGTAATTACCCCTTTCATCCCGCCAGGCTCTGATTACCGGGATACCAGTTTATTAAGTGCAACCCAGTTATTAGTATTCGTTCTTAGGGCTATGTCTATATTAGTCAACCTTACCAAACATATCTTATAGGTCGGTTTTACTCTAGCCGTTTTTTAGTCACGAAAGGTAGGGCTCAGGATTTCTGGCCTACCTGTAATGATTGAAATATACAAATATTCGGAGCTAAAATAACAAATAATAGACAAATGAACGAATAAACTAAAAATATATTCTAACAAATAGAAGGAAACCATTATCTGTACGGTAACACATTTTCGGGTTAGGCACTATTATTCTTTTTTCTTGGTATCAAGTACAAAATATTACTATATTATTACAATAAAATTAATTACAAATTCGAATGCAAGTGCCTCTATTTGAATTTAGTGTAAATCAACATAGTGGCAACTGTTTGTAAAACTTAAAATAGTATGAAAATGTCGAGTTTCAAACAGGCTTTTGAAAAATTAAAAGCCAAAGTGAAGTTTGAGAAACAAAGTCTAATATTTTGAAATCAGCTAAATATTTGCCTTTGTTAATTACCTAGCGAAAATAAAGGTAGAACCAAAGACCCGACCATGAAAACTCACGCAAATGCAATCACTAAAACGAAAAAGAGGAGTTTGAATAAATTGTCCCTGTGAGTGAGGCCAACCTGGTGGAGCAGAACGAGTGTTTGTGTGTGTGTGTGTGTGTGAGAGAGAGAGAGAGAGAGAGAGAGAGAGAGAGAGAGAGAGAGAGGGAGAGAGACAAAGTGGTGAGAGGGAGAGAAAGTGGTGAGAGAGAGAGAGAGATAGAGATACCGTAACAGAGATAGAGAGATATGGTGCAGATTCCTTAAACCCAGATCAGACCAATTGATGCTCTCTCATGGCTCCAGATCAAGACCAAGGAAATATGTCGGAAACGCAATTGTCTTCTTTTACTATCTCCTTCATTCTTCTTTAATCGGCGGCCTTGAATTCTTAGGACAGGAGGATAATTTGTTGCAATAATGCTCTTCAGGAACTTTTGTGGACAAGAAAAGGAACTTCAAACTATTTACAGAAGGGTATTTGGCATTCCAGAGCGCGCGCGCGCACACACACACACACACACACACACACACACACACACACACACACACACACACACACACACACACACACACACACACACACACACACACACACACACACACACACACACACACACACTAAGCAGCAACTTCTGTGGATAAATTAGCCCACATAATTGAATAAGATGATATTGTAACGAAACGACAGTGTTGACACTTTTAATTTCTCTCCACATCTTCACACTTGTAGAGGATTCCTGAGGGGATCGAAACTATCGTATCGTGTGTGTGTGTGTGTGTGTGTTTTTTTTGTTTGTGTTTTTTTTGACGTGGGTAGAATGTCTCCATTTAACTATTTACGGCACTGGTGAATATTTCTTCTGATTAGTTCTTCTTATCCGTGGTACAGGGAGGTCTTCTCTGTGGGTATAAAGGGCACGAAGACGATAGGCACGATATGGATGTGAGGATCAATACACGGTGATTGTGGCTGCCAAGACACAGAGAGAAAGAGAGGTGAGAGTGAGAGTTTATGTGAATGTGTTTAATGATTGATTTAGTGTGTGTACTGTATGTGTATGTGTGTCTATGATCTAGTCAGTAGATCATAGACAGCATAGATATCATACACTAGATTTTAGTATATGCTTTTTTTTTTTTTTTTTTTTTTTTTTTTTTTTTTTTTTTTTTTTATATTCCAACTTACTTCCTCTCGGGCATAGGCTGAGAGCCTTAACATTCACCGCTTTACAATGAACAGTGAAGCCCGTGAGGTCTTGTTCCAGTCTAGGGAGTGAGACATGTGAAGCACGTAGAGTACAACGAGCACCTGCCATCTTATCTTGCCTTCACATGAGGCACGGTGCTCACTCATGGCCCGAAACCACCCCATCTCTGAAGCCATCTCGTTCCCGTGCTTCACTGTCTCACTACCTACACTCGGACCCTCACACTTACACACACACAACGCCACCTGTTGAGCAGATAACTCACCAGGCATTGCACCCCTATAGCATATTTTGAATATGGGAATATTCATACAGTGCTATTTAATCAGGGAACATCTATGCATGATGTGTATGATTTTGTGGGTATTCGCCTGTGTATGATTATGCAGCCATTATATACTGATGCAAGTTTGCCTCTAAAAAGTGTGCAATGTAATAATCTCGTTGACACCTTCCCCCTTCATTAATTACGCTTAATATTAATCACATTTCCTCTTCCACACCACTTGTGGTGGGCTGCCCTCCAGATCCTTCTCTGTAATTATATACGACCTTCATGGCTTTCCTTGCCCATGCATATCTGCAATTCATAGATATTTTATATTGATGAAGGTATTAATTCTTCAACTCAATTACTTTTGTTATCGTGTTGAAACTCTTCCATTAAATTTATTTCGTTTACCACATATTCACAGATCCGGGGTTTTAAGACAAAGGAAGGCAATTTTACTTTGTCTCAATTACTTGTAACACATTTTAATACATTCTATTTACAGCTTGCTCTCTTCTTCCACATAATAAACTTTTCTTTCCCTCATCCAACATTCAACTGCTACTAACAGATATGTTTTCCATAAGAAAGTATGTGTACTTTCTTTCTACTGCTATCACCTGAGGCTCCTTCCATTAAATGACTTTCTCCTTTCCACCCTTCCATCTACCTCTGTAACTCCTTTAGTTACTGTCCACAGGGATATTTAGCTGATGAGGGCTGGTGAGGGTGCTTGAGAGGTGGAGGAGAAGAGTGGCCCTTGGAGAGCAGCATTATTGACTGCCTGTTAAACCAAGTGGATCTTTTGGAAGGGGAGATGGAAGGGAGTGGGGAGAGCTAAAAGGAAGATATGAAGGATAGCCAGAAGGAGGATGGTAGGGTGGGATTGAGAGAGAGAGAGAGAGAGAGAGAGAGAGAGAGAGAGAGAGAGAGAGAGAGAGAGAGAGAGAGAGAGAGAGAGAGAGAGAGAGAGAGAGAGAGAGAGAGAGAGAGAGAGAGAGAGAGAGAGAGAGAGAGAGAGAGAGAGAGAGAGCGAGAGAGGAGAGAGAGAGAGAGAGAGAGAGAGAGAGAGAGAGAGAGAGAGAGAGAGAGAGAGAGAGAGAGAGTAAAGGAGTGATAGAGGGAGTGAATGAGAATAAAGGAATGATATAAGGGATGAATGAAAGTAAAAGCGTTATAGAGGGAGTGAATGAGAATATAGGAATTATATAAAAGATGAACGAGAGTAAAGGACTCCGGGGTCCTCTATGTATCTAAATATGATATACATAAAAGATAAAGGCCAACAAAAAACATCCAGACCAATATTATCCCTAGAGCAAGAGAGAGGGCCTAGACAAATGTGATTTAGAAGTAGGTGACGTAGCGCCATTGGAGATAGTGAGAGATATATGAGGGACTGATGAGGGACGTTTATATAGTGTAATAATAATGATAATAAAATAATAATAATAATAATATTATTATCAAAGGGATTATGGCTAAGTAATTGATTATGAGAGAGAGAGAGAGAGAGAAAGAGAGAGAGAGAGAGAGAGAGAGAGAGAGAGAGAGAGAGAGAGAGAGAGAGAGAGAGAGAGAGAGAGAGAGAAGAGAGAGAGAGAGAGAGAGAGAGAGAGAGAGAGAGAGGAGAGAGAGAGAGAGAGAGAGAAGAGCGAGCGAGAGAGAGAGAGAGAGAGAGAGAGAGAGAGAGAGAGAGAGAGAGAGGGAGAGAGAAAGAGAGAGCATTTCTTAGACTTTGTTCTTCATTTGAGCAAGAGAAACAAAATAACAATATACCTAAAGCCTGCATAAAACCGTAACCCTTTCAGTATTGTCGGCGCATACATTGCCTTAACTATATTTGTCCAATCTGCTGTATGGCCATCTACTTCCTTCGGCCTAGTTATAACACATTAAAGTATATTTGAGTTATCAGAACACCATTGTAATCCTCAAAAAATATATTAATAGTTCTCATATTAATCATTAAACAACATGTGTGCCTCTTATGCATGTTTTTGGGCTTGCTTACGAGAACTGTGGAGCAAGGCAAAGGCAAGAGCGACATAAACATAAGAAACTTCAAAGTCAAAATATAAAAAAGAAGCCCTAGAGAAAAACAAGAAGAGACAAAAAAGCTAAATTGTTTTTCCGAGGCAAGGAAAACATTCTACGAGACAGCAAAGGCCGAAACTATAGCGAGAAGAAAAAGGTGATGGCTTGAGGGGCCCCCGTAAACCAGACAGAAAGGGCTCTGTTGGTCCATGGGGCTGTGGGGCTTCATACTGCAACACCCAACCTTCATGATAGATAGATAGAGAGAGAGAAAGAGAGAAAGAAAGAGAGAGAGAGAGATAGATAGATAGATAGAGAGAGAGAGATAGATAGATAGATAGATAGATAGATAGATAGATAGATAAATAAATGTAGATATATAGATAGATAAATTATACAGTAGATATAGATAGATAGATAGATAGATAAATAAATAAATGTAGATAGATAGATATAAATAGATAGATAGATAGATAATAAAATATAAAAGATAATAAAATATAAATAAATATAGATAGATATATATATATATATATATATAGATAGAATGATAGCGAAAGAGAGTGTGTTTGAGTGAGAGAGTGTGAGTGAGAGAATAAGTATACAATACATATAGAAATACAATTGAAAATTGAATTTAATCATCGGGCAATAAAACTACGATGTGGAGTTAGGGCTTGTAGTTTAAAGCAAAAAGGAAAACAAAAACAATAGAACAAGTACACGATATTTACCATTCGGGAGTCTTGCAGTTCGGGTCAAAATACATTGATATCAAATTGACTCAGAGAGCTTACAAGCCAAACACTACATCTTAAGCTATATTTTAGCTGCTGCTAAATTATATATTCATCTTAGGGAAGTTCTCTCTGAGTAAAGTAACTATGATATTGAGTAAACGGAAACATATTGTCATTCAACCTTATTGACAGACAGACAGAAACACAGACAGAACACGAAGTAGAAAGAACAACCAAACAGACAACTGAAGAAATTGGTCACACAGACACACGATGATATCGCTCTAAAAATGTGAGGTGGAAAGAGGATGAAATATAATGAACGCCAGCGAAAGAAACGAGGGAGTACCGGTAGGCAATAACTGCAACGATTGATGAAGGTTCCGATAAAAATATGTTGGTAAAAAACGTGGCCCAAATAAATGTAAGTGACGGTGTTGTAGGAGAATTGTGCTGTAGGCTACACAGTATATATTATTTGTGTATGTGTGAATGTGATTTCTAATACGAGAGAGAGAGAAAATAAAAGAGAGAGAGAGAGAGAGAGAGAGAGGGAAAGGGAGAGAGAGAGAGAGCCTGCATCTTTGCTATCCTTTTCTTCCACTTTCCCTGGGTTGCTATCTCTACTAGGATTATTATTATTATTACCTACTCTCCCATCGACTCACCTACCCACATACCTACCTACCTACTTACATACCTATCCACCATCCTACCTACCCACCCACCTACTAACCTACCTACGTACCCACCACTTATCTACCTATACCCACCCACATACTTACCTACTCATCCACCCATCTACCTACGCACCCACCTACCAAACCAACTACTAATCTACCCACCCACCTACGCATCAATCAACTACCTACAAACTTACTCACCCACCTGCCTACCAACACACCTACTGACCAACCAACCCATCCACCCACATACTTACTTACCTACCCACCCACCTACCCATTAATCAACTACCTACAAACTTACTCACCCACCTGCCTACCCACACACCTACTGACCAACCAACCCACCCACATACTTACTTACTTACTTACCTACCCACCCACGTACCCACCAATCAACTACCTACCCACCCGCCTACCCACATGCCTACTGACCAACCTACCCACCCACCCACGCAGGCTACCCAGCCTACCGACCCGTAAACACCCACCCTACCCACATGCCCTAAGTACCAACCTACCCACCCACCCACTCATCTACCAACCTACCTACCTACCCACCCACGTACCCACCAATCAACTACCTACCCACATGCCTACTGACCAACCTACCCACCCACCCACTCATCTACCAACCTACCTACCTACCCACCCACCCATCGGCCTGCAGCTTATTCTTCTCCTTCTTCATTATTGGAATGGTACCTGGACTAGACCGATTTTTCCAATATCACCTGAAGAAAGCGGCATACATGTGCATCCACCCACACACACGAATGCGCACACAGGCGAACAAACACACACACACTCACACATCCACACACACGAATCCACCTACCTACACACACACACACACATCCACCTACCTACACACACACACACACACACACACACGCATCCACCTACCTACACACACATGGCCACACCGGCCAAGCGCATTAAGTCACCGTATTTTAGTCACTTGGCCCTGGTAGCACGGGTTCGATCCCAGCTATCTGGAAGAGAGGTTTCTGTCAAAAACTTTCATGGCTGTGGAGGTTAGGTGTGGATGCGCCACCTCTGGGTTCCACCTGGTTCCCTGCCCACATCCTACCCCTTCTGAATGCATGTAGGCGCACTTGTGGCAATGAAAGTCAATCGGTTGACCACTATGCTTAGGATAAGTTAGGTTAAGGAAATGTGTATTTTCAGCCTCATTGGTTGCCTGTTATGGACTATATATTGGCTGAATTGCAGCAGCTCATTGTGTAATTAACAATAATTTCGAAAACTTCTACCTAGTAAAACATAGTGAAGAAATAATTAACTACATCATTAATACAATCACTACACCAAGCTTAAAATAAAAGCCTTTGTTGAATTGAAAAATAATGCATATATATATATCATGTGTGTGTGTGTGTGTGTGTGTGTGTGTGTGTGTGTGTGTGTGTGTGTGTGTGTGTGTGTGTGTGAACCCAGTCTGTTGGATAATTGCTATTGGCAGAGAAAGCTTCGAAATTTAATTGACCCCTCTCTCTCTCTCTCTCTCTCTCTCTCTCTCTCTCTCTCTCTCCCTTTTCCCCCTCAAGAATTACCATATTGGTTTTTGTGTCACTGTTATGTATAGCTTGGGGAAGTGAGAGAGAGAGAGAGAGAGAGAGAGAGAGAGAGAGAGAGAGAGAGAGAGTGAGAGAGGATGGACGAGAGGGAGAGGAGGTCGATTGAGAGAGAGAGAGATGCAATGCCAAGGCTAGAGAAATACACAAAAGAAAGAGAAAGGATGGAAGTGAATAATAAGGAGGGAAACAAGGAAGAAAGAGAACAAGAGAAAGGGAAAGAATAAAGCATAACTAAAAGAAACAGAGATAGGAAGGAAGGAAGGAAGGAAGGAAGGAAAGGAGGGGGGATAGGAGGATTGGCTGGACAATAGGAAAGGAGAACATAGAAAGAGGAGGAGGAAAAACAAACAAAGAAGAAATAGAAGGAGAAAAGAAGACCCCACAACCACACGAAGGCCCCCCGACACCCCCCCCCACTACACCAGCCCACCCCTGCGTCCAGATCTAATAAAGCAAAGCCCGAACCCCACCCCAAGAACAACACGGGCACGCCGACCAAGGGAAAAAAACAAAAAAACCCACCCACCGACCCACGCATAATAAAAACAAAGATGAAGAAGCGTAGAAGGAATAGCTGGAAACAAGGAGAGGAGAACAAATAAGGGAAGTGGAAGAAATAGAAGAACACAAAGAAAATAGAAGGGGGAGGGAAGAAACAGAAATAAACAGAAAAATAAGATGATGGAAACAAAACAAAGCCACAACAAAGGAAGGAGAGAAGGGAAATGGAAGAAATAGAAGGACAAACCAAGAACAATAGAAGAGGAAAGAAGAAACAAAGATAAACAGAAAAGAGAAGGAGATGGAAACAAAACAAAAACACAACAAGGGAAGGAGAATGAGGAATGAACAAAATATACATGTGAAGAAAGTAAGGAAGGAACAAACGGAGAAAGAAAGTAAGGAAGGAACAAACGGAGAAAGAAAGTAAGGAAGGAACAAACGGAGAAAGAAAGTAAGGAAGGAACAACGGAGGAAAAGAGGAAGAAAAGAAAGAAAGTAAGGAAGGAACAAACGGAGAAAGAAAGTAAGGAAGGAACAAACGGAGAAAGAAAGTAAGGAAGGAACAAACGGAGAAAGAAAGTAAGGAAGGAACAAACGGGAAAGAAAATACGGATGAGACCAAACCGGAGAAAGAAAGTAAGGATGGAACAAACGGAGAAAGAAAGTAAGGATGGAACAAACGGAGAAAGAAAGTAAGGAAGGAACAAACGGAGAAAGAAAGTATAAGGAAGAACAAAACGGAGAAGGAAGTAAGATGGAACAAACGGAGAAAGAAAGTAAGGAAGGAACAAACGGAGAAAGAAAGTAAGGAAGGAACAAACGGAGAAAGAAAGTAAGGAAGGAACAAACGGAGAAAGAAAGTAAGGAAGGAACAAACGGAGAAAGAAAGTAAGGAAGGAACAAACGGAGAAAGAAAGTAAGGATGGAACAAACGGAGAAAGAATGTAAGGATGGAACAAACGGAGAAAGAAAGTAAGGATGGAACAAACGGAGAAAGAATGTAAGGATGGAACAAACGGAGAAAGAATGTAAGGAAGGAACAAACGGAGAAAGAAAGTAAGGATGGAACAAACGGAGAAAGAATGTAAGGAAGGAACATATGAAGGAAGGAAGGAAGGAAGGAAGGAGTGTAGCAGGGCTGGTTGGAAATATGCAATGGACTTCACACACACACTATTTTGTTGCTATAACTCAACTTAACTTTACTGTATTTATGTAACGTTCTCGTTCTCGCTCTCTCTCTCTCTCTCTCTCTATATATATATATATACTGTATATATATTATGTGTGTGTGTGTGTGTGTATGAGGGGGGGGGGGTCCTGGCCCTATAAGTGCCTTTGTAATGTATATTTGCTGCAAAATAAACATATATAAAAACAAATCTCTCTCTCTCTCTCTCCCTCTCCATTCATATTTCCCTCCTCCTTCCTTCCTAATGCCTTCACCACTTCCTTCCTTCCTCCACATAATCTCTAAAGCTTCCACAATCCCTTTACAAAGTAGATGGATTTTGGTAGCAATTTTGGTAGTGGTGGTGGGGTTAGTGGGGTTGTTAGTCTCATTATTCTTGTTGTTGTTGTTGTTGTTGCTGTTGCATGAATGTATGTATGTATGTATGTACGTATGTTATGTATTTATGACTGAGTGTGCATGTGGTGGTGGTTGTGTGTAGGTATAAAAGTACGGAACAACAATAGGCCCCATAGAAGTGACTTGTTAACCCGACTGACAGCGGACCTCTTAATAAAACACTGGCTCAAGAGTAACGTCAACAAACCCTTCCCTCTCTCTCTCTCTCTCTCTCTCTCTCTCTCTCTCTCTCTCTCTCTCTCTCTCTCTCTCTCTCTCTCTCTCTCCCCGGGATAGCTTGGCAACCCCGGAGTACAGGTGAGAAATCTAATTAATGACAGGGGGGCAGGTAGGCGGGTGAGAGAGAGAGAGAGAGGAGAGATGAGAGAGATGGAGAGAGCGGAGAGAGAGATAGACGAGAGAGAGAAGAGAGAGAGAGAGAGAGGAGAGAGAGAGAGAGAGAGAGAGAGAGGGTAGAGAGGCAGGTGGTAGGAAGGGGGGGTTAGATTAGGAGGGTTAGTTGGAGAGGAAGGGGCAGTAGGGGGTGTGAGAGAAGGGAGGGGGAGGTATAGAGAGCAAAGTGGTAGGAAGGGGGGGGGGGTTCAAGAGGGGGGAGGGAGAGAAGTAGGTAGGACGGAGTGGGGGGGGGGGCCTGCGGAGAGAAAAAGAACGAGTGAGAGGGACAGGGAGGGGAGAGAAGGAAGAAAATGACACGGAGGGAAGGAAGGAAGGAAGGAAGAAAGAGAAGAAAAGAAGGAAGGAAGGAAGACAAGAAAGGAAGGAAGGAAGGAGGGAGGGAGAATACAAATCAAAAGAGGGAGTTCTGAGAGGAGAGGGAGGTAAGGGAGGGGGAGGAAGGGAGATGAAAGAGTGGGTAGCGAGAAGGGAGGGGTGGGGGCTAAATGGACACAGAGAGCGAGAGTGAAAATAAGAATGAATTACTGGTCCTGAGAGAGAGAGAGCAGTGTGTGAGGGAGTGAGTGAGTTAGTGGGTACATTAGCGTCAGTTAAGGGGGAGGTGGCTGCTTTTTCTGGACCACCTTCTCTCTCATGTTTAGCCCCATTAGTTTTTTTAAATTATAATACGTTTGCCCGATTAGTTTGTCGATTATGAGACCCCATTTCATTATAAATATGAAAATCTTTCGTGCCATTTAGGTGTCTATTTTTTTCGGGCGAGCGATAGCGAGCCTGAATTTTGGAGGAACCGGCCTTTGGCCAGATCATTTTTCGGTAGAAAAATGTAAAATTAGTCTCGAAGGAGGACCTTGATTATTATTATTATTATTATTAAAATATCATTATTTATTATTATGATATTGTTAGTATATAGTATTATTTATTATTATTATATTATCATTTTTATTTTATTATTATGGTATTGTATTATTATTATTATTATTATTATTATTATTATTATTATTTAAAGCTTGATGTAGGTCTAGGGAGGAAACTAAAATATGAATAATCAATACACAAATAAACAAATAACAACTACCCCTTAAGAGTGAGAATAGTGAATGAATGAGAGAATGAATGGAAGTGATGGAGTAACGGCGGGGGACCTAGCCAATACGTGAATGGGAGTGAGTGAGTGAGTGATTCAGAGTAATATACAACGAGTTAAATAAAAGTGAAATACGGGCAAGTCGTGGTAAAGGAATAAGTATGGTTAGACGCATTGCAATAGCAATTTGGATAAGTTCTTTTGTTTTTATCTTGTGTCGTCCCAGTTTTGGGTTGTTTATTTTATTTTGCAAGTTTTACAATTTAATAGCAGCGTGAGATAGAGTGAGTGAATGAGAGTGAGATTATTTGTGAGTAAATTTGAGTATACAATAGCATAAGTTAGTGAAACAATGAGTGAGTGAGTGATGAATACTGAGTGAACATGGAAAGAATTACTAGGATATGTTCGGTAGAAATGTGAGTAGGTGGATTAGCTGGTATTTAACGAGAGAGAGAGAGAGAGAGAGAGAGAGAGAGAGAGGAGGAGCGAAGAGGAGAGGAGAGGAGAGAAGGAGTAGAGAGGGCGGAGGAAGGCGGAGGGAGGTCAGAGGGGAGAGCGAGAGAGGGGAAGAAGGAGAGAGAGAGAGTTGATGAGGGGACGAGGTGAGAGGGAAGTGGGGTGGGAGGGAGAGGAGGAGAGGAGGAGAGAGAGGAGGGAGACGAGAGAGGAGGGCGAGGAGAGGAGGAGAGGGAGAGGAGGAGGAGAGGAGGGAGGGGGAGAGAGGGGAGAGAGAGAGAGTGAGAGGAGGAGGACATGAGAGAGAGAGGGAGGAGGGAGGAAGGAGAGGACGGGAAGGAGGGAGAGGGGAGGTGGAGAAGGACGAGGAGGAGGATACGAGAGGGAGGAGGGGGGGGGGGAGAGAAGGGAGAGAGGGAGAAGATGGAGAGAGCGGAGAGTGGAGAAGAGGGAGTGAGAGAGAGGAGAGGAGAGAGGAGGGAGGAGAAGAGGGATGAGTAGAGAGACGGGGAGGCAAGACGAGAGAGGAGGAGAGAGAAGTGAGTGAGTGGGGAGGAGCGGTGGAGGGACGAGGAGAGGGGGCGGAGGACGAAGAGAGAGAGAGGGGGAGAGGAGAGGGAAGAGAGAGGGGAGGAGAGTGGGGGGAGGAGAGTTGGGGGGATGGGGGAGATGGAGAGAGGAGAAGAGGGGAGGAGAGGAGAGGGCGAGGGAGAGAGAGGAGAGGAGGAGGAGAGGTGACGAGAGAGGAGGGAGAGAGAAGAGAGATATGAGGGAGGGGATGGAGGAGGGAGGGAGAGCAAGAGAGGGAGGAGGACGGAGAGTGTTAGGGGGTGAGGGAGGAGAGGAGAGGAGAGGGAGAGAGAGAGAGTGAATAGAGTGGAAGTAGTGTGTGTGTGAGTGAGTGAAGAGAGAGTGAGTGTGTGTCTGTAAGAGTGAGTGCGTGTGAGTGAGAGAGTGAGTGCGTGTGTGAGAAAGTGAGTGAGTGCGTGTGTGTGTATGAGAGAGAGAGAGAGAGCGAGAGAGTCAATTAGTGGTTACGTGTGCTTTAATTTAAAATGAGTTATAGTGTAAGTGATTAAGGGGGTACCACTCGCTTTTTCTGGACCCCCTTCTCCCTCATGTTTGGCATATTAGTTTTGAGGTTTTAAGACGTTCGTTCCATTAGTTTGGCGATTTTGAGACCTTTCGCCTCATTTTGTTATTAATATTTAGACCTTTCGCGCTCTTTAGATGTCGATTTTTTCCTGGCGAGCGAGCGAGGCAGAGGCATGGTATAACATCCTGATTAAGGGGAGGTTTTTAGTGTGTTTCCTAGACTTCCATCAAGCTTGAAATTACACTCCCTAAACCCCCTTTCAAGATAAATGTCCCGGCCGAAGGCCGGTTCCTCTTAAATTATAGGCTCGCTATCGCTCGCCAGGAAAAAATCGACACCTAAATGGCACTAAAGGTCTTAAAAGTGACATGAATGGGATGAAAGTTCTTAAAATCGCCAAACTAATGGAGCGAACGTCTTAACATCTCAAAAGCAATGGGGCTAGACATGAGGGAGAAAGGGGTAAAGAAAAAAATCCCTCAAGTGGAAATATCTCCCCTTAACAGTGGTTTAATTCCTGGTCAAGGCTTCAACATATATACATACAGTATATATATACACGGTAAGTATATGCAATATATAAGTACACTGATCACACAAACCATATACGATCCAAACGAGGTAGGCAAGACTCAATTGCCTCCGCCAAAGACGTTGAAAGGATGGGTTATGTTTTCGCCTCCGTTTGTGTGTACGTCTGTTTATCTGCAAGGAAGATATCTCACACATTTATAACCCGATGGTCACGAAATTTGGCAGATACGATATGCGCCAAGAAAGAATTGATTCAACTTAAGATCCGGTTCACGTCCTGGAACCAAGATCCAGAAGGAAGTTGAGCGGTACTTGAAAACACCATCTGAGGAAGAGCACTTTATTGACAACGTTTCGCGGATAGTGTGACCTGCTGAAGCAATCTGCGAAACGTTGTCATTAAAGTGCTCTTCTTCAGAATAGTCTGCTGCACCAAATCACCACCCATAACGAGGGGCGACGCGCTCCTCGGTGCCGCTAGGAGAGTGGCGAAGACAACCTTAGGTGACCTTAGGTAAGTGAGATGTTTTTTTTTGTTTTTTTTTTATCCATCCAGAAGGAAATGTAGGCCTATGATATTAATGGTAAAGAACCGGCCAGCGTAGGCGGAGGTATGCACTCTACCAAGTACCCCTCTAGTTCTGGTGGAGATAGCAAAACCCCTCAAAAGGAAAAGTGGTAAAAGTTTAGCACAGCAGACAGACAGAGAGAGTACAAAGGAGTACAAAGGAAATCAAGCAACAACAGATCTAGTGACCCTTCTAGGCTGCTTGCGCTCCAAAATACTGAGGATCAAGTGTCCAAACAGTGGTTTAGAGTGGGTAAGGGAACATTGGAAAGGGAACTACTGCCCTGGAACTAATGTCCGTGGCAGGACTAGGAAGTTAGTAGGGGACATATGAGTTAGTAACTGAGGGGAGGATAAAATAAAGTTATTCATTTACAAACGCAGTCAGTCGCGGGTTTGATGCGAGATATTTGTCTACGCGGAATTTAAATGAATCAACGGTGCTGCAGTCTATAACGTCTCGGGGAAGCCCATTCCACAAGTTGACAACTCGATTGAAGAAGAAATTCTTAGATTCGTGTGAGTTAAAAGATTTACCAATAGGTTTGCAACCGTTTCCCCGCGTGTAATTAGATTGGTCGATAGTGAAGTACTTACTACAGTTCATATTGTCGATGCCTTTGATGATTTTGAACACTTGAATTAAGTCACCTCTTAATCTGCGATGGGTTAAAGGAAATAGATTTAATTCTCTAAGACGCTCTTCGTATGGTTTGTTCTTTAGGCTAGGTATCATTTTGGTAACTCTACGTTGAACTCGTTTCTAGCTTGTTTATGTCTTTTTGGTAATAAGGGCACCAGCATTGAACGCAGTATTCCAGAAGAGGGCGGACTAAGGAATTGTAAAGGGTTAGGATAACGTCTTTGGATTTATGCTCAAATGACCTGCCTATAAAGCCAATTATTTTGTTTGCCTTCTTAACAACTTCTGAACATTGTTACCTCGGTTTTAGGTTACTCGATATTGTTACTCCCAGATCGGTTTCTCTGTTTACATTCTTAAGCTGAGTGCCATTCATCGAATAGTTTGCTTTCTCATTTAGGTATCCGATATGTAGTACTTTACATTTATCCGCATTGAAACTCATTTGCCAAATTTGGGCCCAATGTGACAATTTATCTAGATTGTGTTGCATATCGTCAACTTGATCTTTTGAGAGTACGCTATTTGCAATTTTTGTATCGTCAGCAAATTTTGAGATTGTACAGGTGAGACCCTCATCTATGTCGTTGATGTAAATTAGAAAGAGAATTGGTTCTAGTACCGATCCCTGGGGTACCCCGCTACTTACATTGGTCCATTTAGATGCCTTACCGTTTATGACTACTCTTTGCTTTCTGTCGCTGAGCCAATTTTCTATCCATTTCAACACACCGTCTTGTATTCCATGCGCTTTTAGTTTTAGCAGTAAACGTTTGTGGGGAACTTTGTCAAAGGCCTTTTGAATAAGTAAAAAAATAAAAAAAAATAGTGAATAAGTAAGAGAGACAGCGTGTTGTGTGTGAGGGAGTAGGGTAGCTGTGAGATAGATATGAAGTGTGTGTGTGTGTACTTACTCTAGTTGTATTGTACTTACTCTAGTTGTATTGCGGGAGTGAGCATGCTCGTTATTTCCCGCCTCCTATATGTGTAGGTGTTATATGTATCGTTGGAATGGCTGTGGATGTGTGTGTAGTCTGTATTTTTAGCCAATTGGCGACATCGGAAACGAAGGCTTAGGGTGGATCTGTATGGTACCATTCTCACTATAGACGGTACCGTCTCGCCCGAAGGCTTAGGTAGCCATCAGCTTAGGTGAACCATATGATACCCATCTCGCCTTGTACCATTTTTGCCAGATGGGACATCACAACGTCGTCCACTTATTCCAGGTACCTATTTACAGCTAGGTGAACTGAGGGTAACACATGAAAGGAGACAAGCCCAATTTGTCTCCGCCCGGCCGGGGATTGAACCCCCGACCCCTCGTGTGTGAGACGAGAGCTCTACCTACTAGGCTACGGACTGTGTGTGTGATTGTGTGTGTGTGTGTGTGTGTGTGTGTGTGTGTGTGTGTGTGTGTGTGAGTGCGCGCGCGCATGTGTGAATAAAAGTGGTATATACAATATATGGAGACAATAACAAAATACATCATGTCTGAACAATGTATAGAAAATGTATAACAAGGTAAATAGGCACACACACAGAGAGAGAGAGACTACTCCCATCATCTCAAACTCTCTCACTCACTCTCTCACTCACACACACACACACACACACGTGTTCTATTATACATGTGCTGCTTAGTTCGCTTGCCCACTATTCTCTCTCTCTCTCTGCCTTGCTGCTTGAATCAACCTTTTGTCTGCTATTCTCTCTCTCTCTCTCTCTCTCTCTCTCTCTCTCACTTCCTCTGCCTTGCTGTTTGAATCAACCTTGTGTCTGCTATTCTCTGTGCCTCTCTGTTTAACTTCCTGTTTCTCTGCCTCTTTAATTAGTTGGATATCTAGGTAACTTTTCTCTTCCCGTGGTGGCTAGGTGTAATTATGTCTAACTGTTTTGGCTGAGTGTGGATCACCTTTGTGTATACTGTATGTAATCGCAGGTGTCTTGTATCTCTTATTTTTTTATTTTTTTATTATTATTTTATTTGTATTTTGCTTCTAGAATTGCCTGTGTACCTGTCAGTCGGATATCTTTTACTGGCTACCTTTTAGTTCATAGGTTTTTATCGTGCTAGCTTATCTGTCTGTCTGCCTGAAGTGTCTCTATTTGGCAGCACCTACAATAATACTATGTAAGTGTAATTGGGATCATATTTCTCTCTATACCTCTCTAGTAGCACCGACGAGCGTGACGCCCCTCGTTGTTGGTTGTGATTTGGTGCAGCAGACTGTTCGAAGGGGCGGAACGTTCCCCTGCAAAGATGGGCTAATCTGCCACCTTTTATAATTCGACATCAAGGGGTCTCTTGAAATTGTATAAAGAGACGCCCCTCATGTCTCTTACTTGCCGTGGAAGTTTGTTGAAGAGACGTGGTCCTCTATCTGATAACCAGGATTTTGCCAACGAGCTCATAGGCCTCCGGTTTTAATCCGGGGAATACCGCATTTCCAGCCTTTCCTACCACTGAACTTTATGGCTAACAGGGTTGGTAGACTTGGTATTAAACCCTTCGCTATTTTCCATGTGCATATGATTAATTAACGTTCCCTTCTACACTCCAACAATTACAGCTTCTCCAGTCATTTTAAACGCTCCCAATAGTATAGATGTTTAACTGCGTTTATGCGAGGTGAAGTTCGTCAGTAAACTCTCTAAATCATTGATGTCACTTACTTTGTATGGGCATGTTAATAAGTTACAGTACTCTAGCCGAGGTAGCACTACGGATTTCAGGAGCGTTACGGTACCATAGGCAATTCATCACGTGTTCTAAATGGACGTAAAATCCAACCTGTTAACCCTTTCGCAGCTGCAACATTGACCTGGATTTGTTCTATGAAGACCATACTTTCTGCCATTAATTAACACTCCCACGTTCTTCACACTGTATTTACGTTCTATACCGTAATTAACACTCCCACGTTCTTCACACTGTATTTACGTTCTATACCGTGATTAACACTCCCACGTTCTTCACACTGTATTTACGTTCTATACCGTAATTAACACTCCCACGTTCTTCACACTGTATTTACGTTCTATACCGTAATTAACACTCCCACGTTCTTCACACTGTATTTACGTTCTATACCGTGATTAACACTCCCACGTTCTTCACACTGTATTTACGTTCTATACCGTAATTAACACTCCCACGTTCTTCACATTGTATTTACGTTCTATACCGTAATTAACACTCCCACGTTCTTCACACTGTATTTACGTTCTATACCGTAATTAACACTCCCACGTTCTTCACACTGTATTTACGTTCTATACCGTAATTAACACTCCCACGTTCTTCACACTGTATTTACGTTCTATACCGTGATTACATTCTGGTTTGTAATTTGTGTTCCTTTTAAGGGTAGATTTCCACTTCGAGGGATTTTTTTCTTTACCCCTTTCTCCCTCATGTTTAGCCCCATTGCTATTGAGATTTTAAGACCTTCGCCCTAGTAGTTTGGCTATTTTAAGACATTTTGCCCCATTTCTGTCAATTTTAAGACCTTTCGTGCCGTTAAGGTGTCGATTTTTTCCTGGCGAGCGATAGCGAGCCTGTAATTTAAGGGCGGCCGGGACATATTTCTACCGAAAAATGTACAAATTTATCTTGAAAGGGGGTCTAGGGGGTGTAATTTTAAGCTTGATGAAAACGTAGGGAACAAACTAAATACCTCCCCTTAACGTCATTATCCTTTCCGGTTCGTATTATTTAGAACTGTTCATAAATAAACTGCATGTTGTTGTCATAAACACACACACAATACACATACACAAACCAGCACAATCACACACACACACACACTTCTATATCTGATAACATTCCTAACTTAATTACCAATAGGAAGAACAGATAAAATGGTTGCATAATACATTTTCCTACAAATAGATCATATCCAATATTAGATTCTACGAAAAAATATTGAGGAATTTCAGAGGATATAGAATTTTAATTTTGAACGAGCTGAGCGAATGAATATTTCCAGAATATTGCTTCTCTCTCTCTCTCTCTGTATGCATATGTCTGTTGAGTGTCAACATTGTGTAAACTCTATTTGACGCGCTATTATTCAACAATAAATATGTGCATTATAATATTAATGAAACAAACAACTAGGACAGCACTCCCTACGTATAATAACAGTCAATTAAGTATAAAGTGAACAATAATAGTTGTGAAAATATTATAGTTAGTTAAAACAACCCAATGGTAAAGTAGGCAGCACATATATATATAATTTCTATAAAGACGCACTGTAAACAATAATACTATATAATAGATAGATAAAGTAGAATCGGGTATAATTAAAAGGTAGTGACCTTTTAATTATACCTTTTTCTCCTTCAATTAATTTGGTTCATTGCTACCGATTCATTATCTTTAGATGGTATATAAATTGTGCCAATTTAATTACTCGTATTCCATTATGGCTAGAATTAGCTTCGGAAGGATCTGTGCAAGTTAAAATGTAAAGTGAGATCAAGTTCATCTCTTTCAATACTACAGGTCCTTTATAAACAGGATAAAATCAACTAGAAACAGCAAGACTATAAGTATAAACCAAAAAGCTGGGGGTACTGTAAGATTTAAGGAGGCTAGACAACATGGTTTTTTCAGTGTTCTATTTTTTACCACCACGACATTGTACAAATCCCAACGCTATTCTGTCAAGGTCGCCCGCCCAATAGTAATTCATTTATCGCAGCATAAAATACAGCAAAAACAAAAATAATAATACAAATAATAAAACAATATAAAACAATAACAATAAATAAATACAAATAAATATAAAAATAATATACAGTATATACAGCATATATATATATATATATATATATATATATATATATATATATACAGTATCTATAAACCATTTCTCAGTTGCTATAGGTTTTATTATTTTCTTTCACGTAGGGCACAACAGTTAACTTTTTCCAATGTTGTCTTTGTTATAAATTTTCTTTTCTCTAATTCGGTTAAACAGCAAACCATTTCTCACAGTCATGTTTTCATAATTGTCCCATCTGCTAATTTGTGGGACACACTTCCTCATTCTTCCCCCCTTCCTACAGCTTATTTAAAGGTCTGCAATACCCGAATGTACACATTTATCTTGAAGGGGGGGTCAAAGGGGTGTTTCTCTAAGCTTAATGGAGGTTTAGCGAGGAAACTGAAACATAAATTAATCCAAAACAATAAACACAAAAAAACACACAGACACTAGCCCTTTAAGATGTATTAAGTGTATATACAGGCAAGTACTTCTTTAAGATGTATTAAGTGTATATACAGGCAAGTACTTCTTTAAGATGTATTAAGTGTATATACAGGCAAGTACTTCTTTAAGATGTATTAAGTGTATATACAGGCAAGTACTCTTTAAGATGTATTAAGTGTATATAACAGGCAGTACTTCTTTAAGATGTTTAAGTGTATATACAGGCAAGTGCTTTTAAGATGTATTAAGTGTATATACAGGCAAGTACTTCTTTAAGATGTATTAAGTGTATATACAGGCAAGTACTTCTTTAAGATGTATTAAGTGTATATACAGGCAAGTACTTCTTTAGTTATCTTTTATTATAAAAAAGGGCAACATATATGTTAATGTTTAAGGATATTTCAGACCAAAAAGCCTCATTGTGACTGTGGGGTTTGTGGGGTTTGTGTAGTTGTGTAACTCTGTGTAAGCCAACCTCTTTCTCAGACACTTAACCTTGGCGTTTCTTTTCACAGTCATAAACTAACTCTCTCTCTCTCTCTCTAGCAGCCTAGAAGTCACTAGATATGTTGTGGCTTGATTTCCTTTGTACTCCTTTGTAATCTCACACACACACACACACACAATACACACACACACACACACACACCAACCCACACACACCCACACACCCACCCACCAACCCACACACACACACACACACACACTAACCTCCTTTCAACTTTTTGCTCCCTAATGCACTAGCCTTACCCCGCGCTCTCTCTTTTAATATTATCCCCTCCTCATTCTTTCCATTATACAACCTTTATCCTGTCTGTCTGTCTGTCTGTCTATCTAATGGTTGTGTTATGCCTTACTGTTTGTCTATATGCTTGCTGTCTATCTAGTGTCTGCTTAGCTTATTGTCTAGAGGTCTGCTTTTTATAATTAGTATATTGTCTGCTTAGCTGGTATTCTAGATGTCTGCTGTATATTTATCATCTGCTTACCTCGTTGTCTAGATGTCTGCTTTCTATATATTAACTTACTTGGCTGTGTACATGTCTGCTGACTGTCTATTTATTGTCTGCTTACTTGGTTGTCTACATGTCTGCTGACTATTTATTGTGTTTATATGGTTGTCTAGATATCTGCTTTCTATATTTTATCTGCTTATCTGGCTGTCTACATGTCTGCTTAGCTGGTTTTCTAGATGTCTGCTGCCTATCTATTGTCTGTTTACTTGGGTGTCTACATGTCTGTTAAGTGATTGAAAAGGTTAAACTCGTTTAAAGGCAGCCAACATAAATATAATCAGCTTCATTGTATGCAAAGGTTAAATCTGCATGTTGTATCTAGTTGTTTTGCTGTCTGCCAGATGTCGAGATCTGACTGTGTCCCAAGTCGCCTGTCTCGAGTCCTCCCTTGATCTTAAAATCCTCCCTCTAATATAATGTCTCCCTCGCATATTCTAATCTTCTCTCTCTCTCTCTCTCTCTCTCTCTCTCTCTCTCTCTCTGTTACACACACGCACACACATACATACAATATATACACCTACCAACCTATCTACCTACTTATATACTAACCTACCTAACTATCTACCAACTAATTACCAACCAATCAACCTACCTACCAACCAACCAATCTACCTACCTACTAACTTCTTACCTGCCAATACCTACCTACCTACCTACCACCCAACATACCTACCACCCAACATACCTACCTACCAACACACCTACCTACCTACCTGTCTCCTTTGATCCGTAGCCATCTTTATATCCAGCCGATTAGCCCTTTGAGTATCAAGAACGATATTACCGGTACCCATTTTATTCGGGTTGTCATTACGTAGTTTCAGGAAGCTCTCGACACCAAACTTCAAAAGGTGCCAGAGGAGCTCATATTCGCAGGGGAACGTTCCACCCCTTCGAACAGTCTGCTGCACCAAATCACAACCAACAACTGGGGGATACTAGCTGTGTGGCGACGAATCCAAAGGTACTCCAAAGGTCAGGTAGTTTAGGCAGGATATTAAGGATTCAAAGGGATAAACCACTCTCTAGAATCTAGATTAATCCTCTTACTTTCAATATTCCTTTCTAAACTGAACAAATCGTCTACTGGTAGTCAGACTAAAAGAAAGGAGCGCCAATATATATGGAAGAGCTTAATGGACTAGCCTACCCCGCCCCCCCCAACCAACCAACCAACCTACTTCCCTCTCTTTCCCTACACCAATAAATCTATTTCCTCCCCTCTCTACCTACCAACCAACACACAACCAACCAACCTCCCTCCCCACCAACCAGCCAACCAACAACCTCACCTACCAACCTCCCAACCAGCTAACCAACCCACCCACCCACCCCACTCAACCAACCTACACCTGCCTTAAGCCTAGAAATCACCTAGGATTTTAAGGCAATTACTTCTAACTCAAATTAGACCCCAAGTGCCGACCCCAAGCCGTTCAAATGTTGCCAAGAGCTGGGAATAGCCCACCGCTACACCACCACTGCCAAACACACTGTTAAGGGGGTAGTACTCGCTTTTTATGGACCCCCTTCTCCCTCATGTTTAGCATATTAGCTTTGAGGTTTTAAGACGTTCGTTCCGTTAGTTTGGCGATTTTGAGACCTTTTTGCCTCATTTTGTTATCAATATTAAGACCTTTCGTGCCCATTAGGTGTCGATATTTTCCTGACGAGCGAAAGCGAGCCTCTAATTTATGAAGGAATCGACTTTCGACCGAGACGTTTTACTACTGAACAAATTACAAA
>CM064567.1:14589638-14593283 GCA_032716605.1 Paralithodes platypus
CTCATTATTATCGCGCCTCCTTAACTGGGAATGTATTGCGTGAAATGCATGTTAAGTGTTTTATGTACTGTTGGAATGGCTGTGGATGTGTGTGTAGTCTGTATTTAGCCAATTGGCGACATCGGAAACGAAGGCTTAGGGTGGATCTGTATGGTACCATTCTCACTATAGACGGTACCGTCTCGCCCTAAGGCTTATGTAGCTATCAGCTTAGGTGAACCATATGATACCCATCTCGCCTTGTACCATTTTTGCCAACCCCAGATGGGGAAGTCACAACATCGTCCACTTATCCAGGTACCTATTTACAGCTAGGTGAACTGAGGCTAACACATGAAAGGAGACAAGCCCAATTTGTCTCCGCCCGGCCGTGTGCCGTGTGCCGTGTGTGTGTGTGTGTGTGTGTGTGTGTGTACAAAGGAGTACAAAGGAAATCAAGCAACAACAGGTCTAGTGACCCTTCTAGGTTGCTTGTCCTCCAAAACACTGAGGATCAAGTGTCCAAACAGTGGTTTAGAGTGGGGTAAGGGAACATTGGAAAGGGAACTACTGCCCTGCCACTAACGTGGCAGGACTAGGAAGTTAGTAGGGGACATATGGGTTAGTAACTGAGGGGAGGATAAAAGTTATTCATTTACAAACGCAGTCAGTCGCGGGTTTGATGCGAGATATTTGTCTAGGCGGAATTTAAATGAATCAACGGTGCTGCAGTCTATAACGTCTCGGGGAAGCCCATTCCACAAGTTGACAACTCGATTGAAGAAGAAATTCTTAGATTCGTGCGAGTTAAAAGATTTACCAATAATTTTGCAACCGTTTCCCCGCGTGTAATTAGATTGGTCGATAGTGAAGTACTTACTACAGTTCATATTGTCGATGCCTTTGATGATTTTGAACACTTGAATTAAGTCGCCTCTTAATCTGCGCGGGGTTAAAGGAAATAGATTTGATTCTCTAAGACGCTCTTCGTATGGTTTGTTCTTTAGGCTAGGTATCATTGTGGTAACTCTACGTTGAACTCGTTCTAGCTTGTTTATATCTTTTTGGTAATAAGGGCACCAGGATTGAACGCAGTATTCCAGAAGAGGGCGGACTAAGGAATTGTAAAGGGTTAGGATAACTTCTTTGGATTTATGCTCAAATGACCTGCCTATAAAGCCTATTATTTGGTTTGCCTTCTTAACAACTTCTGAACATTGTTGACTCGGTTTTAGGTTACTCGATATTGTTACTCCCAGATCAGTTTCTCTGTTTACATTCTTAAGCTGAGTGCCATTCATCGAATAGTTTGCTTTATCATTTAGGTATCCGACATGTAGTACTTTACATTTATCCGCATTGAAACTCATTTGCCAAATTTGGGCCCAACATAACAATTTATCTAGATTGTGTTGCATATCGGCAACTTGTTCTTTTGAGAGTACGCTATTTGCAATTTTTGTATCGTCAGCAAATTTTGAGATTGTGCAGGTGAGACCCTCATCTATGTCGGTGATGTAAATTAGAAAGAGAATTGGTCCTAGTACCGATCCCTGGGGTACCCCGCTACTTACATTGGCTCCATGTTTAGGATGCCTTACAGTTTATGCCTAACCTTTGCTTTCTGTTGCTGAGCCAATTTTCTATCCATTTCAACACACCGTCTTGTATTCCATGCGCTTTTAGTTTTAGCAGTAAACGTTTGTGGGGAACTTTGTCAAAGGCCTTTTGAAAATCAAGGTATATATCTACAGCTCTACTCTCATCGTAGAGGTTGAGGATATCGTGGAAGAAGTCTAAGAGGTTTGGTAAACAGGAACGTTTTTTACGAAAGCCGTGTTGAGTATCTTTAAGTATGTTATTTTCCTCTAAGTGATTTACGAGTCTGTCTCGTATGGACCGTTTCTAGGCATTTTACATACAACTGAGGTTAAGCTAATTGGACGATAGTTACTGGGTAGGGAATTTGCTGCCTTTTTTGAATATCGGTGTTACGTTGGCTAGCTTCCACTGATCGGGCATAGTTCCAGACTGCAAGGATTTATGAATAGTAATGTCAGTGGTTTGGAGAGCTCATTCTTAGCTTCCTTTAGAACTCTAGGCGAGATTGTATCAGGTCCTGGCGTTTTATTTACCTTGAGTTTATCTAAACAATTCAATATTCTCTCTCAGTAACGGTGATATTGCTTAGAACATCTGAATTATCAATCTGAATCGGCGATGGTGTAGGGATATCACTGAGGTCTTCTGTTGTAAAAAACTGATGCAAAGAAGGTATTGAGGGCATTACTATTTGTACTTCGTCTTTGGTGTATTCTCCATTTTCATCGACTAACGGTCCAACAGTTGAAGTAACTACTTTTTCTTTCTGATATAACTATAGAATTCTTTCGGGTTTGTTTTACTTTGATTCGCAATATGTAACTCTAAGGTCTTTTTACTTTGCTTAATTAACTTTTTGGCTTTGCGTCGTAGCTCTACAAATTTCACCCGTTCTTCGTAATTTGTGAGGATTTTAATCTATCATTAGCAAATTTTTTAGCAAGCAGGCAGTTTGAAATATCTTTATTCCACCATTTGGGCTTATTATTATGGCCTGGACGCCGTATTTTCGATGGTATGCAGTCTTGCACTGCTTTTAGGTAAGTGGTTTCGAATAACTTCCAAGATGTATTTATGTCGTTATTGTTAATTAAAAAGCTCCAGTCAGTTTCTTTAAACATAGCTCTAAGTTATGGAAGTGTGCTTTCTTGAAATTAGGGACTTTTTCGATGCTACTATTTGGTTCGTTACTAGTAAACTTTAAAGTGAAAGTTATCGTACGATGGTCGCTGTTACTGAATTCATCACCAACATTCAAATTCTCTATCAATTCTTCTTTTGTTGCAAGTACAATGTCAAGAACGTTATTACCACGGGTCGGCATTCGAACAAAATTGATAAAGGGAACTCTCTTGCAAGTTCGTATACAAGTCATGTCCGGAGTGTGAAGTAAGAGTATCGCCCCACTTGGTCACAGGTAAATTAAAGTCGCCAAAAATTACGGTATCTTGTGAGTTACTTACATCTGCAATTTGTTCGTAAATTTCTCGGTCAGTTTGCACTGATTGAGCTGGAGGTCTGTATATTAATGCAAGTATTATTTTTGTACCTTTATTATTCTTTATTAGCACACAAAAGATGTGTCGACGTTCACAATTGAGGTTTTGACACGAGGGTCGGGTTAAGACTTTCTTTGATATAAAATAAAACGCCACCTCCATTTTTATTATTCGGCTGTTCTCAAACATTACATAACCGGGAAGTGAATACTCTGCTAAAAAGTCTCTATCTTGTGTATTGAGCCAAGATTCTGTTATGCCAATCACATCATAATTTTCTGTAAACACTAGTCCGTCTAAATCTGAAAATTTATTGCGTATGCTACGAGCGTTTGCATAGAAAACATTCAAAAGTTTTGGATTTGGGATTCAAGGAACGGTTTTATTCAAATTATTGGTTCTGGTCGGATCTACATTTACATTCATGGCTGTCCTCGGTCCTCGGTCGTTATCCCTGACGGTTTTGAATTTGGGTCGTGTTGGTGGAGCTTATCCAAATTCGCGGTTCTTGACGGATTAGTATTTAATTCCTTTGTAGATTGCCGTACTCGCTGTCTTCGGCCTC
>CM064567.1:14593383-14704789 GCA_032716605.1 Paralithodes platypus
AGAGAGAGAGTACAAAGGAAATCAAGCAACAACAGATCTAGTGACCCTTCTAGGTTGCTTGTCCTCCAAAACACTGAGGATCAAGTGTCCAAACAGTGGTTTAGAGTGGGTAAGGGAACATTGGAAAGGGAACTACTGCCCTGCCACTAACGTGGCAGGACTAGGAAGTTAGTAGGGGACATATGGGTTAGTAACTGAGGGGAGGATAAAGTTATTCATTTACAAACGCAGTCAGTCGCGGGTTTGATGCGAGATATTTGTCTAGGCGGAATTTAAATGAATCAACGGTGCTGCAGTCTATAACGTCTCGGGGAAGCCCATTCCACAAGTTGACAACTCGATTGAAGAAGAAATTCTTAGATTCGTGCGAGTTAAAAGATTTACCAATAATTTTGCAACCGTTTCCCCGCTTGTAATTAGATTGGTCGACAGTGAAGTACTTACTACAGTTCATATTGTCGATGCCTTTGATGATTTTGAACACTTGAATTAAGTCGCCTCTTAATCTGCGCTGGGTTAAAGGAAATAGATTTAATTCTCTAAGACGCTCTTCGTATGGTTTGTTCTTTAGGCTAGGTATCATTTTGGTAACTCTACGTTGAACTCGTTCTAGCTTGTTTATATCTTTTTGGTAATAAGGGCACCAGGATTGAACGCAGTATTCCAGAAGAGAGAGAGAGAGAGAGAGAGAGAGAGAGAGAGAGAGAGAGAGAGAGAGAGAGAGAGAGAGAGAGAGAGAGAGAGGCGATGATCGGTGATTCTGGTTTTTGTTCGTGTGTGATTGCTTGCGTTTTATGATGAACGTACCTTTGTTACTGCCCCCCCCGCCCCCCTCTCTCTCTCTCTCTCTCTCTCTCTCTCTCTCTCTCTCTCTCTCTCTCTCTCTCTCTCTCATCCGCACAGGTGTTATAGTTGCTCTACCACTGTAAATAAGCAAGGTGTTTACTTTACTAAAATAATAGCCTTGGTACCCGTACCCTGTGCAGATGATAGAGTACTCCTGAGATCTAGAAAGTATTGCAGTATGATGATAAATATAACAGGGATGACACACTTATGTAGCGCAAAAACAAATATGTGTATTTTACTAGTTTTCAAAATGTTTTGGATAAAACCTGTCTTGACTGCAATCAATGGCAATCAAGTTAAAAATATCCCTTGTGTTCAATCCAATGCGAATAAAGATCCCTTACTTTTCGAAGAGTTATCACACACAGTTTTCCGTTTGTGTCAGCCTTAATAAATAAAAGCTATATATAAAGCCAAAGGTGATATCAATACCTGCGAACTCTCCATGAAAAATCCAGGCGTCCCTGTACCAGAGGAATTGTGTGATAAATATCTGTTTAGGAATCAATATAAAGATTCATGATCACCTAGAGAGCGAATGGAATAAAGTGTGGGTGACAATATCCAATCCTTCTCAAAGTGGATTGATCCCGACTCTGTGCTGGGCTGGCAAAAATTACGTGGGGTGCGAGTCTCCATCCACTTTAGGCATTGCTTGTAGTACAGCCAAGTAATATAGTACAGGACCTTTATTAATTGTCCTACTACAGCGGACGTGAGTCACTGATTGGTTTTGTTTTGCCTTTTTACATATACATTTATCCATCTACATATTTTGCGTTTATGTACTGTACATAAATACAAATAGGCCTATATAAATATGTGAATAAATATGTAGATACATAAATAAATATATATATATATATATATATATATATATATGTTGAGCATATATCACAAATACACGTGAGCCACTAAATGTTTCTAATCTCTCAGTGGGGTTCGAACCGCCGACCGTCAGGACGATAGCCGACGCTTTAATCAACTACACCACGGCAGTCTAAAAGACACTCAACCCTCTATCCTATTTATGTTAAGGAGAAGGGAAATCCACTAGGCGAATATATTTCAATTCATACCTAGTCGTAGGATCCGTATTCCAGAATACCATACAAGGATTTCTGAATGTCCCGACGCAACTCGGGCCGAAATTGATTTCATTTAATTCTAACCCACCAAGCATGAGAGTTACAAATATTGAGTATATATCACAAATACACGTAAAGCGTCGGCTATCGTCCTGACGGTCGGCGGTTCGAACCCCACTGAGAGATTAGAAACATTTAGTGGCTCACGTGTATTTGTGATATATGCTCAACATATATATATATATATATATATATATATATATATATATATATATATATATATATACCGTATATATATATATATTTATTTATGTATCTACATATTTATTCACATATTCAGTAGCTCTGGAACTCTCTCCCAGAATCAGTCTTTCCCTCTTCCTATAACTTAAATTGCTTCAAACTCCGTGTGTCCAGGCATTTTGGCTCGAACGTCCCTTGGTTTTGGCCCTGTCACTCTTTCAACTATGGGGGAGGCAGTTCTGCCTTTTGCCTCCCTCAATCACATAGAAAAAAAAATATATATATACAGTATATACCGGTACTGTAAATTATATACAGTATATATATATATATATATATATATATATATATATATATATATATATACAGTATATATATAAAGGTATATATATATATATATATTGTAATTATTGTTTATTCAGAAATTTTCTATGCCTTCAGTTTTAATTAATTTTAAAACACGCATTCGTTCCATTAAAGGCTTCTTGATGTCTTTCACCCATGGCTTTGAATACCTCTTACCTCGGGGCATGAATATTCTGAACCCACCAAGTCCTCATTTGTGGTCATTCAGCCTCTCAACTCGCCCCAGCCTTGGCAGAGACCTTATAATTATAACTTATTACGCCAGACCGACATGTTGGAGTGACAGGCCCAGAGGAGAAGGAGAAGGTGGTGGGTGTGATGGTGGTGGTGGGTGTGATGGTGGTGGTGGTGGTGGTGGTGGGTGTGATGGTGGTAGTGGTGGTGGTGGGTGTGATGGTGGTAGTGGTGGTGGTGGGTGTGATGGTGGTAGTGGTGGTGGTGGGTGTGATGGTGGTAGTGGTGGTGGTGGGTGTGATGGTGGTGGTGGTGGTGGTGGTGGTGGTGGGTGTGATGGTGGTAGTGGTGGTGGTGGGTGTGATGGTGGTAGTGTTGGTGGTGGTGGTGGTGGTGGTGGGTGTGATGGTGGTAGTGGTGGTGGTGGGTGTGATGGTGGTGGTGGTGGTGGGTGTGATGGTGGTAGTGGTGGTGGTGGGTGTGATGGTGGTGGTGGTGGTGGGTGTAATGGTGGTGGTGGTGGTGGTGGTGGTGGTGGTGGGTGTGATGGTGGTAGTGGTGGTGGTGGGTGTGATGGTGGTGGTGGTGGTGGTGGTGGGTGTGATGGTGGTAGTGGTGGTGGTGGGTGTGATGGTGGTGGTGGTGGTGGTGGTGGGTGTGATGGTGGTAGTGGTGGTGGTGGGTGTGGTGGTGGTGGTGGTTGTGGGTGTGGTGGTTGGTGGTGGTGGTGGGTGTGATGGTGGTAGTGGTGGTGGTGGGTGTGATGGTGGTGGTGGTGGTGGTGGGTGTGATGGTGGTAGTGGTGGTGGTGGGTGTGATGGTGGTAGTGGTGGTGGTGGGTGTGATGGTGGTAGTTGTGGTAGTGGTGTGATGGTGGTAGTGGTGTGATGGTGGTAGTTGTGCTAGTGGTGTGATGGTGGTAGTTGTGGTGGTGGGTGTGATGGTGGTGTGTGTGGTGGGTGGTGGTAGTGTGTGGTGGATGTGGTGGTGGGTGTGATGGTGGGTGTGATGGTGGTGGTGATGGTGGTAGTGGTGGTGGTAGTGGGTGTGATGGTGGTAATGGTGGTGGTGGGTGTGATGGTGGTAGTGGTGGTGGTGTGGTGGTTGGGTGGTAGTGGTGGTGGTGGGTGTGATGGTGGTAGTGGTGGTGGTGGGTGTGATGGTGGTAGTGGTGGTGGTGGGTGTGATGGTGGTGGTGGTGGTAGTGGTGGTGGTGGGTGTGATGGTGGTAGTGGTGGTGGTGGGTGTGATCAAAGTATATAGACACTAACAAGTAAACCTACCAAAACAATATTGGAACCTGTGACGTCACGAGCCTAGCTCCACGCTTGCTACCTCCTTATTTACTAACGGTGGTTCTGGTAAAATCAAAGCATATGGAATACTGGTATATACTGTTTTGTAACTATGGTTTTAATGAGTTGATAAAAGACTAAACAACTTAATTCTAGTATATAACTGGTCCTAATGTGTTCATATATATCGATAATGTTGGTGTTAATGAAGCCTTTCTCAGCATCTTCTGGGCTTCTGTTACATATATTATCGAAATATAACTTCTGAAGTAGTTTTTACATTATGCTATCATAAGTAGGGATATTACATAAATAATTGAGTTCATATGAGTATGCAGTTTACCCCTATATTACTGCAATTTTTCAATAAATATGGTCAAAATACCGAGAGGGGAAAAATACACTCGGTAATCATATTATTTTCCTTATTTACACTTGAGTAAGAGTCCCGATACTCTGGTAAGCAATCTTGCGCAGGTTTATGTGTGTATGTATGGTTTCAATTATGTACTGGAACCAACTTCACTTGTGTCATTGCTGTTAAACATACATTACTTTACACAGAAAATCCTTTCCTCCATCTTCCTTAGCCGTAGATAATAAAGTTTTCTTTGGATAATTTAGTAAAGAAAACCGAAAATGTATAATTTTAGGACTGACTATAATAGTTCACCATTATTTTCGGTATAAATTAATAATGATAGGTCTTAGTTGATGTTGTTTTTACTTTGAAATATTTGTTTTATATTTATATAAGCATACAATTAACAAAATGTCTCCAAAATAAATTAACAGTGAAAACAAAAAGTACATTTTAGAACGTTTCTCATTGTATTCGTCTGCGCTGGGAAAGAGGCTTTGGCCGCAGCCGCCATGCCCCTACATTTGCGCCTGATCACACTTGTATTTTGAAGTGCTTTACTTAATTTGATTGTAATAACTAACCTAATCAGCTGAACCTAACCTATTGCAATACAATTCAGTACAAAATAAGTAAAAGTACATCGAAATACAATCATGATTAAGTACGAATGTAGAGGCATAGTGGCTACGGCTAAGGTCTCCCGCTCCCCACTTCTACAGTAATAATATTCCAGATTTTGGAGCGAAATATGTTGCTGGTTATGAAAACGTGACAATAAGAGGATGCAGAGACATATTAGTTTTTTAAGTTTTCATAAAGTATCGAGGAATCAGCTGCTAAATGATTTAATTTGCCATCAGGTAAAAATAACCCTAAGCTATAGCCTCAGATGCTCGGTGTGTGACGTCACCAATTTACAAGACTTACACAGTTCGGCGCCCTTCAAGAAATTCGAGTATACAGTAGGTTTACTTGTTAGTGTCTATATACTTTGGGTGTGATGGTGGTGGTGGTCCTCTTAGATGTGGAGTGTGGTGTGGTGGTATTAGAGATGAAGTCAGGAGTGGTAAAGTTGAATGGAGGCGGGATGCAGAGTTACACGAGCGATTATTCAGAAGCTACCAGACCACAATTGCCTGAACAAAAATGCCAGAAAAAGCTCTTGTGTGACTTAAAGAGACATGCACTATACCACCGTGTGCAATGCCTCTGCCTCCTTCTCTGTCATCTTTGTTATCCGGTCCAACTTTGGATCGGTACACGTGTGGGTTGTGTATCATTCCTGCCCTCCACGGTGTGTTGTGTCTGCCACTACCCACAACTGTCACTCTTAGTCCGGTGCGCAGGTCAGTGACGTTATGCGGCTCTTTCCAGATGGAAATTGGGGTATTAATACCCAAGAGTGATATCCTTAGGTGTTATGAATATGAAAGAAAATGGAGAGTAGAAGGTAAACAAAAATAATCTCATGTTCAATAATCCTGTATGTTTACATTTGTATTATTATTGCCAATTATTATTATTATTATTATTATTATTATTATTATTATTATTATTATTATTATTATTATTATCAGTATTATTACGTGCATTTCTGCATCTCTCATGTTCCAATCTTTCTTATACTTAGGTAAAAGTATTTCAATTACATGCATTATATAGGCTATTTATGTTAAGCGTATTCTTCAAGTTAACGAAATCGAGCCACTTTAATTTCAGTTTCACACACATTCACAAATATGTAAGTCCGATATACGGTACATTGTATATAATTATGTACATGTATACATTATTTATATACTGTATTATTAGTGGCTGTAATAGTAGGCCTAGTATAATTGTGTATGTCTATATCGCGTTTATGAAGTCTGCACTTCAAAAATTGACAGCTGCATCCGGCTTACACACACAAAGATTTAAGTCAGAAATATATATATATATATATATATATATATATATATGAACGTGTCATGATCCTCACTGTGTTAAATAATATATCATGTGTGTCTGTATGTGGTGTATACAAGTGACACCATTGGGTTCTGTCACTACCCTTTAGGTCGAGCTAGTGACCTCAATGGTGTGGCCTGGTTTGCCCTCTCTCTCTCTCTCTCTCTCTCTCTCTCTCTCTCTCTCTCTCTCTCTCTCTCTCTCACTCTCTCTATGCCACGGACATTAGTTCCAGGGCAGTAGTTCCCTTTCCAATGTTCCCTTACCCACTCTAAACCACTGTTTGGACACTTGATCCTCAGTGTTTTGGAGGACAAGCAGCGTAGAAGGGTCACTAGACCTATTGTTGCTTGATTTCCTTTGTACTCCTTTGTACTCACTCACTTACTCACTCTCACTCTCTCACACACACACACACATTCTCACACTCACCCACACACACACACTCACTCTCTCTCACACACACATTATATACCAAATCCCTGTCTGCTGTAACTCTATTATCTTGCACTTGGTAATACAGTGAAACATAATACACACTTCTGGATTTCCAGCCACCTCGCCCGCTCATAATACCCACTGTAGTAAATTGGCCAAGGGTCGAGTTTATATTTGGCAACTCCGTTCTGATCCTTTGTACAGTTACTTATACAAATTCGTGGACCCCTATGTTTTTCTTTACACAATTATTACTACTTGGATTGATTTTTGGATGGAACTTGCTTTTCAATAAATAGTATATATATATATTGTTCTAGCTGAAATCTAGAACATCGTAGGTATTAATTCGTTTCCAGATATATACCTCAATAATTAGAAATAGGTAAGGTCCACAAATGTTTATGAGTAACCTTACACATAGCAACCCGTACAGTATCACGATGTTTGTGACGTAGAAGACACAGTTTGTATGTTGTTAGTTTATGTGTGTGGGTCTGTATGCGTGTTGGAATAGATTAATAGATAGATAGATCGAGAGAGAGAGAGAGAGAGAGAGAGAGAGAGAGAGAGAGAGAGAGAGAGAGAGAGAGAGAGAGAGAGAGAGAGAGAGAGAGAGAGAGAGAGAGAGAGAGAGAGAGAGAGAGAGAGAGTTAGAGTGAGAGAGTGTAAGGAATGCCAAGTTTGTACAGTATGCTTGGTATAGCACAATTATAAATACCTAACTATTAATTCGTAAGGGTCAATGATTGAACGAAGTGTATGCTAGGGGTAGGTTATAACTAAGTTTTCTTTAACCTTATTAAGCAAGCATAATTCTAGTGATCCTGTTGCATACGTTCATATACCAGAGTAATTATTGAATATTAAGTTAGTTTCACCAGTTTCACATTTGTTATATAAATGTAATTTCTAGTTAATATTTTAGTCTTGATACTGCACTGCGGAATTTAAGTTAATATATTGACTCTGCCTGCACTTTATATGTGTTTAATGTTATGTATACTATGCTTAGCAAACTGAATATTGTAACATTGTATAATTGTTTAAATTGTTTTTGTTCTGATTTTAACATATAATCAGCAAAGATTAAGGACATTGAAAAGCATAATGGAAACTTTCCAAACAACCTCTCTTATCCAACGAAATTATGCAACTCATTCTTTTTACTGGCATTTGATTATATTTAAATAAAGTGCGTTTTGATCAACAAATAAATTGTGTGACCTGATACAAGCCACTATAATAATAAAGGACTTTAAGGGGAGATGGTTCACTTTTTGGGCGATTTTTGCATGTATTCATTTTTTTTTCTAGTTTCCTCCCTAGACCTCCATCAAATTAAAAACAAACGTCCATTAGATCCCCTTTCTAGATTAATTTGTAAATTTTTCGGTAGAAATATTTCTCGGCCGAAGGCCGATTCTTACAACATTACAGGCTCACTATTGTTCGCCAGGGGAAAAATTGACACCTAAATAGCACGAAAGGTCTAATATTGACGAAGAAATGGGGCGAAAGGTCTTAAAATCGACTAACTAATGGGGCAAACATCTTAACATCTGAAAACTAATGAGGCTAAACATGAAGGAGAAAGTGGTCCAGAAAACCGGGCCATATCCCCTTAAAAGTAACGAAAACAAACTCGGGAGAAAGGGAATGTAATTTTTGTGTTGTGTTATTTATTTCGTAGTATTGTGTCGCCAAATATTCATTGCGTTATTTCCACTAGGTGATTTTTACGAGTTCTTTTGTCTTTTCATTGTGCTGTTCCTGTTTTGGTTTGTGAGTTCTACATTCTAATTTATTACAAAGAAACAAATGAAAGAGGTGAGTAGAGTAGAATGTTGAAGAAAAATACAAAAAGGAAAAGTAATGTCACGGATGTTAAAAATACATCCAATCATTCCCGGGGCGGTAAAGAATGTGTATCGTCCACTGTTATACATACACAACCACACACACACACACACACACACACACACACACACACACACACACACACACACACACACACACACACACACACACACACACACACACACACACACACACACACACACACACACACACACACACGCGCGCGCGAGAGAGAAAGAAGATGGGAAGTGGGGCGATATAAGGGGACCCTCCGTTATAATGAGGAAATAAGGACACAAAGTTTGGCTGTGCCCCAGTTACAAGTTCTGGGAATCTGGGTTATGTGTTCACCAGATTCTATATAGCAATATAGATAGGCAAACATGCGCATATAATTAGTTTGTATTGCTATCAAACCATCAATGTATATGTATTAAGTATCGCAATCAAACTATATATGCATCTGTGTCTATTTGGATTTCTCTATTTAATAATGTAGCTAGGCATGAGTATAATTATACAGTATATTTAATATATATTTCAATCAAATTATCTATGTATCGGTCTGCATATTTATATTTATCTATATACCGGTATCAATGTTGTTAGGCAAGAATACATATATTTATTTTGTATATCTATCAAACTATGAAACTGTGCTTGTATTTATATTTCTCTATATGTCAATATAGGTTGACAAGAATGCATATATTTACTTTGTATATCTATCAAACTATGTATCTGTCTGTGTATTTGTATTTACTTCTGTCAGTCTGTTTGTTCGCCTGTCATATATTATTTGATCGACAAAGAGAAACAATGACAGAGCAATAATAATGTACATAATTAAGTGATTGATTAAGTGCATGGGACTCTTTGATTAAAATGCAACAGTGGCATAGTGCCTCAAATAATATTGGAGCAGAAGTGAGAGCACCTAGATATATGAAAAGGCAATGCAAAGTGAACATTGTGATTTGAACATCGATCAGTTTACAGATAGTTATTGTTTTTAATATACTTTTATAGGTATATAACAACAATGAGTAAAATAGCATGAAAATAAAATAAGTAGTGAACCGGTGAATGAATGTTGATAACCTCTCTTTTATTCAAACAAAGCATTGCTAAGGTGAAAAATACATTTGGAATAATGGCCCTGGAAATTAACCACTGGCGAGTTTCAGGCTATAAGAAAGTTGGAGCCGTAAACATAGATATTTTAACAAATGTAATAATAATGTAGGACTGATGGATAGGAAGTATGTTTGCATTAGATGCTATGTATTTAAAAAGCAATACAATCATATTTTAGCTGATAGTTCTGCTAAATATCGATGTCTATACCTCTAACCTCCTTTTAGAATGAAACGCGCAAGTGGTCAATGGTTTTAGCTGTGACTGGGGTGCGTGTTTGATGGAGGGTTGGGGGTAGGGGGCGGAATGGAGGGGGTACAGAAGGGGTTTAGGGAGGGAGGGTGAGGACTGCTGACGAAGGAGGTAGTTGGGGGTGAAGTTACCTGGGGACCACTTAGGCTGTGGGGGAAGGGAAGGGGGGAGGAGACTTTTAGCAACAGTGGGAAGTCTTGTATAGTGGCGGTGGAGAGAGAGAGAGAGAGAGAGAGAGAGAGAGAGAGCCGGTGCTTTATATTACTGTGTAGTGCCGATGGATGGGACTCGTCAGCTTCGGTCGGCAACCTGTCTAGGGGAGTAAACCTTATACAAATCCTTACTGTTCAATTAAGGATGAAGCAGGTTAGTGGATGGATTAGCTACCCACCACTACTGAATAATAGTGCTAAAAAGGTACATAGAGGGCCTTGGAGTCGGACGGACCCTAAGTTGGGTGGTCAATCCTGTAAGTCCTTCAAGAAACTGGCACGGGTTGTCATCACGGGGGACGGGTCCGCTTGGGGGTATTTTGTATATGGCCACCCTCATAAAATGGAACAAGACGTCTGGCAATAGATAGATAGATAGATATATTGGTTGATTGATTGATTGATTGATTGATTGGTTGATTGATTGATTGATTGATTGATTGATTGATTGATTGATTGAGAGATAGATAGATAGATAGATAGATAGATAGATGGATAGATGGATAGTTAGTTAGTTAGTTAGTTAGTTAGTTAATTAGTTAGTTAGTTAGTTGTTGTTGTTGTTATTGTTGTTCCCCAAGCTGCCTGGCCGAACAGCCCCAAGGCCCCGAGCAAGGTCAAGGCCATAACCGAGCGCCCCCACAGAACCCTCCCCGCCGACCACAATAAAGCCTGGGTGACCGAAGCCACTCATGGCGGGGAGCTGAGGAGGGTGCAGAAACGCCCGGGAAACCAAAGCCCCACACAGGGCCCTGTGCCCCTCAGCAATTATGAATAGAAAGTTGAGGGGCAAAGGAAAAATGTGACGCTTTGGCTTCCAAGCTTGGTAGATTGGGAGGTCAATCCACGGAAGAGACGCCGTCACTTGAGATCTAGAAAATATATAAGTAAAAGGAACAGTCAGAGTAAGCTATGGGTATGGCAGAGATCGCTCAATTCTCACTCTGATAGGCCAGCCCATCACCATTAGTTAGTTAGTTAGATACATAGCTAGCTAGTGCATGTGGGTTAGGTCGTGTCATGAGCGTGTGGTTGTGGTTGACGTGAGATAGATAGATACTGTAGATAGATAGATAGTGCATGTTAGGTCGTGTCATGTGCGTGTGGTTGTGGTTGACGTGAGATAGATAGATAGATAGATAGATAGATAGATAGATAGATAGATAGATAGATAGATAGATAGATAGATAGATAGATAGATAGATAGATAGATAGATAGATAGATAAATAGATACTGCATGTGGGTTAGGTCGTGTCATGTGCGTGTGGTTGTGGTTGACGTGAGATAGATAGATAGATAGATAGATAAATAGATAGTGCATGTGGGTTAGGTCGTGTCATGTGCGTGTGGTTGTGGTTGACGTGTGAATGTGTCGTGTTTTGGACGGTCCAAAGGAGTACAAAGGAAATCAAGCAACAACAGATCTAGTGACCCTTCTAGGCTGCTTGTCCTCCAAAACACTGAGGATCAAGTGTCCAAACAGTGGTTTAGAGTGGGTAAGGGAACATTGGAAAGGGAACTACTGCCCTGGAACTAATGTCCGTGGCAGGACTAGGAAGTTAGTAGGGGACATATGGGTTAGTAACGGAGGGGAGGATAAAATAAAGTTATTCATTTACAAACGCAAGTCAGTCGTGGGTTTGATGCGAGATATTTGTCTAAGCGGAGTTTAAATGAATCAACGGTGCTGCAGTCTATAACGTCTCGGGGAAGCCCATTCCACAAGTTGACAACTCGATTGAAGAAGAAATTCTTAGATTCGTGTGAGTTAAAAGATTTACCAATAATTTTGCAACCGTTTCCCCGCGTGTTATTAGATTGGTCGATAGTGAAGTACTTACTACAGTTCATATTGTCGATGCCTTTGATGATTTTGAACACTTGAATTAAGTCACCTCTTAATCTGCGCTGGGTTAAAGGAAATAGATTTAATTCTCTAAGACGCTCTTCGTATGGTTTGTTCTTTAGGCTAGGTATCATTTTGGTAACTCTACGTTGAACTCGTTCTAGCTTGTTTATGTCTTTTTGGTAATAAGGGCACCAGCATTGAACGCAGTATTCCAGAAGAGGGCGGACTAAGGAATTGTAAAGGGTTAGGATAACGTCTTTGGATTTATGCTCAAATGACCTGCCTATGAAGCCAATTATTTTGTTTGTCTTCTTAACAACTTCTGAACATTGTTGACTCGGTTTTAGGTTACTCGATATTGTTACTCCCAGATCGGTTTCTCTGTTTACATTCTTAAGCTGAGTGCCATTCATCGAATAGTTTGCTTTCTCATTTAGGTATCCGATATGTAGTACTTTACATTTATCCGCATTGAAACTCATTTGCCAAATTTGGGCCCAATGTGACAATTTATCTAGATTGTGTTGCATATCGTCAACTTGATCTTTTGAGAGTACGCTATTTGCAATTTTTGTATCGTCAGCAAATTTTGAGATTGTACAGGTGAGACCCTCATCTATGTCGTTGATGTAAATTAGAAAGAGAATTGGTCCTAGTACCGATCCCTTGGGTACCCCGCTACTTACATTGGTCCATTTAGATGCCTTACCGTTTATGACTACTCTTTGCTTTCTGTCGCTGAGCCAATTTTCTATCAATTTCAACACACCGTCTTGTATTCCATGCGCTTTTAGTTTTAGTAGTAAACGTTTGTGGGGAACTTTGTCAAAGGCCTTTTGAAAATCAAGGTATATAATATCTACAGCTTTACTCTCATCGTAGAGGTTGAGGATATCGTGGAAGAAGTCTAAGAGGTTTGTTAAACAGGAACGTTTTTTACGAAAGCCGTGTTGAGTATCTTTAAGTATGTTATTTTCCTCTAAGTGATTTACGAGTCTGTCTCTTATGACCGTTTCTAGCATTTTACATACAACTGAGGTTAAGCTAATTGGACGATAGTTACTGGGTAGGGATTTGCTGCCTTTTTTGAATATCGGTGTTACGTTGGCTATCTTCCACTGATCAGGCATAGTTCCAGACTGCAAGGATTTATTGAATAGTAATGTCAGTGGTTTGGAGAGCTCATCCTTAGCTTCCTTTAGAACTCTAGGCGAGATTGTATCAGGTCCAGGCGTTTTATTACGGTCGAGGATTGCATGCGACTAACATTGGAATATACGTATAATTGCCTCTTGACATTATTGGATTGACAGAAATAAGTGACTTGTCTCTTTAAGGGGGTAGTACTCGCTTTTTCCGGACCCCCTTCTCCCTCATGTTTAGCATATTAGTTTTGAGATTTTAAGCCGTTCGTTCCGTTAGTTTGGCGATTTTAACACCTTTAGCTCCATTTCGTTGACAAATTTAAGACCTATCATGCCATTTAGGTGTCGTTTTTTTCCTGGCGAGCGAAAGCGAGCCTGACAAATTTAAAAACAAATCTTGAGGGGTGGTCTAGGGGGTGCTTTTCTATGTTTGAGGAAGGTCTAGCCAGGAAGCTAAAAAATACATGAATACATGAATTAATAGTCCAAAAACAACAGCCAGTAGCCCCTTAACCCTCTGAAGATACGATGACGCTTTTATTTTCCGGTTATTTGGCAATTATTAGACGATTTTATTCAGATTAGGAAATTTATATGGAAGTCAGAGGGTTAAATGAGATAGTCTTTACCCTTATAATTCCCACAGATCCTTCCTAAGCTGTATACAAACTCATCATGATCCTCAAGGGGTTAAAATCAACACAGCGGAGTAAATGCAATACTGGAAATATAAATGCAACACATGATAGGTTAAAACAAATCACTGTAAGAAATGCCAAATTTAACACAAGATACATGTATTTAACGCAGATAACATTGACTTAAATTGCTTCAAACTTCGTGTGTCCAGGCATTTTGGCTCGAACGTCCCTTGATTTTGGCCCTGTCACTCTTTCAACTCTGGGGGAGGCACTCGATACAAGCAGTTCTGCCTTTTGTCTCCCTCACTCACATAGAACAAAAATATATGCAACACAAACAAGTATATGAAACACAAGGGACGTAAGTGCCGTACCGTACATAAAATCGTAGAAAACTGTTGATATAAATTCACCAAAACATAATTATGCCAATGATTACACGCCAAAGATTAAATTAGTTTAGCTGGAACTCATTTACCTGTCAAACTATCCAAGCTCATAATACATAAAAGGTGCTATCAATATTCCTGTGCCTAATTATGCAACCTATCAGCATACCACATGGAGGTGCAGCTGACAGGTACGAAAGGTGAGGGGCCTGGGGGAATGGAATACCCCCCCCCCCACCCTTACACAAACACACACACAATTGACCGGTAGTTGAATACACACACAAGTACACAATATTTTCTCTCACACACTCACTCTCATTTCTCTCTCTCCCTCTCTCTTTCACACACACACACACACACACATTACCCGGTAGTCATAAGTTACCAAAGAAATACGGCAGCAATTAGGCCCAACGTTTTCACGATAGATCTGTCAGGCGAAACGTTCATGGCAGGGAAAGGTGGGTGGGAGAGATATACTTACACACGCACACACTAGCTTACATACACACTCTTTGTCACTCTCTATCACACACACACACACACACACACTCACTCTCTCTCTCTCTCTCTCTCACTGCCACCACCACATGACATCTCTCGATCCTCTAATTTTCACAAATTTGTTCACCTTCCCATTTGTCGGTCATTCCTCTCCCTTGCACATCTTCTATTTCCTCTAATGCTCTATTCATCTTCTTGCATCATATATATTTTTCCTAGCCAACATTATCGTCATACAGCCACGGAGTATATTTATTTGTATAGCATTCACTCTCTCCTTTGTATTCGCTTACGCAGATTTTGAACCATTTTCTGAACGCAATATGATATTTATATCATATTGCTTATATCATAATATAGGCTAACCTATATTTCAGGATTCCTTGGAAATCACACTCTCATTACATTTTTCATTTGGTTTTCCGCAATTCATCTCCTTCCGCTGCTTCCTCATTCCCTTTACAGCTATATCGTTGATTAATATTATATAATAGTTTTATATTCTTAGCCTCCCCGTTTTCGCTTGTCCTCAGATATATATATATATATATATATATATTAACAGACATCATGTTAGTTAATAAGTATATTAATGCCTCTTAATTTTACTATGAACGTGAATGTAACACGGTAGGTTAATACCAAAACATATTAGTAGTGTGACGGCTACTTTATGAACTAAGGAAATTACATAATTTCCTTGCGAAAAGAGAGTGAGTAAGGAAAAAAAAGTTATGGAGAGAGAGAGAGAGAGAGAGAGAGAGAGAGAGAGAGAGAGAGAGAGAGCATGCACGTTTTTTGTTTTTTTTAGATTTTTCACTTAAGATTTATTTCAGGACCCCCTTCTCCCTCATGTTCAGGCCCATTAGTTATGCTATTTTAAGACGTTAACCCCATTAGTTAGGCGATTTTAAGACCTTTTCTGCCATTTAGGTGTCGACATTTTTTCTGCCGAGTAGGCCTAATAGTACAAAGGAGTACAAAGGAGTACAAAGGAGTACAAAGGAAATCAAGCAACAACATATCTAGTGACCCTTCTAGGCTGCTTGTCCTCCAAAACACTGAGGATCAAGTGTCCAAACAGTGGTTTAGAGTGGGTAAGGGAAGATTGGAAAGGGAACTACTGCCCTGCCACTAACGTGGCAGGACTAGGAAGTTAGTAGGGGACATATGGGTTAGTAACTGAGGGGAGGATAAAATAAAGTTATTAATTTACAAACGCAGTCAGTCGCGGGTTTGATGCGAGATATTTGTCTAGGCGGAATTTAAATGAATCAACGGTGCTGCAGTCTATAACGTTTCGGGGAAGCCCATTCCACAAGTTGACAACTCGATTGAAGAAGAAATTCTTAGATTCGTGTGAGTTAAAAGATTTACCAATAATTTTGCAACCGTTTCCCCGCGTGTAATTAGATTGGTCGATAGTGAAGTACTTACTACAGTTCATATTGTCGATGCCTTTGATGATTTTGAACACTTGAATTAAGTCACCTCTTAATCTGCGCTGGGTTAAAGGAAATAGATTTAATTATCTAAGACGCTCTTGCTCTTCGTATGGTTTGTTCTTTAGGCTAGGTATCATTTTGGTAACTCTACGTTGAACTCGTTCTAGCTTGTTTATGTCTTTTTGGTAATAAGGGCACCAGCATTGAACGCAGTATTCCAGAAGAGGGCGGACTAAGGAATTGTAAAGGGTTAGGATTACGTCTTTGGATTTATGCTCAAATGATCTGCCTATAAAGCCAATTATTTTGTTTGCCTTCTTAACAACTTCTGAACATTGTTGACTCGGTTTTAGGTTACTTGATATTGTTACTCCCAGATCGGTTTCTCTGTTTACATTCTTAAGCTGAGTGCCATTCATCGAATAGTTTGCTTTCTCATTTAGGTATCCGATATGTAGTACTTTACATTTATCCGCATTGAAACTCATTTGCCAAATTTGGGCCCAATGTGACAATTTATCTAGATTGTGTTGCATATCGTCAACTTGATCTTTTGAGAGTACGCTATTTGCAATTTTTGTATCGTCAGCAAATTTTGAGATTGTACAGGTGAGACCCTCATCTATGTCGTTGATGTAAATTAGAAAGAGAATTGGTCCTAGTACCGATCCCTTGGGTACCCCGCTACTTACATTGGTCCATTTAGATGCCTTACCGTTTATGACTACTCTTTGCTTTCTGTCGCTGAGCCAATTTTCTATCCATTTCAACACACCGTCTTGTATTCCATGCGCTTTTAGTTTTAGCAGTAAACGTTTGTGGGGAACTTTGTCAAAGGCCTTTTGAAAATCAAGGTATATAATATCTACAGCTTTACTCTCATCGTAGAGGTTGAGGATATCGTGGAAGAAGTCTAAGAGGTTTGTTAAACAGGAACGTTTTTTACGAAAGCCGTGTTGAGTATCTTTAAGTATGTTATTTTCCTCTAAGTGATTTACGAGTCTGTCTCTTATGACCGTTTCTAGCATTTTACATACAACTGAGGTTAAGCTAATTGGACGATAGTTACGGGGTAGGGATTTGCTGCCTTTTTTGAATATCGGTGTTACGTTGGCTATCTTCCACTGATCAGGCATAGTTCCAGACTGCAAGGATTTATTGAATAGTAATGTCAGTGGTTTGGAGAGCTCATCCTTAGCTTCCTTTAGAACTCTAGGCGAGATTGTATCAGGTCCTGGCGTTTTATTTACCTTGAGTTTATCTAAACAATTCAATACTTCTCTCTCTGTAACGGTGATATTGCTTAGAACATCTGAATTATCAATCTGAATCGGCGATGGTGTAGGGATATCACTGAGGTCTTCTGTTGTAAAAACTGATGCAAAGAAGGTATTGAGGGCATTACTCATTTGTACTTCGTCTTTGGTGTATTCTCCATTTTCATCGACTAACGGTCCAATAGTTGAAGTAACTACTTTTTTCTTTCTGATATAACTATAGAATTCTTTCGGGTTTGTTTTACTTTGATTCGCAATATGTAACTCTAGGGTCTTTTTACTTTGCTTAATTAACTTTTTGGCTTTGCGTCGTAGCTCTACAAATTTCACCCGTTCTTCGTCATTTTGTGAGGATTTTAATCTATCATTAGCAAATTTTTTAGCAAGCAGGCAGTTTGAAATATCTTTATTCCACCATTTGGGCTTATTATTATGGCCTGGACGCCGTATTTTCGATGGTATGCAGTCTTGCACTGCTTTTAGGTAAGTGGTTTCGAATAACTTCCAAGATGTATTTATGTCATTATTGTTAATTAAAAAGCTCCAGTCAGTTTCTTTAAACATAGATCTAAGTTTATGAAAGTTTGCTTTCTTGAAATTAGGGACTTTTTCGATGCTACTATTTGGTTCGCTACTAGTAAAGTTTAAAGTGAAAGTTATCGTACGATGGTCGCTGTTACTGAATTCATCACCAACATTCAAATTCTCTATTAATTCTTCTTTTGTTGCAAGTACAATGTCAAGAACGTTATTACCACGGGTCGGTGTTCGAACAAATTGATAAAGCGAACTCTCTTGCAAGTTCGTATACAAGTCATGTCCGGAGTGTGAAGTAAGAGTATCGCCCCACTTGGTCACAGGTAAATTAAAGTCGCCAAAAAATACGGTATCTTGTGAGTTACTTACATCTGCAATTTGTTCATAAATTTCTCGGTCAGTTTGCACTGATTGAGCTGGAGGTCTGTATATTAATGCAAGTATTATTTTTGTACCTTTATTATTCTTTATTAGCACAAAAGATGTGTCGACGTTCACAATTTGAGGTTTTGACAAGAGGGTCGGGTTAAGACTTTCTTTGATATAAAATAAAACGCCACCTCCATTTTTATTTATTCGGCTTTTCTCAAACATTACATAACCGGGAAATGAATACTCTGCTAAAAAGTCTCTATCTACTGTATTGAGCCAAGATTCTGTTATACCAATCACATCATAATTTTCAGTAAACACTAGTTCCTCTAAATCTGAAAATTTATTGCGTATGCTACGAGCGTTTGCATAGAAAACCTTTAAAGTTGCGGTTTTAGAACTCACAAAACGTTCTTTAATCAAATTTTGGGTTCTGATCTGATCTACATTTACATTCATGGCTGACATCGGTCCTCGGTCGTTATCCCTGGCGGTTTTGAATTTGGGTCGTGTTGGTGGAGCTTTATCCAAATTCGCGGTTCTTGACAGATTAGCATTTAATTCCTTCGCAGGTTGCTGCCCTCGCTGTCTTCGGTCCTCCTTCCTGGTTGTCCTGTGCTGAGTCGATTTCTTCTCCGAAAATCCTTCACCGCATCGTTGAGAAGACGCCCAAAACGTGCTGCTCCCACCTGGTTCAGATGAACTCCATCGTCCGAAAACAAATAGTCATCGTAGTAGAAATTGTCCCAGGTGTCGACGAATCCCACGTTTTCCTTCCTGCAGAGGTTTGCTAGACAACGATTTGTGCTGGTGGCTATGTTGTAAAATCGGCTCTCTACACCAAGCCGGGGGACGATTCCTGAGACGATGATCCTTGATGACTTCTCCTTAAACGACTTGATCAGCTGCTGGTACTTTAAAAGCAAATCTTCCGACCGGGTTCGCTGTACATCGTTGGATCCAACGTGGATGACGTACATTGTATTAGCAGGGGCCAGCTTAGATACTTCGTCAACTGCAGCAACTACGTCGTCCACACCACCACCAGGGATACAAAAACGCTTCCTGGTCTTAGGTGCTCTGGCGCAAAACTCTGTGAGCTGACCACGTATCATCGAGTCTCCCACGAGCCGGACTTCTTCTATTTCCGCTTCGTCATCTGAGTCTGCGAGTATCTGGAAGCGGTTTTGACACTCAGTAATCGGTATGGGTTTCCTGGTCTTGGGGCAAACGTTGTTCCTCACAACACGGAAGTTGTCTTGAGGGGGAAGAGAGTTACAATTTGTTTCTTGAGTATCGGAACCATCAGATGAAATGGCTACTGCAGGCGTTGAATTGTTGGCAGTTGACGTTGGGGCGTTGGTGGCTGCTGGAGTTGCGGTGACAATTGAAGTTTGTGGTACTCCAACGTTGAGTGTTACAAACTCTTGGAGTGATTCCAGCTTCATGGTGAGGACGTTGATCTTGTTGTAGGGAGCCTGTAATATTGGAGGAACCAGCCTTCGGGCTGAATATTAATATGTCTACCGACAATTGTACAAATTTATCTCGAAGGGGGATCTTGGGGACATTTTAAAAAGCTTGATGGATCTCTTGGGAGGAAACTAAGAAAATATAATAAATAAATATATATATATATATATATATATATATATATATATATATATATATAAGCACAAAAGAGATGAAAAGCAGTGAGAGGTGTGGGGATGAATGTTTTTTTTTTTTTTTTTTTCTTCCAAGCCATTCAACTACCAGCCAACTATCACATTTTGTATTGTTCAGCCTCTCCTACAAGCCATATTCATGAATCTTTGTTTATTTGTTATTTTTATTTGGATGAATGAGAGGTGGGACCGTATAAAGTGTTTCAGTTTTTATGTATTAATTTATTCAAGTTAATATAATCTATTTTTTGCTATCAATTATTGTATATGCATAATAATTGATATTTTTGTTAATCAGTCTGTTGTAAATTTAGCATTTTTTTTATTTTATTATTTTTTAGTTTGTAGAAATATGTTTTAATCCATGCTCTCTCTATCTCCCCATATACCATTTATCATTCTTTCATCCTGCTTTTTCATCCGGATTCGTTCAACCTTTTTTTTTTTCTCTTTTCCGCTTTCTGCTGTGTCTGTCCTTCGGTTAGTTAGTGTATTTACCTTTTTTTTTCTCTTGCCCTTTAATTCTCCCTCGTGTTTTTGTTTTTTGTTTTTTTGCTTATATTGGATTCCTGAACTGATTCAATTGTTCCTTTAATCTAGTATTATATTCATATAATTTTGTTTTGTATTGCGTGCATTCATTCCATTTCAAATTGATCCTCATCATGCTTATCTTCATCACACTTATATGCCTTGGTATATGATTACCGTAGCCTATATGTTTATATTCCATACGTTTCGGTCAAGTACAGCGTCAGTAACCCCTCCTGTACCGGCGACGTCTTTTTGAAATATATTCTAGCTATATTTAGAGGATTTTGTGCAGCTTAAGAAGGACTTGTGGTAGTAAAATGGGTTAAGTGGGATAGTTCGAAGTCTGTTCATTGCTGGAAGCCTTTTTGTAAACTGCATAACATCGTCTAATAGTAACCAGAATGAAGTTAAGAAATAAGAAGGACGGCACTGCTACTGAAAGGATTAATCAGTGTCGTGGTCTTGACTTCCTTCTACAAGACCTCCTCTAACGTCCACATACCCTTCCTAATCTTAATCAAATCGTCTAATAATAGCCAGAAAACATAAAAGAAATGCTTCATCGGAATTTGAAAGGGTTCAAGGAGCCAGGGTGGAGCTTGTTTCTCACTCGAAAGGTAAAAGACGGGTTAGTTTTTTTACCTCCTCCATTAAAGTTAGGCAGTTGAGAGCAGCCAAAAGTTTCCCGAGTTGTCTAATTCTTTGTCCTGACGGTAAAGTCGGTGAATGGAGAGGCTCTGACTGAACTGATAAGGGAACCATTCTACTATCTTGAAACCCCTTCAGTGCGGAGGGTGGTATATTTTGTATTGTTTTAAATATATTTATCCTTTCATTCGACAATTTTATGCAGCTTATGATGGAGTTATAAACATGAGAATAGGAAATAAATTTAATGTAGCTCTCCACAAAACCGTCCTGATATGATTAAAATCTCTTAATGATAGCCAGAATGAAAAGAAGAAAGTCGTCCACTTATTTTATAGGTTAAATGTAGGGTTTCTCAAAAGAACTGTTTTCGTCATTTTTTAGTGACATATTTTTCCCCTGGAACATTTCTGAGATCAGTAGGAAGTAATCTGAAGGTAGGTTTTTAAAAGTAGCTGAACTTCTATACTTCTATATGCTTTCAAGATACGATGACACATTTCTTTTCTGTTTTCTGGCTATTATTAGACAATATTAATTGTATTCAGATTAGGAAGGGTATATGGAAGTTGATGGCTAATTGAGATAGTCTGTACCCTTTTTATTCCCACAGATCCTTCCTAAACTGTATAAAATCGTCTAATGATAGCCAGAATAAACTGGCAAAACGCAGCATAATCCTCAAGGGGTTAACTTATAAAACTTACCTGACCATAAGTGCCGAAGAGAGTTGCAGGAAATAGCGCTCATATACATTTGCCCGCAAACATTGATGGAAAAGAGCTCATGTGACACCAGCTCAAGTAATGTAGGCTATGAGGAACTAATAACTATTTTGTTAACTATTCTTCAGCAGTATCATTATAAACGGTATGCTGGAATAATGTATGCAAATCGAGTAATCTGTTTGCTAATGGGCGGATGGATTTTAATTTACCTCGATGCAAGCGTCATTGTAATAGTACAGTTAATGAGGAAGGGTATAATGCAATCAGGGTATCAAATATTATACTTGGGTTCGAAGGGAGTTCTTTTTGTTCCATCACCACTATCACCATTATCATGATCAGCATCCATACCGGCACCACCACTATCACCATTACCATCACCACTACCACCACCATCACCACCACCACTACCATCACCATTACCATCACCACTACCACCACCACCACCATTAGCATCACCACCATTACGATGCTCCACCCTGCCCTGCAATCTCCGGCCACCAATTTACTACCACTTAACCACTATAACCCCCACCACCACTACATCAACTACCACTTACCACCATAACCTCCACCATTATCCCCACCACCACTACATCAACTACTACGTACAATCGGGGGTATTAAGTGTTGTCATAGATTCCAGTGGTTTTCGCTCAACAAGTGTTATTGGTATCTTTAAAGTTACTGGGAAAAATGCTTATCCCTCAGAGTATTAGTCAGTGTCCGAAACTTTGTGAAATATCTGACAACACGTATTAACCTCGTCTGTACCACCATAACCTCCATCATTATCCCCACCACCACTACATCAACTACCACGTACCACCATAACCTCCACTACATCAACTACCACTTACCAGCATAACCTCCACCATTACCACCACTACATCAACTACCACTTACCACCATAACCTCCACCATTATCCCCACCACCACTACATCAACTACCACGTACCACCATAACCTCCACCATTATCCCCACCACCACTACATCAACTACCACCATAACCTCCACCACCACTACATCAACTACCACGTACCACCATAACCTCCACCAGTATCCCCACCACCACCACAACATCAACTACCACTTACCACCATAACCCTCACAACATCAACTACCACTTACCACCATAACCCCCACCACCACTACATCAACTACCACTTACCACCATAACCTCCACCATTATCCCTACCACCACCACCACAACATCAACTACCACTTACCACCATAACCCCCACCACCACATCAAATACCACTTACCACCATAACCTCCACCTCCACTACATCAACTACCACTTACCACCATAACCCCCACCACCACTACATCAACTACCACGTACCACCATTACCCCCACCACCACTACATCAACTACCACGTACCACCATTACCCCCACCACCACTACATCAACTACCACGTACCACCATAACCTCCACCATTATCCACACCACCACTACATCAACTACCACGTACCACCATAACCTCCACCATTATCCCCACTACCATCACCCCTACCACCATGTTTTATCTTCTCATCTACCACAACCACCACTACAACTACCAGAACAGGACCTGAACACCAATTACCACCTCCAATAACCAGCATCACAATTACACCATATCTCCACCACTATTCCAAACCACCACCATAACTTCACCACTCCTTGCCCATACCACCACCACCACAGTATCTACACTACCATATCTCCACCACTCCTTGTACATTCCACCACCATCACGCTACCTACTCCACTCATACTAACCACCACCACCACCACACACCCCTAACCACTTCCACCACACTATCTCCACCACTACCACTTCTCCACCTAGTCTCCGTTCTTCCCAGATCTGTGTTAACAAAGCAGACTAGACCAACATTCCGGGCCAGGGAACTCGGGAGCTCTCAATCATGGAGGGGATTTTTGGGATGCTAAAACGTTTCACAATGTTGGTAGTCTTTTTGGCGAGAGATATATATATATATATATATATATATATATATATATATATATATATATATATATATATATATATATATATATATATATATATATATATATATATAGAGAGAGAGAGAGAGAGAGAGAGAGAGAGAGAGAGAGAGACTTTGAAAGCGTGAGGGGGGAGTACATTCACTTTCACACAAACAGAAACTAAACAAATTAACTAGGTAGAATAATAATTAGTAGGCTACATATTAAACTAATACGTGGTAGTCTATTTAATTCAATCAATTGCCACAAATACACTAAGTATTTACAATATACAAGTCCATATACAGATCATAACCAAATTGACCACTTGCAAGTTTCAAGCAATAAGGAAGTGGGAGTCATAAACATTGATATAAAATAGTAATACAATAATAATGTAGGTTTTTGATGGATTAAAGGGGTGTTGAATTGGTTTGTGTGTATTTATGAATGTACCAAGACCATATTTTAGGTGGTAATTCAGTTAAATATCGATGTCTACACCTCTTTATAGAACGACACTTGCAAGTGGTCAATTCCAACTAAGCTCTTCCTTGAAATGTTACAATTTGTTGTTGACAATAAACCATTATACCGTTGGACTTTAAGACTCCACCAGGTCACTCACATTGACTATAAGGGGTTTAAACTGTTCGGGAGATTTTTTTTAAGGCGAGATATGTATTTATTACTTCATATATTTATTTAGTTATCATGGTATTTAGCTTCTTCTCAAGACCTCCATCAAGCAAAAAAAAAAGAGAAAAAAAAAAAAAAAAAAAAAGAGAAAAGAAAAGGTAGATTGATTTTTATTTTTATTTTGCCGGGCGAGTTTATTGAGCAATGCCCCCCCATCCTGTGAGGGGACAACCACTAGTAAGGCGATACATACTGCTCAAAGAGCCATTATTCCACTGAAACAACAGCATCGTCGTCTGGTTACATTCATATTTGTGTTTATAAATCAGGTTGGCATTATTCAGATGTGTTATTATAGTTTCCTCATTTAATTGTCACATGGTCTGTATATACGTATCTCAAAAAAAAAAAAAAAAAAAAAAAAAAAAAAAAATGCAAGCAAGCTTGTAGTGACTGAATTATTAATTGACAGGTTGTAAATAATAGCACTACAGAACTAGTGCAATCGTATGAGGAGACTATTCATATTTTCATTACATCAATGGTTATTGAGATCATAGTTAGCTGAATATAATTATTACAAATATACGCAATGGTATAAATCAACATAATACATAATTTAATACAGGCGGACATAATCATGATCCGGTTCGTTGTGCACTGGGAGCTAAGGTGTCTTGTGATCGCCTCGTACCTATACACAACGAACGTATTATAGTCTGCATGGTTGGTATCTAATTGAATATACTTGGTGGGTATTTCAATAATGTCAGGGGGTAAGGAAATGTGATTTGTATATTAGAAGACTGTGATTAACGAGACGTGTAACATGTGGAGGGAGGTGGTAGACAGAGAGGGATCTCGTTGGGGGTGGAAGTTTCGCTCCCAGGAATTTTCGTTCCTGTGGTATTTCAATAATAATAATAAAATCATAATAATAATAAGGGGACAACCACTGGTAAGGCAATACATACTGCTCAAAGAGCCATTATTCTACTGTAATAACAGTATCGTCGTCTGGTGTTATTATAGTTTCTCATTTGATTGCCACATGTGCTGTACAGTATATACGTGCTCATGAAAAAAAAAAAAAAAAAAATGACTGAATTATTAATTGACAGGTAAATAATAGCACTACAAAACTAGTGCAATCATATGAGGAGACCATTCATGTTTTCTTACATCAATGGTTATTGAGATCATAGTTAGCTGAATACAAATATTACATACATGATGTAACTAATATTTCGAACTACATAAATTATTATGCAATAATAGTACCACAAATATATTACAATCATATGAGGGACACTTCACATTCTTCATTACATCAACGGTTATTGAGGTCATAGTTAGCTGAATACAAGTCACATACATAATGTGACTAATATTACCAACTACCGAGGTTATAATGGAATTATAGTAATACAAATATTTTACAAACATGAGTGACATGGTTCAAATTCTTATTACAATAATGGTTATTGAGGGGATAGTTAGCGGAATATGACCAGTGGAGAAGTTTACATGCCGATAGTAATATAATATTTAGTAGGGTGTGTGGTTATGGGAGAGAGGGAGGGGGGTTGTAGGAGGTAGAGGAATGGGTGGGAGAGGAGGAGGGGTAGGGGGGAGGGGGAGGAGGAGGAGGTAAGGTACTCCAGGGAGGAGGAAAGTGTGAGAGGGGAGGTGTGTGTGTGTATGTGTTGGGGAGGGTGGGACATACTACATATAAATAAGTTGTTTAAGGCCAGCGATAGTACTGAAGATAAATATGGTAGGTAAAAAAAAAGGGAAAGTTTGTATTTCAACGCAAGTCTACAGATATCAGCAGTATCGCTTCATCGTACCTGACACAACATATCAATAAGTAAGGAAGGAAACTGTATACATGCAAAGATCAAGATTCAATTATGTTTAGTAGCAAAACAATATTCAGAAGGAAGTCCTCCGAGAGGGATATGAGGTGTACATTTTTCGGTAGAAAAATTTCCCGGCCGAAGGCCAGTTCCTCCTAAATGTCAGGCTCGTTATCGCTCGCCAGGAAAAAATCGACACATATGGCACAAATGGTGTTAAAGTCTCACTGACAAAAACCAAGTGACTTTCCATAAATATATATATAATTGCATACATATAACTCATATTTCATAGTGGTGACGTACACTTTTTCAGTGCCTGTAATGATATAAACATCTATCTATCTATTTACTCTGGTCCATCGAAAATATAATTAAATCTGGAAGTCTTTGGCATGTTTCGTGTGACGTCATCGGGGAGTGATAATGTTATTGTTACTTGTCAAAGTTGTCAAGTTGTCAGTGATTTACACATCTTAGTGACTGACAACACGTGAGAGAGTGTGTTCGTCCATTATTTTCGGTCACTGGTCCTTCATTGAGAGAGTGTGATATCAATCCTTGAATCCCTTTAAGCATCATCATAGGTTTTAACTACAATTAGTGAATATCTAATGTCTAATTATATAATAGTATGTAGCCTATTCAAATGTCTTCCAAGACTGAACCAAGGGTCCAAGAAGAGGGAATGTTTAGCCTATGTTTTTGGATGCTCAAAGTCAACTCGAGATAGAGTATCTGTATTCAAATTCCTCTCAGACTCAAGCCTGGCCAAAGAATGGGAGACTCTAAAAGTAAAGAAAACGCGAATGTGGTCAGGCAGATACTACAAATAGTATTTATATTTATTATTACAGGAATATAAAACACAGTTAATATTAGTTCAGATATACATCACACCAAGTACAGTATGTATATGTGTGTTGTTAAATGGTATCATCATTAGTATGCATGTACCGGAATATTATATTTTGCCTAACATAAGTCTCTTACTCAATATCAATTATTCTTAACAAAAAAGAGGAACATAGTGTATACAAGTTTGAACCAGCCTGTGTGAAACCTATGAGAGCTATCCAGAATGTAAAATTTGGTTTAATGATCCCAGCTGAAGTCAGTAACCTTGAGTTGCGGTGATCTTTATCTTTGCTATATATTTGTATATTCTGGCAAAGATCTGCTTGCAAGGAAATTGTGGTCTGCTCAACTCTGCTGGCTATAGTGATCACAGACCCACCTACCATGACTATAAATATAATAAACAAGTGTTACGACTGAGGTTTAAATATATCAGGGTTCTTATTCATTGGACTAGTAATGGCATAAATGCTACAACGGAAAGCGCTAGATCCAACCTCTGATGTATATTCCCAGTGAACAAAGAACAAATACTCTTCAGAGTTCTATATGCAATAATAGGTTATTAAACTCTCAATAAATGTGCGTCTACTCTAGGCTTAATGTTATGTGAAAGCAGCCTATTACTACCTATAACCGAAGGTGCTTGGTTATGGTATGCAAAGTAAGGTGGTAAGAGAAGTTACAGCTTACGTTACTTTAATCAATAAATGTCAGGCACTCCCGCATGAAAGAAAGTGCACTAAAGTCCTTCAACACCAACAAGGAATCTTCTTTAAATGTTAGATGCTATCAAGATGCTCGAATCGGAAATGGAACCCAAAAAGGCAGGCAGCGGAACAATGCTCGTGCAGGCTATGCACACAAAAAGGCAGGAGATATAATGCAGTCGGAGCCAAGAATATCCTAAATGCCACAATAATAATAATAATCGCCAAGACTATGCAGTATTCCTATCAACAAAAAGAGCCCAAGTCGTTTGTGTCTCAATACATCAAACTAGGCTGCGAAATGCTTGTGTAATCATAAACGGGTATGCATAAAAAGAGTAATTGGTTTAATATACTTAATGTCTACTGTGACTGATAAAGTCTAGCTAGAGTCAATGATACGAGATACTGGTGCGCATGGCATGCCGCATAGCCTAGTGCAAATCTCAAGTCTGTGCATCAAATATTACGTTAGAGTGAAGGGTAGCTCTCTTGAGAAACCTTAATACCGAAGTATTAAGCGTTCTCCTGGCGTACCTCAAAGACAAACAACGAGCTTAGAACAGTGCAGAATGGTATAGGCAAAAAGCCCTCATTCGTGCATGCTCTACTCTCAATGGCACACAGACTAGAATTTACCCAATCAACTCCAGTTCTCAGGTATGTCATGCAGCTTTTAACTAAAGCCAGCACCCATCGGAAACAATACCTTATAGTATCAGACTCCTAGTCTAGCATTATCTAATCCAGCAGAACACTAATAATTATAGGAAGCAGTACTGAACAATATGAATGCCAACCAATGCTTCGTGATCAACTTATCTTAACAACTAAACATACATGGGTTATATAAGACTTTAACGCAAAATACAACTGGCCAGCATGAAGCTGATATGCATAGTTAACCAGAGGGGGTATAATATTAATAAAAGGTGGTGAAAGATATAGAAAATGAGAGAGATAGGCAGAGGAAAAGGTTCTCAGGTGCAATTAGGGGGACAGATATCAAAGGGATAAGAGGGATGCGTTCGAGAAACCAGATCTGAGGGAGAGAGTGGCGAGGGAGCTGTATATATACTAGCACTAGCTCGAGCCGCGTGGGAAAAAGCGGTAACAAGTCCTCCAGCCAATGCTAAAGAAGCTAGCCAAACATGACGTCACAAAGCATGGTAAAAAACTCCTTCAACGAATCCCCACGAGGCCAGCCAGCTATGACGTCATCGAGTATAGCAAAACACTGCGCGCCTCCCCACACTCTGTTCTACTCTCTCTCTCTCTCTCTCTCTCTCTCTCTCAAATCCTATCATTACTACTTAATGATAAAACATATACTTTGCAATTAAATATATAAAGCCTTGACATGGGTGAAAACAAAGAGCCTTTCTGGACTGCTCATGACATGAGCTTTTTTATGAAATAAAGCACACAACAATACATCAACTGTAGCCACATCCACTGCCCTGGCGATCCTAGCGAGTCACTGTAGGACAAGACATGCGGTTCTAACGGAGTGGTTAACGTCACACCCCCCCCCAAGATTTTTCTCAGAGGCCCAAGGGTCACAAAAATCTGATTATTAGAACCCATGCTATATCTTTACTTCCCATCACCCAGCGGCAGTAAAATATCTGGCACAGTTCTCAACAAAGCATTTTACAAAATTATAACCTTCCCCAACACAATAGGTTAAATCATATGTAGTTATGCTCCTCAAGAGCGAGTTTCTCTAGCCCAGCATTCTGAGAGGAGTGCAACTCAGAATTACTGCTATAACATACTGAAAAAATTCAACTATCAAAGAAAGAGTTTTTATTTGATTTTTATGTTTTTAATTTGTTTATTTCGGCTGCACTATAGGGGCAAGCCTAGTTTTTTCTTCTATACCAAACGCTCAACTCCAGCTTTACGACCCTATACGCTGGGCTACAACCGCGAGCCAACAAGCACCAAGCGCAAAATACTATTCAAACTAAAGCAGGAGGCTACCCGTGTGTCAACCTACCCAGGATCATATACCCTTGAAAGACAATCTGCAACCACGTTGTCACAACCGGCAATATGGCGTATGTCCAGGTTATATACCAGTAACCTTAGTGACCACCTGGTCAGCCTCATATTCCGATTGTGAAACTGGTCCAAGAACTTGAGAGGGTGATGATCTGGGTAAACTACAACGACCGGACCATAGGCTGGAACATAGACCCCGAAATGCCCCAGCACAAGCACAACCGCCAGCAGCTCCTCCTCGACAACACAGCAGCTCCCCAGGGCCGAATTGAACTTCTCCGAGCAGAAACTAACAGGATGCTCCAGCCCATCATTGTCCTTTTTCACAAGGACGGCACCAGCCCCCACACCACTAGCATCCGTTGCTAGTTGGAAAGGTAGGCTAAAGTCAGGGGCCCTGAGGATCGGGTGAGTGCACAACAGGTGTTTTACTACTCCAAACGCCTTCTCACACTCAGGCGCCCATTTGAATTTCTTATCCTTCCAGTTATCCTCCACCTGAGCTTGACTGTCCCATTCTCCTTCTCCACCTTGACTGCTAAACGTCATCACAGGCACAGTGAGAGGCTCAGGGGGGTGCCTCACATACTCCTTCATGAGATTAACGTGACATAACTGATTGCGCATACGTCTGTCTGGAGCGGCCACCAAGCAATCCAGGTCCGATAGCCTCTCACCCACCCTATAAGGACCAGTGTACTTCGCGGATAAGGGATGACCTACAAGGGGCAGTAGAATCAACACCTCCTGACCCACGTGAAACTCCCTGAGTTTAACCTGGAGGTCGTACCTGTCCTTCATGAGGGCCTGAGAGCTAGTCGAATTACAGCCAGCCAACTCCAGACTGCGCAACATCCGTTCTCGACTGTCGAGGACATACTTGAGCATAGAACAAGGTTTTTCTGCACCCTCCCATATTTCTTTAACCATATAGAGAGGCCCTCTGACACGGTGTCCAAAGACAAGCTCATTAGGGCTGAATCCCAAACTTTCCCCAGGTACCTCCCGTGCAGCAAATAAAACATATGGCAGGCCAAGATCCCAACCTTTCTCACTCTCAAAGCAACAATAACGAAGCACAGATTCCAAGGCTGAGTGCCATCGCTCTAACACACCCTGGCTCTCCGGATGATACGCAGATGACACAACCGTAACAATCCCATGCTGCGACATTGCTCGAACAAAGAGGCTAGAAGTGAAGTTGGATCCTTGGTCTGACTGAATCCCCTGCGGGTAACCATACCGGGGATAATACTCTAGCAAGTTTCGGACCACCGTCTTCGCTGACCCATTTCTCATAGGGTACGCGTCAGGGTACCATGTTGCTACATCTCCCGACTGTGCATCACTGTCCTCCTCCAACTCGACAGCACCGGTACCACATTCAAGAACCTCCGAGTCTTCTAATTGCAATTTACAAATGTCCGAAGGAGCAAGCTTATCTAAGTGTTTGCGAAACAACTCATGCCCCCCTCCTACATTGAATTTAGCCTCCCGTTGCTCTCTCTCTGTGTATCGTTGCTGTCTCTTCGTCTTTTTAAGCCCATCCTCTGCCTTCTTAGTAACAGTTAATGGGTCTTCTCCAGACTCGAAAATCGGTCCTAATAATGAGTCCCCGAGAATGTCCGTTGATACTAAACTCTCAACCGCATCAACTTTCAACCCCTTCTCGGTACCTTTCCTCCGCTTGTCTAAAGACTGTTGACCAGAATGTGACTCCCTGGATGCAAGAGATCTGGTGACAACACACGCCATAGGTTGCACCGGACACTTCTCAACCAACTCCTGCTCCTCCCTACTCACGTCGGCCGGCTTCTCGGCAACGACCAAGGGTGGAGCCTCAGAAGTAGGCCCCGCAAAGTCGTTGCCGAGAAGGAGGTTGACGCCCCCAACAGGTAACTTCTCCACAATTCCTACATCCAGGTCACGAGTCACATCATCAACTTCCATCTTCATTCTTACAAGCGGGTATGACCTTGTTGCATTAACTCCCTGAACCACAACCACCCGCGCTGTATTTACAGGTTTACCAGTGAAATTCCTCAACAATGTTTGCGATGCCCCAGTGTCACGCAAAATTCTCACCTCATGTCTTCTAGCCCCCCACTCCACACAACCGAGTCCCCTGTGGTCACTAAAGGCATCACGGACAGGGAATAAGCCTTCCGGATCCTTCTGCACTGGCAGTGTATTTACCTCGGAAGAATTGCCTCTAACAAACTCCGATGTCCTCTTAAACACTCCAATGCCGTGAGCAAAAGACACGGCTGCCGGAGGAGGTCGACTAGGGCACTCATTTGCCTTATGACCCTCCTGGTGGCACCTAAAACACATAAATTTCGGTTTCGGCTTATACTGTGATGTAAAAGGCCCCTAACTTTTCTCATACGGCGTGGTGTTAGGTTTGGATTCAGTTTTAGTTTCATTGCTCTTTTGTTTAAATGTGTCATTGCTACGGGGAGGGGGAGGATAACGGTCCCTAGCACTTGCATCGTACTTCTGTGAGGACCCGCAACCCCGAATCAACGACAGCTGTCGATCAGCCATTTCTGCTGCTTCGACTAGAGTTCTTGGGTTTTTCTCCTTTAAGTTCAAAGTTAGATCACCGCCCGTGCTCTTAAAGAACTGCTCCAACATCATTAACTGCTTAACTCCATCAAATGTGGTTACCTTCTCAGATCGGAGCCAGTTCCCCATAGCATCGGACAAGTCCCGGGCGTGTTCCAAAAAGGTACTATCTCTTCTCTTAGTTACACCCCGGAACTTCAAACGGTACGTTTCTGGTTGCAGTTCGTAAGCCCTCAGGACAGCCTCCTTGAGATCCTCATACACAATACATGACTCCAAAGGTAACGCATCGTAGACTTAAGACCCTTGCCTATTAATCTAAAGGATACAAGTGCTGCCCATTTATTCTCTGGCCACTGGTGTTCCTGGCACTTCTTCTCAAAGCGTGCGAAAAATTCTGTTACCCCACTCTCGTCAAACACCGGAACCAGTTTCAATAAGTGCGAGAGAGATTGATCATGAGCACGGTTACCAGCCCCAAGTCGCTGTCCCGTTGTCTCTACTCGCAACTTCTCTACGTCCATGTCGGCACAGTACCTAGTCGACTCTAAATCAGCTTGGATTTTTGCTAGCTCTATGTGCTGGTGACTTTTTCTCTCTTCTATCTTGGCTCTCTCATCTATCTTGGCTAATTCTAATTGCTGCTGAAGCTCACATGCCCTTTGTTGCTGTTGAAGCTGACATTTTCTCTCTTCCATCTTAGCTGATTCTATTTGCTGCTGATGCTGAAGCTTAGCTAATTCGAGCTTAAACAAGAATTCTGGAGATAACCCTTGAGGAGGTGAAGGTGCTACAATGTTTGAAATTACCGGTGGTCACCCCAGGGGCAACCCCTCCTGCCAGTCACCACCCAACTGTGGACGCGTACTCGGGGTCGGCAAACTACTGGGATGGCTGGGAGTCGAGTGTAGGGGAAGCATGGCCGAAGGGCTCTGAGCACTCAACCCATCTCGCTCACCAGTCACCCTGCCCAGTACACACGTTATCAAGTTATCCCTGGTCATGCTGCTAGTAACCGCATGACCGATAGCTGTGGCCAGGCATTGAAGACCGTACCGATCCATACCCTCCAACCGCTCGGCAGTAACAGGCCATTGCAAAAATATCCTAGCATCCTCCTCACAGTTCACCTGATTAACCATATCATCATACTGCTGTTCCTCAGTTTCGACATTACGTACTGTGTCTCCATTCTCCTCTGATCCGGTATAAGACATGATGCTCACAAAAATTTCCCACCTCAATATTCAGAAAAGAAGCACCCCAAACTCTTATACCTCAATATACACACAAAAATTCTCAGAAATACTCAAGGGCTATACTATGTTGCAAAAAAAAATTATTCTTGCTGATCCCCGCAAAATATTCCCCAAAACAACAAATGTTCCATGCTAATAAATGTAGGTTCACCAAATCCTAGGTAGGGTCGCCATTTGTTACGACTGAGGTTTAAATATATCAGGGTTCTTATTCATTGGACTAGTAATGGCATAAATTCTACAACGGAAAGCGCTAGATCCAACCTCTGATGTATATTCCCAGTGAACAAAGAACACAAATACTCTTCAGAGTTCTATATGCAATAATAGGTTATTAAACTCTCAATAAATGTGCGTCTACTCTAGGCTTAATGTTATGTGAAAACAGCCTATTACTACCTATAACCGAAGGTACTTGGTTATGGTATGCAAAGTAAGGTGGTAAGAGAAGTTACAGCGTACGTTACTTTAATCAATAAATGTCAGGCACTCCCGCATGAAAGAAAGTGCACTAAAGTCCTTCAACACCAACAAGGAATCATCTTTAAATGTTAGATGCTATCAAGATGCTCGAATCGGAAATGGAACCCAAAAAGACAGGCAGCGGAACAATGCTCGTGCAGGCTATGCACACAAAAAGGCAGGAGATATAATGCAGTCGGAGCCAAGAATATCCTAAACGCCACAACAATAATAATAATCGCCAAGACCATGCAGTATTCCTATCAACAAAAAGAGCCTAAGTCGTTTGTGTCTCAATACATCAAACTAGGCTGCGAAATGCTTGTGTAATCATAAACGGGTATGCATAAAAAGAGTAATTGGTTTAATATACTTAATGTCTACTGTGACTGATAAAGTCTAGCTAGAGTCAATGATACGAGATACTGGTGCGCATGGCATGCCGCATAGCCTAGTGCAAATCTCAAGTCTGTGCATCAAATATTACGTTAGAGTGAAGGGTAGCTCTCTTGAGAAACCTTAATACCGAAGTATTAAGCGTTCTCCTGGCGTACCTCAAAGACAAACAATGAACTTAGAACAGTGCAGAATGGTATAGGCAAAAAGCCCTCATTCGTGCATGCTCTACTCTCAATGGCACACAGACTAGAATTTACCCAATCAACTCCAGTTCTCAGGTATGTCGTGCAGCTTTTAACTAAAGCCAGCACCCATCGGAAACAATACCTTATAGTATCAGACTCCTAGTCTAGCATTATCTAATCCAGCAGAACACTAATAATTATAGGAAGCAGTACTGAACAATATGAATGCCAACCAATGCTTCGTGATCAACTTATCTTAACAACTAAACATACATGGGTTATATAAGACCTTAACGCACAATACAACTGGCCAGCATGAAGCTGATTATGCAGAGTTAACCAGAGGGGGTATAATATTAATAAAAGGTGGTGAAAGATATAAAAAACGAGAGAGATAGGCAGAGGAAAAGGTTCTCAGGTGCGGAGAGGGAGACAGATATCAAAGGGATAAGAGGGATGCGTTCTAGAAACCAGATCTGAGGGAGAGAGTGGCGAGGGAGCTGTATATATACTAGCACTAGCTCGAGCCGCATGGGAAAAAAGCGGTAACAAGTCCTCCAGCCAATGCTAAAGAAGCTAGCCAAACATGACATCACAAAGCATGGTAAACAACTCCTTCAACGAATCCCCACGAGGCCAGCCAGCTATGACGTCATCGAGGATAGCAAAACACTGCGCGCCTCCCCACACTCTGTTCTACTCTCTCTCTCTCTCTCAAATCCTATCATTACTACTTAATGATAAAACATATACTTTGCAATTAAATATATAAAGCCTTGACATGGGTGAAAACAAAGAGCCTTTCTGGACTGCCCATGACACAAGCTTTCATATGAAATAAAGCACACAACAATACATCAACTGTAGCCACATCCACTGCCCTGGCGATCCTAGCGAGTCACTGTAGGACAAGCCATGCGGTTCTAACGGAGTGGTTAACGTCACACAAGGTTTACTGTCTTGTCATACTGGTACTAGAAACTGTGCTTATCACATCATGTAGAAATGCACTGGTTTACAGCTAGCCTAATACTTGATTCAAGTGAGTAAAAAATGGGTCTCTCCATGTAGAGTACTGAGATAAATTAATGAAGCTTATCTTTGTGGTAGGCAGTGATGGTTTGTAAACCAGTAAAGCTCTGCATACAGTGACAAGCACAGACTAATTTTCATTTAGGCCTAGGCCGGGTACCGGTACTGGTATATATTTTAAATGATGGAGTACCGGTACCGTAGTTCATCTTATAGACAGGTAGTTGGGGTTTCTCGGATTGGCAAGCAGATTACCATTCCCTTGCAAGTGGTTCTCTGAATATGGGTTGGTATAAGCTGTCCAGTCTTGAAGAGTGTATAAATCCTGCCACATGGAACATGTAGGTTACTATTGTGCAAATCTGCCATTCAGAGCAGTCTGCTCTCAAAACCTGTCGGGGGGGGGGGGGGGGGGGACACATAAGTTGATATATGATCTCCAAGCTATAGGCTTACCGGTACATTATTAAATTACAAATAATTGAGCCAATAACTGTATTAGAAACATTTATTTTCTGGAAGATACCTTTTAGGCCTACATAGTCCAGTAGCCAAGCCCATGAACCCAGAAATTGTTGGTACTATAAGTTTTTTTGCTGTATTCATGAAGATTTAGGCCTCATGAATCCAAATCCACCTCATGACAGAGTGGCAACTTTGGGGAACTTCTGCAATTTGCATAAAACCAACGTGATTGTTTTAAGCAGTAAATCGCCAACATCTTTTGATAAAAGCAAGCTAAAGGAATGAATTTGGTGTCTACACCTAGGTTTTCATATATAAGGAATACAATGGAAGTGTCAAAAAGTGCCTAATATGTCCCTAAGTAACCAGGCTCAAAGAGGAGGACCCATGACACAGATGATCGTAACCACATCATGGTGGAATTCCATAAGCAGATCCTTCCCTTACAGATCCTTTGCCTGATCTCATCAACATCATTAATAGGAAGGTTGCATATGTCCCCAGTCAGTCGATGCCCCTCCTCCCAACCAGCACCGCCTTCATCCAAATACTTCCTCACTCCATCCTTCCACCTCTCCTTCGGTTTACCTCTCCCTCTCTGTCCTTCCACCTCGCTCTCGTACACCCTCTTAGTCATTCTCTCGCTTTCCATACGTTCCATATTATGGCCAAACCATCTCAAGGTGTTCCTTTTCACATTTTCCAGCACATCTACCTCAACACCACACCTCCTTCTTGCTTTCTCATTCGTCCGTCTATCCCTCCATGTAACTCCGCACGCACTTCTTAACCCATAAATGGCGAGCGTCCTCATATGAGTCCGTACTGGGCGAAGGCGAGCGTCCTCATATGAGCCAAGGCCTAGAATAAAACTTTTAAAAGGCCCCAGTTGCACTTTAAAAAAAAGAAATGGTGTTTAAGTTAGATAATTCCCCTCCATACCTTCTATCACTCCTCCACATGTGTCAAAATCCCCTCCTTCCCCCCCCTCTTTCAATTATCACCTATTTGTCCTCTTATTCCCATATTTATTGGTGTTTTTATCATGCCAATATCTCCAAACCGGTCTAAGCTGTGCTCATGTTGCTAGAGAGTGTGTACTGTAGAGTGTCTGAGAGTGTGAGTGAGTAAGTCAGTCTAGCTTCAGGCTCTGAGAAGGGATGGTGTGGCCCTCCTCAGCTCCACACTTCATGAATGGCCGGTCGGCAATTATTCGCGATTTTGACCATCCAAAAACTATTCCCACTTGTTTTATTGTTGTTACATGTTGCTATCTTCATATTAAACGTAAAATAGGCGCATATGAATAAGTAATAACGATATTTATCGTAAAATTACGATTATAGGTGGGGATGGAGCCTAATATATCCGCCCAGTTGTGTGGTGTCCATTACACATAACTCGCCGTTTTTGGGTTAAGTAACTAATTTCCACCGCTCTCACTCTTGGTCTTAGTCTCTTCTCGAACGTCCATGCTTCGCTTTCGTAAGTCAGTGTCGGGATTACCACACTGTCATGCAAGGACTTCTTCACTTCCATACTGACCACCCTATTTCTTGTTACTGCTTTCAATGTTCCTACAACCCTCTTCCCCTGTTGCACCCTCTCCCACACTTCTTCATCAATAGTCCCATATTTACTCAACACACTGCCCAGATACTTAGCCCTTCCCGCCCGGGCAGCATTTTAAAATGACGCTGCGGCAGATGGGCAGGAGCCCGGGTGTCATTTTTAAATCCCTATGCTTGAAAGCATGCTTTGAAATTAGCCCGGCTAAAATCTACTTTGCAGGGGCGATCGCAGCACCACCAAGGCTCAACTACTACCGTGGCGAGTTATAGCGAAATAATTAATTCCGACGCGTCCGATTCTGTGCAACCTCCTGTGCGCCCCACTGCTACCCCGCTAGCTACGTCGACGCCTGTTGCAAGCGAGAAAATGCCACAACGTAAGAAACCAAAGGTTTTATTGAGTGACAGTGCTATAGAGAGAGAACTTTTTGCCATCGAAGAAAGCAGTGGCGAAAGCTTGATCGATAAAGAACAATTTACTAGTGCGAGTGAAGACGATGATTTTGTGGGGTTTGAGGGTGATGACAATGTTGATGTGTTTGAGGGAGTGATGATCCTGGTGTGGAAGTGGTGAATGAAGGTGAAGTTGAACTTCCCAGTGTGCTTGACCCTAGGCCTAGGCCTACCCCGCCGCCATTGCTTGGTCAGCCTAGGCCTACCCGGGAATTTCCCCTTCCCCTTTGCCTGACCGTACTCCCTTGAAAGTGGGCAAACACTTACATAAGCAAACATTGGTGAAAAGTGCAGCCAAGAAAGCACGCAGGGCAGCAGAAAAAGCTAGGGAAGGCGATGATAGTGATAGTGACGCCGACCCTGGTCTAGCAACCACCCGCATTCCTTTGTCCCGACGCCTTGACCCGGGACGCCGCGCTGGTCACCCACAGCCCTCGGCTTCATCTCGCCCTCAGGTTGAACAAAGGGCCTCTTCAAGTGGTATTAGTGGTGCGGCATTGTCCTCCCACAGTGTGCCATCACATAGGAGAGCATTATTTGGAGCGGAGAAACCCTCGGCTCGAAAAAAAGGAGCCCAACTCCCGAGGCTGTCGCTCCCATTGTTCCACCTCCCGCAGCCTCCCGCCCCCCACGCCGCCGACGCCTGGTCACTTCTTCGCCGGAATTGTCCCCCGAAGAAGATGTTGACGACCCCAACATTGCCCTAGATGACCTGACGTCACCTGAGGAGGAGGAGGAGGACGAAGAGGATGTGGAAGAGGAGGAAATTCCAACACGACGAGTTCGAGGGCGAGGTCGTGGGCGTGCGGCTCAGCCTGCTGACGCCACTGCCCCTGGGCGTGGGCATGGGCGAGGGGGGCTTCCGTGTGGGCAAGGGCGTGTGCCTGCGCATGCGCGCTCATCTGACTTGTTTGTCTGGACAGATGGGGCCGATTTTGAGCCAGATTTTCCTGCCTTTGACGAGCAGCAGATTGGCTCAGGGGTGACTGCGGCATATCCCTGTGGCCCAGATGCTACCCCCAGTGAACTATTTTGTGGCTTCTACGACAACGAAGTCATGGAATACCTCTCCGAGGAGACATCTGTGACATGTCAATCACCATGACATCTGTGCTAACTTTCTTGGCAGGAAGACCAGTGCCAAGATGGTAGCATGGCGAGCTGTCACTGTGGCAGAACTGTATGTGTTTTTGGCACTAACAATGCTGATGACACACATCAGGTAGCACACACTGGCTGATTATTGGATAACTGCCGACCTCATCAAAACTCCAGCCTTCGGGAAGTACATGTCCAGGGACAGGTATTTTGACATCCTCTCGTATCTCCATCTGACCAACAACATGCATGTCCACCTTCCCGACACACTATAGAAAATCAGGAAGCTGTATGACATGATATGTCATCGGTTTACCACCTACCTGATTCCATATCAGAAGATGTGCCTCGACGAGTCTCTGGTCCTGTTCCGCGGTAGGCTGCATTTCAGACAGTACATCCCGTCGAAGAGACACCGCTTCGGCATCAAGCTCTTCGTCCTCTACGACTGTAAGACGGGGTATGTGCTGGACTTTGTGGTCTACAGCGGCAGTGGTGGCGAAATTGAGACAGACCCCGACATTGGATTTGGCGGCGCTGTCGTACAGAAGATGATGGAGAAACACTTCCACAAGAACCACATCCTGTACACAGACAACTACTATACGTCGCCAATCCTCACCAAGTACCTCCATGACCGCAATACCGGAACTGTCGGGACAGTCAAGGGCAAGAGGAAGGGCATGCCAACATACCCAACCAAGACCAAGAAGACGGATATCTTCCACAAGAAGAGTGGCCCCATCCTCTCTATCCACTGGCATGACCAGTGGAAGGTCAACCTCCTCACCACATGCCACAAGGCAGAGATGGTCGCCACAGGGAAGGTGGACAGGAAGACCAAAAACCCTGTCCAGAAACCAGCTGCTGTCCTGGATTACAACCTGAATATGCGTCTCATCGATAAGTCCGACATTCAGATGGGCTTCATCGACTGCCTGCGAACATCTTGCAGGTGGTACAAGAAGTTTATTCTGCATACAGTAGATATGTCGGCCCTCAATGCCTACAATATCTACCGTCTGAGGACTCCAGGAGCCAAGAAGTACTAGTCCCTGTGCAAGTTCCACAAGCAGGTGATACTTGAGCTCCTGGACAAATATGCTACAGCCGGGAGACCGCTACAAGGACCAGGCCGGCTGGACCGCACAGTATGTGCAATCTATTTCAGGAGGCACCAGCTCAACTCCCTTCCTCCCAAAGTACCAGGTGGTGCTGCCAAGAAGCAGAAGAGTTGCCATGTCTGTAGCCACACAACCCGCAGACCCCATAAAGTAACAAAAACCACATGGGAATGCCTAGAGTGTGAAGTGGCACTGTGCGCTGGACGGTGCTTCAACGACTTTCACACTCTTAGTCCAATATTCAAGTGCCCGTGACAATGACAGTGAAAGTGACACTCTAAAATGTACGCTACTAATAATATAAAATAATGAGTAAAAGTGAAAGAGACACAAATAACTAATAATAAGTGCCTTCCTAACAAGATGAACAAGTGAAAGTGACACTATAGCTTACCTAACAATAAATAAGTGAAAAAGACACCTATCAATTATCCTAGTCCAGTGAAAGTGACACTATAATAATAATAAAACTGAGTAAAAGTGAAAGAGACACAAATAACTAATAATAAGTGCCTTCATAACAATATGAACAATTGAAACTGACACTAAAATATATATTATAGCTTACCTAGCAATACATAAAAGTGAAAATGACACTATCAATTATCACAGTCCAGTGAAAGTGACACTATAATAACAATAAAACTGAGTAAAAGTGAAAGAGACCAAATAACTTCATAAAAATAACTTTGAGTGAAAATAACATAATAATTATAATAAATGGCAGAATAAACAATAAAAACACTAAAATCGCTTCCCAGCATAATTGCGGGTGGGGCGACGAGTGCAACAGTGCATCGTAGCCGGGGCCGCAGTTGAGTGTTCGGACGCGTCTAGGTATATACGCTAAAAAAGTTACCTCCACTAACATCGCCATAACTCCGGAACCAGTTAAGCTAGAGAGCTCTACTCAACGCCAGTCTACACAGCAAGGTAAGGAGTAGGTTTTCAATATTTATTTGATCAGTGTAGGTATTGTATTAAGGGAGATAGGCCTTTGGTTACAAGTGTAATTTTTCAGCCAGATCACCCGGATACGAGCTCCGTCATTTAGAAAGGCTGCCCGGGCGGGTAGGGTTAAATGAGCTGACAATCTCCATAGCCTGACCGTTTAACTTCACCTCACACTCTGTGGCTTCACCCCTTTCGAAGACCATAACATTGCTCTTCCCCGCAATTACCGTCAGATTCCGTTTTTCGCACACTGTTCCAAACTCATTTACCAGACCCTGCAACTCCCATTCATTATCGCTCATCAAAACTGTATCATCAGCAAACAGCAGTACAGTGAACCCTCCAATTACGCGGTGGATGCGTACTGTGCTGTCGGCGCGTACCTTCGTTTGCGCGTACATGGAAGTTAAATATAAACATATTACTGTACAAATATGTTTTTATAACCTAAACTACCACACAAAATACATTTAATGTATAAAAATAAGACACAAACTTAAATTAACTCACATTGGTAGTGGTTGAGCAACGCCAATGTTATGGATCTGCGCCATCGATTGATAGCACTGCACCCGAAATGGATCGACCGAAATAATAGGCCTAGGCCTAGTGGTAAAGTTTTGAGTCGAAAAGTAATACACCCTGTATATAGTTTCATAGACATAGTGTTAATTATTATGTTCCTTCCAACAACCAACTATACTCCTAAAATCGATTAATGAAATTTACAAACACATGTGGCAGTCCGTGGATTCGAACCCAGGACGCTCACACCGAAAATCAACACCTTATGCATCGCACCACGAAGACAGTTAAAGGATGGTGGACACTGCCTACGATTTATTATTATAGTGATTAAGTGAGATAGTTCAATAGCTCATATACTGTACATATTATGGAATTGGCTTTACATCATTTAGCCAGGGGAGAGCAGTAATCTTTGAAGCGACTTTCGAGAGAAGCGTAAACAATCTCACCAACTCCTGAACAGAAACAGATTTTCCATTTCCAATTTTGTTTGCTCAATAAATGATACATGCAATGAAAAACAAAGAAGAGTCTTTTAATAACCGGGTGGATGGGACTCGTCAGCCTTGGTTGGCAACCTGTCTAGGGGAATAAACCTGATACAAATCCGTACTGCTTACCTAAGGGTAAGGCAGGTTAGTGGATGGATTAGCCGAACACCACCGTAGAAAAATAGTGCTAACAAGATACACAGAGGGCATCTGAGTTGGACGGATCCTAAATTGAGTGGTCAATCCTGTAAGTCCTTCACTAAACTGGCTCGAGTTGTCCCTCTCACAGGGAATAGATTCGCTTGGGGGCATTCTGTGTACGGCCACCCTCGTAAGGGGAGTAAGGTGTCCGGCAATAGATAGATAGATAGATAGTCTTTTAATAGATTCATAATATCCTGTTGTGCTTTATAGATACATTATAATTTGGTACGGTAGATGTGTCTCTCTCCACAGTCAATGGTGATGACGTCGGAGGGCCCGGCGTCACGCCAATATGGCCGCCCGAAACTCTCCAACAGATACGAATCGACTCCCGCTCGTTCGCTCGGCGCGTACATTTGAATAATTGAGCGTTTTTTTTTTTTTTTTTGCCTCAATTGTGGTTCAAGCGTAGCTTTGATTACGCGTAGATAAATTGCGCGTATTTTGAGGGTTCACTGTACAGGTAGCTTCCACTCATTTCCCTCCTGATACCAACATCCACTGCTCTTCCTTGTATTTATTTCATGACTCCATCCATATATACAGTAAACAACCACGGAGACATCACACACCCCTGTTTCAACCCAACATTAAGGTCAAAGAACTCGCTCCGCTCGTTCTCCACACGTACTGCAGCCTTTGCACCCTCATACATGCTCTTCACTGCTTTCAGCAACTTGCCATCTACTCTGTATATTCTAAGTACCGGTACTTTCCACATACCTTCCCTATCCACTCTGTCATAGGCCTTCTCCAAGTCCATAAAGGCAACATACACCTTGTGTTGCTTCTCCAGATATTTCTCCACAACACAATTCAGGGTAAAAATCTGATCTACACGGGGACGGTGGTGTGTAATAATATGTTTAGGAAGAGGATGAGCCATCTGATAACATATGAATCAGGTGGCTCCAGTAGCCAGATAGACTACTTCCTTATTAGCAAATCTGACAGGAAATGGGTTAGAGACACTAAGATCATACCAGGTGAAAAATGCATCTCCCAACACAAGCTCCTAGTGTGTGACATGTGCCTAGGTAGAGTTCCTGTTAGAAAGAAAGTTCATTTGCCAAAAGGGAAAGTATCGTTGTTGGAAAAAGAGGAGTACAGAGACAGATTCCACAACGAAATGATGGACATCGAAAGGAGAATGGGTGTTAGGCCAGATGTTGATAGCAAATGGAACTTTATAGAGCTCAGCCTCCTCGATACCACAGACAAGGTCTGTGGCAAAACAAAGGGGCCACCCAGACATAAGTTCTCCTGGTGGTGGAACAATGATGTCGAAGCTGCAACCAGAGAGAAGAAGAGATGTTTCAAAGTATGGAAGGAAGGTGGCAGCAAGGAAGAATACCTGTCCGCCAAACGTAATGCTAGAAGAGAGGTCTACAGGGCAAAGAAAACCATACAGGATAGCGTAATAGAGCAAGTTTGCAGCACTAATAATACCAATGGGGTTTATAAATTAGCTAAGAATGTGAGGGACTGTAGCCAGGACGTTGTGGGTGTAAGATGCATAAATAATGACAGTGGCATGACTGTTTACACATAAAACGAAATCAGAGAGGCGTGGAAGGAGCATTATGAAAGACTGCTTAATGTGGAGTTTGAATGGAACAGGGAACAACTCAGCACTAGTCCCAGGGTAGGGTACGACACTGTTAAAAGTGCTATAGATAAAATGAAGCCGGGAAAAGTCGCTGGGAGCTCCGGCATTGTCAATGAGATGCTAAAAGCAGCTGGAGATATTGGGATAAAATTGGTCACAGAGCTGATTAATGCTATCACAAAGGAGGAAAAAATTCCCGATGCTTGGCAGGAAAGTGATATAGTAAATATTCAATGGTGACTCCTTAGACGGGAAATTATCGGGGTTTGAAAATGCTCGATCAAGTCATGAAAGTCAGCGAAAGGGTCTTTGAATGCATGATCAGGGAAAGTGTTACTATCAGCGACATGCAGTTTGGATTTATGCTGGGACATGGCACAACTGATGCTATCTTCACTCTTAGGCAAATGCAAGAGAGGTACTTAGAGAAAAACAGGGAGTTATACCTTGTTTTTTAGATCTGGAGAAGGCCTTTGACCGGGTGCCCAGGTAGGAAGTGCAGTGGGCTATGAGAAAACTCGGAGTAGAAGAGTGACTGGTGCGTGTGATAATGAGAATGTATGAGGGGTCACGGGCAGCAGTTAGAGTAAACGGGGGCCTGAACAAATAGTTCCCAGTGAAGTTTGGAGTTCACCAAGGTTCAGTTCTGAGCCCATTTACTGTTTGTTTTAGTCCTGGAGGCTCTGTCAAGGGAATTTAGGACAGGACTCCCATGGGAGGTGTTATATGCAGATGATCTAGTTCTTATCGCAGATAGTGCGCAGGAAGCAGAGGCGAAGTTCAAAAGATGGAGGGAAGTATGTCAAATAAGGGTCTAAGATCTATTCACAAGCATTCTCCATTAATTCCTGTTTATTACCACTTCTCTTGCCTGATCTATAGTCATTCCTCTATCATCCAAAGCTTGTCTTACACAGTTTCTCCATCTCAATGGGGGTCTTCCTACCCTTTTATCTCCCCTTGTATCTGAATCACATATTCTCTTTGTAAGCCTTTCATCTTCCATTCGTTCAACATGACCATACCAGCTCAGCACCCTTCTGTCCACACTGGCTGACAAATGTTCCTGCTGCCCTACTCTCACACGTATATCTTCATTCCTCAATCTGTCTCTATGAGTAACTCCACACATATTCCTCAAGCAGCTCATCTCCATCACATCCAGCTTTCTTCTCTCTTTTTCCTTCAATTCAGTTGGGTAGTAAAAACAAAAAATACAACTCATTCAAACTGCTTGAGGTGGTTGTGTCAAGGGAAGTAATGAGAGGAAGTAGTAATTAACAGTATTATTACACAGTTGATATTTGTGTGTACCAGTATGCTCATGTCTATCCACCTATTTATATACTCTGGCACAATACTCCTTTTGTGTGTTTGTGGGGGGGGGGGGGAGAAGGGGAGGTGGGGGGGGGGGGGACGGACGGACGGTCGGACTAGAGACAGAGCCCGAACAGGGACAACACAACACACATGCAAAAATAAAACACAAATTCACACACATCTAGGTCGCCCAGGAGAAAAACACAGTGACCCAGGCCCATTTGGGGTCCCCAGCAAGATTCCCAGGTCCCAGATCTCCCGGAGAGGCTCCGGTTTCCGCAGGCAGACATGCAGCGGAGCACTATAAGCCCGTCCACCATGCATCCAGGTGTACAGTATCCATCATATATACCGGCTCCCTGGGCCAGGCACCTGACGGACTATTATCTAGTCCAACTAGCGCCTGACCCCCTCTCCCAAACGACCGCGTTTACACTCATCTATTATTCACTAGCATTCTCCGTTCATTCCTCTTTATTTCCACTTCTCTTGCCTGATCCATAGTCATTCCTCTATCTTCCAATGCTTGTCCTACACAGTTTTTCTATCTCAATGGAGGTCTCCCTACCCCTCTACCTCCCCTTGTATCTGACTCACATGTTCTCTTTGTAAAGCTCGGTTCACACATGCACGAATTAACCTCCCGTCCGGCCACGACCAAAAAAATAGGCAGGGCGGCATCAATCTAGAAGCCCCATGGTACACATGCACGAATTAACGTCCCGTCCGTCCCTGACCCCTTAATTCGCCTGCAAATGAGCAAGGACGCCGGCAAAATCGCCTATGGTCGGTACACGGACATGCGGTGTCGCCAGCTCATGTGACGCGACGGTGACACATCGCCGACTCTTCTTCCAACTTTTTTTGCCTCCTTTCTCATCCCATTCGTCGGCGTCTAGACATCGACTGCTCCCGTGGCTGTCCCGGCCTGACACGTTTTGTGGCAGTTGCCCCGGCCCACGCCGACCATTTTATGCATGCACAAAATGTTCGCCGTCTCCCGCCCCGTGTCCCGTGTGCTGGCGACACCACACGTCTCTGTACCGACCATAGGCGATTTTGCTGGCGTCCTTGCCCGTTTGCAAGCAAATTAAGAGGTCGGGGCCGGACGGGACGTTAATTCGTGTATGTGTGAACCGAGCTTAAGCCTTTCATCTTCCATTCGCTCAACAAAAATCGACACCTAAATAGCACAAAAAATCTTATTATTGGCAAAGAAATGGGGTGAAAGGTCTCAAAATTGTGAAACTAATGGAACGAATGTCTTTGAATCCTAAAATTAATGGGGCTAAGCATGAGGGAGAAGGGGGTCCAGAAAAACGAACCTTTCCCCCCTTAAGGGTAGAGACATAGGACACAGAGATCCCGGTGTTGCTATCAAAGTGGTGGCCATTATCCTGTGTCAATACCATCGTCACTCTCACCTAAAACTATACATTTAGGCTCGTTCATTCTCTGGCTATTAATACATCAAACACCCTGAGTGATGTATTAATTAAAGTCCAGTATTTATCACGGGAGATCAAAAGGTCTTCAGGTGAGAGAGAGAGAGAGAAAGAGAAATATATATATATATATAGAGAGAGAGAGAGAGAGAGAGAGAGAGCGCTGGAGAGGGAGGGCATGAGTAGTGGTTGAAAGAAGAATAAAAATGGAAGGGAGAGGTGGAGGATAAATTGGAAACGAAAATAGAGGGGAGGCAGGAGGTCCATAGGTGAATTGAACAAAAAAGCAAAATTGGAAATGCAAAGAAAAGAGGTTGAGCGGAAAGGTGTGAGAAGAATTCACTTTTTATATTGAAAATAATTGATGTGGCTTTGTGTTGTTGCAATTGAATTAAGGACCACAAGCCTCTATCCTGATTATTTTGATACAAAGTGCATACAGACACTATCAAACTCTCACTCTCTTAAGCACAAACTTTCAAGCACACCTTCATTAACATAAACATACACCCATATTAATACATGCACACTAGATCAGATTGTCATACTCAACGGTCAACATACAGTACACTCGGATGCCAACTCATCAGAATTTGTGAATCCCCTATGTTCTTCTTTATTCAATTATAACTCTCTGGATTGATTTTTGGATACCATTTGCCTTTCAATGAATAGTATATATAGTTTTTTGTAGTTGATGCATAGACAACTATATTCATACATTCCTTTCCAGAGATTTACTTCCATAAATAGTAATAGGTGCAGTCCACGAATGTATAAGAGTGGGCAAGAGACCATGGCATCCCAGTGTACTACCAAACCCCGAACAAAAAAATACCTACAACTAACTTTTATTGGTGTGTACAGGTGTATAGTTGTCGTACTTCGGTGTCCACATGTCCTCGCTGTTCTCCCTCCAACTGAGAACAACCAACCCCCCAACAAATACATAAACAACTATAGTCTTTCTTTTCAACTGACGGTAAATTTCAATGTTCCCATCAAGATTTCTCGGTTATTTAGAATGTTTTATAGTTAAGTATGGTGCTAATTATATAAACTTGGTCTTGATATGATGCAAAGACAGTAGTTTCATATGTTTCCATTAAGTATAACAAATATAGGTGACTAGCAGGGGTACCCGGCGTTGCCCGGGTAATCACCATTATCACCATCACTACTACCACCACTACTACTACCATACTCACCATCATCAATCACCAGTACCACAATCATCACAATACTACTACTACCATAATCACCGGCCTCGACCTCCCTGTGCCTCATTAAACGGCGACCTCGATTTCGGCCGCTAAATGACCTCCGATTTTGGATCTGACCTTATCCGTACCCCGATTTTGGGGGGCTGCGAACAACTTTCGTTCCATACACCTTTTCGATCGGAGGCCTCCTTCTGCCCTAAACGGCAATTTAAAAAAAAAAAAAAAAAAAAAAAAAAAAAAAAAAATAATAATAATAAAAAAGGCCTCGAAACGACCTCCGATCGTGGCCTCGCCCCCTCTATGACCTGACCCAGGTCAATTGACACCCACATGCAAAGTTTCAGCTCCCCAGGTCCAAAACTGCGGCCGCCTATTAAGAACAGACACACACACAGACAATCGAAAATATTATATAGACAAGGGATTTAATTTACCGTCAACTGAAATAAAACCAACTATAACTTTTATTGGTGAGCACAGGTGTAGCTTGTACAGTTGGGGTGTCTTGGTGTCCACATATAATCCTCTTTACTCTCCCTCCAGCCAAGTACAACCAACCCCTCAACAAACTACATAGACCACTAACTTGTATTGGTATGTACAGGTGTGGCTCGTATAGCTGGGGTGCTCCGGTGTCCACATATAATCCTCTTTGTTCTCCCGTCAACCTGAACCATTACTCTCCTCACTCCCGCACTGTTCGGCTTCGATTTTGTTCCCTTGGGATTATTTTGGTGAGGGCGTGGAGTATGGGAATATGAAACAGCTTGGGGAAAATAAAATAGTGGTGCTGTAGTTTTATATGCATTTAATACTGTTCGAACTCTAGTCTTGCTAGTGGGTGTGCTTAAACAAATTTGTCTTTGCAATATACACTTTCAAATCGGCTTTCAAACCCGCTGACAAAGAAGACATGATTAATTCTAGAATAAAGCCGGTCTAAGGTTACTAGTTATATTACATGCCCTCAGGGTTCATATTTCAGTAGTGCAATATTCTCATATACAGAATAAATATATGCAATTTATATGTGCATTAAAGCCGGTGTCACACGAGCGATTTTTCTGGCAATTTTTGATGAGCAAGTTTTTTGTAAAATTTTAAGGCTTTTTTGCATTGGAATCGGAAACTAGACTGAAGGTAGATTATGCTAGGTGGCTGAATTCTGATATAACTGAGATTTTAAAGCTGCCAGACTACAATTGCTCGTAAAGTTTGACGGAAAAAACGCTCGTGTGACACCGCCTTTAGTCGGTGGATGGGATATAATTCCAAATAAAGCCACTACTTGTAGCTCCTCGGTGGTCTAGTGGTTTAGGTGCTGGAGTGCTGCACTACTGGCCTGGGTTCGAACCCTGGCTAGGGCATGACACAAAATATTAATTTATTAGGGCTCTAATTGTTTATCAGTGAGGCCTTCAATGTGACCCAGATTACTTGTATCCTTTTCTAGTACTTAGTTGCTAGTGTTTATGTGTGAGGTGTTTGTGCGTATGGTATCTATAGCTACGTGATCACAAGTCGGAGCAGGTGGTGGTGGATGGGATATAATTCCAAATGAAGCCACTACTTTTAGTTCCTCCATGGTCTAGTGGTTTAGGTGCTGGAGTACTGCACTACTGGCCTGGGTTCGAATCCTGGCTAGGGCATGACACAAAATATTAACTTTCCCACATTCCTAGCCTCGAGGAACAGTGACAGGAGGGGTAGGTTGTGTAATATCCTTACAATAGAATATAGGGGAACCGTTGTTAGATACGAGACTCCTAGTTATGGCAGACAAAACTTCGTATTTTACTCACACTCAAGCCGCGGCTCTCGACTTAAGTCGGGTAAGAGAACCATGGCCTATCCCGCGGGTCCCGACTTAAGTAGCAAGGGATGTTGAGCACATTATCGGCTCTGAGAGAGAGTCCACGCGGTGGGAGGACCGCAAGCGGGCTCTGACCGCTTGGCCTGGGCCTAGCGAGGTAACTGGCCTCCCTACCACACCCGTACACATGCCTGGCCTCGCGAGGCAAGGTAATATCTCGAGAATTTACCGTATTTTAGGGTTTTAGCACTCGTGTTGCAACATCGTTACAAGCGAACCCGTGGTCGTACAAGGATGATTCAGGTGTCATTGGAAAGCTCGATTATCGCCCTTTCACGGATACATAATTGTATTACGCTCTGGCTCTTGTTTATGCATGAAAAAGAGCATAGAATGATGCTCATTTAGGGTAAATATGCCCGCCTGGCAGGTAGTAGAAGTTACAAATATCCCCGTCCGTAAGGGGTTCACCTTTAAACGGCGAGCTGTGTGTAGTGAACACCATACTACTGGGCGGCCATATTAGGCTCCATTCCCGCCTATAATCGTCATTTTACAATGAATATCGTTATTACTTATTCATATTTTTTTTTTTTTTTTTTTATATGTGAATGAGGGAGACAAAAGGCATAACTGCCTGCAGAGAGTGCCTCCCCCAGATTTCAAAGAGTGACAGGGCCGAAATCAAGGGACGTTCGAGCTAAAATGCCTGGACACACAGAGTTTGAAGCAATTTAAGTCATAGGAAGAGGGAAAGACTGATTCTGGGAGAGAGTTCCAGAGCTCAGCAGTTGAATAGAAGAAAATCTGAGAATAGTGTTTCACTCTTGGGTTGGAGAGTTGCACAGAGTTGGGGTGGGACTGTGTTGCAAGGCGGGCACTACGCACCCTACGTAGAGGAGGTGGTATACACTGGGAAAGGTCCGAGGAACACTGATTATTGTAGTAGCGATAGAATAGCGAGAGAGATGCAACATTGCGGCGAAGAGAGAGAGATTGCAGAGAGTTGGTGAGTAAACGCGAGTTAATGTTACGAAAGGCTTTCCTTTCTACTTTATCTAGGAGTGCGGTGTGAGAGGATCCTCCCCACACATGTGAACAATACTCAATTGTTGACGCGATTGCGTCATATGATACTTTTGGGCCAAACCGCCATATGACGTGATCGCGTCATATGCGGCGGAGAGAGTTTTGAAAGTTCTCGCCATTCCCGGGTTAACTTGGTCTTAATGGTCCGGTGATTTGGCAAACAGACAGGGTTTGTGATGTGTGTGTGTGTGTGTGTGTGTGTGTACAAAGGAGTACAAAGGAAATCAAGCAACAACAGATCTAGTGACCCTTCTAGGTTGCTTGTCCTCCAAAACACTGAGGATCAAGTGTCCAAACAGTGGTTTAGAGTGGGTAAGGGAACATTGGAAAGGGAATTACTGCCCTTGAACTAATGTCCGTGGCAGGATTTGGAAGTTAGTAGAGGAAAGATGGGTTAGAAACTGAGGGGGGGATAAAATAAAGTTATTCATTTACAAACGCAGTCAGTCGCGGGTTTGATGAGAGATATTTGTCTAGGCGGAGTTTAAATGAATCAACGGTGATGCAGTCTATAACGTTTCGGGGAAGCCCATTCCACAAGTTGACAACTCGATTGAAGAAGAAATTCTTAGATTCGTGCGAGTTAAAAGATTTTCCAATAATTTTGCAACCGTTTCCCCGCGTGTAATTAGATTGGTCGATAGTGAAGTACTTACTACAGTTCATATTGTCGATGCCTTTGATGATTTTGAACACTTGAATTAAGTCACCTCTTAATCTGCGCTGGGTTAAAGGAAATAGATTTAATTCTCTAAGACGCTCTTCGTATGGTTTGTTCTTTAGGCTAGGTATCATTTTGGTAACTCTACGTTGAACTCGTTCTAGCTTGTTTATATCTTTTTGGTAATAAGGGCACCAGGATTGAACGCAGTATTCCAGAAGAGGGCGAACTAAGGAATTGTAAAGGGTTAGGATAACTTCTTTGGATTTATGCTCAAATGACCTGCCTATAAAGCCAATTATTTTGTTTGCCTTCTTAACAACTTCTGAACATTGTTGACTCGGTTTTAGGTTACTCGATATTGTTACTCCCAGATCGGTTTCTCTGTTTACATTCTTAAGCTGAGTGCCATTCATCGAATAGTTTGCTTTCTCATTTAGGTATCCGACATGTAGTACTTTACATTTATCCGCATTGAAACTCATTTGCCAAATTTGGGCCCAACATGACAATTTATTTAGATTGTGTTGCATATCGTCAACTTGTTCTTTTGAGAGTACGCTATTTGCAATTTTTGTATCGTCAGCAAATTTTGAGATTGTACAGGTGAGACCCTCATCTATGTCGTTGATGTAAATTAGAAAGAGAATTGGTCCTAGTACCGATCCCTGGGGTACCCCGCTACTTACATTGGTCCATTTAGATGCCTTCCCGTTTATGACTACCCTTTGCTTTCTGTTGCTGAGCCAATTTTCTATCCATTTCAACACACCGTCTTGTATTCCATGCGCTTTTAGTTTTAGGAGTAAACGTTTGTGGGGAACTTTGTCAAAGGCCTTTTGAAAATCAAGGTATATAATATCTACAGCTTTACTCTCATCGTAGAGGTTGAGGATATCGTGGAAGAAGTCTAAGAGGTTTGTTAAACAGGAACATTTTTAAGGAAGCCGTGTTGAGTATCTTTAAGTATGTTATTTTCCTCTAAGTGATTTACGAGTCTGTCTCGTTTGACCGTTTCTAGCATTTTACATACAACTGAGGTTAAGCTAATTGGACGATAGTTACTGGGTAGGGATTTGCTGCCTTTTTTTAATATCGGTGTTACGTTGGCTAGCTTCCACTGATCAGGCATAGTTCCAGACTGCAAGGATTTATTGAATAGTAATGTCAGTGGTTTGGAGAGCTCATCCTTAGCTTCCTTTAGAACTCTAGGCGAGATTGTATCAGGTCCTGGTGTTTTATTTACCTTGAGTTTATCCAAACAATTCAATACTTCTTTCTCTGTAACGGTCATATTGCTTAGAACATCTGAATTATCAATCTGAATCGGCGATGGTGTAGGGATATCACTGAGGTCTTCTGTTGTAAAAACTGATGCAAAGAAGGTATTGAGGGCATTACTCATTTGTACTTCGTCTTTGGTGTATTCTCCATTTTCATCGACTAACGGTCCAACAGTTGAAGTAACTACTTTTTTCTTTCTGATATAACTATAGAATTCTTTCGGGTTTGTTTTACTTTGATTCGCAATATGTAACTCTAAGGTCTTTTTACTTTGCTTAATTAACTTTTTGGCTTTGCGTCGTAGCTCTACAAATTTCAGCCGTTCTTCGTCATTTTGTGAGGATTTTAATCTATCATTAGCAAATTTTTTAGCAAGCAGGCAGTTTGAAATATCTTTATTCCACCATTTGGGCTTATTATTATGGCCTGGACGCCGTATTTTTGATGGTATGCAGTCTTGCACTGCTTTTAGGTAAGTGGTTTCGAATAACTTCCAAGATGTATTTATGTCGTTATTGTTAATTAAAAAGCTCCAGTCAGTTTCTTTAAACATAGCTCTAAGTTTATGGAAGTTTGCTTTCTTGAAATTAGGGACTTTTTCGATGCTACTATTTGGTTCGTTACTAGTAAAGTTTAAAGTGAAAGTTATCGTACGATGGTCGCTGTTACTGAATTCATCACCAACATTCAAATTCTCTATCAATTCTTCTTATGTTGCAAGTACAATGTCAAGAACGTTATTACCAGAGGGTCGGCGTTCGAACAAATTGATAAAGCGAACTCTCTTGCAAGTTCGTATACAAGTCATGTCCGGAGTGTGAAGTAAGAGTATCGCCCCACTTGGTCACAGGTAAAATAAAGTCGCCAAAAATTACGGTATCTTGTGAGTTACTTACATCTGCAATTTGTTCGTAAATTTCTCGGTCAGTTTGCACTGATTGAGGTGGAGGTCTGTATATTAACGCAAGTATTATTTTTGTACCTTTATTATTCTTTATTAGCACAAAAGATGTGTCGACGTTCACAATTTGAGGTTTTGACACGAGGGTCGGGTTAAGACTTTCTTTGATATAAAATAAAACGCCACCTCCATTTTTATTTATTCGGCTGTTCTCAAACATTACATAACCGGGAAGTGAATACTCTGCTAAAAAGTCTCTATCTTCTGTATTGAGCCAAGATTCTGTTATGCCAATCACATCATAATTTTCTGTAAACACTAGTTCCTCTAAATCTGAAAATTGATTGCGTATGCTACGAGCGTTTGCATAGAAAACCTTTAAAGTTGCGGTTTTAGAACTCGCAGAACGTTCTTTCATCGAATTTTTGGTTCTGGTCGGATCTACATTTACATTCATGGCTGTCCTCGGTCCTCGGTCGTTATCCCTGGCGGTTTTGAATTTCGGTCGTGTTGGTGGAGCTTTATCCAAATTCGCGGTTCTTGACGGATTAGTATTTAATTCCTTTGTAGGTTGCCGTCCTCGCTGTCTTCGGTCCTCCTTCCTGGTTGTCCTGTGCTGAGTCGATTTCTTCTCCGAAAATCCTTCACCGCATCATTGAGAAGACGCCCAAAACCTGCTGCTCCCACCTGGTTCAGATGAACTCCATCGTCCGAAAACAAATAGTCATCGTAGTAGAAATTGTCCCAGGTGTCGACGAATCCCACGTTCTCCTTCCTGCAGAGGTTTGCTAGACAACGATTTGTGCTGGTGGCTATGTTGTAAAATCGGCTCTCTACACCGAGCCGGGGGACGATTCCTGAGACGATGATCCTTGATGACTTCTCCTTAAACGACTTCATCAGCTGCTGGTACTTTAAAAGCAAATCTTCCGACCGGGTTCGCTGTACATCGTTGGATCCAACGTAGATGACGTACATTGTATTAACAGGGGCCAGCTTTGATACTTCCTCAACTGCTGCAACTACGTCGTCCACACCACCACCAGGGATACAAAACCGCTTCCTGATCTTAGGTGCCCTGGCGCAAAACTCTGTGAGCTGACCACGTATCATCGAGTCTCCCATGAGCCGGACTTCTTCTATTTCCTCTTCGTCATCTGAGTCTGTGAGTATCTGGAAACGGTTTTGACACTCGGTAATCGGTATGTGTTTCTTGGTCTTGGGGCAAACGTTGTTCCTCACGACACAGAAGTTGTCTTGAGGGGGAAGAGAGTCACTATTTGTATCTTGAGTATCGGAAACATCAGCTGAAGTGGCTACTGTAGGCGTTGAATTGTTGGCAGTTGACGTTGGGGCGTTGGTGGCTGCTGGAGTTGCGGTGACAATTGAAGTTTGTGGTACTCGAACGTTGAGTGTTACAAACTGTTGGAGTGATTCCAGCTTCATGATGAGGACGTTGATCTTGTTGTAGGCTTCATCTAATTTCACTGTAAAATTCTCTCGTTGCTGGCAGAACCGGCAGACTTGAAGATCGACAGTAGCAAACATGGACTCACCAAACCTACCGGCGCAGTTCGCACAAGCACGAGGCATGGTGACAGTCACTTTCTTCAGATCACTTCACTCACTTAAAAAACACTTCACTCACTTTAAAACACTTCACTCGCTTTAAAAACACTTCAATCACTTCAACCGAAAACAAATATGCTGAAATACGCAGAAATAGGTTATCAGGGGTGATAGCCTAACCGAAAACAAAAATGTTGAGATACGCAGAATTAGGCTTCCAGGGGCGATAGCCTAACCAAATTTTTTTTTTTAAATTGAAATATGCAATAATAGGCTACCAGCGTTGAATAGCCTAACCGAAAATAATAAAATTGAAATTCGCAGAAATAGGCTACCAGGTGTGATAACCTAACCTTAAACAAATATATGTATAACAGAATATGTAACTAAATATACAATTCAATGTGGGTGTGTGTGTTTCCGTGCCCCTTTCAACTTGACTACTTGCCCTTGAAACACTAACCTACTCTCTCCCTCATTGTTACTGTTTACTTGTTTAACCCGTTCTTTGCAGTAGTAGTGTTTTGGGGTGGGTGGTACGGGGTGTGTCTTCTGTTGTAGGGGCAGGCGGAGAGTTTGTTTTCATTCGACCCATACCCCAGTACACCCTTTTATTGTGATGTGTGCGCTCTCTCTCTCTCTCTCTCTCTCTCTCTCTCTCTCTCTCTCTCTCTCTCTCTCTCTCATATACACACACAGCATTATTAGGGTGCGTGACCATGAGTCAGTCGCAGGGTGTGGTAGTGTATGGAACTTGTTCCAAATGAGACTATCACTTTTTGTTTAACTCCTCCGTAGTCTAGTCGGTTTGGCATTGGTCTGCTACACTATAGGCCCGGGTTCGAAGCTCGACCTGGTCGTACGTCGCAAATGTTAATTGACCAGCTGATAGCCGAAAAGATCGATTTATCATCATTTCACCAATGATATTATATCAAATTACAGTAGGTTATGTACTAGCTTTAAGAGTGGATGAACTGACTAAATCTGTGTACCCAAAAGAATGTGTGGGTGGGTGGGGGGGGGGGGGGGGGGGGGAGCTTCTTGGATCTTTTAATCGAATAATTTGTTGGGGAAATTAATATCCGGTTGGGGAGAGGGTCTGGATATGAATAGCGGGGAGAATGCGATGAGTACGGAAAATATCAGAGTGGAGGGAGACGCAGAGATAGTATAATATAAAACTGTGAGTCCAGGTCGGCATGGAAGGGAGATTGTGGAGGGGAGAGACCGGGAAAAGAAATTGAATGATAGGTCAGGAGTTAAACGTGGAAGAACAGAGAAACGGAAATAATAGATTAACTAATAATGCAATAAATATTTTTTTAATTATCAACCACAAGAATAAAGAGGGTTTAAAGAGAAAATGTTAAAGCAAATATATAATGGATAATGCAATAAATACAAAATATTATTATCATCCACAAGAACAAAGAGAGTTTAAAGAGAAAATGTTAAAGCAAATATATAATGGAAGAATATACACAAAATGTGAAGAGGAATGTAATTACGGGAAGAGAAGGGGATGGAAAGGAAACACTAAATAATTAAACGTAAATTTTGAAGAAGGAAGGGTACAATAACATTAATGGAAAAACATAACGAGGTGTAAAAATAGCATAGACTCACGAACATGGAACTTTGCAGTAGCGGACCGAAAATCGGAAAACAAACCCCTAAATTCGAAACTCGAAACCGCAAAAATATCAAATTTTCGCGGTTTCGAGGTTCAAACTTGGAGGTTCGTTCTCTGATTTTGGGTCCCTTACTGCAAAGTTCCATTTTCGGTCCAGTCCAGATCTACTGTAGTCTATGCAAATAGATATAAAGAAACAACTTATATTCATGAATTACATCATTTATCTATTGACATGGAAGGAGAAACAATGAGAAATACCTGTACAATATACAGTATATAGGAATATATAGTTGATACTATTTTTATACACTGTTGGTCTGGTAGTTTCAATCAAAGGTTGTGCCACGGCTTGAATGTTAAAATTATTATTTAAAGTAAAAATATTGTTACCGGTTTTGATGTGGATTTTTGGTTTTAATAGTATCACAATTATATGATATACACAAGTTATTCGGATATCACACTTTATGCACATAATACTTGCAAGATAAAACAAAAATCATAATGTATATTTTGTTACCTAAACGTTTAACTTTCACTCTCAAATAAGAAATTGAAAGTAACTCAGAAAAAAAAGTAATGGAGTAGTATCGAGAGAAACTCAATATAAGACAATGCACAGCAAACTAGATAATATTGCCATAGAATCATAATAACACAAACCTTACTATCGAGGTCACGGTGTGGGAAAAAGCATATGGAGTTTATTGCTTTAGCTGGGTTACAAACTGGGGGCCTTACTATAAAGATAACAGGCTTGGTGAGAGAGAGAGAGAGAGAGAGAGAGAGAGAGAGAAAGAGAGAGAGAGAAGGGAGAGAGAGAGAGAGAGAGAGAGAGAGAGAGAGAGAGAGAGAGAGAGAGAGAGAGAGAGAGAGAGAGAGAGAGAGAGAGAGAGAGAGAGAGACTGTGTGAGAGATATTTGTTGTACATAGATTTTCATAGATACGCTGGCCACACAGGCCTAACGATCCCAGCGAGGTGGTTTCATTACATGATTAGATTCATATCCAGTATTTGATAAATGGATAATAATCGTGGTCAAATGCTGAACCTTTTAACTGTCATGTTGGTGTAATGGTTAGTGTTTAAGTTCTGTATGTGGTGTCCCAGGTTCGAAGATCTTATGCTTTCATGAATTTTATGTGGAGGTGTTTGGTGTTGGGAGTGAAATTAACACTTTGCCGATTATGACGTATTTTGACAGTTTATTATGGGTATCATTAGACGATTGCATACAGTTTAGGAAGGATTTGTTGGAATTATAAGGATAATGGCTATCTGAATTAACCCTCTGACTTTCATACACCCCTTCCTAATCTGAATACAATCGTCTAATATGAATCAGAAAACGGAAAAGAATTGCGTATTGGGTCTCGGAAAGGTTAATTCGTCAAGATTATATCCATGTAACTCTACTGAATTTAACTATCTCTCCCGCCTGAAATTCGTAGCGTTTTTCCTACTTTTTCTAATCCCGAACTAATCTCTGCCTTTGTATTTTTCACCTCATTTTTTTTTAGGTGTTTCGTTTCTCTTTATCCTGCCACTTGTTCGGTTCAGCTTCCTTCTCCACTACTTTCTGCTTCAGTGCCTCCTCCATTGTCGAACTTCTATAATATCTTTGTCTTCTTTACTCGTTCTTCCCTCTCTCTCCACCTCTTTCTAATCTCAATCTCAATCTCTCTCTCTCTCTCTCTCTCTCTCTCTCTCTCTCTCTCTCTCTCTCTCATCATAGAGAGAGAGAGAGAGAGAGAGAGAGAGAGAGAGAGAGAGAGAGAGAGAGAGAGAGAGAGAGAGAGAGAGAGAGAGAGAGAGAGAGAGAGAATATGGGTGTGTAGGGATGGGGATGGAGCTGTCAGTGAAATATGTAGGTTGTGTGGTAACTTTACATATTGGTATCACAGCCATGACCAAGAGGGGACAATGGACAGGTGGGAGGGGGAGGGGGTGGGGGGTGTCGCTGGTTACTGTACAAATATATAGGTTAGTAGAGTAATAGAAATACGGAGCGCTCGATAATTTTTTTTTCTCTCTCTCTCTCTCTCTCTCTCTCTCTCTCTCTCTCTCTCTCTCTCTCTCATATTAGTAGGTGCATACAATAACATCCTATCACCATTTTCCACGATCAGCATTCTCTTCCCTCCACCCCATCTTCAATTATTTTAGTTTATGTCAGCTCCAATCTTCTTCCCTTTCCTTTCCTTTCCCTTCGTTATCATCCGTTGTCTCCATCCCCCCGGAGGATAGAAATGAAAAACGGAAGGGAGAAAATCATTGTTGTACGACAAGGAAGTGGACAAGGGAAGAGAGAGAGAGAGAGAGAGAGTGAGTGAGTGAGTGAGTGAGTGAGTGAGTGAGTGAGTGAGTGAGTGAGTGAGTGAGTGAGTGAGTGAGTGAGTGAGTGAGTGAGTGAGTGAGTAGTGAGTGAGTGAGTAATGAGTGAGTGAGTGAGTGAGTGAGTGAGTGAGTGAGTGAGTGAGTGAGTGAGTGAGTGAGTGAGTGAGTGAGTGAGTGAGTGACATACATTCATAACTTAAAAAATAACTTCACATATGTTTATGCCCCTGGACTATCCACCTGTTTCTAGCGAAATATAAACGTCTAATGATAGCCGTAGTATATTAAAAAACAAAACCTAATCTAACCGAATAAATTACGAATAATTGTGTTGTTGGAATAGTAGCTATACCTCTATTACTTGAAAAGTGTGTGATCTGTGAGAAGCTTCCACTCGCACAAACAAGTCACGGAGTCTCGCTCACGTACGAAGAAAATGTCTAGGGTATAATAGTGAAGGTGAGAATTTTGGCGTTGTTGGTTGGTTTGTGGGTGGTTCAGCACTGTACTGATTCCTTCACAGTAGAGATTATCTCGTTATACAATAATGGTTCCCTTGTAATAATCGCTACATACAAATATATACTCCTTACAGTTAGGGTTCGTCACGGAAGTAGCTTTCACAGTATTTGTGTGTGTGTGTGTTTTCTTTTTTGTAGTGATATTTTTATAAATATGTAAAATATATTCAAGTTTCTAGTAGTGAATCTCTCACATTAACACTTACACTGCAGACATATTTACACCCATTTCCGACATATTAGGGCTAATTCAGGCACTCCTGATTGATTAAGCAAGTGTCTAAATTAAATTAAATAAATTCAGCCAAAAACTAGAAGAAAATAGCTTCAAAATGACACCAAAACGAACTTCATAGCGTGCGGGCTTCACCTGCATCGCTACCATAGACATTCGCTAATACTGAGTAATTATCACTAATGTCGCGCTACATTTGCCTTTGGCAGTGCTGTATGTCTAGTGAGAGTATGGCTCATATTCCTCAGTGCCCCAGCCGACTGGCTGGAGAGAGGATGGGTGGCCTACCGTGCTCCCGCTCACTCGCACTCAATTCTACAGGCTTTAAGAGGTTTTAAAAGCCTGTAAATTACTGTAAATAGCCATGGTATTCCGGAACATCTCCCGCAGCTAATGGGTTAAAAGCTTCTTTTGGTAATGTTTCTCTCAAAATAGTGGTCCAGCCGTGAACACTAATAGAAACACCTTTAATACTGTATCAAACCCAAAGGAGGTAGTAAAATCCTTAAATATTTCATAAATGGCTTCAAGTATTAAATATTTAACTCTGCTAAATGGGTGTATCCTCCCACAGTGTTCATGACTGTACCTCACATCAGTAATTCCTTCAAAGTATAGGTACCGGTAGTGGATGGACTATAATTAATGGACTGTTGTACTATTGTTTAAGGGGGTAGTGTGTTTTTTGTTTTGTTTTTTTGTCTCGTGTTTCTAAATGTTTATCTATTTATCTATGTTTTAGTGTCCTCGCTAGACCTCCATCAAACTTAAAAATACACCCCATAGACCCTCTTTCAAGATAGATTTGTACATTGTTCGGTAGATAAATGTCCCGGCCGAAGGCCTGTTCCTCCTAAAATTACAGGCTCGCTTTCGCTCTCCAGGAAAAAGTCGACACCTAAATGTTATTAAAGGTCTATATTGACAAAGAGATGGGATGAAAGCCCTCAAAATCGCCAAACTCATGAAACAAACGTCTTAACATATCAAAACTAATGAGGCTAAACATGAGGGAGAAGGAGGTCCAGAACAACGAACCATCTCCCCTTAGCACGATTGAATATTAATATTGTCTTATTAAATACCTGTTTTAACGTCCACGATAAAGAAGACAATTATGGCTAACCTACCTGCTCATTAACCAGAATAAATGTCTTAATATGCCTTTCCCAGCAATGTTCCCAAGCAATATATTACCGGCTTCCTTCCTCCACCTCATTCTTAACCCTCTCCGACATATGACGCGATTTTGAGCCTATTGGGGATACTTTAAAGCCTTTGTTACCATCAGGGGTATTTAGAAACCTTTAGTTTAGTTACTTCAACCTCTGCAGTTGTCTTTGAGTTAGCTGTGGGCAGAAAACTAATTTTGGAGAGGTAATTATAAGAGTGAGAGAACTCTATTTCTTATTGCTAATCTGGCAACCTCTGCGTCATAAATGCGTGAAAGGGTTAATTCATTTTTAACAGTTACCCCTCCATCACTCTCCTCTTCTCTCCTTCTCCCTTCTCTGCTTCCTCTGTCTGTGAATGTGTTCTTCTTTACATTAATATCGTATTACTTGGATATCAATTAATATTAACACTATGTGATCGTTGTATGGTAACTGGGGTAGATTATACTTCGAAGAATTTATAAGAACTTCTATTAAACTGAATTAAAAATACCCAGGAAATTGTAAACGCGCTGCTCTGAGCTTAAAAACTCTCTGAACCACAGAGTCATGCCGAGCTGGGGAAGTGTATAATAGTCATGGTGGCAAGTCTACTAAACTCACCATGTGTATGAAGGCATTGCCCTCTACGAGACTATCACCTGGTTCTTCAAAAGAGAACTAAGGGTGCATTCGTATTGTACATCCGAGCGTGGTGCAGTGGTAGAGCGGGAGGCTGGTATTTCAGAGACCCAGGGTCAAAATCTTGCCAAGGCCAGATAGTTTCGGGAGACAAAATTCCCTTCTCACCTGGCATTTCACTTACATTGACATTAAGGTCATAAATAATTTTCTGAGCCGGATAACGTCTGATAATTACCTCCACCAACGAAGTAGGACAGAGGTTATGTTTTCGCCTCCATTTGTCTGTCTGTCTGTATGTATGTAAACAAAATATCTCGCATTGTTATGAACCGATTCACATGAAATTCGGTGGGCAGATAAGATGTGTATCCAGCCAGTGTAGGCGGAGGTATGCGCTCTACCGCGTGCCCCTCTAGTTCTATAATGGTTTGTATTGAGCTTGAGTCTCTCATAAGGAGAATCTCAGTACGAAATATTGCAGTTACTCAATTCGTATCCATACGATAGGTAGCTAATATAAAATTAATAAGCAGCAGTTGAAATAGTTTTACTTACTGCATCGTCCTCAAAATAAGTTGAAATTGGAAATAGATATTCCCTCTCAAAGCCGATCGAGTCCGGGGTCTGGGTATTGAGACGAAAGTAAAATAAAAAAAAGGGGGGGGGGGGATGTCATGGACATAATTATTGCAAGTCATGATCTTTACCGGCGCCATATTGTAAACCATCGGGTGTATTGTCTGGTCTTCATTATTTTGCTTATACACCACTAATAACAGGTTACCTTGTACATAGGATATCCACTTAATATACAGTATTTACGTAATAACATTCATAAGAAAGCCATACACTTTCAGAGTGGGTGTTTGCAAGATGCCTGATACCGTAATGTAAGTTTGCGACATTTCTCATAGACGGCCTTGATATGTGGCACTCTGAAGATTTAAGAGGTGGAGTGTGTGATATGTCTCAGTCACATTCCGTTATTTATGGCAGGCAAACTCTCCTATATTGCTGGCTCCCGAAGTTTGATAGCTAACTTTTCATGGCCAGCCTCATCGTTCTGGCAGAAAGGATTGTATGCATATTTTATCAGCATGTGGGGATGTATGTAAAGGGAGAGTTGTGTGTGTTATTTAACATTTATACCTGGGTACTGATTGGTCTTTATTTAAGCAGACTGTTTCAATCCATCACACGAACATGCTCTCTCTCTCTCTCTCAGGTAGTAAATCACATCCGGTAATAATATAATCTGAGGAGGAACTGTGCGCCGTTTATTCTTGTCTCTAACTAACATAATGCAACTATAATAATGGCTGATATTAAGGGGGGAGGTACTGTACCCCCTTCTCCCTCATGCTTAGCCCCATTAATTTTGATTTTATGACGCTCGTCCCATTAGTTTGGCGATTTTTAAACCTTTGGTGCCATTTAGGTGTCGAGTTTTTTTAATAGAGCGATAGTGAGTTTTCGATTTAGGAATAACCGGCCTTTGCTATTTTTTCCTACCGAAAAAATGCACACATTTATCTCGAACTGGGAGTATTTTCTTAAGTTTGATGCAGGTGCAGGGAGAAATCTAAAAATATAATAATAGATACATAAATTAGTAAACCACTAAATAAAAACCTGCCCTTAAAGTATAGTGTAAACTTTCTCATGTAATGCATAAGGTGTTGATATTCGGTGTGAGCGTCCTGGGTTCGAATCCACGGACTGCCACATGTGTTTGTAATATTTCATTAATCGACTTTAGGAGTAGAGTTGGTTGTTGGATAGAACATAATAATTTATATTGGTTCAGGAGAAATTTATCGAGAGGCCTTCCCTAGTGGTTAAGGCCCCATTAATTGCTCTTTCCATTCACATATGCATAGCCTACGTGAGTTGCAGTTGGGATGTGTGTACATGCTTAGATTGATATGCAGGATTGGAAGTTGCATAATAAATCGTAGGCAGTGTCCACCATTCTTTAACTGCCTTCGTGGTGTAATGCATAAGGTGTTGATATTCGGTGTGAGCGTCCTGGGTTCGAATCAACGGACTGCCACATGTGTTTGTAATATTTCATTAATCGATTTTAGGAGTAGATTTGGTTGTTGGATAGAACATAATAATTGATATTGGTTCAGGAGTAATTTATCGAGAGGCCTTCCCCTAGTGGTTAAGGCCCCTTTAATTGCTCTTTCCATCCACATATGCATAGCCTACGTGAGTTGCAGTTGGGATGTGTGTACTTGCTTAGATTGATATGCAGGATTCGAAGTTGCATAATAAATCGTAGGCAGTGTCCACAATTCTTTAACTGCCTTCGTGGTGTAATGCATAATGATATTCGGTGTGAGCGTCCTGGGTTCGAATCCACGGACTGCCACATGTGTTTGTAATATTTCATTAATCGATTTTAGGAGTAGAGTTGGGTGTTGGATAGAACATAATACAGTATATACCGGTATATACACTTATGAAACATTTGTTAAGATAGTAAAATATGTATTATACAATACATATCTGTGACGCTTCTGCATAGTAGCCACGTGCGGGCATGCGCGCGCGTCAGCTGCCCAGCTGTTTAGAAACTGGCTGGTGGCAGCCGGCCGGCCGGCTTTTCCTTAGTATATATCCTACGACAATGTAACTAATGTCTGGGATATTCTTATGTTGTTTCACAGCTTGTAGCTGCCCTTATTCTTAACCAACGCATCTTAGTATATTTTATTCTCGATAGTTGATTGTTTCATTATAATATATAAGATGTAAGTCTAGTGAGAGTGGGAGGAGACGAGCGGGAGAGAGAGACCGGCTGGGGGACGTTGCTTCGCGCGGAGAGTCTAGCTTGGGACGAGCCTGATGTTGCCATATGCATTTGATTGCAACGTTAGGCTTAGTTTCGACTCACGCACGGGGTAGACGATCTTGACCCGGCAACTGTGTTGAGTGTTGCCAAGCCTGGGATGTATTCTGCATGCCTAGGGCGGGGTCCAGACAGATTCAAGACTCAGAGCTCACCTCACTGTCGTACCCTTCGGACCCCCTTGATATCTATCCCTCTCAACCCCACTTAGAAACTTTCTCTCTTACTTTGTATACCTTCCTTCCACTACTTCACCAATCTATTTAATTATCCCATCCCCTTGATAGACCTTATATCTATTATTGTATTAACGACGAGCTCTCAGATAATTAGATAGGATTTTGGGCTTTATGCGGAGATGTAATTGTTATGAGACCTAGGAAGCATTTTTGTTGTCTCATATTTGGTGGTTTCATGCGTGCTAGTGTGTTCTTGTGTCAGGTTATCAGGGGTTAGACCGGAGGGGAGGCTTTTTGCGATCCTTTAAGTAAAGTCTTCTGGTGCGAGTCCTGTGGACCCGCACGACTTTACTAGGATACCCGTGGGAGTCTGGGGGCATTTTCTTGTCTGTGTCCCTGTGTGTCTAGTGTTGTGTTGTGTGAGGGCCCTTGCCTAGTCCACTCAGCACTGCGCTAGCACGTCTTGCTTTTGTTTTAGGGTTGCCAGGAGAGAGTCAGATACTTGCGATCTGAGTCTCTCAAGAGAGCACCCTTTCAATTAGAGTAATTTGGTGCACAGACTTGGGAACGTCCCTAGGCTAGAGCAGGTGGCTCAGCTCGGGTATCCGAAGCCTATATCCTTCCGGCTAGACCTCTGCCACCTGGCAGATTAACAGCTAGGGATTTATGATCTCTGTATGCTCGTTATTGTGCCACAGTTTTCCGTTTTTGTGAGCATTGTGAGTCAGGGTGGGGCTTAGAGACTCTGTCCGAGCAGGCTTGCCTGACTAAGAGTGAGAAGCAAACCTGTATGTGGTTATGTTGCGAGTTGCTGCCTTTATTTAATTATACACTGTATGGCCTATCACTAGTATTTATTCCTGCTTATGAGTTAAGAGTTCTCTAAATCCGTAACGTACTTTCTTTGCTAAGCATCAGATCCTACAGTAGCCGCATGCAGTTTAGAAACCCGCATCTTGTCTACCTGTACGATGTTTTGAGGACTGTTTGCTTTCACCTTCTTTCATGCAGGGATGATTAGTTGTATTAATTAACGTAACGTTAAATGTACTTTCTTCTAGTTTGTTATTAAATTGTTTCTGCAATTTAATTCCGTTATCTATCTTTTCCTTGAAGCTTTAAGTCAACTTAATTGTGTGATCTTTTATATAGCCTGCTTGACTATCAGCAGTCTATAGTGCGTGCACCCTGTAACCGAGTCATAGGATACCTTGTTGTCCAGGCAGGACTCTTGACGGTTTAGGGTGGTTTGTTGCCTGGGTTTATAGATAAGGGTTGGATCTAGCGTTTTCCGTTGTTGCTTGTTGCCGCATACCTAGTCCAATAGAAAGAGCCCAGTGTTTATATATCCCAGGACGTAACATATCTCAAACACACTATGTAAACAATCGCTTACAGCACTTGAGCTGCAAACTAAGGAGAATAATATTAAACAAATATCCGTCCCACAACTCCACTCAACCGTGGATATTTACACAAGAAAACTGCAAGGTTTTGGTTAAGGCGGTGTCACACGAGCAATATTTCCGTCAATGTTTACGGGGAATTGTAGTCTGGCACCTTCAAAATTTAAGTTTGATCAGAAATCAGCCACCTAACATAATTTATCTTCGGTCTAGTCTCCGATTCCAATGTGAAAGAGACTCAAAATATTACAAGAACAAAACTTGCTCATCGAAAATTGCTGGAAAAATCGCTCGTGTGACACTGGCTTTACAGTTTGTGTGGCTGTCTGCAGAATACGGTTTGTATCAGTAAATATTTATTGTTGAAGGTTTTGTTCATTGGAGGGCCCGAGGCTGAGTGTGTTTGTCTTCATGTATCAGGATGTTGGTGATGGTGTGTGGGTTTGTTGGAGAGAGTGAAAAACAGTGAGCATATTGTGTGATAATGCAAGTGTGTAAGATAATGATACGTGTGTATGTGTGTGTGTGTGTGTGTAAAATTAAATCAATACAATTATACTGTATGCAGTTTTTCTGGATACACCTGATTAAAAACGTAACGATGGGGTAAGAATAGCTAAATGAGGCAATTTATATGGGAGAGGAGATTGAAAATGAAGAAGCTTCAATATATTATTTCATCAGATTTGAAAGGCTGTGTAGGAGAAGGGTGATGGTGTAAGGTAGCTGGTGATGGTGGAGGGATATGGTAGGTAGAGGAACCATTTGATCACCCTCTTCCCTCATATTAGTTCTGGTTCACTCCTGATTGATTAGTGGTAATTGTGATGGATGATGATGGATGGTAGTGGAGGTGCGGGATTGTGGTCTTATGGAAACAATAACGTTAGATGATGGTTAGATATTCCACTAGCTGAGCTTATAATAACATATTACAATGTGGTCTCTGGGCGGGTGCCCAACCCCAAAAGGAGTTGAAATAGGGGGCTATCCCCCCGCCAAAGGCGGCTTTCTAGGGCCTTTCCTAGCTGATGCTGAGAGGATTGGGTTCTACTCATGTGGTGATGGGCTGGTCTATCAGAGTGAGAGCTGAGCGATCTCTGCCATACCCATAGCTTACTCTGACTGTTCCTTTTACTTATATATCTTCTAGATCTCAAGTGATGGCGTCTTTTCCGTGGATTGACCTCCCTACTGCCAAGATTGGTAGCCAAAGCGTCGCATTTTTCCCTTGCCCCTCAACTTTCCCTTCATAATTGCTGAGTGGCACAGGGCCTTGGGTGGGGCTTTGGTTTCCCGGGCATTTCTGCACCCTCCTCAGTTCCCTGCCTTGGAGTGGCTTCGGTCACCCTGGCTTTGTTAGTGGTAAGCAGGGAGGGTTTTGTGGGGGCGCTCGTTTATGGCCTTGGCCTTGCTCGAGACCTTGGGGCTGTTCGGCCAGACAGCCTGGGGAACAACAACAACAACAATGTTTCTCTGTCTCTGTCTCTCTCTCTCCCACACGGCACACATAGTACTGGCTAAGTGGCCTAATCCTAATGGCTTTGACTCTGTACTGAATATTGGCCTGAATTATTAGGATTAAATTTTACACTGTAATTACTTGGCCTCTGTTACAACAGTGCTTGGAGTATTTCGAACACACTAAAATCAATATTACTCATCTTGGCGAAACCGTATAAAGGATAAAGCAAATCCTTAGCAGACATTACTCTTTCAACTTAATCTTAATTCAACAAATTATTAAACTAAATATAATTTGGGAATCAAACTGCTGCAAATTGGAATATACAGTACATCTGTACGAACGGTAGTAGCTGCTGATTTTGTAGTAACTATTTTGTAGTGGCTATCGCAATTAATCCACTGACTTCCATATACCCTTCCTAATCTGAATAATATCGCCTAATTATAGCCACAAAACCGAAAAGAAACACGTATTCGTATCTTCCAAGGGTTAAGTTTGTTTGAAGGTAACAAAACGTTGGAGAGTCTTTATTATATTTAGCTCTCCTGCAGCAGTGAATTATTATCCCCACGTTCATTAATACTACACACCTCATTATCGGTCCTCCTCTGCTACAGTAATTACCTCATCAGCTTCAAGGTTAATATACAACCTCTTGAATACTAATTATTACTGATGTCTGGGAACTGGGTATTAATGGTATGAATTAGTCTGTGTTTGCTTTGTGTTTTCTTCATGAATTTGTGTAATTAACAATAATAATTATAATAATTATAATAATAATAATAGATAATGCAATCGGACGTTTGTCTATATATCTTTGATTTTGTGTTTTAGACATGAGGTGGTCTAATCAGAGTAGGTTTAACCCATTGGCTGTGGGAGACGTTCCGGAACGCCAGGGCAATTTACAGCAATCTACAGGCTTTTAACCCATTGGCTGCGGGAGAAGTTCTGGAACGTATAGGCAATTTACAGCAATTTCCAGACTTTAAAAGCCTGTAAAAGTCGTAGAAATTTATTGTCAGTGGGCGGGACAGCGAAAGGCCCACCTCCGACAGTCAGCACGGCCAGCCGCGCACTGAGGGAACCTGTGGTCTCGGACTGCGGTCTCAGCAGTGTTGCCAAGCCGCTACATTGCTAATAATTAGCGAGTTTTCCTGAATGTCTATGGCAGCGCTGCGGGTGAACCCCGCAAGTTAGGAAGCTCGATTAGTGTCATTTTGAAGCTATCTTCGTCTAGTTTTCGGCAGAATACATTTCATTTCATGCAAATACTTGATTAATCATTCAGGAGTGCCTGAATATGCTCTAAATAGCGCAAATATAACCGCAGCCAGAGGGTTAAAGCCTCTTAAAGCCTGTAAAATCGAGTGCAATTGAGCGGGAGTGCGACAGGCCACACGTCCTCTCAGCCAGGCAGTTGAGGCACTGAGAGCTCTGAGTCAGAGTCTCGCGAGATATATAGTGCTGCCAAAGGCAAATGTAGCGAGAAATTAGCGAGAATTGCTAATTTTAGCGAATGTCTATTGTAGCGCTGCGGGTGAACCCTGCAAGCTACGAAGCTTGTTTTGGCGTCATTTTGAACGTATTTTTGTCTAGTTTACGCCTGAATACATTTCATTTCATTCAGACACTTGCCTAATCAATCAGGAATGCCTGAATGAGCCCTAATATGGCAGAAATATGCAGAAATATGCCTGCAGCGTAAGTGTTAAACCTTTTCTTCTTCTCTTACTATGATATTATCTGTTTATTTTACTACCCATGTCTCCTTCTTACTTTTGTTTTTTGTTTGAACCTGGGAGATCACACACACATACATACGCACACAGACGAACATTGATTGACTTTTCCTCACACACATATATGCGCACCCATGCTCAAGTGGTGGAATTGTTGCTTGAGGCTCTTGCGGTGATAAACTTCGAACAAAACAACGTAGACAGATGTGGTTTTCACCATTCTCAAGGTGAAATAAGGTATGTTTATTAGTTATAGAGATATGCGTGTTATCGTCAAATATCCCTGGGTGGGCAATTGACGCATAAACACAAACGCTTGAGTGGGGGAGGTGTTGTTGTTGTTGTTGTTGTTGTTGTTCCCCATACTGCCTGGCTGAACAGCCCCAAGGCCCCGAGCAAGGCCAAGGCCATAACCAAGCACCCCCACAGAACCCTCCCTGCCTACCACAATAAAGCCTGGATGACCAAAGCCACTCCATGGCTAGGAGCTGAGGAGGGTGCGGAAACGCCCGGGAAGCCAATGCCCCACCCAAGGCCCTGTGCCCCTTAGCAATTATGAAGGGAAAGTTGAGGGGCAAAGGATAAATGTGACGCTTTGACTTCCAATCTTGGTAGATTAGATCCACTTGAGATCTAGAAAATATATAAGTAAAAGGAACAGTCAGAGTAAGCTATGGGTAATTGGTATGGCAGAGATCGCTCAGCTCTCACTCTGATAGACCAGCCCATCACCACATGACTAGAACCCAATCCTCTCAGCATCAGCTAGGAAAGGCACTAGAAAGCCGCCTTTGGCTGGGGGGGGGGGGGATAGCTCCCCTATTTAATTTAAACACATAAACTAAGCAATTCATATATGTATGCATTATGCCCTTTTAACCTTTTACATTTAAATTTAGCGAACCACATCGTATTCCTGAGTTATAAGTTATTTAGTGACACCGATTCCATTGAATTTGCTTATATATTTCCAGAATTTAGCACATAACAAAACTTCTCTGCGATGAAAAACCAGCAGCCGCAAGTAATCACACAACTCCACCAAAAAAGCAAAATATAATATTTTTTTTTTAAGGGGGGTCACTGTTTTTTTTGTTTATCTTTCTCTCCTTTTCTCTCTTTCCCTGGCTTGTATCCATTCGGCCCCATTCAGCCAATTGTTTTAACACTAGATTAGCGGGCTAGCGGTTTATTTATATGTACCGCCCAGCGGAGTGTTTTTAGCCAAAATAGGGCTGTTTACGTGATCATTTTCATGCCTAAATAAGACCCAGAGCGTAAAACAAGTATCTATCCCTGAAAGGGCATAAACAGAGCTTTCCAATGACACCATAACAATCCTTTTATGATGGCTAATTTTCTTGCAACGCGAGTGCAAAAAGCATGTAATTCGGCACTTTCCCCATACAATTCCGTATATAGCGAGTGAGAGAGGGAGGGAGGAGGTGGGATTTGTGTCAGTAGGTTCGCCGCGGTGTTCTGGAGCAGTCATACGCTCGCTACTCTCCTGCCACCACTTGTCTCTCTCTCTCAGCAACATTACGTGCTGAAATTGCCACACGACCTATTTCGAGCGCCGCCAGATAGTCCAGATTTATTATACTCGACTTATGTTGCGCGCCGCTAATTATGGGTTAAGACGTTTATCCCCATCCAGGTGTTGATTTTTTCCTGGCGAGCGATAGCGAGCCAGCATTGTATAAAGAAATCCGGCTTCGCCGGAGAAATTTTTCTATCGAAAAATTTACAAATTTAGCTTGCTGTCAAAATAAAAATATATATATGCTGGCTCGCTACCGCTCGCCATGGCAGGCAAATATTGACACCTGGATGGGGGTAAACATCTTAAAACAATAGGCTGAATGGGGCCGAATGGATACCAGCCAAAAAGAGAGGGAGATAACGATAAAAAAGCGAGGTGGGCTCCCTTAACCTAACCCAGGAAGTTTGTTAATAATTCCACAGACGAAAGCAATTTGGCAGCAAAAAACATTACTCCACATTATTAGGCAGGCAACTTTTGTTAAGCCGAAGTCACACGAGCCTTTTTTCGAGCAATTTTTACGGGCAATTATGGTCTGGAAGCTTTAAAAATAACACTTTATCAGAATTCAGCCGTATAACATAATCTACCTTCAGTCTAGTTACCGATACCAGTGCGAAAATGTCACGAAATAATACGAGAAAAATCTTGCTCATGGAAAATTGACGGAAAAAGCGCTCGTGTGACAGTGGCTTTACTCTGGAAGTGGGAGACAGATAGGAGATTTACCCCTTCAGTACCAGTGACGTATTTTGGTAGTGGATTTAAGCTGAATTTAGAAGATTTTATGAAACTTGGGACAGATATATGATAGCTAGACAGATTAATTGAGATAGTCTCTAGCCTTTTCATTGGTAGACGTCCCTCCTAAGCTGAATAAAATCGTCTATAGTAGTTGGCAGAATAAAATTAAAAATAATGTCACCGGTAGTGAAGATATTAAAAGTTCTCGGGTAATTTCTTTGGCCACCCGAGGACATTTTGAATTGGACGGGTCTTTTTGGTAAATGAGGTGGAAAGGTCGGCTGGGTTAGCGTGACGAGGGTGTAAAAGTGTCTCGCATTACAGTATATTAAGGGGAGGCTGGCCGTTTGTTTGATCTATTAATTAATTTATTCATATATTGTTTTAGTTTCCTCCATAGAACTCCATCAAACTTAGAAAACCCCCTCCTAGACCTCCCGTCAAGAAAAAATTTGTAAATTTTTTGGTAGAAAAATGTTCCGGCCGAAGGCCGGTTCCTCTTAAAATTTCAGGCTCGCTATCGCTCGCCAGGAAATAATCGACACCTAAATGGCACGAAAGGTCTTAAAATTGACAACGAAATGGGGCGAAAGGTGTTAAAATCGCCAAACTAATGGGCCGAACGTCTTATAATCTCAAAACTAGTGGGGCTAAACATTAGGCAGAAGGGGGTCCAGAAAAACGGTCTGCCTCCCCTTAACCCACTGAACCCCAGCTAGTTTATAATAAATGTACCACCCAGGACCGGCAGGTTTTGAATTTGTTTTTTTCCAGAAAACACCAGGAATGGTTTAGGAATGAAGGAAAACCCATAAAAAACCGATCCCCTAGGTCATTAAGGGGTCCTACGGTGGTGCGCCCGAAAGTCAGATTTACAAGAGGGGAAAAATGAAGGCAAAAACACCCAAAAACAGATTTTTGCGCGCTCACACGCACGCGGTTGGACTTTGAGAGTTTTCAACCATCGGCATGGTTGCGTGGGATACTTACACAGTTCCCATACAAATCTGAGCCCTCTAGGTGCCATAGGACCGGAGTAATTAACAGTGACGCAACGTTGTCGTCGCTGGGGTTTAGCGTTACATACATTGCCGACGACAACGTGTCGTCGCTGGTCCTCTATGGGTTAAGAAGTTATTTACTCGGTTTTAGCCTATGCAGTTTCGTGGTTATTAATATTTGACCTATTTGAGTATTGTAGCCTGTTAACCCTTTGAGTACCAGCGACGTGTCTTCTATATTATTCTAGCACTATTTAGATGATTTTATGCAGCTTAGAAGGGATCTGTGATAGTTGTTGTTGTTGTTGTTCCCTAAGCTGCCTGGCCGAACAGCCCCGAGTCCCTGAGGAAGGCCATGGCCACGATCGGGCTTTCCCACAGAGCTCTCATTGAGTGTAGATTGTGTTGTTGGTGTATGTGGTTGTGTGAAATGCAGTCTTCTATGATGTGTTTAATGGTATGAGGTGCTGTGTTACATCCCAGGCAGGTGTCGACGACGGAGTCATCCAGTCTCTTCTGATAGCTCAGGAGAGCTGGATGGTGTCCCCATCTCAGCCTGGCCAGGTGGACTCTGTCCTTGCGAAGAAGGGAGGATTCAGAAGGATGGATTTCGGGAGGTCGTGCTTGCAGCTGCGTGTTGTCTGTGAGTGAGTGGATGGATCGGCGAGAGAAATGAGTATGGATGTGCTTCTGGAAGTTGGTTCGGGGTGGGCAGGGAGGGAGAGAGGACAGCAATTGTGTGTGATACCATGTGCTGGGTGTTGTTTTGATATTTCTTGGTGTCTGTGGGTGTGTTGCCATGTAGTTTAGTGGGTGGTCCTGGTTCGTGGAGGCTGCTGCCAGGAATTGAGTACCTCTCATGTCCAGATGGTCTTTGACTTTGATGATTTTGGTTTCTTGATGTAGGTGATCTGTGGGTGCAGTAGCTGTGCAGCCTGTAATGATCTTTAGGGCTTTGTTTTGAACAGTCTGTAAGGTCTTATGATGTGTTTCAGCTAGGTTAGAAGCCCAGGCTGGGCTTGCGTATTCCATCACTGATCTTATGTATTGTTTATATACTGTGGTGGTGGTTTCTTTGTTGTGTCCAAATTTTGTGTGAGCAGTGACCTGAGGGCGTTAAGTCTGGGTGTCAGTTTCTTTTTAATGCTTGTGGTGTGCTGTTTGAATGTCATATGAGTATCATATGTTACTCCTAGGATTTTGGGTGTGTGTGTATGTGTTAGGGGTGTGTTGTTTAAGGTGAGTTGAGGGATGTATTCGTGTTCTGTCCAGCTTGTGAGCAGGGTTGCGGTGGATTTGGCTGGGGCTAGATTAAGTCTGTTTGTAGTGCACCAGCCATGTAGTGTGTTGAGATAGGGTTGAAGGAGATCTGTTACTCATTTTGGGTCATGGTGTGTGCATGTGAGTGTTATGTCATCTGCATAGGAGGCTAAGTTTATTTGGGGCGTATTGGGTGTAGTTATATCGTGCATGTACAGATTGAAGAGTGCGGGCGATAGGACGGATCCTTGTGGGACTCCGTTTGGAAAGTTTCTGATTCTAGATGACTGACCGGCAAAAGATACGTGTGCACATCTGCCTGCTAGGAAGTTGGCCAGCCACCTTTTTGTGTTGTTGTGCATGTTTGTGTTGTAGATTTTGTTTGTTAGGTTGTGGCGGGGGATGGCATCGAAGGCTTTACTAATGTCGAGTGTGGCTAATAGTGATCTGTGGGGTGGTCTAGCTGAGTTGATGCCGTCAAAAGCTCTTTGTGTAAGGTCTGTGAGAAGAGTGTTTGTGGAGTGCAGTGGCCTAAAGCCATGTTGTGTTGGAGCTAGGGGTAGGTCGGGTGTAATTAGTTGTAGTACTAGGCATTCCATGATTTTGGAGGGGGTGCAAAGGAGTGTGATGGGGCGGTGCAAGGAGGGTAGCGTGGGGTCTTTGTTGGGTTTGGGGAATGTGATGATGATACCATGCTTCCAGATGTCTGGTATTGTGTTGTGTGAATAACTGTAGTTTGATATGTTAGTGAGTGCTTGTATGCCTTGTGGTCCCAGGTGTCTGAGGTGTATGTTGCTTATGTTGTCTAGGCCACAGGCGGGTGAGTGCTTGAGATTGTTGATGATATGCTTTGTCTGGTGATTGGTGAAGGGTGTATAGTCAGGGTCTGTGGGGAATTGTCTCTTACGTCGGATGACACGTCGGTCGTCTTTGTGAGGTTTTAGGTGGCTGACATGTGAGAAGTGATTGATGAGAGTGTTTGCTTGTTGTTTACATGAAGGAGTAGAGTCTGTTGTTGTGATTGCAGCCTGTGATTGTGTTGTGTTGCTGTTGGAAAGTGTGATGCTGTTTAGTGTTTTGTAGAGTTTTTTGGGGTTTGTTTTGTGATCAAGTGTTTGTAGGAAGTTATTCCAATTTAGTTTTTGTTGTTCTTGTATTTTGTTGTTAGTCTGGGTGTTGAGTGCTTGGATTTGTTGTGTGATGTCTTGTGTGTGGGGAGCTGGGGAGTGTTTCAGTATGTCGCGTTGTCTGATGAGGTTTTGAATGTCTGGTGTGAAGTTGGGGTTGTGTCTTTTTCTGTTACCTTTTGGAATGTGTTTCTTGTCAGCGTTTTGGATAGTTTTATTGAGTATGTGTACAGCATTGTTGATGTTAGTGATGGGTGTACTGTTTAGAGTTGTGAAGTGTTGTTCTGTCTCATTTGTGAATGATTCCCAGTTAGCTCTTTTATAATTGGTGTATGTGTGTTTGTGGCTAGCTGGGGTGAGTCTGGTTTTGGTGGTGATAATGATCGGAAGGTGGTCAGAGCCTAAGGTTCTGACCACCCTCCAGGGTGGTCAAAAAAAAAAAAAAAAAAAAAAAAAAGAAAAAAAAAATCCAGGATGTTGTGGGGGCGAGTTCTGGGGAGCAAAAGGTGATGTCTGGAGATGATTGGTTATAGAGGGCTTGGTGAGGAATATGGGTCTGTTGATGAATGTCATTAAGGATGATGAGGTTATCAGTTTGGTTTTGTAGTACCAGAGTTAAGAGGGTTGGTTGAGATAGTTAAACTATCTCAACCAACCCTCATATTATTGCTAGAGATCCTTCCTAAGATGAATTCAATCGTTTAATAGTTGCCTGAATACGATAAGAAGAACGTCCTTGGTACTGCAGGGGTTAACCCCTTCTGACCCGGTGACGTCTTTTGTATTTGATTCTGGTTACATTTAGACGATTTTATGTGGCTTAGGAAGGATGTATGGTAGCGAAAAGGATTAATTGAGATAGTCTGGATTGTATGTAGCTTAGGAAGGATGTATGGTGGCGAAAAGGATTAATTGGAGTCTGGAGCCTTTTCATGGGTAGACGTCCTTCCTAAGCTGAATGATATCGTCTAATAGTAGCCAGAATAAAGTTGAAAAGATGTCGCCGGTACAGAAGGGGTTAAGGTGGTTGGCATTATGTACGGCTTAAGGGAGCCCACCTCGATTTGTTTTCTCTTTCTCTCCCTCTCTCTTTGGCTTGTATCCATTCGGCCCCACTCAGCCTACTGTTTTAAGACGTTTACCCCCATGCAGGTGTCAATTTTTTCCTGGTGAGCGGTAGCGAGCTAGCATATATATATTTTTGTTTTGAGAGCAAGCTAAATTTGTACATTTTTCGATAGTAAAATGTCTCTGGCGAAGCCAGATTTCTCCATACAATGCTGGCTCGCTTTCGCTCGCCAGGAAGATATCGACACCTGGATGGGGATAAACGTCTTAAAACAGTTGGCTGAATGGGGCCGAATGGATACAAGCCAGAGAAAGAGAGAACAGAAGAGAAAGTTAAAAAAAAAAAAAATGTGACGCCCCTTAAGTTAAATTCGACTACTTGCCAAATGATCTCACTGTCGCTAAAACAGTATGTACGGGTATTTTGTTATACCCGTACATACTGTTTTAGCTACAGTGAGATCATTTGGCAAGTAGTCGAATTTAAGGGGGGACACCGGCTTTTTTTAAACTTTCTCTTCTGTTCTCTCTTTCTCTGGCTTGTATCCATTCGGCCCCATTATAGTGTTAAGGCTTCATGCTGGTCTTTCAGTCGGTATCACACGAACACTTTTTCCCTCAACATTTATCCTCAACACTCCTCTGGCAGCTAATGAGGTAGACTTTCTATATAATTTTCATTCCCAAATTCATCTACTATCAGTCTAGTTTCTGATACCAGTGTCAAATATCCCAGAAATGTTGCCAGCAAAAAATGTTGTTCATCGAATGTTGACTATAAAAGCTCTTGTGTTATACCGGCTTTAGTACAAACACAATATTGTAGAAGAATATAAATATCAGCCAAGTACTTTCTACCGTATCTCATTTGCACTACTTCATTTTTTTAAGCGTTCCATACAGCCTATTATTAAACAATCCTATTATTTGGGTCACGACAAAATTCTTGATATACACACAGGTATGTAAGGTGTAATTCATCAGGTGCCAGTTCACGCTCCGTTTCTAAAGTGAACGAAATAGTTTGGCCGTAAATTCATACCGACGTCTGATAGGAGTTGTCTGAAAAAATAATAAAAAAAATATGGATTGCATTGCGTTTTTTCCATAAATCATAAGCCGTCTGTATAATGGCAACAACTCTACTGGACGATTCTACAACTCTAACAATATTCACCGCTATTATATTCATGTGATTCTTACTTAAAACAAAAACACTAGAAGGCGTATCAAGGTCTTGGTTTATTTTTTATTTAATTTTTTCTACATTCCAACTATTCCCTCTCGGTCATAGGCTGATAGCCTTTACATTCTACCGCTGAACACGGTGAGGCCCGTGAGGTCTTGTTCCAGTCTAGGGAGTGAGATATGCGAAGCACCCATTCACGACTCGAACCCAACTCCATCTCTGAAGCTGCTTCGCCTCTGGGTTTCACAGTCTCACTCCCCAGGCTCGGACCCTCACTCTCAGAACGCCACCTATTGAGCACTTAACTCACTAGGAATTACCCCCCTGTAGCATATTTTGAATATGGGAATATTCATACAGTGCTATTTAATCAGGGAACAATGAGGGTATTTTGTTTTGGCATTTCGGTGTGCTGTGGTAATGCACTGAAACTAGGTACAGCACAAATTCCATCCCAATAATATCTTCCCATTGACATATTGGGATTCGAACCAGTGTCCATTGGATTACCAGTCCAGTGGCAAGACCACTCTGCCACTCCTCCACTGGCCTCCTGTTCCAACCATTTGCCAGCCAGACAAAAAGTTATATCCCTGAGCCCTGAGTATCCCAGAGCAGGAGAGGAGATGGAAATTTAAGGTCCATTCCATTCTACTTTATCTTGCTCCTCAGGTCGCGTCCCTTGCTTACAAACAAGATAATCTTCTTCTTCTTCCTCTTCGTCTTCGTCTTCTTCCTTTTTTTGTTTAGTTCCTTAATGTGGAATTTGCCTCTCCTTGCTTCACGACTCGGGGTTTTAGTGGCTCCTTAGTATGCTCCAAAGGTGGTATTTGTAAGTGCAGTATACTTGCTAGGAAATTCAATGACTGTATTTTTCAGTAGGTGGAGTGTGAGAGTGTGTGTGTGTGTAGCCTTGTGAACTCGTGCTGCTATATCTTGGCAAAATATGGAATTTGCACGTGTCCTTGCGGTTATATTATATTGTATTTTAATGTAGGGTGAGTGCTTCTCTCCAATGTGTATGTGGTTGTGTGTGTGTTGGGGTTGGGGGAAGGGTGAAGTACTATGTAAATGTGACTAAATATGATGATATTCAGTAACATTTATTAGGTTAGGACATTACTTTACATATGATTACTAGAGACAAATATAATGTAAATATAATAACATAATAACATAACATAGTCAATAAGGTCAAGTAGGCCTATTGGGGCAAAAATATGAATCCACTTTCAATATTATGATGGTGAGGCGATATCCTTGTTGACAAAATATAAAGGTCTGTCCTCTCCACCACTTCCCGTAACTCAATTAGGATAAGTGGTAAGGGTCATTGTCCACAGCCGCCACCATACACACACACACATACACACACATATATGCATGCACGCGCGGGCACGCACACACACACCCAACAGTACTACTACTACTACTACTACTACTACTACTACTACTACTATTACTACACCGCTAACATAACAATGGCTCACCGGGGTACCATTAGACAGTATCTTGCTCTCAATTCCTTAACGTACTCTCCTCGTATATAATATGCTTCCATTATACATATTTTCATCTTCATTATATTATCTGCATTTCTGTAAGTCTTTTTTTGTGTGTGTATTGTTTTAGATTACTGATAACTGGCCTATTATTTTCCATAGCACACATACCAGTTCCCTAATATACCTCATCATTCCTCAGTCTGCTGTACTATATAGCCCCTAACCCTTTGAGGACTATGATGCATTTTAACAGTTTATTCTGGTTATCAGTAGACGATATTTTTGAATTAGGAAGGGTAAACGGAAGTCAAGAGGGTTAATTGTTTACCGTTTCAATTCCTTACTAAGCTGTATAAAATCGTCTAATGGTTGCCAGAATAAACTGTCGAAACACGGCATGATCCTGAAGGGGTTACGCATCGTCAATCTTAAAAATTATCGCGTTTGTAGTGAGTAAAATGATGAAAGGGAATTGAAAAAAATGTCCCTGACAGTGATGTGAATCTGGTCGAGCACATACACAGAGAGAGCGAGAGCGAGAGAGAGAGAGAGAGAGAGAAAAAGAGAGAAAGAGAGATTCCTTTAACTCTCTCATGGCTCTGGATCAAGGCCAAGGAAAAATGTAGGAAACGCAATCTTTCCCCTTTTTCTCTCTCACATTCTTGTTTCGTCAGTGGACAGAGTTGTTGGGAAAGGAGGAGAGTCTGTTGCAATAATGCTTATCAAGAACTTTCATTGACAAGAATGGGGAGTGAAGAATGTTGATAGAAAGAAATTTGGCATTCCATAGCGCGCGCACACATACACACTCATGCAAATCCCAGACTAAAGAGAAGTCCAGAGACAGTTGAATGGCGTCGGTAAAAAACAAAAAAAAAAAAAAAAAAAACACACACACACACAAAACAACACCTTTTTCATGTCGGTAAAATTTCTCTGTCTAGTTATTCGCGGTACTGTGAATTTATCTTCCCATAAACTAACCCGTGGTACAGGAATGTCTTATCTGTGGTACAAGGAGGGCTTAGCTTTGGTATTGGGAAACCTTATCTGCGATAAAGGAAGGTCTTAATTTTGGTACATTGAGATCTTATCCGCAGGTAAAGGAGCACTGAGACGATAAGTACGGTATGGATGTGAGATCAATACGTAGTGATAGTGGGCGCCAGGAAAAAGAGAGAGTGAGAGTGAGTGTGTGAGAGAGAGAAGGAAAGAGAATGTCCCTATTAACCCCTTCAACACGAGGACGTATATGTTGTCAAATTCTGGTTACCATTAGACGATTTTATTTAGCTTGTAATCTTTCTTCAGGACTCGAAGGGGTATAGGCCTATACGATGTCAATAAACACTCAGAATATAAAAGATCCTTTTTAAACTTCATAAGATCGTCTAATTTAGCCTGAATATAAAGTGAAAAATGTATCATCGTGCTGAAGGGATTTATTTATTTACATGCTCCACTGATAAACGTGTTGGCACTACTTCTCCTTTATCTTTTTTCAGGTAATTCGGTCTGGTAACTTGCTGTTCACCATCCCTTCCAAAACAGGTCAGAATTCCCTTTTTGGTTTCAGCTTCCTATGCACATTTTAGAACTGGAAGATAGGGCTGATGATTTTTTTTTTTTTTTTTTTTTTTTAAGTTTTTGAAATTCAAGTGGCTAGCTGACGTGTTTCCCAATATACATTTTAGGAAATGCATAAACTATATTTGAATATTTACAAACCACAATTATTAAATGAGGGGACAAAAATCAAATATACAAATGGAAGGGAGCCAACGCGCATATAGAAAGGATAACAACAGCATATCAAATAATAAATACAGGAAGAGTTACTTTAGAAGGGATATGGGTGGTGGTATGAAGATAAATAATCCCTTCTAAGGTAACGTGTGTTTTACGTATTATAACCTCAATTATTGACAAATGCGAAAACTTACTTTAGATTCATTCTGGTGTTTTATTTTATTTTATCAGATCAAGTATTGTAGTTGTGTCATATTATATCTGTAAGCAAGGTATTCATTATACTTTTTGAACATATATGCTCTGACAATTTTTTGTTTTTGCCTGATGACTACTGAACATGGTCGAAACGTTGGTCAATAGAGATGTGGACCACCATTCTGTCTGTCGCCTGCCCTGATTATTTATCTCACTTACGCCAACAACATAATCTACACTCCTTGTGGGAAAGCCCGATCGCAGCCTTGGCCTTCCTTAGGGACTCGGGTCTGTTCGGCCAGGCAGCCTAGGGAACGACAACGATAACATATAGTCATGTGGGTGAATCTTGCGTCGTGGAACATGGTACATATTGCCTCTTGTCCCTACAGTGATTGATAAACTTTGGGTTGGGGGCATAAGTTTTCCGGGGAAACTTGGTGCCTTTTGCTTCCCCCCCCCCCCCCTCCACCCCACTCCCAACCACCCACTCACCCACATTTTACGACAATATGGGAGTGGAAACATTATGCTGTTAATATATCGGGATTATGTCGACAAATACCTTTTTTCAACGTTGTTATAAAGCCTGTAGAATAATAATAATCATCTTCAACATAACACCAGGCAATACATTTCAGCAAATCACGGTCACTCTTTCCTGATATTTGTGATTAGCTGGATTCGCATGCTACAAGACCAAAGCTGCCCAAAATAAATATCTAAAAGTTTGACAGAATATCACAAAACTTGGACGGAGAGCGAGGCAATATTTGAGAGCCGTGGTAATTGAAGTTATTGGTACCCAGTCAACAGTACTACACCGGATATGACGACACACACACACACATTACACACACATACATACACATATACAGACATGCACATACACCGGGCATGACGGAACACACACACACATTCATGCATACATACATACATACATACATACACACACACACAAATTCATACATACATACACACACACATACACACTTGCACACATAGACACTCACTCTCGCACACACATTCATACATACATTCATACATACACACACACACATATTCATATATACATACATACACACATACAAACTTGCACACATAGACACTCACTCTCACGCACACACACACACACACCGGACGTGACGGTATGGCCACGGCAATACCATTTGGCCTATATTGACCAAACCTTTTTCCTTGCAAATCATATTTTCCACTACTTTTTTCCCGTGTATTGCAAACAAAAGTTGATTTCCACTTGTGCAGAATATATTTGCTGTATACGTTACTGTCAGAAAAGGTGTGACATGGGAATCAAATGTACTTGCCATTATATAGAAGACACATTAGGTTTGGTATACTATTAATCTGATAGCAATTTTGTTATCACTTTAAAAACAACCCCATTTAGTTGGTATACAGTATTAACCCTTTGAGAATTATTATGCATATTGGCCTCCCGAATCTCAGAGGGTTAATTGAGACAGTCTTTACCCTTTTAATGTCCACAGATTCTTCTTCAGCTGTATACACTCGTCGAATAATAGCCAGAATAAACGGTCAAAACGCGTCGTGATTCTCAAGGAGTTAAAGGCATATCAAAGTCCAGGGCTACACATTTAATTTAATGTACTATACTGTACATCCTTTTTTTTAAGCTACCAATAATTAAGTGCCAAGGAGAATGATGGGGTCTCACAAGGTGGATATTAAGTGCCAAGGAGAATGATGGGGTCTCACAAGGTGGATATTAAGTGCCAAGGAGAATGATGGGGTCTCACAAGGTGGATATTTTGTAGGTTGCGAGTCCCACCACTACGTGATAACATAATGTAAAGTTGGCCGTATAAAGCCGGTGTCACACGAGCGCTTTTTCCGGCAATTTTCGATGAGCAAGTTTTTTCTCGTGATATTTAGAGGCTTTTTCACATTGGGATCGGAAACTAGACTGAAGGTAGATTATGTTAGGTGGCAGATTTCAGATATAACTGAATTCTTAAGCCTGCCAGACTACTATTGCTCGTAGAAATTGACGGAAAAATCGCTCGTGTGACACCACCTTAAATTTGTGTACACTCCACGTTTTATGTATAACGGAATATTAGTACAGTGGCGCTAATAAGTCATGTCTCAGCTGTCCTTACGTGTGGTTCGCTCTGTGTTGTATTAATGTATGGCAGATGTTGAATAGGTTGGGCAAGTGTAGGAACATGTTTGTATATCTCACACAAAAAGAAAAACTCATGTGTAAATATTGCTGATACTAATTATTGATCAAAACATAATTGGTGCTGAGACATCACTTATTAATCCGACTACATGGATGATTGAATTAGGAGTGTTGTTGATGCAATAGTTAAATAATACGAACAATTAACGGTTATACAGCTATTTCATCTTATAAATCAATCACACACTGTTTCCTTCCATACCTATAACTAATGTGGCCGACTGTACATGAAGGTAATATTGGCGTATGCTAGATTTCCTCCTGGCTAAAGGGGACAGTGGTTATTTTTGGGGGTCCATTTATTTATGTATTAATTTATTTTTATATTTTTCTCGCTAGACCTTCATCAAACTTAGAAAAACACTCCTTAGACTCCCCTTCAAGATAAATGTTGTACATTGGACGGTAGAAAAATGTCCTGGCCGATGGCCGATTTTTCTTAAAATTACAGGCTCGCTTTCGCTCGCCAGGAAGAAATCGACACCTAAATGGCACGAAAGGTCTTGATATTGATATAGAAATGGGACGAAAGGTTTTAAAATCGACAAACTAATGGACCGAACGTCTTAAAATCTGAGAAGTAAGGGGGATAAACATGAGGAAGAAGGGGGACCAGAAAAAACTGCCTATCTCTCCTTAATGATTAAATGTGTGGAATAAATTTGGACAACCAACATCAGCTGCAGCGCGGGTAACCACAGCTCAACATCAAAGTTCAGAGACAATTAGTTCGGAGATTAGGGGCACAGATAAATTGACTTACGGCAGAGTTTTCATTTCAAAGAGATTACTACCCAACAAATATATTAAAGCTTTTAGAGAATGTTATTACACATTTTGACAGCATATTCTGGCCTTATTAATTGTTTTGACAGTTTATGTTGGCTATTGCTACACGAGGAGGGATTGCTAAGGAGGGATCTGCGAGAGCCAAAAGGTTAATCGAGTTCGACTTTACTCCTTTCATTGCTAGAGGAGAGAGAGAGAGAGAGAGAGAGAGAGAGAGAGAGAGAGAGAGAGAGAGAGAGAGAGAGAGAGAGAGAGAGAGAGAGAGAGAGAGAGAGAGAGAGAGAGAGAGAGAGAGAGAGAGCTGCATGAAATAGTCTTAATAAGTCAGACGTTACTGCTAAACCGCGTCATGATCCTCAAAGGGTTAATTAAGGATGTATTAGATAAAGTTACAAGCAATAGTCAACCCCTTCTATACCGGTGACGTCTTTTTTTACTTGACTTCAGCTACAATTTAGACAATTTTATAAAGCTTGGGAAAGATATATGGTAGTAAAAAGGAACAATTGAGGCAGTCTGTAGACGTCCTTCCTAAGCTGAATAGAATCGCTTAATCATGGCCAGAATGTAATGCAAAGGATATCGCCAGTACCGAAAGGATTATAATGACGTGGACTTATGTTACTAGACACTGCTTCCTATATAAAGTGCTATACTGTAAGGTGATTCTGACTTAAGTACGGTACTGTACCCAACCTCCGTCTCGATTCTGACTTAGGTACGGTACTGTACCCAACCTCCGTCTCATTTGAGTCAAACTTTATCCACCATTCTGGAGGATTGGGCTGCATATGCCACTCTCCATAATATCTTCTCAAATATGGGTAAATATATATTTTGCTATTTTTAATTTCTCGCATCTCTTCTTTAGTGTGCAAGGTATTATTCTATTCCATTTACTCAGGCCCAATCCCCACTTTCCCTATTTAGTTTTATTTTCTGTTTCCCTCTTTTCCTTTTTGGTTTCTTTTTTATTGGGGGTGGCTGACTCAAGGTATTAGCTAAGCATTAATGGAAAGACTGATAAGTAATTTCAGATAAGACTAGTTTTCGTTTGACTTAAGGGGGTACTACTCGCTTTTGCTGGACCCCCTTTTCCCTCATGTTTAGCATATTAGTTTTGAGGTTTTAAGACGATCGTTCAGTTAGTTTGGCGATTTTGGGACCTTTCGCCTCTTTTTTTTATTGTCAATATTAAGACCTTCCGTGGCCTTTAGGTGTCGATTTTTTCCTGGCGAGCGAAAGCGAGCCACTAATTTTAGAAGGAACGGCCGGAATTTTTTTCTATCGAAAAATGTACAAATGAATCTTTAAAGTGGGTCTAGGGAGTGTTTTTCTAAGCTTGGAGGTTTAGCGAGGAAACTAAAAAATAAATTAATATATAAATAGATCAACCAAAAACCAAGCAGTACCCCCTTAGCAAGAAACCATTCCTCGGATGAATTTGGTCTGGTATTGACTTGAAATTATTTTCATCATGTTCGGAAATGTTGACATGTTCGTCGGCGTCGTGTTCGCAGAAGAGACAGTGCTTTAATATAGACAGACTGGACAGTTTTTCGTGAAATTTCGCAACAGGAGAAGTGTGGGGATTTAATATTAAGGCTTATCCTAGTGTCCGGATGAGTGAGTGAGAGAGAGAGAGAGAGAGAGAGAGAGAGAGAGAGAGAGAGAGAGAGAGAGAGAGAGAGAGAGAGAGAGAGAGAGAGAGAGAGAGAGAGAGAGAGAGAGAGAGAGAGAGAGAGAGAGAGAGAGAGAGAGAGAGAGAGAGAGAGAGAGAGAGAGAGAGAGAGAGAGAGAGAGAGAGAGAGAGGAGAGAGAGAGAGAGAGAGAGAGAGAGAGAGAGAGAGAGAGAGAGAGAGAGAGAGAGAGAGAATTAGATTGTTGCTATGACTTAGTGGCAAGAATGGGTTGATTGGTTTCCCTGAGGAGTAAGGAGATATAGAAGTTGTTATATGTGAATATGAAGTATTAGGGAGTCGTTTCACTTCATTGTACTGTATATGAGATTCACGTCTGAAAGTTGTGTCTGCAATGTTTACAAATTTCTTGCCCGGACAGTAATTTGTGACATGCCAAATAAATGTGCTAGTTTTTATAATTTCTTATTGCTCAAGGTGTGTGCAATTGGGGAAATGTTATCTTTTCAATTTCAAGTAAAACATAATCTAATAGGCAAGCATCGAGTCAAGTTAGCGTAATGAAATATAACGAATATATGTGATGGCTGTATAGTAGGACTAATGGATATTAAGTTACATCCCGTTCTTGACATTAATCCTCTATTAAAAACCCCAATGCACTAGAATAAACTAATGTAAGCATATGGTCCTCCCGGGATTCGAACTCGGGACACCACACCCAGAACATAAGAATATCAAATTCTAAACCATTACACCACCAACACAGTATACCGGACAGGAAATAATACGTAAGGAAAGTGTGGTTGTAAAACAGAATCTGATGACCTGGATGATGATTCAATAAATACATCAGCCTTAGTTAGTCCACTACAAGACCAATGCTTCCCAAAAATAATAAGAACCCCTCTTGACATATTTCAAACCATGTAAATGCATTTCGGCTAATAAATTGCTAAACATTATACACTAGACTGTTCCAATTACTTTGTTTTCTATTTATAATTTTGGGCTCCATAATCCAAAAAGATTAATTTATAATTTTGGATTTCTTATATCTTAAAAATTAAATGTGCTGCTATATACTGAATAGGGATTTTTCCTCACATGTTCATCCTATTCTTTAGATGGAAGATCCTCCAGGGTATGCTACACTTTCTTTGACAAGTCAGATTATATAATTATTATGTTAAGGTTATATATTATCATTATGTATAGCTAATGCAATGATAGGGCACACATACGAGCATGTTTACATATGGAGTTTATTTACAATAGTACACTACTCTGATTTTAAACAATTACCACAACAAATTTAAACTGAAAGCTAAGATTTCACATTACTTTAATAATTACATAAAATATTTACCTCTTCCTTCATCTTTAACTAGGAGAGAAGGTAATCATACCATAATTTTAATAATACAATTTTGACGGTGTGCACTTTAGAACACATGTAAATAAATCTTAGAACAAAACCATTGCAAAACGGGAAAGAGCACATTTACATCCATAGCTTCAGGAAAATGTTTATTTTTATAGTTAACATTATATGGCACTAAATAGCACCTGCAGAATTTACACATATAGAACAGTGTAATTTTTTTAGTCTTAAATTGTAACATGAAATTGATCTTTGGTAATTAACCCAAGATCAATTTCATGTTATAATTTAAAGTTAAAAATGACACCGGATAAAATGGAATCGACAAATTTACTATCAAATAATCTTGTGAGCAAATGCACATAACTTAAATTATTCACAAGAAATATTTCATAAATCTATAAGACTTCCTGGAGTGAAACATTCCTAGTTGCTTTGTGTTGCACGTGGAGCTATCACAGGAGTAGGAATGTCGGCTTACTCTGCTGTCACCACCACTACAATGTGTCTTCCCCCTCACGACCATCACACCCTCATTCTGTTATGGGGAAATTTTTAAATATAGAAGTACATAAATAATAATAAGTAAACAAATATAGCAAGCTAAATATGTGTACATAGCCCAATCATTCCGTTAAGGTGCAATACCAAGCTACTCACACGAGTATCTAATCTCCCAAAGCCAAGTATTATACAGAAAGCCAAACTAGTTACTCTTTATGAAATGTGCTCAAATTCACAAGCAGAAACTGCCGTACAGTATTGTCAGTCTGTCGTACGATTACCATTTTTTATCTGGAGCAATTATACAAAGATGAATGGAACAATAATAAAGCAAATACCAACACAATGCAATTTCTAATACCTGGTACCATAACAGTGAAATTATATTTTGTAATCTTTTATCAACTTCTTTCCCACTTTACAGTATAAACTCTCTCCATTCAACACATTTACCAGCTTCATTGCAGAGGATAAAGTAGCCTTTTTATATACATGGTTAAATATTTTTAAACAACCTTTTGAAATCTAAAACCTCCAATTCTGGGTCATGGTATTTTTGGTAGCCTATTATGATTGGCTTTAAAAAAAAAAAAAAGTCAAACTGTGAAGCCAATTTAACCAATATGTATTACAGGTACAATTTGTGCAGCCACAACACTGACACACTTCCATGGCTCACCCTGGAGGTGGTGTCATGAGCCGCGCTTTTATTAACGTGGTGTCGATGATTGTGATAATCACCCCTAAGTCCACGTCCCTCTGGTGGTGGGGTGGCTGCCCAGACCGTCATTGGGAACCTACTGTGTGTACCATATTGACGGAAATGCAGTGGTTAGTGATTGTAACTTCTGTGTGGTGCCTTACCGGTCAGTGTGCCCTCTGTATGGCTCCTTAAGTGTCTTTTTAACTTCTGAGCGATACCTTATCAGTCTCCACCTTCTGGGTGGTGTCTTACCAAGCTTTGCCTTCTAGCCTTACCAAGCTATACTTCACGTGGGGCTGCTTTGCCATCCGTGTGATATCTTCCCAGTCTCTGGCCTTGGCTGGTGCCTTTCCAATGTATGAATATAAACACCATATGAGGAGGATCACTTTATTGACAAAGTTTCGCAGATGGCTTCTTCAGGTCACTGAAGTTAATAAAGTGCTCCTCCTCATATGGAGTTTATTTTAATTCTGTCAATTTTTCGAAGTTATTTCAACTTCCCAATGTATGCCTTCTATGGTGCGCCCGGGACAGTCTGGCGCTGCCAAGGACATCCTGGTGCCGCCCCTTACGGTCTGGCGCCGCCCACGACTCTCTGGCGCCGTCCGTGACTGTCTGGCGCTGTCCGTGACTGACATCACCCATGACGGTCTAACGCCGCCCAGGACATATTTATGATAGACAAATAACAAAGAGGATACACCCCTATCGCCAACCAATCTCCTACTTAAGATTACAATTACCATTGCTGCATAAAATATAGTAGTATTCTCACTTAAAAGTCATCTTACACTGAAATACAACCCTTGTTACTGCACAGCTATTACTACTTCAAATTTCACAATGACTATACATCTTTGCAGTAGGTAATACTAATAATTGATAGTAAAATTGCTTCTTCAAATTTGAAAAAAATATGGAGCATAGACATTGAAACTTATAAATATTGAAAAACTTGTTTTGTCGCACGTGACATCTTGGGGTCGCACGTGACATCTTGGGGTCGCACGTGACATCTTGGGGTCGTGCGTGACATCATGGGACCTGCGAAATATATTGAAATCAATAACATGTCATAACTTCAGACCCTTTCGTGTAACATCCAATCATATCAACATAAGCCTTCTTAGCTACCTTATCCTTCTCCAGCCTACAATTGCACAGTTGGACTGCATGAAGTATAGCAGTTACCCGGTTTCAGTCAACCTTTATTAAGTTAACCCTCTCATGCATCGGGGGTCGCCGTTTAGTATTCAGAAATTGATTTCCCTTAATCTCATAATTACCTCTCCAAAATTAGTTTTCTGCCCACAGCTCGCTCAAAGACAACTGCAGAGGTAAAAGTACATAAAGTAAAAGTTTCGTAAACTCCCCTGATGGTAACAAAGGCTATTAAGTATCGCAGAAAGGGGGAAAATTGCGTACTTGTGAGTGAAATTGATAAATAGCAGTTATTATTAACTTTATTACTGGCATACTTTGCACCCCTCATGACCAAATATCTTCTAGTTTGTTTGTAGAATAAATCTTATATTTCACACGTATAAACAAAATGAAATTTGCTCAAGAGTATACCAAAATACTTGGATCATTACGAATTTTGATTGAATCTGAAAACAGTGTTGAATAATCTAACTTGCGACAACCACATCACCAGGTACTACAACTTAATCAACTGCCGTGACCACCATCTTGCCATTGTTTACCACCACCTTAACAGTTCCAGTGCTTAGTCTACTCCTTACCCGTTCTGGTGCCCTGCCGTTCTGTAACTTTACCAGTTCTGGTGCCGTGCCGTTCTTTACCAGATTTTGTAGCGTGCCATTCTGTACCTTTACCTTTTCTGGTGCCGTGCCGTTCTGTACCTTTACCTTTTCTGGTGCCGTGCCGTTCTGTACCTTTACCTTTTCTGGTGCCGTGCCGTTCTGTACCTTTACCTTTTCTGGTGCCGTGCCATTCTGTACCTTTACTTTTCCTGGTGCTGTGCTGTTCTGTACCTTTACCTTTTCTGGTGCTGTGCCATTCTGTACCTTTACCAGTTTTGGTGCCGTGCCGTTCTGTACCATTACCTTTTCTGGTGCCGTGCTGTTCTGTACCTTTACCAGTGTTGGTGCCGTGCCGTTCTGTACCATTTCTGGTGCCGTGCCGTTCCTTACCATTTCTGGTGCCGTGCCGTTCCTTACCATTTCTGGTGCCGTGCCGTTCCTTACCATTTCTGGTGCCGTGCCGTTCCTTACCATTTTGGGTGCCGTGCTGTTCTGTACCTTTACCATTTCTGGTGCCGTGCCGTGATTTACCAGTTTTTGTGCCGTGCCGTTCTGTACCTTTACCAGTTTTTGTGCCGTGCCGTTCTGTACCTTTACCAGTTTTTGTGCCGTGCCGTTCTGTACCTTTACCAGTTTTGGTGCTGTGCCGTTCTGTAGCATTTCTGGTGCCGTGCCGTTCCTTACCATTATTGGTGCCCTGCTGTTCTGTAACTTTACCTGTTCTGGTGATTTGCCGTTCTGTACCTTTACCTGTTCTGGTGATTTGCCGTTCTGTACCTTTACCTGTTCTGGTGATTTGCCGTTCTGTACCTTTACCTGTTCTGGTGATTTGCCGCCGTTCTATACCTTTACCTGTTCTGGTGATTTGCCATTCTGTACCTTTACCAGTTCTGGTGATTTGCCATTCTGTACCTTTACCTGTTCTGGTGATTTGCCATTCTGTACCTTTACCTGTTCTGGTGATTTGCCGTTCTGTACCTTTACCTGTTCTGGTGATTTGCCGTTCTGTACCTTTACCTGTTCTGGTGATTTGCCGTTCTGTACCTTTACTGTTCTGTACCTTTACCTGTTCTGGTGATTTGCCATTCTGTAACTTTACCTGTTCTGGTGATTTGCCGTTCTGTACCTTTACAAGTTCTGGTGATTTGCCGTTCTGCACCATTACCTGTTCTGGTGATTTGCCGTTCTGTACCATTACCTGTTCTGGTGATTTGCCGTTCTGTACCATTACCTGTTCTGGTGATTTGCCGTTCTGTACCATTACCTGTTCTGGTGATTTGCCGTTCTGTACCATTACCCGTTCTGGTGATTTGCCGTTCTGTACCATTACCTGTTCTGGTGACTTGCCGTTCTGGTAATTTGCCATTCTGTACCATTACCTGTTCTGGTGATTTGCCATTCTGTACCATTACCTGTTCTGGTGATTTGCCATTCTGTACCATTACCTGTTCTGGTGATTTGCCATTCTGTACCATTACCTGTTCTGGTGATTTGCCATTCTGTACCATTACCTGTTCTGGTGATTTGCCATTCTGTACCATTACCTGTTCTGGTGATTTGCCATTCTGTACCATTACCTGTTCTGGTGATTTGCCATTCTGTACCATTACCTGTTCTGGTGATTTGCCATTCTGTACCATTACCTGTTCTGGTGATTTGCCATTCTGTACCATTACCTGTTCTGGTGATTTGCCATTCTGTACCATTACCGGTTTTGGTGATTTGCCATTCTGTACCTTCACCAGTTCTGGTGATTTACCGTTCTGTACCATTACCTGTTCTGGTGATTTGCCGTACTGTACCAGTACCCGTTCTGGTGATTTGCCTTTCTGTACCATTACCAGTTCTGGTGCCGCGCTGTTCAGTGTTTTTACCAGTTCCAATGTTGTGTCTAGTCCTCTTACCAGTTGCACTGCCATGTCTAGTCTTCTTACCAATTCTACTGCAGTGCCTTCTCCAATTCAAATTTCAGTGTAGCATTATGCCTTGACAACTCTTGGTAACCTGCCTTTACTTGTTGTTGTACTCTGCCTTTACCTTTTGTATTACCATAATTACAAGTGTCTGTATCGAACATGCTATGTAACAAAATGCTTGGAACAATACTTTTCATTGAATCGGTATACAACGTTGAATATAGCTAGTGACCACCACTTCATCGTAGGCCGTTAACCCCTTCAGTACCATGACACCTTTTTACCTTTGAGTCTGGCTATAATTAGATGTTATGCAGTTTAAGAAGGACCTGTGTTATGAAGAGGTTTTATTGAGGTCGTATTTTCTCAGGCGTAGAGGTAGATTCTAAACTTTAAATAATTGTCTAATGGTGACCAAAATAAGAATAACGTAATGTTGGTGAAGGGGTTACTACTCACATCATCGTCGCCAGGCAGTACCACTTCACCATCAGCTGTTGCAACCATCATCTTGCCATTGCTTGCCTCCATCCATTGCCATAAATACACAATCAATTTGCCATTGCTTGCTTCCATCACCTTGCCATAAAACACCATCGACTTGCCATTGCTTGCCACAACGACCTCCTCATTCGGACACCTGTGAAAGATAAGGTTAGATGTTCAAGACGCTATTTTTCGATCCATGTGAGCCAAACAGACAATAATATAACTTATAGTAAGACTAATGCCCAAGGAAGAAATTTGGGGAAAAGCGCAGCCCAAGACCTATTATTTTAGATTCTCATTGCAAAAATGAAAGATTCAATGGTATGAGAAACATGCATTATTTAGGATTAGTAAACATGTGCACCATTGCATCGTAGCCTATGTGGTTGGTTTCCTGGCTTTCACTAACCATACACAAGTAAACCAGTAAATAACGCGTTAATGCTTTTTTTTTTTTTTTTTTTTTTTTTTTTTTTTTTTTTTATAATTTCCACTAATTTCACAGGATAATATATTTTCTGCACTAATTTTCCATTTACAGATTTTCTCGAAGGATTTGCTTTCGGGATTTAGATAGGCCTATATTATTAACTACTTTACCCATCAATTCTAAGCCCATTTCGGTATATATTAAGCAAACCACCCACCAATTTTTATGACAATTTTGAAATGCATATAAACTGTACTTAATTTTTATGTAAGTTTGGTAATTTGGAAAAATTGATTAAGGGAGAAAATTAACATTGACAATTATGTGTAAAATGTCTCCCATAAATGGCGGCCCGCTATGTTATTGTAGTTTGCGGCTTAATTTCGCCTGTTAATTCACTTTCTCCTTAATTGGACCCCCTATGAAGTACAACAGATTATGATGACATAAGTGATGGGTGTTTAGAGGGGGCAGAGCTCCCCCTTCAACATATTACGTGTCTCACAGTAACTTCTATTATATAAACATCCCAAGAATTTTCACAGATATTTTAAATTTCATTTAGGATGTAATATAACCTATACTCCATTGTTAAAATAAGTGTCAACCCTCGAAAAATTATATTAAGGGAGATACAGAACCTAGAACCTGTAACCTGTAACGATATTTGTCCAGGATTCACCTCCCCATAGACGGCACACAACACGACTCTGCGGACCTCTTTCTCCCTGCCTGTCAGTCTAATTAACACTAGGAATTTACCTAATTTTCTATCCAATGTACTATCCAACCAGCGGGGGTGTGGGGGCCGCAGCCCCCACCCATAATACTAAGTTAGGTTAGGTAAGGTTGGTAGGTTAGGCTAAAATCTTTAATGTTGCTTAATTGTTGGATAATGAGCTTACTGGGTAAGTTCATTTTCTATCCCATGTAGGATAGGCTATCATCCAACAACTTTTGCCAAAACTTTACTTTATTTTTTTCATTTTGGGGGCTTCTTCAAGTTGAAAAACAAGAAAACCTGAGCTAACTTATTTTTGCCACTTTCTGACTTTTATGAAGCTGAAAAATCTTAAAATCCGAGCCAACTTTTGCCAAAACTTGGCTCGGGTTTTTTCATTTTGGAGTTTTCTCAAGTTGAAAAACAACAAAACCAGAGCCAACTTTCATCATAAAAGCCATTATATCGCCTTTTTATGTCTTTAATCCCCCATTTTCCCTGATCTTCATAGCCCTTCCCACTATCGGGCGCCGTGTCTTAAGATCGTTGGATAAAGGGGAAAACGATTTTTGCGGAGGTTGAAACTAATGTCAATCACTATATATTGTTGCAAATAAACTAAAACTAAACAAAAAATTAATGAAAATAATTGGTGGGTGGTTTCCTTAATATTTTCCCAAATTTCCTCGAAGCACATACTTTTGGGATTTATATATTTTATTCACTAATTTTCCTATCAATTATATAGCCTAGGACTACAGATTTTCTCAAAGCACTAAGTTTAGTGATTCACAGATTTCACGCACATTACTTTTAAATTATTATTATTTTCGTGATTTATACACTCAAAACCACTATCAAAGCAACGTGGACACTGGTTTGGTGAAGAACAATACAATTTTCGCTAAACAAGGGGCAGATCACTCCCAGCACAACACACATTTCATAATTGATACAAACCTAATTCGTAACCCATACACTGCCGGGGAATGCGTTGTAAGATTAGATTATTTTTCGAAACACATTTGCTACACACGATTTTCACACAATACTAGAAATACACGCGGAGAAAACCGAACAAGAGATAGGGGGACGCGCGAATCTAATCCCTAATTAGCAGGTGCAAACGATAGCAGAAAGCGATTATGAACAAATTAACATTCAAGTAACACCTCAAAAATATATATGAACGACTTACAATAAATAATAATAATACATAAGTATTACATTTCTAACTTAGGGGGTAGGCTAGTGCTTGTTTTTTGGTGTAAAGTATATATTTATGTATTAACTTTATTTGACTTTCCTCGTTAGACCTCCATCAATCTTAGAAACAACCCCTAGACTCCCTTTAAAGATAAAAGGTTTACATTTTTCGGTAGAAAAATGTCCTGGCCGAAGGCCGGTTCCTCTTAAAATTGCAGGCTCGCTTTCGCTCGCCAGGAAAAAATCGACACCTAATTGCACGAAAGGTCTTTAAATTGACAACGAAATGGGGCGAAAGGTATTAAAAATCGCCAAAATAGTGGGCCGCCCGTCTTAAAATCTCAAAATTAATGGGGCTAAACACGAGAGAGAAAGGGGCCCAGAAAAACAAGCACTACCCCAATAATGGTGCAATTAAAAAGTGACCGACGAGAGACACTATGACAAGCAAGGCAGACACAGCGGAGACCAGTCACTCTGGCCCCATTACCCTAGTCACTTATGGAAATATATGGATACAAATAGGCCGAAGTGACTAGGGAGTGAGTACGGCCGGAACAACTATGGTCCAGAATTACTTACAATCAGCACAATGCAGGAGGAACGGCGACGGAGCAAGGTGAGCGTAGACTGGGGTTGCCCGCTCCCAGTACCTCCCAGGATAACGTGGGAGGGGCCACGGAGTATCTAGCCTCACACGGGGTCCCCACTTGCCAGGGGTGTGAGTTTATTTTATATAACCAAAATGGACAGGTGTGGTATTACAATATTATTTAAAGAGAACCACACATATTAAATTCAGTTTACGAATGCCATTTTGAAGGAAGAGGGTTCTGTAATCCTTAATATTTATATTTCTAAAGAACCGTCGTAAACTGAATAAAATTGTCGCGAGGTCGCCATAGAATCTATTAAGTCATCTGTTTGAAGGCATTACACATAAAATATGCTACATCATTAGGCTACTATTATAACAATAACATGCGGATGTAGAAACACGCTTGTAATCATAAACGATTACTTCCTCTCGCAGCACCTGATACTGAACGAATACTAAGGGAATGAGTGTTGATTACAGAGAGAACACGGTTTAGTATTCCGATTTCTAAAGGTAACATAATTTTCCAGTTATTTCGTTCATTAACTACGCTGCGAAGGGAAAGGTAGGGTCGATGCTTTCTCAGATCTCACCTCCCCCTCTCATACCTCACACATACTGTAAAAATAATGTCTACATTTCTGCAAATTACTGAAGTTGGATATTAGTTTAATGGTTATTATAGGTTAATCCTTTTAATGTTGTATACATTCATTTATTGAAAGAAGGATGGTAGTTGGTGAATGAACACTAGCCCCGAGGCAAGGGACAGAGGGAAGAGCGGGTTGCTTTAATGTAAACGATTGTTTATACGCTCCTGCCATCATAAACATTACTGATGCTAAATTTACAATCAGTAAAGCTTGACAAATATTTGACTGCCCTTTGAGTTTGAATAGTGTCTCAATTGTCAGTTTGACGGTTGTCAGGTTATCGAGGCAGCGAGCAAAGCATTTACATTGGTTAGCTAGCCTCTCACGGCAGACACGGATCACCTTGCCTCACTCCATCACACACACAACACGTTGCGCCGCTTACACAATGTACAGTACAGTATAGTGCTTTTAATCTGTCATTACGTTTGGCTCGCTATGTGCCGTATTAATGGCTGCCAGATGTTGAATAGGGTGGGTAAGTGTAGGAACATGTTTGTATATTTCACTCGATATGAAGAAATGAAGCTTAGATATTGCTAATACCAATTATTGATCAAAGTCACTGGCTCGCGAAAACAGCCACACGAGCTTCTGGGCCTGAGTCGACCTAGGTTACACCCTAGGACTCTAAAAACACGAGACCCGGCAGTTGTCTAATAGATTGTGTTGAAGGTGTACACATCTCTCCTCAGGTGCTATAATAAAACTGGACTAGAGCTATCGAAAAGGGGCTCCAGTCCTGACGCTATTCTTGACTTACAGTGTGCTGGCTTAATACTGCAGGAGGGTTAATAGCCTCTTAAGTCCTATTTTAACTAATTAGCTATAATAATTACCAGCAGGCGAAAATAACGAAGTTTCTTAATTGACTAAGTAGGGAAGTGATCATCTGGTTATTAAAGTGAAAATAGGTGGTCCATACACCATAAGCAACTCGTGCTGTGCCATTATGGAGCATCACTTACATTATAAACAAATTAATTATACTAATGATATCAATACTTTATCGTTAATACTTTCATCATCATTTAAATGCGATGTGATTATTATATATAAGTATTCATATAAACTAATACGTATTTAAAGCAATAGATGCTTTAAATGCAATGTGCTTATCATAGTGAAGTATTTCTATAAAGTAATTAATGTTTACAGTAATAGATGTTTTACAGACAATGTGTTTATTAGGAAAATATCAAGGAAACTGGCCAACTTTTATTTCGTGATTTTTTTTTTTTTTTGGTTTTAGCTAGTTTTCATCATTGGTTGTCATTAATTAGAATCTCCGAAAAAAACGTTTTCCCCATTATCCAACATTCTTAACCCGGGAATGGCGAGGGGGGGGGGGGGGTAATGAACTAGCTCCCCATGGGCGAGCATATGGGCTCCATTCAGGCCTATAATCCTCATTTTAAGATAAATATTGTTATTACCTATTCATATGAGCCTATTTTACCTTCAGTATGAAGATAGTAACCTGTAACAACAATCAAACCAGTGAAAATATCATGGTAAATCTACAGTTATACTACCCCTCCCCCACTACCCCCCACCACCTCCCCCCTTCAAAACACCCCTTTTAGCGTTTTTTTCGATGGTTCAGCAGACGCGGAAACTAGAAAAAAACTTATTTTGATAAAAAATTATCACCAACCAGATACGAGTTTTTCAGGTAATTTGTTGTTGTTTTTATTTTTTTATTTGATATACAGTGTTGTTTAATACCGAGGACCGTCGCATTTTAGTATATTTAACATTAGCCTAACCTAACCTACTTAACCTAACCTAACCGAAAAGTAACCTGTTTCCACGACGGTCTAAACTCCCCCTCACGTTCCCTGTGTATGGGTGCGCGACGGTCTAAACCCTACTCACGTTCCCCGTTTGTGGGTTTGCGAAGGTTTGTAATACTTCAATGTATCTATTTCAAGTCAAATATACATTTCCGCGCATCATCAAACCATACTAAGTCTACTACTAATAATATTAACCCATTAGTACCAACAGAATAGCGACAAAATAGGGGTAGTATAACTGTAGATTTATCAATATAATTTTTCTGGTCAAAATTGCGAATATAGATGGACCAGCCCATTCAAGAATTTTGGAGAAAATTGAGGCAACCCCTCCCTCCACGAGGCCTCAAGCCACACTGAGCCTACTCATACACACACTCACTTGTGTAACACACCTGCTAGGCACGTAAGCACATCCCCCACACAGTTTGCTAATGTTAGCACAAAAATATACCAACAAATTAGGGGATAAAAGGGAAAATAGGTGATAATTGAAAGGGGAGGGTAAGGGAGGAAGGAGGGGATGTGGAGGAGTGATATGAGGTATAGGGAAAAAAAAAAAAAAAAAAAAATATATATATATTGTTTAGTGCTGTTTAAATGGTATTTTTAGGCCTCCCTCTTAACCCGTGGAGCCCCGGCTAGTTTTGTAATGTTTGCGCACCAGAACCCGGCCAGTTTTCAAAAAATGGTTTTATTCCAGAAACTATAGCGAATGGGTTAGGAATGAAGGAAAAACCACGAAAAACCGCTCAAAAAGCTTAAAAAGTGGTCCTACAGAGCCCCCGAAAACGGATTTTACAAGAGTAAAAAATTGAAGGCAATTATCCCAAAAAAACAGGTTATTGCGCGCTCGCACGCACGTGGACTTTGAGAGTTTTCAACCCTCGGCACGGTTGCGTGGGATACGTACACAGTTCCCATACAAATCTGAGCCCTCTTGAGTGGCTACACCTGAGGTCACGGTCGGCGCAATTAGGGTGACGCGCCAGGCGCGTCTCTGGGGCTGTGCGTTACATACATCGCCGACGCGTCAGGCGCGTCGCTGGGGCTGTACGGGTTAAGAGCTTTGCCACCGTCGCCCAGTAAAACCTCTTAAGAGCTTTGCGGCCGTTTAGGGGTTAAGAGACGGCCCCCGATAGTGGGGAGGGCTATGAAGTACAGGGAAATTGAGGGGTAAAAGGCGAAAATAAGGGGTAATATTGGAAGAACTCTGAATTTAAAATATTGAAAATTAAAAACAAAAAATAAAATGGAAAAACCCGAGCCAAGTTTTGGCGAAAGTTGGCTCGGGTTTTTGCATTTTTCAAAAGCAAAACAGGCAGTAATTGAATGGTAGCATTCAAGGAGACTACAGCAGGACTCATCTTCTTCTTTTTCTTTTTACCTCTGACCGGGTATAAGCTATCTTAGTGTTTACTAGCCTAGTCTATACCCCTTTGAAAGGACATTAGCGTAACCTAACAACCTTACCTAACCTATCCTAGTATTATGGGTGGGGGATGCCGCCCCCACACCCCCACTATTTGACATCTTTGACAGATTTTTGGTGTATTTTTCTGTGAAAAGGGTATTTTTTCAATTTGTCGATAACGAAAATCCTCCATGCGGACTATATGGAGAAACATATGGCGAATCTGTTGGTGCCTATTTTCCCTAATAAATTGTTTCTAATAAGGCGGATGTAGGGCTAGTGTCCTTGAAGATTATCAAAAACGTAACCCTTAAATTAAGCTATCGTACTTGCGTACCTTATTGAGAAGATGTAGATGGAGTAGGTTGCGGTGAGTCAGAGTGGGCAGAAATGCGTCGAAAAAAAACCCCGCGCCGTCAACAACATTTTAAAGGTAGGAAGACATGTTGTTACCGCTTTTTAATTAGGTTTTACCGAAGGTTGAAACATATATTAATATGAAGTATAGGTTATGTTCATTCGATGGGTGACTTCCAAATTTCCAGGAAAATTCGTGGTCGGTTTCCTTGATAAATACCGTTTATTATAATTAAGTATGAATATATACTAATAAATATGTACAGTAATAAACGTCTGCAAACAAAGGAAAAGAAAAAAAAAGGAAAAACAAATCTGGGGAGATAACAACCCAATGTATTGTTCTGTAACACCATCAGTCAAGTCATCGGTATCACATAGGTGAGTTACTCCTTTTGTATAGTCTTTAACTTCAATAATTACAAAACTATGCTAATGTTACTTCAAAAGATATTGTATGTAATCAACTAGACGTAAGGGCTTTAGGGCAATTATTGAAGGTTCAGGATTTAACATTAACCCGGCAAGCGCGATAGGCCTCACGGAAGGCTTCCTATAGGGAACGCGATAGGCCTCACGGAAGCAGGACCATAAAAAAAGCCTTCTATAAAAAAAAAGGGCCTATCAAAACAAAGGAATTTGTCTCTAGGTGAGATAATTCCCCTCCAGTACTCATCCATGTAAATCTCACCCACCCCCCTCCCCTCCTTCCCCACCTTATTCCCCCCTCCCTCCCCTCCTCAATTATCACCTATTTTTCCTCTTATTATCATCATTTATCGGTTATTTTTCTCTCCCGCGATAATGTAGCACAAGTGGGTTGCATAAAAGATCGTTATGCAACACCCAGACACCGGCACACACCGCCCCGCTCTCCTCAGTTGACTCCCAGACAGCGAGAGGGGAAGGCTGCCTGTCTCTCTCTCTCGCCTGAGATTATGACCGGGTGGCCAATATCTTCGTTTTTCACCACCCAAATGCTTTTCCCACTTATTTTAGCACTCTTGAAGGTTCATATATACATCATATATGTAAAATAAAAGCATACCGAAAACAAATAATGGTTTATATTGTAAATATAACGAATTCTGTCAGAATCCAGGGCTAGAAATGCACAAATAACTACCCTAGCACCTACTGTCATATCGCGCTTGTCAGGTTAATCAAGCTTACCAACGTCGTATTTGTCTCTCCTGTAGAAAATATCTATCTATCTATCTATCTATTGCCGGACGCCGTGATCCCCGAAGGGGATCACGGCGTCACCTCCGTTCCCGGTCAGTCGACGCCCCTTCTCCCGTACAGCACCGCCTTCACTCATATACTTCATCACTCCATCCTTCCATCTCTCTCTTGGTTTACCTCTCCCTCTCTGTCCTTCCACTTCGCTCTCGTACACTCTCTTAGTCATTCTCTCACTTCCCATACGTTCCATATGGAACATACCGGTATATAATAACATAAAATCACAATCAAAACCACAGACAAACCTAAGGATAGGTGTGCACAAATATGTGTAACTTGTTAAGTCACAAATACCTTGGGGTCATTGACAAGTGAATTGCAGTATTTTGATCTTGGTACTCGATCTGTTTACACGAAATACGGTGTTAATAATTATGTCGTAAGTGTTCACCCAAGTATTGTTTTCATAAATTATACTCCGATAAACGACATAACAACCACGGTCATCAATGCTGTCGCTATATTTTCGAAGCAATCTGTATTTGTTTTCCTATGTGTATGAAGAGACAAAGGGCAAAGCAGTCTGTAAGAGGTATTTGTATCTGTGTTCCTTATAAATGTACCTGATTTTTACAATTCAGAGATTTCTTTGATTAATTCGAGGGGTCACAGTAAGTTATAATCTGTGACCGTGCCTATAAGTAGCTTTCATAAAACCTTAGATGACAAGACTCTCCCTTTAGCAGACTCCGGCCTTCATTATCCAGTCCTTGGCTCAGCTGACTCGTTTATTGCTTGCTTGGTGTCTCATCTTGCTGTTATTTCCACCTCCTCCTTTGTCTGGTTATTCTCCTTTCTTCCTCTACTCTCTCCTACATTCTGCCCACCAAAGTAATGTATATATACACACCTCGGACAAATAATGAAGATATTTTCTTTCCTATTCCTTTCTTCTAGTACGGCGCTGGAATTTTCCTTATTTATTTATTTATGTATTTATTTATCATTCTTTTTAGTTCCTCCCTAGACCTCCATCAAACTATAAAAAATATACCCCCAAAAGCCCCCTTCGAGAAAAATTTGTGTATTTTTCGGTAGAGATATGCACCGACAGAACACCGGTTGTCTCTCTCTCTCATATCCAGTCCTCCCACCCCCCCTCTCTCTCTCTCTCTCTCTTTCATCTTGTCCTCCCACCCTCTCTGTTTCTGTCTCTCTCTCTGTCTCACTTTGTCCTCCTACCCTCTCTGTCTCTCTCTCTCTCTCTCTCTCTCATCTTGTCCTCCCACCCTCTGTTTCCTACCCCCATCCTGTCCTCTCACCCTCTCTGTCTCCCTCTCTCTCATCTTGTCCTCTCTCCCTTTCTCTCACTTTGTCATCTCACTCTCTCTGTCTCCCTCTCTCTCACTTTGTCCTCTCACCCTCTCTGTCTCCCTCCCTCTCTCTCACTTTGTCCTCTCACCCTCTCCCTCGCCTTGTTAGCACGAAAAAAAAATTATGCTCCCTAATTTTTAGCACGACATTCAAACACCGTGATTGCCTGGGGAAGTTAATTGATTGAAAGAAAGCAGTGGCATCTTTTGAGGATATTTTAGAAGTATACGTTTACATTATTGTTGTTTAACCCTTAACTGGCGGTGCGCAACTTATGTCGAGTGAAATAAATATGGACTATGTGGCGGTGCACAACTTATGTCGACCGCCATTTTCAGCACGTAATGTTGCTGAGAGAGAGAGCTGAGCGGTGGGAGGAGCGTAGCAACCCTATGACCGTTCCCCACCACCGCAGTGGACCAACTGAACTGTATCCCACCTTCTTCCCCCCTCTCACACTCGCTACACAGGGAATTATGTAAGGAAATTACCTAATTATAGGGCTTTTGCACTCGTGTTGCACGATCGTTGCAAGAGAACCAGTGGTCGTACAAGGATGGTTCGGGTGTCATTGGAAAGCTCTGTTTATGCCCTTTCAGGGATAGATACTTGTTTTAGGCTCTGGGTCTTATTTAGGCATAAAAATGATCACGTAAACAACCCTATTTAGGGTTAAAAAAAAACGCTGAGCGCTACGGTCAAATAGCCCACCTAGCCCGCTAAATAAGGGTTAAGATAGTAATTTCCTTGATAAAACATATAATGCCTCATGCTTTCTTATAAGTATCTCGTGGTTCCCTGTCATCTCAACCAGTAGCTCTCAACCAGTGCCAAATTAACCCAGACCAACCAAACCAGTGCCAAAATAGAGTACTAACCTAACCTAACCTAACCTAACCGTATTGGTTGATTTGATACTGGTTGAGAGCTACTGGTTGAAATGGTCTACTGGTTGAGTTGACCGGTCACCGTATCTCGTAACTAAATTTACAGTATTATTTTAATGAAACGATTGAATAGACAGCCCCAAACCATAATATCTTCTGTTTTATAAACCAGTTTTCTCATTTAGTTTAACCTTTGATAGTGCACAGTACATCCATAAACCATTATGCCATTCCATTTAATCGTTGTTTATTTAGCCTTAGCAGTGTGTTAAACCGGAATAATTTTATTTGGAGACGAATGATAATGGTAAATAATAAGAGGATATGAACATGAAGTAGCATTGTTATGCCATTTATCACTTTCAAAGACAAAATTTGAACTATAAACCATAATTTAATCTTATCATATACAATATTAACACCTTACGAGCGGCCTATGCGGTTTATTTATGTGTACCGCCCAGCGGGGTGTTTTTAGCCAAAATAGGGCTGTTTACGTGATCATTTTCATGCCTAAATAAGACCCAGAACGTAAAACAAGTACCTATCCCTGAAAGGGCATAAACAGAGCTTTCGAATGACACCATAACGATCCTTGTATGATGGATAGTTTTCTTGCAATAACCGTGCAACGCGAGTGCAAAAAGCAGGTAATTCGGTACTTTCGGTACATAATTGAGTATGTAGCGAGTGAGAGAGGGAGGAGGGAGCTGAGATTTGTGTCAGTAGGTTCGCCGCGGTGGTCTGGAGCAGTCATACGCTCGCTAGTCTCCTGCCACCACTTGTCTCTCTCTCTCAGCCACATTACGTGCTGAAATTGCCACTCGAGTTATGTCGAGCGCCGCCACATAGTCCAGCTTTATTTAACTCCACTTATGTTGCGCGCCGCTAGTTATGGGTTAAAGACAAGAAAACAAACACATCTATAGAAAGAGGAAAGGAATCGGGTTTCGTTTGACACCCTGGACTTACTACTGTAGATTTGTCAATGTAAATGTTTACTAGTTAATTTGATAAATCTACAGTTATACTACCCCTATTTTGTCGCTATTCTGTTGGTACTAATGGGTTAATATTATTAGTAGTAGACTTCGTATGGTTTGATGATGCGCGGAAATGTATATTTGACTTGAAATAGATATATTGAAGTATTACAAATCTTCGCGAACCCATAAACAGGGAACGTGAGCTGGATTTAGACCGTCGCGCACCCATAAACAGGGAACATGAGCTGGGTTTAGACCGGTCGCGAGACAGGTTAATTTTCGGTTAGGTTAGGTTAAGTTAGGTTAGGTTAGGCTAATGTTAAAAATACTAAAATGTGACGGTCCTCGGTATTAAACAACACTGTATATCAAATAAAAAATAAAAAACAACAACAAATTACCTGAAAAACTCGTATCTGGTTGGTGATAAATTTTTATCAAAATAAGTTTTTTTTCCAGTTTCCCCGTCTGCTGAACCATCCAAAAACATGCTAAAAGGCGTGTTTTGAAGGGGGGAGGTGGTGGGGGGTAGTGGGGGAGGGGTAGTATAACTGTAGATTTACCGTTACTATGTCCCAGTGTGTCTATAGAGTGACGTTATCTGCGACCACGGAGGACCACGATTGTTAGTGGTAATGATGGTGGGGGGGGGGGGGACTGAGAGGGTGGCGGCTGTGTACAATGGCTCTCTCTCTCTCTCTCTCTCTCTCTCTATCTATTTATCTGTGTGAGTGTGGGTGTGTGTGTGTGTGTGTGTTGACAATGGGTGGTGCCAGGCATATAGATGAGAGCGTGTTGGATTCTCTAGTCATCTAGTGTGTGTGTGTACGCACTTAAATGTAGTATACAGGATTGAGTCTAAGCTCGTGCTGTCCTGTGTGAGTGTGTAGGTGCTCGCTAAGTGGGCGGTGTTGTGAGGAGTGGGCTGAAGATGTGTTTGAGTGTCCTGTGCAGATGCGTAGTATAATGTATGTTTTTTTTAAGGGGGGGGGGGGGGAGGAGATTGGCATCTCTGTGTTCATGTCATAAGTGTGTGTCGGGTGTGTGTGTGTATATGAATTATGTATGTGTGTTTGTTGCATGCAGTTTTTGTATTGTTTATGTTGGTGATTATGGTTGTGGTCATAGTGGTGGATGTGTTAGTAGTGGTGTTGCCAGTAGAGATGGTGGTGGCTATGATGATAATAGCTAATGTGGTCTGGTAGTGGCACAGGATGGTGGTGATGGTGGTGGTGATACTAGTGGTGGCAGTAGGGATAGGGTGGCTATGATGATAATTTAGCTAATGTGGCCTGGTAGTGGCACAGGATGATGGTAGTGGTGGTGATACTAGTGGTGGCAGTTGGGATGGTAGTACCGTAACTATGATGATCAAGGTTAATGTGGTATGTATGGTATTGGGTTTGGTAGTAATCATAGTGGTAGTGGTGATGGTACTAGTGGTAGCTATGATGTTAATAGCTGATGTGGTCTGGTAGTGGTAATAGTGGTAGTGGTGGTGGTAGTATTAAGGTCTGCCACAATCTCAAACCTCACGGTCCATTGGTTATTTAGGGGGTATTGGTTATACTTTGGTCTGTATTTATTTATTTATTTAATAGTAACCTCGGCGGGAAAGGTCGTATATATGACAAGGAAATGGGGCGCAAGGTCGTAAAATCGCCAAATTAATGGGCCGAACGTCTTAAAATGTGAAACCTAATGGGGCTAAACATAAGGGAAAAAGGGAGGGGGTGGAGACTAGGAACCCCCCCCCCCCATCCTTTAAAGGTCTGCCACAATCTCAGCCCTCACGCTCCACTGGTTATTAAACTGATGATATACTGTAGGGACCAGCCTTTCTCTCTCTGACCACTGGGAGACCACCTTGCCTTCTTCACCACTTCCACCAAAATATACTATAATAATATACTGTATACTTCCTATAAAATGCTCTGGAATATTTTGAATATCCCGATGATAATTAACTCTTGGCAGATACAATACGCATTTCTTTTTTTGTTATCTGCCTATTATTAGACGATTTTATTCATATTAGGAAGGGTATATTATATGGAGGTCAGAGGGGTAATTGAGATATTCTTAACCCTTATAATTCCCACAGATCCTTCCTAAACTCTATAAAATCGTCTAATGAGAGCCAGAATAAACTTTCAAAATGTGTCACAATCTTCAAAGGGTTAACATTTTATTAAGGACATAACTTTAATTATAGTTTTATAATATTCGTACTTGATTTTAAGCACGATGGTATGTTCGGTTATACACTAAATAAAGCAAGACTTTTTGTTTACATATATTTTACAACTTTTGGCTAATAAAAACATATTGGTTAGTTTGACCACTAACACAACTTAATTGCTCTCATATCTTTACTGAAACTGTACTATTACTTATGCAAATATTTAATCATTATTGTTACTATTTTAATTCATTAACCATACAAATACGCGAGATCTTCAGTACATCATAGTCGAAAGTTTAATATGGTATTAGTGTTAAGGGAGTGTTATTTTCTGGACCCCCTTCTCCCTCATGTTTAGCCTCATTAGTTTTGACATTGTAAGATGTTCGCCCCATTAGTTTGGCTGTTTTAAGACCTTTCGCCCCATTTATTTGTCAATGTTCAGATGTTTCGTGCCACTTAGGTGTCGATTTTTTCCTGGCAAGCGAGAGAAGAGGAACCGGCTTTCGGTTGGAGCAATTTCCTACCGAAAAATCCACAAATTTATCTCGAAGGGGGGTCTTGGGGATAATTAAGCTTGATATAGGTTTAGGACCGAAACTAAGAATATGTATACAGTATATAAATACTGTATATATATACTTACATAGATAACTTAATCTATAGATAATAAAAAAAAAAAAAAAAAAAAAAATATATATATATATATATATAAAAATATACCCCTATTCATGGTTTTAATAATTTCATTGATTAGTTTTTTTGTAAGTTAATTGGTGGGTTGGTGATGATATGAATTTAGGAAGGCTCAGACTATACGTATTCTCTTCAACTCGTATAAAGTATGTTTCCACTAGTATGTGCTTAATTTACTTGAGGGAGGTTTGACCTAGAATATATATTTTTTTTTTTTCGGCATGTGAATTACAGTTTTTCTTCAGTCTACCGAGATATTTACATTTGTTTTATACGAACATACTTTAAGGAGATTACTCTTCTACTTTGATTTTTCTTTCCTAATATATTTGTCGCTGATTCTCAGAGACTCTCATCTCCCCAACTTGTCTATCCCCCTCAACTTAACTTAGCTTCAATAAGTAGACTGATAAAGGAAGATACTGAAAGTAGCAACACATTGCATATAGAGTAGGCTACATCTGTTCTAAGAACATGTATAATATTAATAGAAGAAAAAGTAAACGAGAGTGCAAAATCTAAATCTATCGCAAAATGTCCAACATATTTCAGATACCATTTAGAACTTGTATAGGATGCAGATAACACTATAAAATGCTACTGTTATCAGATAGATTTGCCTCAAGGTCTGCCAGATTGCTACCTGCCCTGAGCGGTGCAAGAAAAACGTAGTTGAGCTGTAATGAACAAACTTCTCACACATTATCTCTGTTTTTACCCTCTCCAACTGCGGCTCTTTAGGTTCAAGGAGTCATAAATGTTAGTCAAGCCCTGAGAAGTACACACACGAAAGGCTCTCACGGGGACGCCTTTTCATGTTTTAATCTGGATGCTTACGTTGGAATGTGCGTAGGCTTATCTCTGAGAATTATAGTAGGGTCGTGCCGTACTTCGTTTTAATTAACATTTTCAAGCGTTCCCTCATCAATTTATAATCACTTTTTAAATTGTCCACAAATGTTTCTTTATAGGTTTATGTAATTGAATTAAGCTCTCCTTAGAACGACTAATCTAACTTATAATTTAACTCCATTGCTGCTGAATGCTTGTGTGCTTGCTTTTTGTGGGCACACTGTTATATGTGTTCTTCTCGTGTCACCTCCTTTTACTTTCTCGTGTCTCTTGCTGATCCTCCCTAACGCTTGTGGGATAAGGGCTGGCTACTGACGGACTGATTGACTATTGAAAAATAGTATTACAAATCGAACTCCCTAGACTTTGATACTGTAAGTCTTCGTACTATTCCTATTTTGTTCAGTCAGTATCCTGTAGTCCATTCATTATAGGTAGGCCAAACATAGTGAGGATCTATTTCCTTCTTTAAAGTCATCATTACTCATTATTCAGAGCTAAATTTATGCTTTACAGTTCGTATGACCTTGGAACCTTGACCGTATGACCTTGGAACTGATAACATGGCTAAAACAATGCATAAGTTAAGGGGAAGGTACCGGTAGTTGTTTTTTTCTCCATCATGTTTAGTTCCATTACTATTGAGATTTTAAGATGATTGTTCCATTAGTTTGGTGATTTTAATACCTTTCACCCCATTTCTTTGTCAATATATAGACCTTTCGTGCTATTTAGGTGTTGCTTTTTTCCTGGCGAGCGATAGCGAGCCTGTAATTCTAGGAGAAACCGTCCTCCATATATCTGGATCCCTTACAGAATTTTCCCACATCACCCTCCCACTAAAACCCTCCACACATCATGCTGCCTTACGCAAGCTGCCCACATAATCTCGTAAGCCTACACCACAACACATCCTTACATTACATAGGGTCACCAAATCAAGTCCGCTAGATCGTAAATATATTAAAACAATCGGTAGAAAAATCGCACAATCACTACAATATCGCTCTAATATGGCTCAGATTTACGGAATATCGCTAGAATTCATGTCACCAGATGTAAAAATTGGCCTCTAGATCGAAGTAAATACCTCTAGATCTAGCGGGAAAGTAGCTAAATTGGCAACACAAATATTTAAAGTAAAACCTAACTCCGCTTCATCCATTAAAGGCCTTCACATTTTGTCATGCTACCTTGCACAACCTGCCCACATCATCTCGTAAGCCTACACCACAACATATCCTTATATTATATTCCACCCTAACTCAACCTGCTATCGTCAATAATCCCTTCCTTAAGCTCCAACAGAGAGAGAGAGAGAGAGAGAGAGAGAGAGAGAGAGAGAGAGTTCAAAGGAGTACAAAGGAAAACAAGCAACAACAGATCATGCAACCCCTCGAGGTTACTTGCCCTCCAAAACACTGCTGTTCCAAGTGTTGCAACAGTATTTCGGAAAGAATGTGGGAAAGATGTGAGAAGGAAGTGCTGCCCTGGGGCTTAGTTCAGGGAAGGGGAAATTATATTAAGATCTATTTGTTTATTGAACAAACACTACTAAAGAAAATATTTATTCAATTACAAATGCAGTCAACCTTGGGTTCAGGGCAAGGTGCTTGTCTAGGCGAACTTTGAAGGAATCAACGGTGTTGCAGTCTATAACATCTCGGGGAAGCCCATTCCACAAGTTGACGACTCGATTGAAGAAGACATTCATGGATTCGTTACAGTTGAATGATTTACCAATGATTTTGCAGCCATTTCCCCTCGTGTAGTTTGATCGGTCAATCGTAAAATATTTATTACAGTTCATGTTGTCGATGACTTTAATGATCTTGAAAAGTTTAATAAAGTAACTTCTCAATCTGAGCTTGGTTAATGGATATAAATTTAGTTCTTTAAGACTTCCCTCGTATGGTTTGTTCCAAAGACAGGGTATCATCTTGGTAACTTGAACACGTTCCAATTTGTCTATATCTTTGATAGTAAGGGCATCAGAACTGAACGCAGTATTCCAAAAGTGGGCGGACTAATGACTTGTAAAGGGTGAGGATAATGTCTTTTGATTTATGTTCAAATGATCTACCTATGAAACCTATAATTTTGTTTGCCTTCTTAACAACTTCAGCACAATGTTGACTTGGTTTTAAGTTACTGGATATTGTTACTCCTAAATCGGTTTCTCTGTCTACACTCTTTAGCTGGGTGCCATTCATCGAGTAGTCTGCTTTTTCATTGCGGTATCCGATATGAAATATTTTACACTTATCTTCATTGAAGCACATTTGCCAGATTTTGGCCCATTGTGAAAGCTTGTTTAGATTGTTTTGCATATCTTCAACATGTTCATTTGTCAGTACGGTACGATCCTTGAGGTACACCACTAGTTACATTGGTCCACGTTGATGCTTCCCCATTAATACCTACTCTTTGTTTCCTTCCACTAAGCCAATTTTCTATCCACTGTAGAACGCCGCCTTGTATTCCATATGCTTTTAATTTCATCACTAACAGTCGGTGTGGAACTTTATCAAAGGCTTTCTGGAAATCTAAGTATATAATATCTACAGCTTTACTTTCGTCATATAGATTTAGGATGTCATGGAAGAAGTCTAAAAGTTTTGTTGGGCAGGACCGCTTTTATGCGAAAACCATGTTGTGTGTCTTTTAGTAGGCCTATATTATTTTCCTCCAAGTGATTAACGAGTCTGTTTCTTATTATTGTTTCTAGTATTTTGCATACTACTGAGGTCAAGCTGATTGGACGATAATTGCTAGGCAAAAATTTGCTACCTTTTTTAAAAATTGGTGTTACGTTCGCAAGCTTCCACTCATCAAGTATTTCGTCGGTTTCCAAGGATTTGTTGAAGATCAGCGTCAAGTGTTTGGAGAGCTCGCATTTAGTTTCTTTAAGAACTCTTGGAGAAATCGTATCAGGTCCAGGTGATTTGTTTTCATTGAGGTTATCTAAACATCTTAGTGCCTCTGCCTCAGTAATGCTGATATTTCTAAGAACTTCCAAATTGTTTGTCTGTACTGGCGGTACTGTAGGGATGTCACTTAGATCTTCTGATTTAAAGACTGATGCAAAGAAGTTGTTGAGAGTATTACTCATTTTGGCATCTTCATTGATTAAAAGTCTCCATTTGCATTCTACCAAGGGTCCAATACGTTGAAGTCACCACTTTCTTCTTCTGATGTAAACTGTAGAATGTGTTTGGGTTTAGGTCTTGCTTTGATTCGCCCACCCCCCAACATGTAACTCCAAAGTGTTTTTACTTTGTTTAATTAACCTTTTGGATTTACGTGGCGGGATCTCTGAAGGCCTGGTCTATTTTCAT
>CM064567.1:14704889-14755109 GCA_032716605.1 Paralithodes platypus
ATTTAGCCACTTTTCCGCTAGATCTGGAGGTATTAACTTCGATCTAGAGGCCAATTTTTACATCTAGCGACGTGAATTCTAGTGATATTCCGTAAATCTGAGCCATTTTAGAGCGATATTGTAGTGATTGTGCGATTATTCTAGCGATTTTTTTAATATATTTACAATCTAGCGGACTTGATTTGGTAACCCTAACTAATGTAAGGATGTGTTGTGGTGTAGGCTTACTAGATGATGTGGGCAGCTTGTGTAAGGCGGCATGATGTGTGGCGGGTTTTAGTGGGAGGGTGATGTGGGAAAATTCTGTAAGGGAGCCAGATATATGGAGGACGGTTTCTCCTAGAATTACAGGCTGGCTATCGCTCGCCAGGAAAACAACCAAACCTAAATAGCTCGAAAGGTCTTTATATTGACAAGTAAATGGGGTGAAAAGTCTTAAAATCGCCAAACTAATGAAACAATCGTCTTAAAATCTCAAAAGTAATGGATCTAAATATGATGGAGAAAAAAAAAAACTACCGGTACCTTCCCTTAACTTAACCCCTTCTTTACCGACGATGCATGGTTAATCTATTCTTGCTATATTTAGACGATTTTGTGCAGTTTAAGAAGGATCTGTGGTAGTAAAAAGGGTTAAGTAAGATCGTCTGAATTGTTGGAGGTCCTATTTAAACTGAATAAAATCGCCTAATGGTAGCCAGAATATAATAGGATACACGTCGCCAGTACAGAAGGGGTTAAGCATTGTTTTAGCCAAGTTATCAGTTCCAAGGACATGATACGAACTGTAAAGCATAAATTTAGCTCTGAATAATGAGTAATGATGACTTTAAGGGGGGTCACCAGCTTTTTTTTTATCTTTCTCTCCTTTTCTCTCTTTTCCTGGCTTGTATCCATTCGGCCCCATTCAGCCAACTGTTTTAAGACGTTTATCCCCATCCAGGTGTCGATTTCTTCCTGGAGAGCGATTAGCGAGCCAGCATTGTCTGGAGAAATCCGGCTTCGCCCGGGAAGAAAATTTTTCTATCAAAAATTTGTACAAACATTTAGCTTGCTGTTCAAAAACATCACTATATATATGCTGGCTCGTACCGCTCACCAGGGGGAAAAATTTTGATACCTGGATGGGGGGGTAAACGGTCTTAAAAATAGTAGGCTGAATGGGGCCAAATGGATACAAAACCAAAGAGGAGAGGCGAGAGAAAGAGATATATAAAAAGCGTAGGTGGGCTACCTTTAAACGAAGGAAAATAGATCCTCAAGTTGTCTGGCACTACATATTATAAATGGACTAACCAGGATACTGATCTGAAACAAAATAGGAAATAGTCACGAAAGACTATACAGTGTACAGTGTATACAGTGGTACTCATTGCCTCATGGCTTTTCCCAGTATGCCCTGTGAAAGAAACAAGCATCCATCCAGTTCCTAAAAAGGGTTGCCTCTTCATGATCAGCATCAAAACTACAGGACCAATAGCTATAACTTCCCCACTCTTGGTAAAGTCTTTGAAATTATATTAAATAATCACATAATTAAGAATCTTGAGAATAATAAAATTAATTCAGTGATAGGCAATATGGTTTTGGACGGACGATGTCGATCAACTGCAGACAGACATCGCTTTGCATTATTACGCATTCAAAATCAAACCAAAGCTACGGACCAACATGGTGTAAACACATACCAATAGCACTCGGATATATCAAAGGCATTTGATGGAGTCTGGCCCATCAATCCTGTGTCACGAAGATGTCACACTACGGCCTTGCATCATTAGTTCCACTTAATTTCTTCTTATTCTTCATAACAGGAAAAATACGTGTAATGAGTAGATGGCCTTTATTCTCAATTTTTTCACTCAATAAATGCTGGTGTTCCCCAGGGATCAGGTTTGGCCCCAATTCGGTTCCTCAATTCAAATCAATGATCTTCCATGTCTACCAATCATAATCCAGTAACATTCCTGCGCGGATGGGACTCAACACTCCACAGTTCCTTCACATGTACCAATTCTAGGTTTTTTGTCCACCCAACCCGATCTTATAAATTCAAAAAAATAAACACTGCAATTTCTCTGAAACCAGGACTCTTTCTAGAATTAAATGGATGGGCCACAAAAGAATCTATGTTTCCTTTTTTTTTAATGCCACAGAAAACCAAGTTACACTTCAATTTTCTAACCGACAGAAACTCTCACTGACTCCCATTATTATTTTTTAATGATGTAAATATTCCCAATTCCACTAGTATGGGACATTCTCGGTGTAACATTATAATACTAAACTTGAGCTGGGACACATTATGTTAGAAGCATTGCTAAGAATGCCTCTAAAAACTGGGACTCCTGTCAGAGTTCGAGAATTCTTCACTGACGAGCAGTTGGCCGTGATATATAAAAGTCATGTGCGTTCTCAGATGGATTACTGTTCACCTCTGTGGGGGGGAAGTGGAGTGGTTGCAGTGAGGCAGTTGGACAAAATTCAAAATAAAGCTATTAGATTAATCAATAACCCTGCAATCACACAGGACCTTCCTACATTATCCATACGAAGAAACGTTGCATCCCTTGCATTATTCTACAGATATTTTCACAGCAATTGTTCCGAGGAACTTGCTTCAATTGTGCCGCCTCTCCACATCTTTCCCCGTAGAACTAGGGCAGCTGAGAGCGCCCATGAATTAACACTTTCTCCTCCACAATGCAGAACTTCTGCTTATCAGAATTAATTTATCCCCAGAGCTACTACTCTTTGGAATTCACTTCCCTCGAATTGCTTTCCACAAACTTACAATCTACAAATGTTTAAATCCAGTTGTTACAAACATTTTACGAATGGAGGATGCCTTTAGGCACATGGACCTTTTTGTTTTATCTGTGTTTTTCCTTCCTCCGTTCATTGTCTTAAAAAAAAAAAAAAAAAAAAAAAAAAAAAAGTATCAAAGTCTAGCGAGTTCGATTTGTAATACAATTGTTCAATAGTCAATCAGTCAGTCAGTAGCCAGCCCTGACTCCCACAAGGGTTAGGGAGGATCAGCAAGAGACACGAGAAAGGAAAATGAGGTGACAGGAGAAGAACACATTATAACAGTTTGCCCACAGAAAGCAAGCACACAAGCATTCAGCAGCAATGGAGTTAAATTATAAGTTAGATTAGTCGTTCTAAGGAGAGCTTAATTCAATTACATAAACCTATAAGATACGTTTGTGGACAATTGGAGAAGTTATTATAAATTGATGAGGGAACGCTTGAGAATTTTAATTAAAACGAAGCATGGCACGACCCTACTATAATTCTCAGAGATAAGCCTACGCACATTCCAACGTAAGCATCCAGATTAAAACATATGAAAAGGCGTCCCCGTGAGAGCCTTTCGTGTGTGTACTTCTCAGGGCTTGACTAACATTTATGACTCCTTGAACACAAAGAGCCGCAGTTGGAGAGGGTAAAAATAGAGAGAATGTGTGAGAAGTGTGTTCATTGCAGCTCAACTACGTTTTTCTTGCACCGCTCAGGGCAGGTAGCAATCTGGCAGCCCTTGAGGCAAATACTATCTGATAACAGTAGCATTTTATAGTGTTATCTGCATCCAACACAAGTTCTAAATGGTATCTGAAATATGTTGGACATTTTGCGATAGATTTAGATTTTGCACTCTCGTTTACTTTTTCGTCTATTAATATTATACATGTTCTTATAACAGGTGTAGCCTACTCTATATGCAATGTGTTGCTACTTTCAGTATCTTCCTTTATCAGTCTACTTATTGAAGCTAAGTTAAGTAGAGGGGGATAGACAAGTTGGGGAGATGAGAGTCTCTGAGAATCAGAGACAAATATAATAGGAAAGAAAAATCTACGTAGAAGAGTAATCTCCTTAAAGTATTGTCGTATAAAACAAATGTAAATATCTCAGTCGACTGAAGAAAAACTGTAATTCACATGCCGATTTTTTTGTGTTTTATTCTAGGTCAAATCTCCTTCAAGTAAATTAAGCACATACTAGTGGAAACATACTTTATACGAGTTGAAGAGAATACGTATAGTCTGAGCCTTCCTAAATTCATATCATCACCAACCCACCAATTAACTTACAAAAAAACTAATCAATGAAATTATTAAAACCATGAATAGGGGTATATTTATATATATATTTGTTTTGTTTTTGTTTTTTTGTTTTTTTATTATCTATAGATTAAGTTATCTATGTAAGTATATATATATACAGTATTTATATACTGTATACATATTCTTAGTTTCGGTCCTAAACCTATATCAAGCTTAATTATCCCCAAGACCCCCCTTCGAGATAAATTTGTGGATTTTTCGGTAGAAAATTGACCCAACCGAAAGCCGGTTCCTCTTCTCTCGCTTGCCAGGAAAAAATCGACACCTAAGTGGCACGAAACATCTGAACATTGACAAATAAATGGGGCGAAAGGTCTTAAAACAGCCAAACTAATGGGGCGAACGTTTTACAATGTCAAAACTAATGAGGCTAAACATGAGGGAGAAGGGGGTCCAGAAAATAACACTCCCTTAACACTAATACCATATTATACTTTCGACTATGATGTACTGAAGCTCTCGCGTATTTGTATGGTTAATGAATTAAAATAGTAACAATAATGATTAAATATTTGCATAAGTAATAGTACAGTTTCAGTAAAGATAGGAGAGCAATTAAGCTGTGTTAGTGGTCAAACTAACCAATATGTTTTTATTAGCCAAAAGTTGTAAAATATATGGTGCAATGCATAAGTGTGTTGAAAAATATGCCACATGTGTTTATTAATTTCATTAATCGAGTTTAGGAGTAAAGTTGGTTGGTGGAGAGAACATAATAATTTATTTAGTGTATAACCGAACATACCTTCGTGCTTAAAATCAATAACGAATATTATAAAAGTATAATTAAAGTTATGTCCTTAATAATATTTTAACCCTTTGAAGATTGTGACGCATTTTGAAAGTTTATTCTGGCTCTCATTAGACGATTTTATAGAGTTTAGGAAGGTTCTGTGGGAATTATAAGGGTTAATGTCTCAATTACCCCTCTGACCTCCATATACCCTTCCTAATATGAATAAAATCGTCTAATAATAGGCAGATAACAAAACAAGAAATGCGTATTGTATCTGCCAAGAGTTAATTATCATCGGGATATTCAAAATTACCCAGAGCATTATATAGGAAGTATACAGTATATTATTATAGTATATTTTGGTGGAAGTGGTGAAGAAGGCAAGGTGGTCTCCCAGTGGTCAGAGAGAGAAAGGCTGGTCCCTACAGTATATCATCAGTTTAATAACCAGTGGAGCGTGAGGGCTGAGATTGTGGCAGACCTTAAAGGGATGGGGGGGGGGGGTTTCCTGGTCCCCATCCCCTCCCTTTTTCCCTTATGTTTAGCCCCATTAGGTTTCACATTTTAAGACGTTCGGCCCATTAATTTGGCGATTTTACGACCTTGCGCCCCATTTCCTTGTCATATATACGACCTTTCCCGCGAGGTTACTATTAAATAAATAAATAAATTCAGACCAAAGTATAACCAATAAATAACCAATGGACCGTGAGGTTTGAGATTGTGGCAGACCTTAATACTACCACCACCACTACCACTATTACCACTACCAGACCACATCAGCTATTAACATCATAGCTACCACTAGTACCATCACCACTACCACAATGATTACTACCAAACCCAATACCATACATACCACATTAACCTTGATCATCATAGTTACGGTACTACCATCCCTACTGCCACCACTAGTATCACCACCATCCTGTGCCACTACCAGGCCACATTAGCTAAATTATTATCATAGCCACCCCCATCCCTACTGCCACCACTAGTATCACCACCACCATCACCACCATCCTGTGCCACTACCAGACCACATTAGCTACTATCATCATAGCCACCACCATCTCTACTGGCAACACTACTACTAACATATCCACCACTATAACCACAACCATAATCACCAACATAAACAATACAAAAACTGCATGCAACAAACACACATACGCTGCGCACATACATAATTCATATACACACACACACACGACACACACTAATGACATGAACACATAGATGCCAACCAACCTCCTAACCCCCCCCCCCCCCCCTTAAAACACACATACATATACTACGCATCTGCACAGGACACTCAAACACATCTTCAGCCCACTCCTCACAACACCACCCACTTAGCGAGCACCTACACACTCATACAGGACAGCACGAGCTTAGACTCAATACTGTAAACTACATTTAAGTGAGAACACACACAGTAGAGAATCCAACACGCTCTCGTCTATATGCCTGGCACCACCCATTGTCAACACACACACACACACACACACAGTCACACACACAGAGAGAGAGAGAGAGAGAGAGAGAGAGAGAGAGAGAGAGAGAGAGAGAGAGAGAGAAAGAGAAAGAGAGAACAAATTATACAGCCACTACCACATTAGCAGCCTACCCCTCACAGTCCCCGCCCCCTCCCTATCATTACCACCAACAATCTTAGTCCTCCGTGGCCGCAGATAACGTCGCTCTATAGACACACTGAGAGGAAGTAACAGTTTGGGTGTGATAGATAGATAGATAGATAGATAGATTATAGACACACTGTGATGAAGCAACAGCCAAGGTGTAATAGATATGGTATAATAAGTAGGGGGGAAATTAACTAGTAAACATTTACATTGACAAATCTACAATAGTAAGTCTCAGGGTGTCAAACGAAACCCGATTCTTTTCCTCTGTATATATATACAGGGTGTCTCAATATAAATGTGACCCATTTGACTGTTAATAACTCTGCCAATATTAATGATATTATTCTCTTTTTTTCAGGTTTGGAAGATCATAGCATAATATTGAAAAATCATCTATCAAAATGCCTTGGACAATAGAGGAAAAAACTATGTATGTCACTGCTTATCTGGAGACAAAATCCTTTAAATCGGTACAGGCAAAATTCCGCAGGGAATTCAACTTTAATAACTGTCCCCATAAATTCCAAATTACCCGTTGGGTAAACAAATTTAAAGCAACAGGATCATTAAACAAGCTCAGTAAAAAAGCAGAACAATCCACAAGTGGCAGTAAGTTGACTGCAAGATGTCCTGAAAATGTGGATGCGGCGAGAGATTCTGTCGGAAGGAGTCCAAAAAAGTCCATCCGAAGACGTTCCCAAGAGATGGGTCTTTCTCATGCGTCAGTGCACAGAATCTTGAAGAAGGACCTTAAACTCTATCCATACAGAATCCAGATTATGCAGAAACTCACGCCAGCCGACATAGAAAAACGTGTTTTGATGTGCCAGTGGTTCGAGACCAAGATCGAAGAGGATTTCGACTTTCTCGATAATGTTTGGTTCAGCGACGAAGCACACTTCTCACTCTGCGGACATGTCAATAGCAAGAACTCGGTGTTCTGGGGTTCACAATCACCAGACGAGGTTCTTCAGAGACCATTGCACTCTGTGAAATGCACTGCTTGGGTGGCCATCTCAAAACATGGCATAATTGGACCATTTTGGTTTGAAAATGAAGCCAGGGAGACAGTCACTGTCACAAAGGAGCGTTACATTGTGGTGTTAAACAAGTTCTGGAGGACACTTGGAGCATGTCGTGGAGTGAATCGAGGTGTGCAATGGTTTCAACAAGATGGGGCAACTCCACATACTGCTAACATCACAATGGAGTGGCTCGATCATCGATTCCCTAATAGGCTGATCAACAGACACCGCGAACCAGAGTGGTCTCCGCGTTCACCTGATCTGAACCCCCCGGATTTTTATCTCTGGGGGTTCTTGAAGGACAACGTGTATGGGAAAAATCCTCAATCTATTGCCGAGCTGAAAGTGGCCATAACCCAGACGATACGTGCCATACAGAAGCAAGAGTGTGTGAGGGTTATCGATAACTTCGCTCGTAGGCTACAAGTGTGTCATCAGCGCAGAGGCACACATTTAGAACATGTGCTGTAAAAATATAGCTTTTGAGCAAGAGATACCAAATAAAAATTTATTTTAATTGTTATCATGTCAGCTTCTAGGAAATGTAATATTTGTTTGAGTTTCTTGTCTGGGCAATAAATCATGAACATATTAATGGGTCACATTTATATTGAGACACCCTGTATATACAGTATATATATATGTTTTTTTTTTTTTTTTTCTTGTCTTTAATATTGTATATGAAAAGATGAACAAATGGTTTATAGTTCAAGTTTTGTCTTTGAAACTGATAAAATGGCTTAACACTGCTACTTCATGTTCATATTCTCGTACTATTTATCATTACCATTCAAGTCTTCAAATAAAATTGCTCCGGTTTAACACACTGCTAAGGCTAAATACACAACGATTAAATGGAATGGTATAATGGTTTATGGATTTACTGTGCACTATCAAAGGTTTAACTAAATGGGAAAACTGGTTTATAAAATAGAAGAGATTATGGTTTGGGGCTGTCTATTCAATTGTTTCATTAAAATAAAGTAATACTGTAAATTTAGTTACAAGATACTAATAAGAAAAGCATGAGGCATTATATGTTTTATCAAGGAAATTACTATCTTAAACAACAATAATGTAAACGTATACTTCTAAAATATCCTCAAAAGATGCCACTGCTTCCTTTCAATCAATTAACTTCTCCAGGCAATCAAGGTGTTTGAATGTCGTGCTAAAAATGAGGGAGCATTATATTTGGTTCGTGCTAACAAGGCGAGGGAGAGGGTGAGAGGACAAAGTGAGAGAGAAGGAGAGAGACAGAGAGGGTGGGAGGACAAAGTGAGAGAGACAGAGAGGGTGAGAGGACAGGATGGGGGTAGGAGACAGAGAGGGTGAGAGGACAGGATGGGGGTAGGAGACAGAGAGGGTGGGAGGACAAGATGAGAGGGAGAGGGTGGCAGGACAAGATGAGAGAGAGAGAGAGAGAGAGACAGAGAGGGTGGGAGGACAAGATGAGAGAGAGAGACAGAGAGGGTGGGAATACAAGATAAGACAGAGAGGTGGGAGGACAAGTTGAGAGAGAGAGAGACAGAGAGGTGGGAGGAAAAGATGTGAGAGAGAGGGAGACAGAGGCAAAGTATATACTTTGGACAGAGGGGGTGGGAGGACAAGTGGAGAGAGAGGGAGACAGAGAGGGTGGGAGGACAAGTTAAGAGAGAGGGACAGAGAGCACTGGAGGACAAGTTGAGAGAGAGAGAGAGAGACAGAGAGGGTGGGGAACCGGTATTCTGCCGGTGCATATCTCTACCGAAAAATACACAAATTTATCTCGAAGGGAGCTTTTGGGGGTATAATATTTTTATAGTTTGATGGAGGTCTAGGGAGGAACTAAAAAGAATGATAAATAAATACATACATAAATAAACAATGAAAGCTCCCGCGCCGTACTAGAAGAAAGGAATAGGAAAGAAAATATCTTAATTATTTGTCCGAGGTGTGTATACAGTATATACAGTACATTACTTTGGTGGGGAGAATGTAGAAGGAGAGAGTAGAGGAAGAAAAGAGAATAACCAGACAAAGGAGGAGGTGGGAATAACAGCAAGATGAGACACCAAGCAAGCAGTAAACGAGTCAGCTGAGCGAAGAACTGGATAATGAAGGCCGGAGTCTGCTATAGGGAGAGTCTTGTCATCTAAGGTTTTATGGAAGATACTTATAGGCACGGTCACAGATTATAACGTATTGTGACTCCTCGAATTAATAAAAGTAACCTCTGAATTGTAAAAATCAGGTACATTTATAAGGAACACAGATACAAATACCTCTTACAGACTGCTTTGCCTTTTGTCTCTTCATACACATAGGAAAACAAATACAGATTGCTTCGAAAATATAGCGACAGCATTGATGACCGTGGTGGTTATGTCGTTTATCGGAGTATAATTTATGAAAACAATACTTGGATGAACACTTACGACATAATTATTAACACCGTATTTCGTGTAAACAGATCGAGTACTAAGATCAAAATACTGCAATTAACTTGTCAATGACCCCAAGGTATTTGTGACTTAACAAGTTACACATATTTGTGCACACCTATCCTTAGGTTTGTCTGTGGTTTTGATTGTGATTTTATGTTATTATATACCGGTATGTTCCATATGGAACGTATGGGAAGCGAGAGAATGACTAAGAGAGTGTACGAGAGCGAAGTGGAAGGACAGAGAGGGAGAGGTAAACCAAGAGAGATGGAAGGATGGAGTGAAGAAGTACATGAGTGAAGGCGGTGCTGTACGGGAGAAGGGGCGTCGACTGACCGGGCACAGAGGTGCATGGGAGCGTTTTGTTCGTGGCCACCCCTTCGGAGATCACGGCGTCCGGCAATAGATAGATAGATAGATAGATATTTTCTACAGGAGAGACAAATACGACGTTGGTAAGCTTGATTAATGTTAAATCCTGAACCTTCAATAATTGCCCTAAAGCCCTTACGTCTAGTTGATTACATACAATATCATTATTTTGAAGTAACATTAGCATAGTTTTGTAATTATTGAAGTTAAGGACTATAAAAAAGGAGTAACTCACCTATGTGATACCGATGACTTGACTGATGGTGTTACAAAATAATACATTGGGTTGTTTTCTTCCCAGATTTTTTTTTTTTTTTTTTTTTTTTTGCAGACGTTTAATACTGTAAATATTTATTCGTATATATTCATACTTAATTAAAATAAACACATTGTCTGTAAAACATCAATTACTGTAAACATTAATTACTTTATAGAAATACTTCACTATGATAAGCACATTGCATTTAAAGCATCTATTGCTTTAAATACGTATTAGTTTATAATTATGAATACTTATATATAATAATCACATCGCATTTAAATGGTGATGAAAGTATTAACGATAAAGTATAGATATTATTAGTATAATTAATTTGTTTATAATGTAAGTGATGCTCCATAATGGCACAGCACGAGTTACTTATGGTGTATCGACCACCTATTTTCACTTTAATAACCAGATGATCACTTCCCTACTTAGTCAATTAAGAAACTTCGTTATTTTCGCCTGCTGGTAATTATTATAGCTAATTAGTTAAAATAGGACTTAAGAGGCTATTAACCCTTCTGCAGTATTAAGCCAGCACACTGTAAGTCAACAATAGCGTCAGGACTGGAGCCCCTTTTCGAGAGCTCCAGTCCAGTTTTATTATAGCACCTGAGGAGAGATGTGTACACCTTCAACACAATCTATTAGACAACTGCCGGGTCTCGTATTAGAGTCCTAGGGTGTAACCTAGGTCGACTCAGGCCCAGAAGCTCGTGTGGCTTTTTTCGCGAGCCAGTGACTTTGATCAATAATTGGTATTAGCAATATCTAAGCTTCATTTCTTCATATCGAGTGAAATATACAAACATGTTCCTACACTTACCCACCGTATTCAACATCTGGCAGCCATTAATACGGCACATAGCGAGCCAAACGTAATGACAGATTAAAAGCACTGTACTGTACATTGTGTAAGCGGCGCAACGTGTTGTGTGTGTGATGGAGTGAGGCAAGGTGATCCGTGTCTGCCGTGAGAGGCTAGCTAACCAATGTAAATGCTTTGCTCGCTGCCTCGATAACCTAACAACCGTCAAACTGACAATTGAGACACTATTCAAACTCAAAGGGCAGTCAAATATTTGTCAAGCTTTACTGATTGTAAATTTAGCATCAGTAATGTTTATGATGGCAGGAGCGTATAAACAATCGTTTACATTAAAGCAACCCCTCTTCCCTCTGTCCCTTGCCTCGGGGCTAGTGTTCATTCACCAACTACCATCCTTCTTTCAATAAATGAATGTATACAACATTAAAAGGATTAACCTCTAATAACCATGAAACTAATATCCAACTTCAGTAATTTGCAGAAATGTAGACATTATTTGTACAGTATTTGTGAGGTATGAGAGGGGGAGGTGAGATCTGAGAAAGCATCGACCCTACCTTTCCCATCGCAGCGTAGTTAATGAACGAAATAACTGGAAAATGATGTTACCTTTAGAAATCGGAATACTAAGTCGTGTTCTCTCTGTAGTCAACACTCATTCCCTTAGTATTCGTTCAGTATCAGGTGCTGCGAGAGGAAGTAATCGTTTATGAATACAAGCGTGTTTCTACATCTGCATGTTATTGTTACAATAGTAGCCTAATGATGTAGCATATTTTATGTGTAATGCCTTCAAACAGATGACGTAATAGATTCTATGGCGACCTCGCGACAATTTCATTCAGTTTACGACGGTTCTTTAGAAATATAAATATTAAGGATTACAGAACCCTCTTCCTTCAAAATGGCATTCGTAAACCGAATTAAATATGTGTGGTTTTCTTTAAATAATATTGTAATACCACACCTGTCCATTTTGGTTATATCAAATAAACTCGCACCCCTGGCAAGTGGGGACCCCGTGTGAGGCTAGATACTCCGTGTTACTCCCACGTTATCCTGGGAGGTACTGGGAGCGGGCAACCCCAGTCTACGCTCACCTCGCTCCGTCGCCGTTCCTCCTGCATTGTGCTGATTGTAAGTAATTCTGGACCGTAGTTCTTCTGGCCGTACTCACTCCCTAGTCACTTCGGCCTATTTGTATCTATATATTTCCATAAGTGACTAGGGTAATGGGGCCGGAGTGACATGTCTCCGCTGTGTCTGCCTTGCTTGTCAGAGTGTGTCCCGTCGGTCACTTTTTAATCGCACCATTATGGGGGTAGTGCTTGTTTTTCTGGGCCCCTTTCTCTCTCGTGTTTAGCCCCATTAATTTTGAGATTTTAAGACGGGCGGCCCACTATTTTGGCGATTTTTAATACCTTTCGCCCCATTTCGTTGTCAATTTAAAGACCTTTCGTGCAATTAGGTGTCGATTTTTTCCTGGCGAGCGAAAGCGAGCCTGTAATTTTAAGAGGAACCAGCCTTCGGCCAGGACATTTTTCTACCGAAAAATGTAAACCTTTTATCTTTAAAAGGAGTCTAGGGGTTGTTTCTAAGCTTGATGGAGGTCTAACGAGGAAAGTCAAATAAAGTTAATACATAAATATATACTTTACACCAAAAAACAAGCACTAGCCTACCCCCTAAGTTAGAAATGTAATACTTATGTATTATTATTATTTATTTATTATTATTATTTTTATTGTAAGTCGTTCATATATATTTTTGAGGTGTTACTTGAATGTTAATTTGTTCATAATCGCTTTCTGCTATCGTTTGCACCTGCTAATTAGGGATTAGATTCGCGCGTTCCCCTATCTCTTGTTCGGTTTTCTCCGCGTGTATTTCTAGTATTGTGTGAAAATCGTGTGTAGCAAATGTGTTTCGAAAAATAATCTAATCTTACAACGCATTCCTCGGCAGTGTATGGGTTACGAATTAGGTTTGTATCAATTACGAAATGTGTGTTGAGCTGCGAGTGATCTGCCCCTTGTTTAGCGAACATTTTATTGTTCTTCACCAAACCTGTGTCCACGTTGCTTTGATAGTGGTTTTGAGTGTATACATCACGAAAATAATAATAATTTAAAAGAAATGTGCGTGAAATCTGTGAATCACTCAAATTAATGCTTCGAGAAAATCTGTAGACCTAGGCTATATAATTGATAGGAAAATTAGTGAATAAAATATATAAATCCCAAAAGTATGTGCTTCGAGGAAATTTGCTTAGAATTGATGGGTAAAGTAGTTAATAAAATAGGCCTATCTAAATCCCGAAAGCACATCCTTCCAGAAAATCTGTGTAAATGGAAAATTAGTGCAGAAAATATATTTATCCTGTGAAATTAGTGGAAATAAAAAAAAAAAAAAAAAAAAAAAAACATTAATAACGCGTTATTTACTAGTTTACTTGTGTATGGTTAGTGAAAGCCAGGAAACCAACCACATAGGCTACGATGCAATGGTGCACATGTTTACTAATCCTAAATAATGCACGTTTCTCATACCATTGAATCTTTCATGTTTGCAATGAGAATCTAAAATAATAGGTCTTGGGCTGCGCTTTTCCCCAAATTTCTTCCTTGGGCATTAGTCTTACAATAAGTTATATTATTGTCAGTTTGGTTCACATGAATCGAAAAATAGCGTCTTGAACATCTAACCTTATCTTTCACAGGTGTCCGAATGAGGAGGTCGTTGTGGCAAGCAATGGCAAGTCGATGGTGTTTTATGGCAAGGTGATGGAAGCAAGCAATGGCAAGATGTTTGTGGATTTATGGCAATGGATGGAGGCAAGCAATGGCAAGATGATGGTTGCAACAGCTGATGGTGAAGTGGTACTGCCTGGCGACGATGATGTGAGTAGTAACCCCTTCACCAACATTACGTAATTCTTATTTTGGTCACCATTAGACAATTATTTTAAGTTTAGAATCTACCTCTACGACTCTGAGAAAATACGACCTCAATAAAACCTCCTCATAACACAGGTCCCTCTTAAACTGCATAACATCTAATTATAGCCAGACTCAAAGGTAAAAAGGTGTCATGGTACTGAAGGGGTTAACGGCCTACGATGAAGTGGTGGTCACTAGCTATATTCAACGTTGTATACCGATTCAATGAAAAGTATTGTTCCAAGCATTTTGTTACATAGCATGTTCGATACAGACACTTGTAATTATGGTAATACAGAGTATGTTCGATACAGACACTTGTAATTATGGTAATACAAAAGGTAAAGGCAGAGTACAACAACAAGTAAAGGCAGGGTACCATTAGTTGTCAAGGCAAAATGCTACACTGAAATTTGAATTGGAGAAGGCACTGCAGTAGAATTGGTAAGAGGACTAGACATGGCAGTGGAACTGGTAAGAGGACTAGACACAACATTGGAACTGGTAAAAACACTGAACAGCACGGCACCAGAACTGGTAATGGTACACCCGGATACCACAGAAACTAGCCCAGGTGGTAATGAACCGGAGAACTGCTGCGGATCCTTTCTGGACGGCAGCCCTCTCTAACTATCACGGCGCCACACACACACACACACACAGACTATGTTTCGAACCAATAGTGACGACTGTCAGTGTCATGTATAATAATTATCGTGCTTTTATTATGCAACGCAATCAAATATTGATAGTATAAATAAGATACTTGCATTGTTTTTAGTGTTGTTTTTGCATTTTACAGTAATTCCTACATATATCTACGGACATGAAAATATTGCCCCATAGATTTTAAGAAATTATGATTCAGACGAAACACTACCAAACCACCCAATGAATACAATGGTTTTCGGTGTGTGTGTGTGTGTGTTAGAAGTCATCTGTAGTCGTTACGATTACATACATTATTGATATACCGTTCACCCATGTCAGTCTGTGCATAGTAGCCGAAAATTATGCTTCTCCATGCCACAAAAGGCCGATTTTATAGTGTTAAATTCTTTGTAATCATCTGAGTAAGTATATAAAAATACGCATTGACTGTCCTGTCCTGTATAATTTGAACCCAGGTCAAATCGTGCTTGTAGAATATCTATGCTAGTGTTAGACTGATACACGCCGTAATGTTAGAAGGATGACACAGACACACACACATCTGAAACCTAACTGGGTGATTCGGAAGAGTCTCGGTTGATTCATAATTTCACAAAACGTATGGGGATACTCATTCGTGTCCTTGTTGAATGTAAAACATTTACAATTCAATAAACAATACATAGTCATTAATACTTTTAATGATTCCGTATCTTTAAAAAAAAAAATATATTATCATGCATGATACGCTGAAAGTCAAGCCTCTTTAGTTCGAAACATGTGTTCGTGTGTGTGTGTGTGACCCCGTGATAGAGTGGCCTGCCGTCCAGAAAGGATCCACTACAAATCTCCAGCTCATACCCACGTGGGCTAGTTTCTGTGGGATCCGGGTGTACAGCAAGGCAAATCACCAGAACGGGTACTGGTACAGTACGGCAAATCACCAGAACGGGTAATGGTACAGAACGGCAAATCACCAGAACGGGTAATGGTACAGTACGGCAAATCACCAGAACGGGTAATGGTACAGTACGGCAAATCACCAGAACGGGTAATGGTACAGTACGGAAAATCACCAGAACGGGTAATGGTACAGAACGGCAAATCACCCGAACTGGTAATGGTACAGAATGGCAAATCACCTGAACAGATAATGGTACGGAATGGCAAATCACCAGAACAGGTAATGGTACAGAATGGAAAATCACCAGAACAGGTAATGGTACAGAATGGCAAATCACCAGAACGGGTAATGGTACAGAACGGCAAATCACCAGAACGTGTAATGGTACAGAATGGCAAATCACCAGAACAGGTAATGGTACAGAACGGCAAATCACCAGAACAGGTAATGGTACAGAACGGCAAATCATCAGAACGTCAAATCACCAGAACAGGTAATGGTACAGAACGGCAAATCACCAGAACTGGTAAAGGTACAGAATGGCAAATCACCAGAACTGGTAAAGGTACAGAATGGCAAATCACCAGAACAGGTAATGGTGCAGAATGGCAAATCACCAGAACAGGTAATGGTACAGAATGGCAAATCACCAGAACAGGTAATGGTACAGAATGGGAAATCACCAGAACAGGTAATGGTTCAGAACGGCAAATCACCAGAACAGGTAAAGGTACAAAACAGCAAATCACCAGAACAGGTAAAGGTACAGAACGGAAAATCACCAGAAGAGGTAAAGGTACAGAACGGCAAATCACCAAAACAGGTAAAGATACAGAATGGCAAATCACCAAAACAGGTAAAGGTACAGAACAGCAGGGCACCAATAATGGTTAGGAACGGCACGGCACCAGAAATGCTACAGAACGGCACAGCACCAAAACTGGTAAAGGTACAGAACGGCACAGCACAAAAACTGGTAAAGGTACAGAACGCCACAGCACAAAAACTGGTAAATCACGGCACGGCACCAGAAATGGTAAAGGTACAGAACAGCATGGCACCCAAAATGGTAAGGAATGGCACGGCACCAGAAATGGTAAGGAACGGCACGGCACCAGAAATGGTAAGGAACGGCACGGCACCAGAAATGGTAAGGAACGGCACGGCACCAGAAATGGTAAAGAACGGCACGGCACCAGAAATGGTACAGAACGGCATGGCACCAACACTGGTAAAGGTACAGAACGGCACGGCACCAGAAAAGGTAATGGTACAGAACGGCACGGCACCAAAACTGGTAAAGGTACAGAACGGCACGGCACCAGAAAAGGTAATGGTACAGAACGGCACGGCACCAAAACTGGTAAAGGTACAGAACGGCACAGCACCAGAAAAGGTAAAGGTACAGAACAGCACAGCACCAGGAAAAGTAAAGGTACAGAACGGCACGGCACCAGAAAAGGTAAAGGTACAGAACAGCACGGCACCAGAAAAGGTAAAGGTACATAACAGCACAGCACCAGGAAAAGTAAAGGTACAGAACGGCACCAGAAAAGGTAAAGGTACAGAACGGCACGGCACCAGAAAAGGTAAAGGTACAGAACATCACAGCACCAGAAAAGGTAAAGGTAAAGAACGGCACGGCACCGGTAAAGGTACAGAACTGCACGCTACAAAATCTGGTAAAGAACGGCAGGGCACCAGAACGAACAAGGAGTAGACTAAGCACTGGAACTGTTAAGGTGGTGGTAAACAATGGCAAGATGGTGGTCACGGCAGTTGATTAAGTTTTAGTACCTGGCGATGATGTGGTTGTCGCAAGTTAGATTATTCAACACTGTTTTCAGATTCAATCAAAATTCGTAATGATCCAAGTATTTTGTTATAATCTTGAGCAAATTTAATGGTGTTAATACTTGTGAAATATAAGATTTATTCTACAAACAAACTAGAAGATATTTGGTCATGAGGGGTACAAAGTATGTGAGTAATGAAGTTAATAACTGCTATTTATCAATTTCACTCACAAGTACGCAATTTGCCCCCTTTCTGCGATACTTAATAGCCTTTGTTACCATCAGGGGAGTTTACGAAACTTTTAGTTGATGTATTTCAACCTCTGCAGTTGTCTTTGAGCGAGCTGTGGGCAGAAAACTAATTTTGGAGAGGTAATTATGAGATTAAGGGAAATCAATTTCTGAATACTAAACGGCGACCCCCGATGCATGAGAGGGTTAACTTAATAAAGGTTGACTGAAACCGGGTAACTGCTATACTTCATGCAGTCCAACTATGCAATTGTAGGCTGAAGAAGGATAAGGTAGCTAAGAAGGCTTATGTTGATATGATTGGATGTTACACGAAAGGGTCTGAAGTTATGACATGTTATTGATTTCAATATATTTCGCAGGTCCCATGATGTCACGCACGACCCCAAGAAGTCACGTGCGACCCCAAGATGTCACGTGCGACAAAACAAGTGTTTCAACATTTATAAGTTCAATGTCTATGCTCCATATTTTTTTTCAAATTTGAAGAAGCAATTTTACTATAAATTATTAGTATTACCTACTGCAAAGATTTATAGTCATTGTGAAATTTGAAGTAGTAATAGCTGTGCAGTAACAAGGGTTGTATTTCAGTGTAAGATGACTTAAGTGAGAATACTACTATACTTTATGCAGCAATGGTAATTGTAGCCTTAAGTAGGATATTGGTTGGCGATAGGGGTGTATCCTCTTTGTTATTTTCTATCTTAAATATGTCCTGGGCGGCGTCAGACCGTCATGGGTGATGTCAGTCACGAGCGACGTCAGACAGTCACGGACGGCGCCAGAGAGTCGTGGGCGGCACCAGGAAGTCCCTGGAAGCGCCAGACTTTCACGGGCGCACCATAGAAGGCATACATTGGTAAGTTGAAATAACTTGTGAAAATAAACACCATATGAGGAGGAGCACTTTATTAACTTCAGTGACCTGAAGAAGCTATCTGCGAAACTTTGTCAAAGTGATCCTCCTCATATGGTGTTTATATACATATATTGGAAAGGCACAAGCCAAGGCCAGAGACTGGGAAGATATCAGACGGATGGCAAAGCAGCCCCACGTGAAGTATAGCTTGGTAAGGCTAGAAGGCAAAGCTTGGTAAGACACCACCCAGGAGGTGGAGACTGATAAGGTATCGCTCAGAAGTTAAAAAGACACTTAAGGAGCCATACAGAGGGCACACTGACCGGTAAGGCACCACACAGAAGTTACGACCACCAACAACTGCATTTCCTTCAATATGGTACACACAGTAGGTTCCCAATGACGGTCTGGGCAGCCACCCCACCACCAGAGGGACGTGGACTTAGGTGATTATCAAAATCATCGATACCACGTTAATAAAAGCGCGGCTCATGACACCACCTCCAGGGTGAGCCATGGAAGTGTGTCGGTGTTGTGGCTGGACAAATTGTACCTGTAATACATATTGGTTAAATTGGCTTCACAGTTTGACTCTTTTTAATGCCAATCATAATAGGCTACCAAAAATCACATGACCCAGAATTGGAGGTTTTAGATTTCAAAAGATTGTTTATAAATATTTAACCAAGTATATAACAAGGCTACTTTATCCTCTGCAATGAAGCTGGTAAATGTGTTGAATGGAGAGAGTTTATACTGTAAAGTGGGAAAGAAGTTGATAAAAGATTACAAAATATAATTTAAATATAATGCTTAATTATGTGATTATTTAATATAATTTCAAAGACTTTACCAAGAGTGGAAGTTATAGCTATTGGTCTGTAGTTTGATGGATCTGAAGAGGCACCTTTTTTAGGAACTGGATGAATGTTTGCTTCTTTCCAGGGTACTGGGAAGCATGAGGTATGAGTACACATCCGGAAACATTTTGCCAATACAGGAGCGAGCACCAAGGAGCAATTCTTAAGTACTATTGGAGGAATTTCATCTGGACCAGGAGCCTTATCTACTGAGAGATTCTGCAAAATAGTTTTGACATGTCTGGTGTGGATCTTAAGTGAGGGAATTTCAGGCGAATTAAAATTAAGTACAGGGACATCTTGATTTATTTCATCTAAGGTTGAGTTGGTGGAAACAATATCAGCAAGAAGGTTAGCTTTACCTCTTGGGTCACTTACAAGATTGCCAGTCGGAGATTTTAATAGTGGAATGGATGAAGCAGTAGTGAAGTTGGATTTGAATGAGTTAAGAGTAGACCAAAATATTTTGTCATCATTTGGATTATTTAGAAGTTTATTTGCCTGCTTGTGGAGAAAGCTTGATTTAGTTAGGTTTAATACAGTTTTGGCATGATTTCTGATGTTTCTAAAGTAATTAAAGGCTTCATGTGTTTTTGATCTTGTGTATGCATTGTAGGCTATTGCTTTTAGTTCAGTTACTCTAGCACATTTATGGTCAAACCATTTAGGTGAATTAGATCTTTTACTGTACTTTTGATGAGGAATAAAAGTTTCCATTCCAATTTTTACAAAATCTTGTATGTGGCTCAAGGTGGAGTGTGCATCATTAGAAAAGAAAGAGGTCCAGGGAATATCAATAAAGAAACCTTGAAGACCCTCCCAGTCTGCCCTATCGTAATGCCATTTAGTCACCAAAACAGGTTCAGAGTGGGAAGGTGTGGTAGGTGATAGACAGGTGGCCTGTATCAGACAGTGATCAGAAGATCCAAGCGGGGACCTCACTGTAACATCATAATTTTCTGAATTGGTTGTTAAAAATAAGTCCAGTAGGTGGGAATTATGATTAGGATTATCTGGTACACGGGTGGGTTGGTTGACTAGTTGAGTGAGATTAAATGAGTCTGCAAATAGCTCACATTCAAGACCAGCATCATCAGTCCTGGCTGAATGAGTGAGTCATTCAACATTATGGACATTAAAATCACCCAACACAGTTATTTCAGAAGAAGCATTTAAGTTGAGGACACTGAGTTGTGAGGACAGAGAATCAAAAAGACTTTGCTCTGGAGGAGTATTTGGGGAACGGTAGATGCAACATATGTATTTTGTTTTGTGCTTATGTTCTGGGTGTGGTGTCCCGAGTAAGAATCCCGGGAGGGCCATATGCTTTCATTGATTTATTCTAGTGCATTGGAGTTTGTAATAGAGGATTAATGTTAAGAACGGGGTGTAACTTAATATCCATTAATCCTACTATACAGCCATCACAGATATTAGTTTTATTTCATTACGCTAACTTTACTCAATGCTTGCCTATCAGTTATGCTTTACTTGAAATTGGAAAGATAAAATTTCCCCAATTGCACACACCTAGAGCAATAAGAAATAATAAAAACTTGCACATTTATTTGGCATGTCACAAATTACCATCAGGGCAAGAAATCTGTGGCAATTTGTAAACCTCGTAGACACAACTTTCAGACTTGAATCGTATATACAGTACGATGATGTGCAACAACTCCCTAATACTTCATATTCATATATAACAACTTCTATATCTCTTTACTCTTCAGGCCAAACCAATCTACCCATTCTTGCCATTTAAGTCACAGCAACAATCTAATTCAGAACTCTCCTCGCCTCGCCTCGCCTCGCCTCTCCATTCCCACTTGTTCATCCGGACACTGAGATAAGCCTTAATATTAAATCCCACGCTTCTCCTGTTGCGAAATTGCAGGAAAAACTGTCCAGTCTGTCAATATTAAAGCGGTGTCTCTTCTGCGAACACGACGCCAACGAACATGTCAACATTTCCGATATTATGCAAATAATTTCAAGTCAATACCCGACCCAATGCATCCGAGGAATGGCTTCTTGTTAAGGGGGTACTGCTTGATTTTTGGTAGATATATTTATATATTAATTTATGTTTGAGATTCCTCGCTTGACTTCCATCAAGCTTAGACAAATAGTCCCTAGACCCACTTTCAAGATTCATTTGTACATTTTTCGATAGAAAAACATTCCGGCCTGGTTTCTTCTAAATTTAGAGGCTCTCTTTCGCTCTCCAGGAAAAAATAGACACCTAAAGGGCACGGAAGGTCTTAATATTGACAATAAAAAGAGCCGAAAAGTCCCAAAATCGCCTAACTAACGGAACGATCGTCTTAAAACCTCAAAACTAATATGCTAAACATAAGAAAAAGCGAGTAGTACCCCCTTACGCCAAACGAAAACTAGTCTTATCTGAAATTACTCTTCAGTCTTTCCATTAATGCTTAGCTAATACCTTGCACACTAAAAAAAAAGAGATACAAGAAATTAAAACAAGAAAAATATTTATTTGCCCATGTTTGAGAAGATATTATGGAGAGTGGCATATCCAGCCCAATCCTCCAGAAAGCTGGATAAAGTTTGACCCAAATGAGACGGAGGTTGGGTACCGTACCTAAGTCAGAATCACCTTACAGTATAACATATTATATAGAAGCAGTGTCTAGTAACATAAGTCCGCGTCATTATAATCCTTTCAGTACTGGCGACATCCCTTTCATTACATTCTGGCCATGATTAAGCGACTTTACTCAGCTTAGGAAGGATGTCTACAGACTGCCTCAATTGTTCCTTTTAGCTACCATACTGTACAGTATATCCTTCCCAAGCTTCATAACATCGTCTAAATCAAGTAAAAAAAGACGTCACCGGTATAGAATGGGTTAACTATTGCTTGTAACTTTATCTAATACATCCTTAACCCTTTGAGGATCATGACGCGGTTTCGTAGCCGAAAAATTTACAACATTTATCTTGAAGGGGGGTCTAGGGAGTGTTTTTTAAGCTTAATGAAGGTCTAGCGAGAAATATATACAAATTAATTAATATATAAATAAATGGACCCCAAAAAATAACCAGTCCCATTTAGCCAGGAAGAAATCTCGCTCTCAATATTACCTTCATGTGCAGTATAGTTGGTCACATTAGTTTGTATCCACGCCATTATTATAGGTATGGAAGGAAACTGTGTGTTGATTTAAAAGATGAAATAGCTAAAATCGTTCATTGGTTGTATTATTTAACTATTGCATAAGAAAAACACTTCTACTTCAATCGTGCTATCTTCCTTCCATACATAAAAAACGTGGATTGTATAAAATGAATGTGGCCTACTGTACATTTTATCATCACGTAATGTTGGGACTCTCAACCTACACAAAAATCCACCTTGTGAGACCCCATCATTCTCCATGGCACTTAATTATTGGCAGATTTAAAAAAAAAAAAAAAAAAAAAAAAAGTGTACATCAAATCAAATGTATAATCCTTGACTTTCATATGTCTTTAACCCCTTGAGGATCACGACGCGTTTTGACCGTTTATTCTGGCTATCATTTGACGATTGTATATAGTTTAAGGAGAATCTGTGGAAATTAAAAGGGTAAAGACTGTCTCAATTAACCCTCTGAGATTTGTGAGGCCAATATGCATCATAATTCTCAAGGGGTTAATATACCAACTAAATGGGGTTGTTGTTAAATTGAAAACAAAAAATGCTATCAGATTAATAGGATACCAAACCCAGTGTGTCTTTTATATAATGGCAAGCACATTTGATTCCTATGACATACCATTTCTGACAGTAACGTACTGTATACAGCATATATTCTGCACAAATGGAAATCAACTTATGTTTGCAATACACGGGGAAAAAGTTGTGGAAAATATGATTTGCAAGGAAAAAGGTTTGGTCAATATAGGCCAAATGGTATTACCGTGGCCATACCGTCACGTCCGATGTGTGTGTGTGTGTGCGCGAGTGAGTGTTGTATGTGTGCAAGTCTGTATATGTGTGTATGTATGTATGTATGAATATGTGTGTGTGTGTATGTATGTATGTATGAATATGTGTGTGTGTGTGTGTGTATGTATGTATGAATGTGTGTGTGTGTGTGCGAGAGTGAGTGTTTAAGTGTGTATGTGTGTGTGTATGTATGTATGAATTTGTGTGTGTGTGTATGTATGCATGAATGTGTGTGTGTGTGTTCCGTCATGCCCGGTGTGTGTGCATGTCTGTATATATGTATGTATGTGTGTGTGTGTCGTCATATCCGGTGTAGTACTGTTGACTGGGTACCAATAACTTCAATTACCACGGCTCTCAAATATTGCCTCGCTCTCCGTCCAAGTTTTGTGATATTCTGTCAAACTTTTAGGTATTTATTTTTAGCAGCTTTGGTCTTGTAGCATCCGAATCCAGCTAATCACAAATATCAGGAAAGAGTGACCGTGATTTGCTGAAATGTATTGCCTGGTGTTATGTTGAAGATGTGTATTATAATTATACAGGCTTTATAACAACGTTGAAAAAAGGTATTTGTCGACACAATCCAGATATATTAACAGCACAATGTTGCCACTCCCATATTGTCGTAAAATGTGGGTGAGTGGGTGGTTGGGAGTCGGGTGGAGGGGGCGGGGGGGGGAAGCAAAAGGCACCAAGTTTCCACGGAAAACTTATGCCCCCAACCCAAAGTTTATCAATCACTGTAGGGACAAGAGGCAATATGTACCATGTTCCTCTACGCAAGATTCACCCACATGACAATATGTTATCGTTGTCGTTCCCTAGGCTGCCTGGCCGAACAGACCCGAGTCCCTAAAGGAAGGCCAAGGCCGCGATCGGGCTTTCCCACAGGGCTCTCAAGGAGTGTAGATTATGTTGTTGGCGTAAGTGAGATAAATAATCAGGGCAGGCGACAGACAGAATGGTGGTCCACATCTCTATTGACCAACGTTTCGACCATGTTCAGTAGTCATCAGGTAAAAAAAAAAAAATTGTCAGAGCATATATGTTCAAAAAGTATAATGAATACTTTGCTTATAACAGATATAATATGACACAACTACAATACTTGATCTGATAAAATAAAATAAAACACCAGAATAAATCTAAAGTAAGTTTTCGCATTTGTCAATAATTGAGGTTATAATACGTAAAACACACGTTACCTTAGAAGGGATTATTTATCTTCATACGACCACCCATATCCCTTCTAATGTAACTCTTCCTGTATGTATTATTTGATAATGCTGTTGTTATCCTTTATATATGCGTGTTGGCTCCCTTCCATTTGTATATTTGATTTTTGTCCCTTCATTTAATAATTGTGGTTTGTAAATATTCAAATACAGTTTATGCATTTCCTAAAATATATATTGGGAAACACGTCAGCTAGCCACTTAAATTTCACAAACCTTAAAACAAAATAACAACAAAAAACATTAATCATCAGCCGTATCTTGCCGTTCTAAAATTTGCATAGGAAGCTGAAACCAAAAAGGGAATTCTGACCTGATTTGGAAGGGACGGTGAACAGCAAGTTGCCAGACCGAATTACCTGAAAAAAGATAAAGGAGAAGTAACGCCAACACATATATCAGTGGAGCATGTAAATAAATAAATTCCTTCAGCACGATGATACTCTTTTCACTTTATATTTAGGCTAAATTAGACGATCTTATGCAATTTAAAGATGACCTTTTATATTCAGAGCGTTTATTGACATCGTATATACCCCTTCCAGTCCTGAAGAAAGATTACAAGCTAAATAAAATCGTCTAATGGTAACCAGAATTTGACAACATATACGTCATCGTGTTGAAGGGGTTAATAGGGAAATTATCTTTCCTTCTCTCTCTCTCACACACTCACTCTCACTCTCTCTTTCTCCTGGCGCCCACTAACACTACGTATTGATATCACATCCATACCGTACTTATCGTCTCAGTGCTCCTTTACCTGCGGATAAGATCTCAATGTACCAAAATTAAGACCTTCCTTTATCGCAGATAAGGTTTCCCAATACCAAAGCTAAGCCCTCCCTGTACCACAGATAAGACATTCCTGTACCACGGGTTAGTTTATGGGAAGATAAATTCACAGTACCGCGAATAACTAGACAGAGAAATTTTACCGACATGAAAAAGGTGTTGTTTTGTGTGTGTGTGTGTGTGTGTGTGTGTTTTGTTTTTTTTTTTTTTTTTTACCGACGCCATTCAACTGTTTCTGGACTTCTCTTTAGTCTGGGATTTGCATGAGTGTGTATGTGTGCGCGCGCTATGGAATGCCAAATTTCTTTCTATAAACATTCTTCACTCCCCATTCTTGTCAATGAAAGTTCTTGATAAGCATTATTGCAACAGACTCCTCCTTTCCCAACAACTCTGTCCACTGACGAAACAAGAATGTGAGAGAGAGAAAGGGGAAAGATTGCGTTTCCGACATTTTTCCTTGGCCTTGATCCAGAGCCATGAGAGAGTTAAAGGAATCTCTCTTTCTTTCTTTCTCTCTCTCTCTCTCTCTCTCTCTCTCACTCACTCTCGCTCTCACTCTCTCTCGCTCTCGCTCTCTCTGTGTATGTGCTCCACCAGATTCACATCACTGTCAGGGATTTTTTTTTCAATTCCCTTTCATCATTTTACTCACTACAAACGCGATAATTATTAAGATTGGCGATGCGTAACCCCTTCAGGATCATGCCGTGTTTCGACAGTTTATTCTGACAACCATTATACGATTTTATACAGCTTAGTAAGGCTATGTGGGAATTGAAACGGTAAACAATTAACCCTCTTGACTTCCGTTTACCCTTCCTAATTCAAAAAAATCGTCTACTGATAACCAGAATAAATGGTCAAAATGCATCATAGTCCTCAAAGGGTTAGGGGCTATATAGTACAGCAGCCTGAGGAATGATGAGGTATATTAGGGAACTGGTATGTGTGCTATGGAAAATAATAGACCAGTTATCAGTAATCTAAAACAATACACACACAAAAAAAAAAGACTTACAGAAATGCAGATAATATAATGAAGATGAAAATATGTATAATGGAAGCATATTATAGACGAGGAGAGTACGTTAAGGAATTGAGAGCAAGATACTGTCTAATGGTACCCCGGTGAGCCATTGTTATGTTAGCGGTGTAGTAGTAGTAGTAGCAGTAGTAGTAGTAGTAGTAGTAGTAGTAGTAGTAGTAGTAGAAAAAAAAAGTAGTAGTAGTAGTAGTGTTGGGTGTGTGTGTGCGTGCCCGCGCGTGTATGCATACATGTGTGTGTGTGTGTGTGTGCGCGTGTGTGTGTGTGTATGGTGGCGGCTGTGGACAATGACCCTTACCACTTACCCTTATTGAGTTACGGGAAGTGGTGGAGAGGGCAGACCATTATATTTTGTCAACAAGGATATCGCCTCAACAAAGTCCCCACCATCATAATATTGAAAGTGGATTTATATTTTACCCTGATATTGTCTTGTCCCTATCGATTGTGGTATTAAGAGTGCGTTTTTAACTTTATAATTGTCCCTAGCAATCATATGTACAGTCATATCTTAACCTAATAAATGTTCCTGAAAATCATCAATCATATTTACAGCCAAATTTTACATAGTACCTTACCCTTCCCCCTCCCCCAACACACACATAAACTCACACACATTGGAAAGAAGCACTCACTCCACATTAAAATACAATATAACAACCGCAAGGAAACGTGCAAATCCCATATTCTACCAAGACATAGCAGCACAAATTCACAAGGCTACACACACACACTCTCTCTCTCATACTCCACCTACTAAAAAATACACCCATTGAATTTCCTAGCAAGTATACTGCACTTACAACAACCACCGTTGGAGCATACTAAGGAGCCACTAAAACCCCGAGTCGTGAACCAAGGAGAGGCACATTCCACATTAAGGAACTAAAAAAAAAAAAAAAAAAAAAAAAGGAAGAAGAAGAAGATCTTGTTTGTAAGCAAGGGACGCGACCTGAGGAGCAAGATAAAGTAGAATGAAATGGACCTTAAATTTCCATCTCCTCTCCTGTTCAGGCTATTCAGGGCTCAGGGATCCAGCTTTTTTTCTGGCTGGCAAATGGTTGGAACAGGCCAGTGGAGGAGTGGAAACATCTCACTACCAAGACCTTGATACGCCTTCTAGTGTTGGATTTTTAAGTAAGAATCACATGAATATAATAGCGGTGAATATTGTTAGAGTTGTAGAATCGCTCAGTAGAGTTGTTGTTATTATACAGAAATGATATGATTTATGGAAGAAACGCAATGCAATCCATATTTTTTTTTTTTTTTCAGACAACTCCTATCAGACGTCGGTATGAATTTACGGCCAAACTATTTCGTTCACTTTAGAAACGGAGCGTGAACTGGCACCTGATGAATTACACCTTACATACCTGTGTGTATATCAAGAATTTTGTCGTGACCATAATAAAAGGATTGCATAATAATAGGCTGTATGGAACGCTTACAAAAATGAAGTAGTGCAAATGAGATACGGTAGAAAGTACTCGGCTGATATTTATATTCTTCTACAATATTGTTTTTGTACTAAAGCCGGTATCACACAAGAGCTTTTATAGTCAACATTCGATGATCAAAAAAAATTCTGGCAACATTTCTGGGATATTTGACACTGGTATCAGAAACTAGACTGATAGATGAATTTGGGAATGAAAATGATATAGAAAGTCTACCTCATTAGCTGCCAGATGAGTGTTGAGGGAAAAAGTGTTCGTGTGATACCGACTGAAAGCCCAGCATGAAGCCATAACACTATAATGGGGCCGAATGGATACAAGCCAGAGAAAGAGAGAACAGAAGATAAAGTTAAACAAAAGGCCGGTGACCCCCCTTAAATTCGACTACTTGCCAAATGATCTCACTGTAGCTAAAACAGTATGTACGGGTATAACAAAATACCCGTACATACTGTTTTAGCTACAGTGAGATCATTTGGCAAGTAGTCGAATTTAAGGGGCGTCACATTTTTTTTTTTTTTAACTTTCTCTTCTGTTCTCGCTTTCTCTGGCTTGTATCCATTCGGCCCCATTCAACCAACTGTTTTAAGACGTTTATCCCCATCCAGGTGTCGATATCTTCCTGGCGAGCGAAAGCGAGCCAGCATTGTATGGAGAAATCCGGCTTCGCCGGAGACATTTTACTATCGAAAAATGTACAAATTTAACTTGCTCTCAAAACAAAAATATATATATGCTAGCTCGCTACCGCTCACCAGGAAAATATTGACACCTGGATGGGGGTAAACGTCTGAAAACAGTAGGCTGAGTGGGGCCGAATGGATACAAGCCAATGAGAGAGGGAGAGAAAGAGAAAACAAATCGAGGTGGGCTCCCTTAAGCCGTACATAATTCCAACCACCTTAACCCCTTCTGTACCGGCGACGTCCTTTCAACTTTATTCTGGCTACTATTAGACGATATTATTCAGCTTAGAAAGGACGTCTACCCATGAAAAAGGGTCCAGACTCCAATTAATCCTTTTCGCCACCATGCATCCTTCCTAAGCTACATAAAATCCAGACTATCTCAATTAATCCTTTTCGCTACCATACATCCTTCCTAAGCCACATGAAATCGTCTAAATGTAGCCAGAATCAAATACAAAAGACGTTACCGGGTCAGAAGGGGTTAACCCATGCAGTACCAAGGACGTTCTTCTTATATTCAGGCACCTATTAGACGATTGTATTCATCTTAGGAAGGATCTCTAGCAATAACATGAGGGTTGGTTGAGATAGTTTAACTATCTCAACCAACCCTCTTAACTCTGGTACTACAAAACCAAACTGATAACCTCATCATCCTTAATGACATCCATCAACATACCCATATTCCCCACCAAGCCCTCTATAACCCATCATCTCCAGACATCACCTTTTGCTCCACAGAACTCGCCCCCACAACATCCTGGAGGGTGGTCAGAACCTTAGGCTCTGACCACCTTCCGATCATTATCACCACCTAAACCAGACTCACCCCAGCTAGCCACAAACACACATACACCACATCACATACACCACATACACCACACCACATATACACAACACATATACACCAATACAATTATAAAAGAGCTAACTGGGAATCATTCACAAATGAGACAGAACAACACTTCACAACTCTAAACAGTACACCCATCACTAACATCAACAATGCTGTACACATACTCAATAAAACTATACAAAACGCTGACAAGAAACACATTCCAAGAGGTAACAGAAAAAGACACAACCCCAACTTCACACCAGAAATTCAAACCCTCATCAGACAACGCGACATACTGAAACACTCCCCAGCACCCCACACACAAGACATCACACAACAAATACAAGCACTCAACACCCAGACTAACAACAAAATACAAGAACAACAAAAACTAAATTGGAATAACTTGCTACAAACACTTGATCACAGAACAAACCCCAAAAATCTCTACAAAACACTAAACAGCATCACACTTTCCAACAGCAACACAACACAATCACATGCTGCAATCACAACAACAGACTCTACTCCTTCATGTAAACAACAAGCAAACACTCTCATCAATCACTTCTCACATGTCAGCCACCTAAAACCTCACAAAGACGACCGACGTGTTATCCGACGTAAGAGACAATTCCCCACAGACCCTGACTATACACCCTTCACCAATCACCAGACAAAGCATATCATCAACAATCTCAAGCACTCACCTGCCTGTGGCCTAGACAACATAAGCAACATACACCTCAGACACCTGGGACTACAAGGCATACAAGCACTCACTAACATATCAAACTACAGTTATTCACACAACACAATCCAGACATCTGGAAGCATGGTCTCATCATCACATTCCCCAAACCCAACAAAGACCCCAGGCTACCCTCCTCGCACCGCCCCATCACACTCCTTTGCACCCCCTCCAAAATCATGGAACGCCTAGTACTACAACTAATTACAACCGACCTACCCCTAGCTCCAACACAACATGGCTTTAGGCCACTGCACTCCACAAACACTCTTCTCACAGACCTTACACAAAGAGCTTTTGACGGCATCAACTCAGCTAGACCACCACACAGATCACTATTAGCCACACTCGACATTAGTAAAGCCTTCGATGCCATCCCCCGCCACAACCTAACAAACAAAATCTACAACACAAACATGCACAACAATACAAAAAGGTGGCTGGCCAACTTCCTAGCAGGTAGATGTGCACACGTATCTTTTGCCGGTCAGTTATCTAGAATCAGAAACTTTCCAAAACGAGTCCCACAAGGATCCGTTCTATCGCCCGCACTCTTCAATCTGTACATGCACGATATAACTACACCCAATACGCCCCAAATAAACTTAGCCTCCTATGCAGATGACATAACACTCACATGCACACACCATGACCCAAAAAGAGCAACAGATCTCCTTCAACCCTATCTCAACACACTACATGGCTGGTGCACTACAAACAGACATAATCTAGCCCCAGCCAAATCCACCGCAACCCTGCTCACAAGCTGGACAGAACACGAATACATCCCTCAACTCACCATAAACAACACACCCCTAACACATACACACACACCCAAAATCCTAGGAGTAACATATGATACTCATATGACATTCAAACAGCACACCACAAACATTAAAAAGAAACTGACACCCAGACTTAACGCCCTCAGGTCACTTGCTCACACACAATTTGGACACAACAAAGAAACCACCACCACAGTATATAAACAATACATAATATCAGTGATGGAATATGCAAGCCCAGTCTGGGCTTCTAACCTAGCTGAAACACATCATAAGACCTTACAGACTATTCAAAACAAAGCCCTAAAGATCATTACAGGCTGCACAGCTACTGCACCCACAGATCACCTACATCAAGAAACCAAAATCCTCAAAGTCGAAGACCATCTGGACATGAGAAGCACTCAATTCCTGGCAGCAGCTCCACAAACCAGGACCACCCACTAAACTACATGGCAACACACCCACAGACACCAAGAAATATCAAAACAACACCCAGCACATGGTATCACACACAATTGCTGTCCTCTCTCCCTCCCTACCCACCCCGAACCAACTTCCAGAAGCACATCCATACTCATTTCTCTCGCCGATCCATCCACTCGCTCACAGACAACACGCAGCTGCAAGCACGACCTCCCGAAATCCATCCTTCCGAATCATCCCTTCCTCGCAAGGACAGAGTCCACCTGGCCAGGCTGAGATGGGGACACCATCCAGCTCTCCTGAGCTATCAGAAGAGTCTGGATGATTCCGTCGTCGACACCTGCCTGGGATGTAACACAGCACCCCATACCATTAAACACATCATAGAAGACTGCAATTCACACAACCACATACACCAACAACACAATCTACACTCAATGAGAGCTCTGTGGGAAATCCCGATCATGGCCATGGCCTTCTTCAGGGACTCGGGGCTGTTTGGCCAGGCAGCTTAGGGAACAACAACAACAACAACTACCACAGATCCCTTCTAAGCTGCATAAAATCATCTAAATAGTGCTAGAATAATATAGAAGACACGTCGCTGGTACTCAAAGGGTTAACAGGCTACAATACTCAAATAGGTCAAATATTAATAACCACGAAACTGCATAGGCTAAAACCGAGTAAATAACTTCTTAACCCATAGAGGACCAGCGACGACACGTTGTCGTCGGCAATGTATGTAACGCTAAACCCCAGCGACGACAACGTTGCGTCACTGTTAATTACTCCAGTCCTATGGCACCTAGAGGGCTCAGATTTGTATAGGAACTGTGTAAGTATCCCACGCAACCATGCCGATGGTTGAAAACTCTCAAAATCCAACCGTGTGCACATGAGCGCGCAAACACCTGTTTTTAGGTGTTTTGCCTTCATTTTTCCCCTCTTGTAAATCCGACTTTCGGGCGCACCGTAGGACCCCTTAATGACCTAGGGGATCGGTTTTTTGTGGGTTTTCCTTCATTCCTAACCCATTCCTGGTGTTTTCTGGGAAAAAAAAAATCAAAACCTGCCGGTCCTGGGTGGTACATTTGTTTTAAACTAGCTGGGGTTCAGTGGGTTAAGGGGAGGCAGACCATTTTTCTGGACCCCCTTCTCCCTAATGTTTAGCCCCATTAGTTTGGCGATTTTAACACCTTTCGCCCCATTTCGTTGTCAATTTTAAGAACTTTCGTGCCATTTAGGTGTCGATTATTTCCTGGCGAGCGATAGCGAGCCTGAAATTTTAAGAGGAACCGGCCTTCGGCCGGAACATTTTTCTACCAATAAATGTACAAATTTATCTTGACGGGAGGTCTAGGAGGTGTTTTTCTAAGTTTGATGGAGTTCTATGGAGGAAACTAAAAAAATATATGAATAAATTAATTAATAGATCAAACAAACGGCCAGCCTCCCCTTAATATACTGTAATGCGAGTCACTTTTACACCCTCGTCACGCTAACCCAGCCGACCTTTCCACCTCATTTACCAAAAAGACCCGTCCAATTCAAAATGTCCTCGGGTGGCCAAAGAAATTACCCGAGAACTTTTAATATCAATTATGTATGATTAAGTACGACAGGTTGGGTAAGAGGTATCCTCACCAGGATTCGAACCCACTCACTCCAGGTATATTTGGGAGAGTCGGGCACCGTAACCACTCGGCCATGAGCGGATTACGGTGCCCGACTCTCCCAAATATACCTGGAGTGAGTGGGCTCGAATCCTGGTGAGGATACCTCTTACCCAACTTTTAATATCTTCAGTACCGGTGACATTATTTTTAATTTTATTCTGCCAACTACTATAGACGATTTTATTCAGCTTAGGAGGGACGTCTACCAATCAAAAGGCTAGAGACTATCTCAATTAATCTGTCTAGCTATCATATTATCTGTCCCAAGTTTCATAAAATCTTCTAAATGCAGCTGAAATCCACTACCAAAATACGTCACCGGTACTGAAGGGGTAAATCTCCTATCTGTCTCCCACTTCCAGAGTAAAGCCACTGTCACACGAGCGCTTTTTCCGTCAATTTCCCATGAGCAAGTTTTTTCTCGTATTATTTCGTGACATTTTCGCACTGGTATTGGTAACTAGACTGAAGGTAGATTATGTTATATGGCTGAATTCTGATAAATTTTTATTTTTAAAGCTTCCAGACCATAATTGCCCGTAAAAGTTGCTCGAAAAAAGGCTCGTGTGACTTCGGCTTAACAAAAGTTGCCTGCCTAATAATGTGGAGTAATGTTTTTTGCTGCCCAATTGCTTTCGTGTGTGGGATTATTAACAAACTTTCTGGGTTAGGTTAACCTGCTGGATCCCAGCGACGCACGTGTTGCGTCTGCAATGTTCGATCACCAGAACCCAGCGACGCAATGGTTGCGTCCTGGTTAATTACTTCGGTCCTATGGAACCTACAGGGCTCAGATTTGTATGGGAACTGTGTAAGTATCCCACGCAACCATGCCGATGGTTGAAAACTCTCAAAGTCCAACCGCATGCGCGTGAGCACGCAAAAACATGTTTTTAGGGGGAAATTGCCTTCAATTTTTTACTTTTGTAAAATCCGTTTTCGGGGGCTCTGTAGGACTATTTTTTGAGCTGTTTGATCGGTTTTTCGTGGTTTTTCCTTCATTCCTATCCCATTCGCTATTGTTTCTGGAAAAGAAAAAAAAAATCAAAACCTGCTGGGCCCTGGTGGTACATTTATTAACTCCTTCAGACATATTATGTTCCAATAAGTCCGAGGAGGCGGGAGCCCGGCATCCTTGCCACCGCCTCGCACTACACTCACAACAACACTGCGGCCGTTAGAATTATCGGAGGTGGCTGAGGTTGCCATCAACGGTTTTATAGTAAGCTAACTTATCGGACTTACTGAGCTCCATATGACGCTAGAGCGTCATATAACTTATTAGCGAGCCATGAAGATAAGTCCATATGACGCACTAGCGTCATATGAGTTTTTGGCGAACTCAGCCATATGACGAGGTAGCGTCATATATGTCTGAAGGAGTTAATAACTAGCTGGGGCTCAGCGGGTTAAGGGAGCCCACCTCGCTTTTTTCTCGTTATCTCCCTCTCTCTTTGGCTGGTATCCATTCGGCCCCATTCAGCCTATTGTTTTAAGATGTTTACCCCCCTCCAGGTGTCAATATTTGCCTGCCATGGCGAGCGGTAGCGAGCCAGCATATATATATTTTTATTTTGACAGCAAGCTAATTTTTTACATTTTTCGATAGAAAAATTTCTCCGGCGAAGCCGGATTTCTCCATACAATGCTGGCTCGCTATCGCTCGCCAGGAAAAAATCGACACCTGGATGGGGATAAACTTCTTAAAACAATTGGCTGAATGGGGCCGAATGGATACAAGCCAGGGAAAGAGAGAAAAGGAGAGAAAGATAAAAAAAAAACGGTGACCCCCCTTAAAAAGATTCTATTATATTTGCTTTTGTAGTTTTGGTGGAGTTGTGTGACTTGCGGCTGCTGGTTCTTCTTCGCCGAGAAGCTATGTTGTGCTAATTTCTGGATATGTATAAGTAAATTTAATGGAATCGGTGTCACTAAATAACTTATAACTCAGGAATACGATGTGGTTCGCTAAATTTAAATGCAAAAGGTTAAAAGGGCATAATGCATCTATCTATCTATCTATTGCCTGATGCCGTGATCCCCGAAGGGGTGGCCACGAACGAACCGCCCCCCTGCACCTCTGTCCCCAGTCAGTCGACGCCCCTCCCCCGAACCAGCACCGCCTTCGTTCATGTACTTCCTCACTCCATCCTTCCACCTCTCATTCGGTCTACCTCTCCCTCTCTGTCCCTTCACCTCGCTATCGTACACCCTCTTAGTCATTCTCTCGCTTTCCATAAGTTCCATATGGCCGAACCATCTCAAGTTGTTCCTTTTCACACTTTCCAGCACATCTACCTCCACACCACACCTCCTTCTTACTTCCTCATTAGTCTGTCTATCCCTCCATGTAACTCCGCACGCACTCCTTAAGTAATTCATTTCCACTGCTCTCACTCTTGGTCTGAGTCTCTCAACCAACGTCCATGCTTCGCTTCCGTAAGTCAGTGTCGGGATTACCACACTGTCATGCAAGGACTTCTGCACTTCCATACTGACCACCCTATTTCTTGTTACTGCTTTTAGCGTTCCTACAACCCTCCTCCCCTGTTGTACCCTCTCCCGCACTTCATCCATAGTCCCATCTTTACTCAACACACTGCCCAGATACTTAAAAGAGTTGACAATTTCCATAGCCTGACCATTCAGCTTCACCTCACACTCTGTGACTTCACCCTTTTCGAAGACCATAACCTTGCTCTTCCCCGCATTTACGTTCCCCGCATAATGCATACAGATAAGAATTGCTTAGTTTATGTGTTTAACTCCCCCAGGCTACTGGGCAGGTGCCCAACCCCGAAAGGGGTTGAAATAGGGGAGCTATCCCCCCCTGCCAAAGGCAGCTTTCTAGTGCCTTTTTCCTTTGCCCCTCAACTTTCCCTTCATAATTTTCTGAGGGGCACAGGGCCTTGGGTGGGACATTGGTTTCCCGGGCGTTTCCGCACCCTCCTCAGCTCCCCGCCATGGAGTGGCTTTGGTCATTCAGGCTTTATTATGGTAGGCAGGGAGGGTTCTGTGGGGGTGCTCGGTTATGGCCTTGGTCGGGGCCTTGGGGCTGTTCGGCCAGGCAGTATGGGGAACAACAACAACAACAACAACAACTCCCACACTCAAGCGTTTGTGTTTATGCGTCAATTAACCCACCCAGGGATATTTGACGATAACACGCATATCTCTATAACTAATAAACATACCTTATTTCACCTTGAGAATGGTGAAAACCACATCTGTCTACGTTGCTTTGTTCGAAGTTTATCACCGCAAGAGCCTCAAGCAACAATTCCACCACTTGAGCGTGGGGGCGCGTATATGTGTGTGAGGAAAAGTCAATCAATGTTCGTCTGTGTGTGAATGTATGTGTGTGTGATCTGCCAGGTTCAAACAAAAAACAAAAGTAAGAAGGAAACATGGGTAATAAAATAAACAAATAATATCATAGTAAGAGAAGAAGAAAAGGTTTAACACTTACGCTGCGGGCATATTTCTGCATATTTCCGCCATATTAGGGCTCATTCAGGCATTCCTGATTGATTAGACAAGTGTCTGAATGAAATTAAATGTATTCAGGCGTAAACTAGACAAAAATACCTTCAAAATGACGCCAGAACGAGCTTCGTAGCTTGCAGGGTTCACCCGCAGCGCTACCATAGACATTCGCTAAAATGAGCAATTCTCGCTAATTTCTCGCTACATTTGCCTTTGGCAGCACTGTATATCTCGCGAGACTCTGACTCGGAGCCCTCAGTGCCTCAACTGCCTGGCTGAGAGAAGGATGTGTGGCCTGTCGCGCTCCCGCTCAATTGCACTCGATTTTACAGGCTTTAAGAGGCTTTAACCCTCTGGCTGCGGTTATATTTGCGCTATTTAGGGCATATTCAGGCACTCCTGAACGATTAATCAAGTATCTGCATGAAATGAAATGTATTCTGCCGAAAACTAGACGAAGATAGCTTCAAAATGACACTAACCGAGCTTCCTAACTTGCGGGGTTCACCCGCAGCGCTGCCATAGACATTCAGGAAAACTCACTAATTATTAGCAATGTAGCGGCTTGGCAACACTGCTGAGACCGTAGTCCGAGACCACAGGTTCCCTCAGTGCGCGGCTGGCCGTGCTGACTGTCGGAGGTGGGCCCTTCGCTTTCCCGCCCACTGACAATAAGTTTCTACGGCTTTTACAGGCTTTTAAAGCCTGGAAATTGCTGTAAATTGCCTATACGTTCCAGAACGTCTCCCGCAACCAATGGGTTAAATGCCTGTAGATTGCTGTAAATTGCCCTGGCGTTCCGGAATGTCTCCCGCAGCCAATGGGTTAAACCTACTCTGATTAGACCACCTCATGTCTAAAACACAAAATCAAAGATATATAGACAAACGCCCAATTGCATTATCTATTATTATTATTATAATTATTATAATTATTATTGTTAATTAAACGAATTCATGAAGAAAACACAAAGCAAACACAGACTAATTCATAATACCATTAATACACAATATTACAGTTGTACCCCAATTCCCAGATATCAGTAATAATTAGTTTTCAAGAGGTTGTATATTAACCTTGAAGCTGATGAGGTAATTACTGTAGCAGAGGAGGACCGATAATGAGGTGTATAGTATTAATGAACGTGGGGATAATAATTCACTGCTGCAGGAGAGCTAAATATAATAAAGACTCGCCAACGTTGTTACCTTCAAACAAACTTAACCCTTGGAAGATACGAATACGTGTTTCTTTTCGGTTTTGTAGCTATAATTAGGCGATATTATTCAGATTAGGAAGGCTATATGGAAGTCAGAGGATTAATTGCGATAGCCATTACAAAATAGTCACTACAAAATCAGCAGCTACTACTGTTCGTACAGATGTATATTCCAATTTGCAGCAGTTTGATTCCCAAATTATATTTAGTTTAATAATTTGTTGAATTAAGATTAAGTTGAAAGAGTAATGTCTGCTAAGGATTTGCTTTATCCTTTGTACGGTTTCGCCAAGATGAGTAATATTGATTTTAGTGTGTTCGAAATACTCCAAGCACTGTTGTAACAGAGGCCAAGTAATTACCGAGTGAGTGAGAGCACAGTGAGAGCACACAGGTTGGTTGAGCTCCTCAAAAGAGGGGATTTTCGGAGGGGTATCGTGGGGCTAAGTGACCCATATACGTATCAGAAGATCGGCGATGATACGGTGTTTCGGCACATAGTAAACAGAACGTGGTTTCTTGTTTAAACATCGCCCACAAAGCATATTTAGTTTAATCTTGAGTGTTATTACCAGTATCAGTGAGGGGACAAGGAGCCGTCAGGCACTAGCCCAGCCCTGCCCAGGCACCATAAACCTCCAGCAGTAACCACAAGGTGAGTGAAGTAACCGTTTATAGGGCAGGCAGTTTCACCCTTATGGTTCCCCACCATAGGCCTTATCTTCCATCTACCCCAAGGACCTGACCCTCGGTCTTTCAACTTCTCAAACAATTCTAACCATTATGAAGTACTTGCTATAAGGTCCATTTTTATTTCCCTCTCTCTAACCATTTAGGAAATACTTGCTACAAGGTCCATTTTCATCTCTCTCTCTCTCTCTCTCTCTCTCTCTCTGTCTCTCTCTCTCTCTCTCTCTCTCTCTCTCTCTCTCTCTCTCACTCTCTCTCTCTCTCTCTCTCTCTCTCTCTCTCTCTCACAACTATTTAACTTATCACTACTACAGGGGATTGTACCGAGTGATTGGAAAGATGCGAACATTACGCCGATATACAAGAAGGGTAGCAAGGCCAAAGCGAGTAATTACAGACCAATTAGCCTAACTTCAATTGTAGGAAAAATCATGGAAAAAATCATTAGAGATAAGATTGTAGATTACCTCGAATCAAACAACCTAATCAAAAATAGTCAACACGGCTTTAGATCAAATAAGTCATGCCTAACAAATTTGATTGAATTTTATAACAAACTATTCACATATAACGACATGACGAAATCACTAGATATAATCTTCTTGGACTTTCAAAAAGCTTTCGACAAGGTGCCTCACCGAAAACTATTGGCTAAACTGGAGAGGATAGGTATCAAAGGTGAAATTCATTCTTGGATAAAAAATTGGCTTACGGACAGAAGACAGAGAGTGGTGATAAATGGAGTGGAATCGGAGTGGGAGCCTGTCACTAGTGGAGTTCCACAGGGTTCAGTCCTTGGACCGGTCCTGTTTCTCATTTACATTAACGATATCGATGTAGGGGTAAACAACACCATTTCCAAATTCGCCGACGATACAAAAATAGGAAATACAGTCCTGAACGAAGATGATAGAAATGCGTTGCAATCTGATTTAAACAAGATATCAGAGTGGTCGAAAAAATGGCAGATGCCCTTCAATGTCGATAAATGTCAGGTGCTGCAGGTTGGTAGCAGAAATATGAAATACAAATACGAAATGAATGGCAAACAAATAAAAACCGCAACGGTAGTAAAAGACCTAGGGGTACTAATATCTGAAAACCTAAAAACTTCCGACCAATGTATAGCAGCTGCAAATAAGGCAAACATAGCATTGGGCTTTATTAAACGAAAATTTACATATAAACATGAAAACGTAATAGTGCCACTGTTCAAAAGTATGGTGAGGCCCCACCTTGAATATGGTGTGCAGTTCTGGTCACCTTATCTGATCAAGGACATTGTAAGACTCGAGTCAGTACAGCGTAGAGCGACGAAGATGATACCCTCATTAAGAAATAAACCATATGAAGAAAGCCTTAAACGATTGAACCTGTTCTCATTAAAAAAGAGGAGGTTGAGGGGTCAGCTTATTGAGTGCTTTAAGATACTAAAAGGTTTCGACAAAGTCGATGTAAATGCACTATTCACATTAAACAATACTAATCAAACTCGCGGAAATGGAATGAAATTAAAAACCAAAAAGGCAAACCTAGATGTCACAAAGAGTTTCTTCACCTACAGTGTGGCGACAGAGTGGAATAAACTACCAGCGAGAGTGGTGGAGAGCGACACAATAAACGCCTTCAAGGGAAGGCTTGACCTCTATCTGCAGAGGGCTGGGGTGATATGAATGGAAAAAAAAAAAAAAAAAAAAAAAAAATTATGTATATGTATGTGTGTGTATATATATGTATATATATACTGTATATATATGTGTGTATGTATGTATGTGTATATGTATGTGTATATATATATGTATATATATATATGTATATGTATGTATGTGTATGTGTGTATGTGTATATATGCATATATGCATATTATAGTTTGTAAGGCCAGACTGCCTAGTAAGGACCTTGAGGTCTGTGTGGTCTGTGTATCTATGTAGCTCTATGTAGCTCTATGTAGCTCTCTCTCTCTCTCTCTCTCTCTCTCTCTCTCTCTCTCTCTCTCCTTTTTATCCTTAACATCTTTCCATCCACTTTCAATCACCGCACTTAACCGTCTCATTGTTATTATTTTTTGGTTTTCTATAACTTCAGATCGCTCTTTATCAATTTAGTTATTTGTTTTTCCCTAACATCTTTCAATACCCAACCAGGCCAGCCCGCCCCTGCTCTCTCTCTCTTAACATTTTGTACAATTTAAGCATTTTTCCATAACTGCTGTCCTAGATTCGGTTACCCACTCAGATCCTGGCTCTCGCTCACTCTCTGGCTCTCTCCCTATATTGATGTTGACAGCATTATTAATATCCTAAGCATTTATTAATACTCAACATCAGGGTGGCGTCGCCAGTGTAAGTAATCATAGGATATAATTGGCGTGCTTCCCTTCAATCAGTTAGATCTTTTAGTTGTACCGGTGCCTAATGCCGAGGATTTATACATTTAACCACTTAGCTTTAGGAGAAGCAGGCCAATTGCCCATCAGAAAGGTTGACTATGATATGTGATTTTTTTTTTTTTTTTTTTTTTTTTTTTTTTTTTTTTTTTTTTTTTTTTTTTACATATCCCATCAGAAAGGTTGACTATGATATGTGAATTTTTATGCATCCAGCCAATTATACATTAATAACAACAGCAATAATCTAGATATGTGCCAGGAGAGATTTCCCGGGGTTTCTGAAACAAGGGAGACATGGCAGAGATGGAAGCACCACGGGAAGATCAGGAGGTCGGCTTGGTAGAGGCAGAGGAACGGATAATCTTGGAAGACTATGGCCTAGCAGATACTAAGTGTTTTAAGTGCGGAAAAACCAATGCAAGAAAGAATTCGCGAAAATGTTCCGGCTGTCTTAGATCTATTAATTTATCTTGTACTAAGCTGACAAAGAAAACATCAGGAGAACAACCAAACTGGAAATGTCTCGCATGCCCAGGGCCCACTGCAGAGCCAACCGGGGCAACACCGGCAACACCGGTCGCCGACTTGACCCAACTTGTGACCAAATGGAAAGCGCGGATCCAGGTCCTTGCCCGGGTACCTAAAGGAGCCAGAATCCAAGTGGCGGAGGCCCTTACAACCATCATAAAGCAGGCCCTACAGCTCAAGACACCCCTCGCATGGGCACGGCTCCTGGGTTTCTCCTATGGGGCCCTCCGAATACCACCCAGAACCAACATACAAGACCATCTTCAGGTTTCACTAGCCACCAGAGTGAAACGTCAAGTAGCACAGTATATGGATGGAAACAAACTGGTGGAACTCCCCGAACAGCAACCAAACAGGGCCCAGAAGCAACAGGACAAGGAAGAGGAAGAGGCTGAACAGCTACGTAAGAGGGACATCAAAGGGGCCGTCAGACTGTTGTCCTCTTCAGAAGGTTTTGCTGGTCAAGGCACCAAAGTTGTTGAAGCCCTACAAGAAAAGCACCCACCTACACCTAGGGACCTAAACCTCCCCCCTGCCCCAAATGACCAGATGCGCCAACCTTTAGTTGTCACGAAGGAGCAGGTGGTTGCCGCAGTGATTTCATTCCCAGCAGGCTCAGCCGCGGGCCCAGATGGTATCCGACCCGCCCACCTCAAAGGCCTCTTGGGTCAGGGATCAGGAGCTGCTGGGGAGGCACTCTTGGAAACCCTCACCAAATTCATCAACATGGTTTTAAGAGGGGAAGTACCCGACTGTGCCACACCCCTATTTTTTGGGGGCATCACTCTGTGCACTGGCAAAAAAAGATGGCGGTGTGCACCCAATAGCAGTAGGGAACACCTTCCGCCGCCTTGCCACAAAGGTGGGTTTGAAACCACTCTCGAATGGCCTAGGTCAACACTTAAGACCAGTTCAACTAGGTTTCGGAACTCCAGGGGGGTGTGAAGCTGCTGTACACGCAACCCGCACCTACCTCAGCCAAGCCCAAGAAAAACGAGTGCTTCTAAAGATTGACATGCGGAACGCATTCAACAGCATTCGCAGGGATGTCTTCCTCCGTGCAGCTCAAGAACACATCCCCACTCTGTACCCCCTACTTTGGCAAGCTTATTCCAAACCTTCAATCCTGATTTTTGGCGAGACGGTAATCCCATCAGCGACCGGGTTACAGCAGGGAGATCCAGGTGGTCCTGCTCTTTTCTCAATAGGGGTGGATGCAGCAGCTAACAAAGTAAGGTCAGAACTGAATGTATGGTACCTGGACGATGCAACCTTGGGTGGGTCAGTAGAGAACGTTCTAACCGAACTAAATAACATCGTAACTGACCTCGGCCAGGCTGGGCTAGTGATAAATGACACCAAATGTGAACTTGTCCTCCTCATCCACACACGTGAACAAGGAGAAGAGACTCAGGCCCTGTTTCGAGGCATATTGCCAGATGTAAAGATCCTTCAGAAGCACCAGCAAACCCTATTAGGTTCCCCACTAACTCTGGCAGCAATCCCACCAGCACTTCAAGTTAAAAAGGAGGAGCTTCAACGTCTCGTGAGTCGCCTGATACACATCGATGCCCACTCAGCTCTGGCCCTTCTCAAGAACTGTTTCTCCATCCCAAAACTCCAATACCTCCTGCGCACATCGATGACTTACACGAACAATGGTGGCCTCCAAGAATTAGACAGCATAATCCGAGAAGCAGTGACCAGCATCACCAACGTGGAATTTAAAGAACGGACCTGGACACAAGCCACCCTTCCTGTCCGCCTCGGGGGCTTGGGCATACGGAGAGCCTCGGATATTGCCTCCCCAGCCTTTATCTCTTCCCTCATCGCGACCAACGACCTTGTAGTGTCCATCCTTTCTTCTCAACCCGAAATGACACTTAATTGGGACGTAACAGCAGCGATTAACACCTGGAAGGAAAGTACAGGAGTAGAGGAGGAGCCTCAGGGTACCTCCAGGAGCAAGCAGAAAGTGTGGGATACCATCTCGGCGAAGAAAACTCAAGAAAATCTCCTAACCAATGCAGACCAGGTTGCAAAAGCACGCCTCCAGGCAGCCGCCCGTTCGGAGAGTGGCTTGTGGTTACACGCCATGCCCATCCCACCTCTTGGAACTCACTTGGATGCTGAAGCGCTCCGGGTTGCCATCGCGCTCGGAGTGGGTGCGGCAGTTTGTCACCCACACACTTGCAAGTGTGGTAGGGGGATGGATGCTCAAGGTCACCATGCCTTGTCATGTAATTACAACGCAGGCCGCCTGCCAAGACACTCTGCACTAAATGATGTCATAAAACGGGCCCTGCAGAGTGCTAACCGTGCATCAATTCTCGAACCACATGGACTTCACAGAGAAGACGGCAAACGGCCAGATGGGATGACCACTTTCCCTTACAAGAATGGCCGGTGCCTCGTGTGGGATGCCACATGTGTTGACACTTTCTCCACAACCAACATCGCCAGAAACGCCGACGAAGCAGGTGAAGCCGCCCGGATAGCAGAAAATAAAAAGCGAGAAAAATATCAAGCCATCGCCAGAAATCATCAGTTCGAGCCCCTGGCATTCGAAACTTCAGGAGTCTTCGGCCCTACCACCCTTAAGATGGTGAATGAAATAGGCCGTAAAATCAGAGAAGTTTCAGGAGAACCCCGGGAAACCCTCTGGCTCAAGCAAAGACTAGGGATGGCTATCCTCCGGGGCAATGCCACCAGCGTCATGAGCTCAGTTCGACTGGACTGGGTCATGCCACTGTGTGAGGCCCGGGCAGAAGTGGTGTATCCGTAGTCTTTCCACAGTAGGGTAAAACAAAACATAAACTTTATTTGTATGTAACATGTGTGATGCGCATAAATAAAAGGGGGATGTTTCGGATGGTTGAAAGCCACAGTTGCTCATGCGTTTGGGGCTAGCAACACGTATTATGAAAAACATGTATCCTCCTTCATTCACTGTCCCCCCCTTCACTCACTCAACCCCACAATTTGCCGGAGGATAACAGGTTTTTCACAATACGTAGACGGAGGTCTTTTAAAAAAAAAGTAATTACAGTGTAAAATCTAATCCTAATAATTCAGGCCAATATTCAGTACAGAGCGTCAAAGCCATTAGGATTAGGCCACTTAGCCAGTACTATGTGTGCCGTGTGTGAGAGAGAGCGAGAGAGAGACAGAGAAACATTATTGTTGTTGTTGTTGTTGTTGTTCCCCAGGTTGTCTGGCCGAACAGCCCCAAGGTCTCGAGCAAGGCCAAGGTCATAAACGAGCGCCCCCACAAAACCCTCCCTGCTTACCACTAACAATGGCCGGGTGACCGAAGCCACTCCAAGGCAGGGAGCTGAGGAGGGTGCGGAAACGCCCGGGAAACCAAAGCCCCACCCAAGGCCCTGTGCCACTCAGCAATTATGAAGGGAAAGTTGAGGGGCAAGGGAAAAATGTAATGCTTTGGCTCCCAATCTTGGCAGTAGGGAGGTCAATCCACGGAAAAGACGCCATCACTTGAGATCTAGAAGATATATAAGTAAAAGGAACAGTCAGAGTAAGCTATGGGTATGGCAGAGATCGCTCAGCTCTCACTCTGATAGACCAGCCCATCACCACATTTCTAGAACCCAATCCTCTCAGCATCAGCTAGGAAAGGCCCTAGAAAGCCGCCTTTGGCGGGGGGATAGCTTCCCAATTTCAACTCCTTTCGGGGTTGGGCACCCGCCCAGAGACCACATTGTAATATGTTATTTTAAGCTCAGCTAGTGGAATATCTAACCATCATCTAACGTTATTGTTTCCATAAGACCACAATCCCGCACCTCCACTACCATCCATCATCATCCATCACAATTACCGCTAATCAATCAGGAGTGAACCAGAACTAATATGAGGGAAGAGAGTGATCAAATGGTTCCTCTACCTACCATATCCCTCCACCATCACCAGCTACCTTACACCATCACCCTTCTCCTACACAGCCTTTCAAATCTGATGAAATAATATATTAAAGCTTCTTCATTTTCAATCTCCTCTCCCATATAAATTGCCTCATTTAGCTATTCTTACCCCATCGTTACGTTTTTAATCAGGTGTATCCAGAAAAACTGCATACAGTATAATTGTATTGATTTAATTTTACACACGCATACACACACACACACACGCACACACACACGTATCATTATCTTACACACTTACATTATCACACAATATGCTCACTGTTTTTCACTCTCTCCAACAAACCCACACACCATCACCAACATCCTGATACATGAAGACAAACACACTCAGCCTCGGGCCCTCCAATGAACAAAACCTTCAACAATAAATATTTACTGATACAAACCGTATTCTGCAGACAGCCACACAAATAAACTGTAAAGCCAGTGTCACACGAGCGATTTTTCCAGCAATTTTCGATGATCAAGTTTTGTTCTTGTAACATTTTGAGTCTCTTTCACATTGGAATCGGAGACTAGACCGAAGATAAATTATGCTAGGTGGCTGATTTCTGATCAAACTTAAATTTTGAAGGTGCCAGACTACAATTGCCCGTAATCATTGATGGAAAAATTGCTAGTGTGACACCGCCTTAACCAAAACCTTGCAGTTTTCTTGTGTAAATATCCACGGTTGAGTGGAGTTGTGGGACGGATATTTGTTTAATATTATTCTCCTTAGTTTGCAGCTCAAGTACCGTAAGGGATTATTTACATAGTGTGTTTGAGATATGTATTGTATAATACATATTTTACTATTTTAACAAATGTTTCATAAGTGTATATACCGGTATATACTGTATATGAGAAAGTTTACACTATACTTTAAGGGGAGGTTTTTATTTAGTGGTTTACTAATTTATGTATCTATTATTATATTTTTAGATTTCTCCCTACACCTGCATCAAACTTAAGAAAATACTCCCAGTTCGAGATAAATTTGTGCATTTTTTCGGTAGGAAAAAAGGCCAAAGGCCGGTTATTCCTAAATCGAAAACTCACTATCGCTCGATTAGAAAAACTCGACACCTAAATGGCACCAAAGGTTTAAACATCGCCAAACTAATGGGGCGAGCGTCATAAAATCAAAATCAATGGGGCTAAGCATGAGGGAGAAGGGAGTACAGTACCTCCCCCCTTAATATCAGCCATTATTATAGTTGCATTATGTTAGTTAGAGACAAAAATAAACGGCGCACAGTTCCTCCTCAGATTAGATTATTACCGGATGTGATTTACTAGCTGAGAGAGAGAGAGAGAGAGAGAGAGAGAGAGAGAGAGAGAGAGAAGAGAGACGAGAGAGAGAGATGAGAGATAGAGAGAGACGAGAGAGAGGAGAGGGGAGGAGAGAGAAGAGAGAAGAGAGAGGAGATAGAGGCGAGAGAGAAGAGAGAAAAAGCGGAGAGAGAGAGAGTGATAGAGAGAGGAAATGAGAAGAGAGTAGCGCCGAAAAGAGGGAGACGAGAAGGATGAGAGAGAGAGAGAGAGAGAGAGAGAGAGAGAGAGAGAGAGAGAGAGAGAGCATGTTCGTGTGATGGATTGAAACAGTCTGCTTAAATAAAGACCAATCAGTACCTAGGTATAAATGCTAAATAACACACACAACTCTCCCTTTACATACATCCCCACATGCTGATAAAATATGCATACAATCCTTTCTGCCAGAACGATGAGGCTGGCCATGAAAAGTTAGCTATCAAACATCGGGAGCCAGCAATATAGGAGAATTTGCCTGCCATAAATAACGGAATGTGACGAATGTGACTGAGACATATCACACACTCCACCTCTTAAATCTTCAGAGTGCCACATATCAAGGCCGTCTATGAGAAACGTCGCAAACTTACATTACGGTACCAGCCATCTTGCAAACACCCACTCTGAAAGTGTATGGCTTTCTTATGAATGTTATTACGTAAATACTGTTCATGACTTGCAATAATTCTCTCCATGGAAAGCTGACATCCCCCCCACCCCCCTTTTTTATTTTACTTTCGTCTCAATACCCAGACCCCGGACTCGATCGGCTTTGAGAGGGACTATCTATTTCCAATTTCAACTTATTTTGAGGACGATGCAGTAAGTAAAACTATTTCAACTGCTGCTTATTAATTTTATATTAGCTACCTATCGTATGGATACGAATTGAGTAACTGCAATATTTCGTACTGAGATTCTCCTTATGAGAGACTCAAGCTCAATACAAACCATTATAGAACTAGAGGGGCACGCGGTAGAGCGCATACCTCCGCCTACACTGGCTGGATACACATCCTATCTGCCCACAGAATTTAATGTGAATCGGTTCATAACAATGCGAGATATTTTGTTTACATACATACAGACAGACAGACAAATGGAGGCGAAAACATAACCTCTGTCCTACTTCGTTGGTGGAGGCAATTATCAGACGTTATCCGGCTCAGAAAATTATTTATGACCTTAATGTCAATGTAAGTGAAATGCCAGGTGAGAAGGGAATTTTGTCTCCTGAAACTATCTGGCCTTGGCAAGATTTTGACCATGCTATTATACACTTCCCCAGCTTGGCATGGCTCTGTGGTTCAGAGAGTTTTTGGGCTCAGTGCAGCGCGTTTATAATTTCCTGGGTATTTTTAATTCAGTGTAATAGAAGTTCTTATAAATTCTTCGAAGCATAATCTACCCCAGTTACCACACAACGATCACATAGTGTTAATATTAATTGATATCCAAGTAATACGATATTAATGTAAAGAAGAACACATTCACAGACAGAGGAAGCAGAGAAGGGAGAAGGAGAGAAGAGGAGAGTGATGGAGGGGTAACTGTTAAAAATGAATTAAGAATGAGGTGGGGGAAGGAAGCCGGTAATATACCGGTATTGCTTGGGGACATTGCTGGGAAAGGCATATTAAGACATTTGTTCTGGTTAATGAGCAGGTAGGTTAGCCATAATTGTCTTCTTTATCGTGGACGTTAAAACAGGTATTTAATAAGACAATATTAATATTCAATCGTGCTAAGGGGAGATGGTTCGTTGTTCTGGACCTCCTTCTCCCTCATGTTTAGCCTCATTAGTTTTGATATGTTAAGACGTTTGTTTCATGAGTTTGGCGATTTTGAGGGCTTTCACCCCATCTCTTTGTCAATATAGACCTTTAATAACATTTAGGTGTCGACTTTTTCCTGGAGAGCGAAAGCGAGCCTGTAATTTTAGTAGGAACAGGCTTTCGGCCGGGACATTTATCTACCGAAAAATGTACATATCTATCTTGAAAGGGGGTCTATGGGGTGTATTTTTAAGCTTGATGGAGGTCTAGCAAGGACACTAAAACATAGATAAATAGATAAACATTTAGAAACATGAGACAAAAACAAAACAAAAAACACATTACCCCCTTAAACAATAGTACAACAGTCCATTAATTATAGTCCATCTACTACCGGTACCTATACTTTGAAGGAATATTACTGATGTGAGGTACAGTCATGAACACTGTGGAGGATACACCCATTTAGCAGAGTTAAATATTTAATACTTGAAGCCATTTATGAAATATTTAAGGATTTTACTTCCTTTGGGTTCGATACAGTATTAAAGGTGTTTCTATTAGTGTTCACGGCTGGACCACTATTTTGAGAGAAACATTACCAAAAGAAGCTTTTAACCCATTAGCTGCAGATGTTCCAGAACGTCATGGCTATTTACAAGCTTTTAAAACCTCTTAAAGCCTGTAGAATTGAGTGCGAGTGAGCGGGAGCGCGGCAGGCCACCCATCCTCTCTCCAGCCAGCCGGCCGGGGCACTGAGGAATATGAGCCATACTCTCACTAGACATACAGCACTGCCAAAGGCAATGTAGCGCGACATTAGCGATAATTGCACAGTATTAGCGAATGTCTATGGTAGCGCTGCGGGTGAAGCCCGCGCGCTATGAAGCTCGTTTTGGTGTCATTTTGAAGCTATTTTCTTCTAGTTTTTGGCTGAATTTATTTCATTTAATTCAGACACTTGCTTAATCAATCAGGAGTGCCTGAATGAGCCCTAATATGTCGGAAATGGGTGTAAATATGCCTGCAGTGTAAGTGTTAATGTGAGAGATTCACTACTAGAAACTTGAATATATTTTACACAATTATAAAAATATCACTACAAAAAAAGAAAACACACACACACACAAATACTGTGAAAGCTACTTCCTTGACGAACCCTAACTGTAAGGAGTATATATTTGTATGTAGCGATTATTACAAGGGAACCATTATTGTACAACGAGATAAACTCTACTGTGAAGGAATCAGTACAGTGCTGAACCACCCACAAACCAACCAACAACGCCAAAATTCTCACCTTCACTATTATACCCTAGACATTTTCTTCGTATGTGAGCGAGACTCCGTGACTTGTTTGTGCGAGTGGAAGCTTCTCACAGATCACACACTTTTCAAGTAATAGAGGTATAGCTACTATTCCAACAACACAATTATTCGTAATTTATTCGGTTAGATTACGTTTTTTTTTTAATATACTACGGCTATCATTAGACGTTTATATTTCGCTAGAAACAGGTGGATAGTCCAGGG
>CM064567.1:14755209-14757709 GCA_032716605.1 Paralithodes platypus
AGGAGCTTCAAAAACTTGAGGCAAGTGTGGTAATAAACGCAAAGGCGGTGTCATACGAGCACTTTTCCCGGCATTTTTTCAGGCCAATTTTCGTCTGGCAGAGTTGGAAATGCAAAGTTTGATAATATTCCAGTGTTGGCTCCATATATCATCTAACCTCAGTCTAGTGGCCGATAATAACACGAAAAGGCCGTTGCCGTATGATAGGAAAACTTGCCCAGGAGAAATTGACCCGAAAAAGCGCTCGTGTGACATCGCTTGAAGTGATTACCTAAGGAAGGAGTGTGAGTGTGGGGGAGTTTTGAAAGGCAAGAGAGTGATAATGGAGTAGCTGGAAAGTTGGCAGATAAGAGTGCGAGGCTTAAAATAACATACTAACAACATTAATAAATTTAATAACTACACAAAAATAATTAAGGGGCATCTTTGGTTTATATTAAACAAAAATTAATGTAGGACTGTCTGCATTATACAAAGGGGAAGGTAAATAAAACGAAAAACAAACAAATATGGAAGGGCTTTGGTTTATATAGAGAAAAGGTAAATGCACGACTGAGGGTGTGTTGTAAAAGAAATGTTAAGGGGAACTGCAAAAACTAAGGCAAGAATATTTGGAAGACTATTTAAAAATACAAAGGCGTGAATATAAACCAGTGCGAATAGTAGTTTAAGATTAATGGTGAAATAAAGATTGAATTAGAGTAAGTATAGAAATAAAGAGGGAAGTAGAGTAAGTATCGAAATAATAAGCCAGTGAAGCGGTGTGAAGTTGAGAGTGAATGATACATTACGAATATACAGGAAAAAGAGTAAGAGGTGAAGGAGGTGGGCATTGTGACTATTGGTGAGGGATAAATATTTAGAGTACAAAGTACAAAGGGAGTACAAAGGAAATCAAAGAAACAACAGGTTTAGTGGACCTTCTAGGTTGCTTGTCCTCCAAAACACTGAGGATCAAGTGTCCAAACAGTGGTTTAGAGTGGGTAAGGGAACATTGGAAAGGGAACTACTGCACCTGCCAATAACGTGGCAGGACTAGGAAGTTAGTTAGGGGACATAGGTGGGTTATGTAACTGAGGGGACGGATAAAAAGTTATTCATTTACCAAACGCCAGTCAGTCGCGGGTTGATCTTTTGATGCGAGAATATTTGTCTAGGCGGAATTTTAAATGAATCAACGGTGCCTTGTGCAGTCTAATAACGTCTCGGGTGAAGGAAGCCCATTCCACAAGTTGACAACTCGATTGAAGAAGAAATTCTTAGATTCGATGCGAGGTTAAAAGAGTTACCAATAATTTTGGCAAACCGTTTCCCCGCGTGGAATTAGATTTGGTCGATAGTGAAGTACCTGTACGTACAGTTCATATTGTCGATGCCTTTGATGATTTTGAACACTTGAATTAAGTCGCCTCTTAATATTGCGCTGGGTTAAAGGAAATAGATTTAATTCTCTAAGACGCTCTTCGTATGGGTTTTGTTCTTTAGGCTAGGTATCATTTTGGTAAACTCTACGTTGAACTCGTGTCTAAGCTTGTTTATATCGTCTTGGTAACTAAGGGCACCAGGAATTGAACGCAGTATTCCAGAAGAGGCGCGGACTAAGGAATTGTTTAAAGGGTTAGGATAACTTCTTTGGATTTATGCTCAAATGACCTGCCTATAAAGCCAATTATTTTGTTTGCCTTCTTAACAACTTCTGAGACTATTGTTGACTCGGTTTTAGGTTACTCGATATTGTTACTCCCAGATTCAGTTTCTCTGTTTACATTCTTAAGCTGAGGTGCCATTCATTCGAATAGTTTGCTTTCTCATTTAGGTATCCGTATGTAGTACTTTACATTTATCCGCATTGATGAAAACTCATTTCCAAAATTGGGCCCCAACATGACATTTTATTTAGATGGTGTTGCATATCGTTCAACTTGTTCTTTTGAGAGTACGCTATTTGCAATTTTGTATCGTCAGCAAATTTTGAGCATTGTGCAGGTTGAGACACCTCCATCTATGGTCGTTGATGTAAATTAGAAAGAGAATTGGTCCTAGTACCGATCCCTGGGGTACCCCGCTACTTACATTGGTCCATTTAGATGCCTTACCGTTTATGACTAGCCCTTGGCATTTCTGTTGCTGAGCCAATTTTTCTACCAATTACAACACACCGTCTTGTATTCCATGCGCTTTTAGTTTTTAGCAGGTAAACGTTTGTGGGGAAACTTGGTCAAAGGCCTTTTGGAAAATCAAGGTATATAATATCTACAGCTTTACTCTCATTCCTAGAGTTTGAGGATATCGTGGAAGAAGTCTAAGAGGTTTGTTAAACAGGAACGTTTTTTACGAAAGCCGTGGTTTTGAGTATCTTTAAGTATGTTATTTTCCTCCAAGTGATTTAAGCGTCTGTGATCGTATGAACCGTTTTCTAGCATTTTACATACAACTGATGGTTTAAGCTAATTGGACGATAGTTACTCCACCCAGGGGTAGGGATTGCGCCTTTTTGAAT
>CM064567.1:14762709-14846851 GCA_032716605.1 Paralithodes platypus
GCATTAAACAGCATACTCCAGGAGAGGCCGTATCAGAGCGTTGTAAAGTGTGAGAACTATTTCCTTATTTCTATACTTAAATTGCCTCTTTATATAGCACAATACTTTCTGAGCTTTCTCAAAGCAAGAGAGAGAGAGAGAGAGAGAGCGCGAGGGCGCGGGCGCGAGACCGAGCTAGAGCAAGAGAAGAGAGGTAGGGGAGCAGAAAGAGAGAGAGAGAGAGAGTGTGTGTGTGTGTGTGTGTGTGTGTGTGTGTGTGTGTGTGTGTGTGTGTGTGTGTCTGTGTGTGTGTGTGTGTGTGTGTGTGTGTGAGTGAGTGAGTCAAAGCATGCATGACTGCGAGTATGAGTGAGTGAATGAGTTCAGTAAGTCTCAAACTGTCAAACGAAGCACTGCACAACTTTCCTAACTTTGACAACTTTGACCTCCGGAGTTTGAGACCCGTGGAGGTGGTGTTGGGAGGTGAATGTCTTTATTGTCAACATTTGGGTACACATATACATCTTCCACAACCTTCACAACAGTTTGGTCTGTGTTGTTGTTGTTGTTACTTTCTGCTCTACTTGGTGTTGTTCCTGAGCTGCGTGTGGGTGTGTGTGTGCGTGTGCGTGCTTCCTGGAGTATGTGGGTGTTTTATAATATACATTACTTTTATTTTCCTTGATATCTTTCCTCTTGGCGTCGCTTATGTGCGTGTGTGTGTGTGTGTGTGTGTGTGTATTATATATATGTCTTCAACCATTCCCTTTTCACGCTTTGACACACATTCTGACACCATATCCTCATCATCTCGTCTTTCCCTGCTCTTTTCTTCCTTCCACTTCACTGACGTAGATCCTTTTTTACTAATCTTTCTTCAGACATTCTTGTCATGTGATCATAGCATCTGAGAACACTTTCTTCAACCTTTTGCTCTACCGACTTCATAACTCCACATGCCTTCTTATGTTTAGTATTAGTTTTAATATTTGTTCATAGTTGTGTTAAGTGTTGTTAGTAGAATCTGACAAGAATTTCAGGCTACTGAACAGACATTTCCCGAGATCGAGATTAAGATAAATTATAGATTAATTATTATGCCCAGAAAATGTATCGCCTGTCGTAATCAAAGGGTACTCCGTATCTCCACTAGCCATTTGATATTCTTAGTTCCTTCCTACGCTATAATGAAATTGCCAAATAATAGTCAGAAGGAATTATACATACATACATACATACATACATAAATGTAAAGACCGAGTGCTCCACACACATAATGCGGTTCTGGTCTCACGTCCTAATGGCGGCGATCCAGGCAGAAGGAATTAAAACAAAAGTTTAATTATATTGAAATAATAAAACAGAGCGTAGATTATATGTATATTCCTCGAATTTGGTATAATTCATTCATTGTCTTTCACCAAGGCCTTCATTTACCACAAAAGCCAGTCATCTTTATGCGATAAGGAAGGACAAATATGCCGTAATTTGAACAAAAACGAAAAAAACAAACAAGGGCATACTAAGGAAAAACAATAGGAGAAACTCTAAAAAAAATCAATCAGGAAACTTTAGGCTCGCGGATAAAACAAGGGTTGCGAAAACGGATGAAGGAATAAACCAAAAGAAAAATACTCGTTGCACAAAAAACGACTGTTACAAACAGATACGAGTTGGAGAAAGAGGAAAAATGCAACACGAGAGTATACAATATAATCAAAATAAAAGTCAGTAAGAGGTGTGGGGGCGAATGTAACGTCAATATGTTTTTAACAAGACAACAACCAGCCGACTAACACATTTTGCATTTTTCAGCCTCTCTTGCAAGCAATATTCACATTTTACATTTTCTTTATTGCCAATGGGAAGTGGTAGTGGGCGAGTGATTCCTTTTGTTTGTCCTTGCTCTGAAATTTTGTGATTTTGTCTTTCACTTTGTTAATTGGTCCCGTCATGATAGTGAGTACGGTGTTCAGTATCATAATCTTATTAACACTATCACTGCGGCAGCCGACGTATGATTACATCCTATGTAAAAAATATGTTTACTGCGGGCTACATACCAATACGTTATGGTACTACCGGCTGACTTGGTAGTGCCGAGCTTTTCCGTTTGTTGCAAGACATAAGCATTTAATCTTCCCTCCTATATTAATGTCAGTCTGCTACAAGCATCGGTTGTGAAAGGGTGAGTGTCCAAGCAAGAGATGTTTTATAAACTGAAATTGAAGGAAATCCGGCTCAATTCTACACACATTTGTGACAGCTATATGATAGGTAATGATGTGATGTTTATTTCATGTTATAGGTCATAATTCATACTTTTTATAATTCATAGTCTTTTATACACAGAACTTTATAAAATAACAGTATATTTCATTGAGTTATCGTGATTGTAATATTTCGAAAGAGAGAGAAAGAGGAAGCAATATATTCTCTGTAAGTGACCGGGCTGCTTGCTGTAAACAGGAAGGTTCTGCTGGATATTTTCAAGGCCAAAGAGTGGGCGAATGAAGGAAGTATACTTCTATGGGGAGAACTAAAATTTATCTATCCATTGGAACTCATTTGAATTCGTTCAGCGTTATAGATATTTTGCTAGGGCGAAGTATATCGAGCGAATAAATTGGTAAAAACCCTACAATAGCGTTGTCTACATATATAGAACTCCTGCATCATAAGGGTTAATAATAGTGTGCTTTTGATTTCATCAGTGATATATCTGAGGGACTGAAGTTAATGTCTATGAAATACCATTAATGTCAAAATACTTAGGGATCACCTCCTCTTAGTGAAGGTATCTCACCAAAGTCTTGGGTTAGCACCTTTACCGAGAACATTTCAACATTCTTGCATATCAAATACTTATGTTATAAACATTGTTGTAAGCTACTAGTTTGTTTGATTTTCTTTGTTTACTCCTTTTTGGCCATATAATGTTTATAGTAATATGTATAAGTCTCTCTCTCTCTCTCTCTCTCTCTCTCTCTCTCTCTCTCTCTCTCTCCACATCTAATTTTCAATGGATGTTTGTGTTTTTCCAGACCAAGGAATATTTCACGTTACTATATTTCGTCTGCTCTCCCCTCCTGTCACTCTTCAATATTGTACTTTACCGAGAATAAATATTTTGAGCTCTCCCTCACCCACATTTACAGCTCTTCTCTCTCTCTCTCTCTCTCTCTCTCTCTCTCTCTCTCTCTCTCTCTCTTTCTCTTTCTCTCATGTTAATACCCCCTTTTGGTGCTAACGAGAACTAACGATGGGAGATGTGAACAAGACTTTTATTTTAGAGCCTGTTGCATTTTCCATTCACGTTCGCTCCGGAAAAAAAACCCATAAAAAGAGAGAAATGTCATTCAGTAATTGTGAGGCGCGTTTTTTTTTTTTTTTTCAATTTAGGGTGATTGCGTCCCGTTGGTTTGACATGGAGTAGACTATGAGAAAAATGAATCCCATTTTGTTTGCACTACCGCCTTGTTGTATACATTAACTAGCAGTATGTCATTTATATCTGTGAATATAAACACCCTATGAGGAGGAGCACTTTATTGACAACGATTCGCAAGACATTTCAAGACATTAGTTTGGCTATTTTAAGATACTTCGTGCCATAAGATGTTGATTGTTTCCCTGGCAAGCTATTATTTCACCGAGGAACCCATTCTTTACCCTACACCTACTACCCCACTAACCTGTAGACCATTACACCTGTTGCTAGCCTAATTGTTTTCCTTTGTAATTCTATATTCTTAAGGGGCTAGTGATTTTTTAATTGTTTGATCTATTAATTCACATATTTTTTATTTCCTCGCTAGATCTCCCTCAAACACCACCTAGACTCTCCCCCCCTCAAAATAAATGTGTACATTTTCGGTAGAAAAATTTCTCTTAAAATTACAGGCTCGCTTTCGCTCGCCAGGAAAATATATCGATATTTAAATGGCACGAAAGCTCTTGAAATTGGCAATGAAATGGGGCGGTAGGTGTTAAAATTGCCAAATTAATGGGCGGAACGTTTAAAAATCTCAAAACTAATGGACCTAAACTCAAGGGAGAAGGGGGTCCATAAAATCAACCCATCTCCCCTTAATGTCAAAACAGAATAGGTAATACACTAGTGATAATAAAGCAGTTTGTTTCTTTTGTTCTATAAATACTGATAAGGTTTGTTATAACCCATTCAATACCGGAGACATCCTTTTAATTATATTCACGTAACTATTAGACAATTTTGTTCAGCTTAGGAAGGAGGTCTACTAATTAAATGGATGCAGGCTATCAACATTAACCATCATAACTACCATATATCCTTCCTAAGCTTCATAAAATCGGCTAAATGTAGCTGAAATAAATACAAAAATACATCACCGTTACTGAACAGGTGAATTTTACGTACGCAAATAATACACGTTCGTTATCTTCCCACTATTCATGGTTACTATTGTCTGTGTATAAATGTTGTATAAATGATGAAAGAGTAATATTAAATTATTTTTAGTCTTTCTATGTTCCGTTATCTATCATCTACACACACACACACACACACACAGGCGTTCTGGGAACGAAAACATCTCGCTACGTATTTGCTAGGTTAAGTTAGTTTAGTTGGCATTAGAAGTGATGGTAGTAATATTTGGAATTATGGTGATAGTAGTGATAATGGTGATGGTTGTAATTGTATTGATGATGATGACAGTAGTGATGATGATGACAGTAGTAGATATGATGGTGACAGTAGTAGATAATATGACGGTGACAGTAATAGTAGTAGTAATGATGGTCATAATAGTAGTGATGATGGTGACAAGTAATGATGATAGTTGTAGTGATAATAATGACAGTAGTGATGATGGTGTGAGTATTAGTGATGGTGGTGAGTAGTAGTGTAGATGATAGTAGGATAAATGATGGTCATTTGTGACAGTAGTAATGATGATGGTTATAGTAGTAGTGATGATGTTAACAGTAATAATGATGATTGTAAGATGGTGGTGATGATATTAGTAATGATGGTTGATAGTTGTAGTATCAATGATGATAGTAGTGATGAAGACAATGGACAGTGATGATGGTGAGAATAGTAGTGATGATTATAATTGTAGTAGTGATGATGATCATAGTAATGGTGATGATGACAGGAATCGTGATAATTGTGGCAGTTGTAGTGATGATGGCAGTAGTAGTGATTATGTTGATTGTGATTGATGATGCTATTAGTAGTGATGATGGTAACCCATCGCAGAGTTGGGTATGCCGTTTTGATTTTGGGCAAAATGGCACGTCTACTTTATTTGTAAATCGAATTTGACCCCCCCCCCCCACGATCTATCATACCCTTCCATCACTCCAAGGCACCTCCCATCACACAAACCCTCTTCACCCAGCACTCAACTCCATCACACCAAGCCACCTATCATACCCCTCCAACACACACTACGTGGGGGATTGTGGCACACTGAGGGGTCCGGGCCTCAATGTGCCACACCTCACCACACACCCCCTCTCCACCCAGCACCCCACTCCAGCACACCCCACTCACACCAAGCCATCTATCATACCCCTCCATCTAGCCAAGCCATCTTCACACACCCAGTACCCCCGCCCCGCCCCCCCCCCTTCCTTCCACACATCCTCTTCACCCAGCACTCCACTCCAGCACACCCCCATCACACCACACCCTTCCATCACACCAAGCTATATATCATACCCTTCCATCACACCAAGCCATCTGGCATACCTTTCCATCACACCAAGCCATCGGTCATACCCCTCACTCACGAGGTGGGAGATTGTGGCACACTGCACCTACCTATCTGTCTAATGTACCTACCTACATCTATCTAACCCTAGCTAATGTATCTACTTAAACCTATATATTGCTGTGTGCCACGCCCCCCCCCACCCCCCTCCAGCACACCACCAGCACAACACACCAAGCCATCTGTCATACCCTTTCCATCACACCATCCATCATACCCACAACCTACCACCCAGCACATCCTTCCATCACACCATGCACCATCAGCCCCCAGCACACCATATCCCTCCACAAACCCCCAGCACACCATACCCCTTCACATACCCCACACCTGATCGGATCTACGACCCGACCAGGTTTCATATCCCAAAATGATCAGCCTGGGTCAGCAAGGTACACCAAAGCATCACAATTAAGTGCAATTAACTTAGTATTGGTAACCAGATGATCGGTTCTGGTCACCAAGTCCCACCTGGTGATCACTCCAGGTCAGCTAGGGACACCAGTGATCACCCAGTTAAGGGCAGCAACTTGGTGTTATTCCCAACAGGTAATGAAACACTGCTTTAGCAAGGGACACCAGTCATCACCCTGTTAAGGGCAGCAACTGGATTTGTTCATCATCGGATGATTAGTCCGCGTCAGAATTCGGTGGTCACCTAACCAGTTAACATATAGTCTGTAGTCACATATCTGGTTCCCTCAGAGGTTCGAACTACAGACCGAGCGGTGAGAAACGTTAGTTGTACCCACCCGGCCCGTGTCAACTGGCTGATTATATAAGTGAATTGGTAATTTAAGCAAATTTATTATAATTATTATTATTATCATTACTATTTTTGTTATTATTATTATTATTATTATTATTATTATTATTATTATTATTATTATTATTATTCAAATGCATTGTTATAAAATTCATCGGTAATCCATGGAACTAAATATTTCCACAGGAATGTCCGAGTAAGAACATCACACCTAACACTGCAATCTTTTATGTCCAGAGAGTACAGGAAAGGAAAACAAAACCAGAACATGTTGTTGTTGTTCCCCAAGCTGCCTGGCCGAACAGCCCCACCATAACATGTTGTAGATTAATATAGATTAAAGCCCTACAATGTTGTGAAGGACAGGCAGATGTATTAAAGAATATCGCAGACACATGTCCTGCTGTTTATCTTGGTGGTCGGTTTATATTACTACAATATATGTAGTATTATATGTACGCAAAACTGCACAACTTCCAAATCACGCAACAAACATCAACATTTATGATTAGCTTATTGTCATTCGTATATGTTAGTCAAACAATCGACAATATGGTGTTGAACAGCTTGAAATACGCGTGTTGTTGTTGTTGTTGTTGTTCCCTAAGCTGCCTGGCCGAACAGCCCCGAGTCCCTGAGAAAGGCCATGGCCACGATCGGGCTTTCCCACAGAGCTCTCATTGAGTGTAGATTGTGTTGTTGGCGTAAGTGGTTGTGTGAAATGCAGTCTATGATGTTAATGGTATGGGGTGCTGTGTTACATCCCGGGCAGGCGCGACAACGGAGTCATCCAGTCTCTTCTGATAGCTCAGGAGAGCTGGATGGTGTCCGCATCTCAGCCTGGCCAGGTGGACTCTGTCCTCGCGAGGAAGGGAGGATTGGAAGGATGGATTTCGGGAGGTCGTGCATGCAGCTGCGTGTTGTCTGTGAGTGAGTGGAGGATCGGTGAGAGATATGAGTATGGATGTGCTTCTGGAAGTTGGTTCGGGGTGGGCAGGGAGGGAGAGAGGACAATAATGTGTGTGATACCGTGTGCTGGGTGTTGTTTTGATATTCTTGGTGTCTGTGGGTGTGTTGCCATGTAGTTTAGTGGGTGGTCTTGGTTCGTGGAGGCTGCTGCCAGGAATTGAGTGCCTCTCATGTCAGATGGTCTTTGACTTTGAGGATTTTGGTTTTGATGTAGGTGATCTGTGGGTGCAGTAGCTGTGCAGCCTGTAATGATCTTCAGGGCTTTGTTTTGAATAGTCTGTAAGGTCTTATGATGTGTTTCAGCTAGGTTAGAAGCCAGGCTGGGCTTGCGTATTCCATCGCTGATCTTATGTATGTTTATACTGTGGTGGTAGTTTCTTGTTGTGTCCAAATTTTGTGTGAGCAAGTGACCTGAGGGCGTAAGTCTGGGTGTCAGTTCTTTTTAATGTTTGTGGTGTGCTGTTTGAATGTCATATGAGTATCATATGTACTCCTAGGATTTTGGGTGTGTGTGTATGTGTTAGGGGTGTGGTTGTTTATGGTGAGTTGAGGATGTATCGTGTTCTCCTGTCCAACTTGTGAGCAGGGTTGCGGTGGATTTGGCTGGGGCTAGATTAAGTCTGTTTGTAGAGCACCAGCCATATAGAGTGTTGAGATAGGGTTGAAGGAGATCTGTTGCTCTTTTTGGGTCATGGTGTGTGCATGTGAGTGTTATGTCATCTGCATAGGAGGCTAAGTTTATTTGGGGCGTATTGGGTGTAGTTATATCGTGCATGTACAGATTGAAGAGTGCGGGCGATAGGACGGATCCTTGTGGGACTCCGTTTGGAAAGTTTTGATTTTATGACTGACCGGCAAAAGATACGTGTGCACATCTGCCTGCTAGGAAGTTGGCCAGCCACCGTTTTGTGTTGTTGTGCATGTTTGTGTTGTAGATTTTGTTTGTTAGGTTGTGGCGGGGGATGTTGATTTTTACTGTAAATAAACAATTGGCAATTACATTGAATCATTAATCAATGAGGGCATAAATTACGGCGACCAAATAAATTGCATTTTGTCGTTAGTTTTCTTAAAACACATCATCATCATCATACTAATAACCGTAATAATGATAATAATACAAATATATGAACTAGTGATTCGAACACGGTACTTAGGGTTGAGAGTTCACACCCCTCTAGACAGGATAGTTTAGTATATAATTTACAACACAAACTTTGACCACATAATTCATTGTTTATGGCTTCGCCGTTTTCCCTTTTAATTAGAGTATTGTGTCTATATTATCATAGTCATTGAGAAGCCTTCTTCAATTAATCATAACATATAGTTTGTAGCAGGGTGTCAAACGAAAGACTGAACAAAGTCAATCGTAATGCAGAGTCCGTTAGTTTTAGTTATTATTGCCATATATGCCTAATAGTGCTATACCCCGTTCATTATAGGTATAGCGGTAAGGGTTGAGCTTTCTGGTCTAATTATAATGAATAGACTATAGTATGAGTTACACTGCTGTTCATGGCTTTGGATATGATAAAGTGGCCAAGGCAAGGCATTTAAAGTCAATTTTCCTGAATTTCTTTTCATATACATTACAGTCTTAACACCAGATTTTCCCGGCCGGGATAAACAAAGCATTTATGAAATATTTTCTCCCACTGATAATCGTATCCAAAATACCGACGTCGTAATTCTAGCGCTATTAATAGTTTACCATAAGTCATATACTTAATATTCACAACGTATTAATGTCTAGATTAAAATAATATGCGGAAGTTTTGACGTCGCGGGAAAAGCATATATGCTGTTAATATACTGGTTTCTTATACATCTAATATCGCCGTAACATAACCCATTAATAGGGTATAAATATCGCCTTCTGAGTAAATGGTTCAATATCATTACTTTGTGTCTGGCAAAATATTAATGATGACGTCTTCAGAGTAAGTGTTATCCCTTCAGTGTAGATGATGTCTCATAGTAGTATTCTGGGTAACCTTAGACGATTTTAGTTTGTCTATGTGTATGAAGGAAACAAAAGGCAAGGATGCCTGTAACATCCCCCCCCAACCCCAAATTGAAAACAAAAACAAATAATAGAACGTCAGACTGAATGTGCGTTAGAGTCAACATTTCTGAATACATGGAACTTAAAACATGCTATTCATATGATGAGGGAGAAACAGATTGAGGGAGAGAGTTCCAGAGTGTATTTATTGGTTCCATGTCATCTCAACCAGTAGACCATTTCAACCAGTAGCTCTCAACCAGTGCCAAATTAACCCAGACCAACCAAACCAGTGCCAAAATATAGTACTAACCTAACCTAACCTAACCTAACCGTATTGGTTGATTTGGTACTGGTTGAGAGCTACTGGTTGAAATGGTGTACTGGTTGAGTTGACCGGTCACCGTATTTATTGTGTGAACGAAAAACTGGGAAGATCGTGATGGGAATGAGTTGAAAGGCATCTGCCACCTATTCTCCGGAAGGGGTGGGGTATACTCCTTCCAATTACTACCAAAAAAAAACTAACTTTAAATGAGTATGTATTGTAATAATAGGAATACTAATAATACAGATGATATAAATAATGATAATGATACAAGTAATACTAATAAGTATTATAATAATAATAATAATGTTAAAGTAATAATAATAATAATAATAATAATAACAATAATAATAATAATTATTATACATTATAAAATAATTGAAATACACATACACAAATATGTTCATGGTATTATATGATCGTTGGAACCCTGACCCCAGAGTGTGTGAGATAGGACCGCTGCAGAGAGACTGTCAACCATCTATTTGTCACTGATATAAACTGTATACTTATTTATCGTGTTCTTCCCGTAACTACCTTTAACCTTTATTTTCGGATAAAACTGTTTGTTGTTGCTTGCTAACATCAGGCGCTGCTATTGATTTATTTATATGTTAGAACAAACAATGAATAAATTAAAAAACTAATGTTATGCAAATAATTTATTTGGATCCACAGTATTATGGTGAGTGAGAGAGAGAGAGTGAGAGTGAGATTCGTTTGTGTGGCTGTAAATTAGTGTATGTAATTCATGTATTATAATGTTTTCTGGCGCACCCAGTCGGGCGACACTTCGATAACGTACACAGACAAAACCACTCCAACAGCTGCCTCTCTCTCCAACACTCCTTCTCTACTCTTTACACTCTTTGGAAAGTAAGAAAGTAGATACGAGGTGCCGTTTTAAAGGCTTATCCCTCAATACCTTCACCTTACCTGACCTGAGGCTGAAAATAACTACTGAAATATACAAATAAACGATTAATCAAAGTAAATTATAGTTATGATATATTGGTATTAATACAAACAAGAACATTTAAACTATGAATCATCATCATCATCACAAACACATAATAGTAACAATAACAATATAAATCACGGTAATAAAAATATGCCACATTGACCACCTATGATCGTTTGAACCAGTAACCTGAGTCTGCTAGCTCGGACCGTTCCACAGAGGCTGTAGGACATCTAGTTGTAATTGAGCCAAACGTTTAACACCTTGTTCTTATTTGTCCTGTATCCGTTATTTAATTGTACAGTACATATGGGTAACGTTATAGTTGTATTATATGCGAACGGCATTCGCCTTTGTTAATTTTGGAACTTTAATACATGATAATGTAAGTGAATTATATAAAACAAATACAATTATATCTATCTATTTATTGACGGACGCCGTGATCTCCGAAGGGGTGGCCACGAACGAAACGCCTGCATGCACTTTATGAAATTATTGTAACTCACAATGATACAAGTGTTTTATTACAAGTGGTGTATTTGTTATTTTTAGATTTGCCTGATAGTGGAGTAACCGCCTCCGAAACGTAGCAAATTATAATGGGTGCTCAAACAGAGACTTGACCCGGGACCTCTCATACTGGTAGGTCCGGCTGAGTCACTTGGTCTGTGGATCTCCCCAAACATAAAAGTCAACCAAACCTTCATACTTTACTGTCGTGCATATATAAGTAACTCCTTCTGTACCGGCGACATATATTCAACTTTATTCTGGCTTTATTATATAATTGTATTCAGTTTAAAAAGGGCCTCCAGCAATCTACAGGCGTCTAGCAACCTCACTTAACACTGTTTACTACCATATTTCTTTTATGAACGCCACAAAAGCGTCTAAATATAACTAACGTCGTCGGTACAGAAGGGGTTAATACAATGTATAGTATACAGACTACAGATAATGTCTCTCCGTGTAATTGAGCGTATATGTGTGTTTGTAATTGAGCGTATATGTGTGTTTGTAATTGAGCGTATATGTGTGTTTGTAATTGAGCGTATATGTGTGTTTGTAATTGAGCGTATATGTGTGTTTGTAATTGAGCGTATATGTGTGTTTGTAATTGAGCATATATGTGTGTTTGTAATTGAGCGTATATGTGTGTTTGTAATTGAGCGTATAATGTGTGTTTGTAATTGAGCGTATATGTGTTCTGACATACGGAGCCCTGTATGTTAATTTAAGAGTTAGAATTAGAGTTGAAGGAGCCCACTACCCAAACGGTGAAGCAGACTAGCGAACGAGCGAGTGGGCAAACCATCTCGCCCCATACCAGCATGCTAGCCTTCACACCTCGATGACCGATGCTATGACGTATGATCGACGCCAGGAGCTGTGAGTGGACCACGCACCTGTTATGTGATTCGAGGAGCTATGATTGGAGCGCGCACCATCACTCGCCTCCTGATTCGTTCCTACACCATCATTGTTTGGTATATAAGACCCGAGTTGTGGGCATTCAAATCAGTCTCATTTGGAGTTGGGGAAGGTGAACTTGCAGCTGGAGGAAGACGGGGTGAAGTATTATAATGGGATTGTGACTGTCAGTCAGATTATATAAATGTGTGTTAAGTGTGTTCGGTGTAAACACTTACGTTATGTTGGTTAGTGAGATATGTGATTGGGAATTAACGTGAACGCTACTATTATGTGTTTAACTATTTGATTGCGAATTAACGTTAACGCTACTATTATGTACGTAACTATTTGATTGGGAATTAACGTTAACGCTATTATTATGTACTTAACTATTTTAGTTGACTAACTTGTGGACTAAAGCAACTCTTTAAGTAATTGGGTTATGATGAAAGTAATACTATTGTTTTATATTAATACTTACGAGTTCTTTCATTTTCTTTGAATTAAGCTTACATTGCTTAATGGTGCTTAGTACGGTGATGCTATTGTCTCGTATTAGTAATATCGCCTTAGACTAACATGGCTGTGTTAATATTACTTATAGTGATTTCCTAAGCTGAAGAAAATTCTTTTGCTTCAAAATATTATTTTGCTTTTCATATTATTTGAGTGAGACCTGAATCGAATCTATGAAACGATCCTGTAACTTTATTTACTCATAATCAAACCTCAATGTTACGTGGTTAAGAAATTCATTTAAACTAATTATTAAATATATATCTAACTTTTTATGTGACTTTGATATTACTCCTGATGATAATAATAATATAATCTTACTAACGTAAGACAAGAACCAAGAATAATTACATTAAATATAAATAAAAGGACATAAGAAAACTATCTATTCATTTCAAAGAGGGTAAGAGACAGAAATATTCTTACTTTAATATTTATCTTTCAAGACTTTTTATAAAATTAATAGTCCTTCTTTAGCTATAACTTATTCGGTTCATAACCATAGCCTACTAAGCTTCGGTTAAATAATAATTCTTTATAAATACTACATGACTTTAATTAGTTTCAGTATTTTTCATAAGTAAAGAGTATCAGTCAATAAAGGATACCAAGTCCTAAGATCCAAAAGGAAAGGAAGCAACAACAGGAAATTATTTTATTAGATTTTACTTTTGTTTTGCCTTCAGCTGACTGATACCTTAATATATAACTCTGTGCTATCTAGATTCATCAAGTTAACCACTTGAGGATCAAGATACGTAACAGAAGAGTGGCGACCTCGCCAGGATTCGTTTCATACAGTTTCACTCAGTTTCATTAACGTTTCACTACTTAAAAACCAAATATTAATCATGCCTCAACTAATTAATGAAGAAGATGCTCGAGTTTTCATAGAATCAGAACCCACAGCCCCTGATATTGACTGTCTGTCAAAATCCGAACTGAAAGTGCTTGCCTCACATCTCCAATTAACTGTCTCAAACATGTCCAAAGTAGAGGTGGCTCAGACCATAAAAACCCACTTGTTCCCTGTAGAAGGCGGGGAGGGAGACGGAGCAGTTGGTGGGATCCCTAGTAAACCTAGCCAACTTAATGTACAATTGCCACCTGGTTTGACCGGTGATCAAATATACGAACTAGAACTAGCCAGAATGAAAATAAAAGCAAATACCGACTTAGAACTAGCCAGAATAAATGCCAGTGCAACGACCGAACAATGTGAATATCAATATCGTACGGCTCAACTAAATGTCAATACAAATGCTCCCGAAATTGCTCCCCCTCTGGGATTAACTATGACTAGTGTCATTCCACCTTTCACTGAGGATAATGTGCAGGATTTCTTTGTTTTGTTTGAGGAAGTTGCTGGAGGTATGAAGTGGACAAGAGATCAATGGCCTTTTATGTTACAAACTGTTTTGACAGGGCAGGCTCGAGCCACGTATTTGTCAGAAGTAGCCGAAGTTAGGCAGGATTATGACAATCTCAAAGAAGCTATCCTAAAAACCTATCAATTGCAGCCTGAGGCTTACAGGCAATCTTTCCGTAAAAACCAGAAGAGAGTAGAAGAAACCCATAAGGTATTTGCCAGGACCATGACTAAAACTTTCAATCATTGGGTCAAGAGTAAGAAAGTCACAAGCTACAACGATCTGAAGGAGTTGGTCCTGTTAGAAAATTTCCTATGGAAAATTGATTCTTCTGTATCCTATCATTTAAAGGGGAAAAAGGTAGATTGTCTTGCTGACGCCGCTGACATGGCTGACACATACGTGCTCAACAACAAATTTCGTGGAAAGAAGCCCTACGATAATTCTAGTTCTAATTTTAAGTATCCCAATCACAAATCTGACCGACCCAGTCACAAGCCTATAACGTCTTCCCCAGTTAGCCAAAATAGAAATGTTCCCCCAACTAAAAATGCGACTCAGGGCAATGGTAACAGAGGTGGGCCCCAAACTAATAGTAATGCTCAAAGAGGGAACTTTCCCGTATCCCCTAAAGTATGTACTTTTTGTGGCATGAGAGGCCACCTAGCTTATCAGTGCTGGGCCAAGGAAAAAAACCGAGAGATCGGGGCAGACAGTTGCCGCCGTATCTCAAATTCCATGTGTGCCTTTAATGCAGGGCTCCCGACAGAAGGAGTACCTTAGCACCAAATGTTCCTTTAATGCAGGACTCCCGACAGAAGGAGTACCTAGCACCAAAAGTTCCTTTAATGCAGGACTCTCGACAGAAGGAGTACCTAGCAGCTAACGTAAACCATCTAGACAGGGGTGTAGTAGCATGTGTGGTGCAACCCACTAGGGTTAAGCCAATAATAATTTCACCATCAGTGCAGGACAGTTACCGTCCCTTTATTTCATCTGGCAACGTGAGATTAAATGGTTGCATGCATGAGGTAAAAATTCTGAGAGACACAGGTTCTACTAGCACCCTCATGGTGAATCCTTACACTGAGTGCCCACCTGGCGAACCAGTTGTAATGAGAGGTGCTGGAGGCCAGTTTTATGCATACTTGGTAAAAGGCGAAATTGAATGTGAGTTACTACAGGGTGAGGCCACCATAGCTTTGTGTAGGTCCCAAGATATCCCTGTGCCTGGGGTAACACTCCTTTTGGGGAATGATGTAGCAGGTGAGAAGGTCCGACCAGACCCCATTTTGTCACTTTCCCCTGTTAACGAGCCACTAACCGGTGAGCTCGACAAGGAGTTGCCAACTGTTTTCCCTGTGTGTGCTGACAAACGTTCAATGTCTCAAGTAGCAGTTCCCTCAGACAGAAATGTACCGAATGTAAGAGTTGTTGAAAGGGATGATGAGAGTGTGAATGATGCTCCAACTGTGCCTGATGATGTGACTGAGGTGGATTTATCTGACACCTTTATGGCTCATCTTGACCCTAACGATGACCATGAAACCCCTCCAAATTGTCCTAGTGGCCTGGTAGAGCTACAGAGAGATGATTGTGAATGCAAGGGGTTAGCTGCCAGGTCCGTGAGTGAAGAGGAATGTGAGAAGGAGGGTGGTGAATGTTTCTACCTCAAAGGAGGAGTATTGTGGCGAAGATGGAGACCGCCACACAGACCAATCGATGACGGGGCTTGGGACGTCCATCAAGTAGTAGTCCCCAAACCTTGTCGTAAAGATATCATGGAAATGGCACATTGTATACCATTGGCAGGACACCTAGGTGTAAGAAAAACTCTAGACAGAATCAGATCCCACTTTTACTGGCCAGGAATGCGTGCAGATGTAGTGGAGTGTTGTAGAGTGTGTCACACTTGCCAGATGACAGGAAAACCCAATCAGAAGGTGCCTGTACATCCTCTGGTGCCCTTGCCCGTTTTCGAGAATCCTTTTACTCGGGTGGTAGTGGACATTGTAGGCCCATTGCCTAAGACTTCCCAAGGTAACTTTTATTTATTAACTATCATGGACATGGCAACTCGCTACCCAGAGGCTATACCCTTAAGGACTACCTCTGCTCCAACTGTAATCAAGGAACTGCTCAAATTTTTCACCAGAATGGGTTTCCCCCATGAGGTGCAAAGTGATCAAGGAACTAATTTTACCTCTAACATTTTCCAGCAGTCCCTGAAGGAGTTGGGTATCGAGCATGTAAAGTCTAGCACCTACCACCCAGAGAGTCAAGGGGTTCTCGAACGATATCATCAGACATTAAAGGGAATGTTACGTAAGTATTGTACAGAGACCGGAGTTGAGTGGGATAAGGGGGTACCTTTTCTTTTATTTGCTACTCGTGAGGTTCCAACTGAATCCCTGGGTTTTTTCCCCTAATGAGCTAGTTTTCGGTCACCAGGTAAGAGGTCCTTTGCAACTATTGCAGGATAGCCTAGTTGGCCAGGAGGGGAACCAAAACCTCCTCAAGTATGTTTCAGATTTCAAAACCCGGCTGAGATCCTCATGTGAGTTTGCCGCTCAAAACTTGACAGTGGCTAAAAGCTCCATGAAGAAATGGTATATGACAGAAAAGCCCGTGAGAGGGAGTTTAAGCCCGGTGATGAGGTTTTGGTCCTGCTCCCCCTTTTTGGCCAACCATTATCTGCCAAGTTCAGGGGCCCATATAAGATCATTCGGAGGGTGAGCATTACCGATTATCTAGTAACTACCCCAGACAGGAGAAAGCCCACGCAAGTATTCCATATAAATATGTTGAAGCCCTACCATAGGTCCCCTGATTCCTCTCCTCCAGATTCTCCCACTGTGGCAGTGAATGTCAGGACCTGTGAGCAGCCTGGTGCGGACAAAGTCTTCAGTTCTCTTACTGACCCGCAACAGACTGTTCCAGAGCCTGAAGGTATCCATGCAGACTTTGACTTGTCATGTAGCCTATCCAACTTTCAGTATAATTCAGTGGCTTTGAGGGAATTACCATCTAAACTATGTCATCTTCCCTCTGATCAAGCGAACCAACTAATCTCTGTTTTATCTCAGTCTCCCAGTGTGTTCCGTGATACTCCAGGGCTCACTTCTTTGGCCGTGCACGACATCGACATAGGGGATGCAACTCCCATTAAACTATCCCCCTACCGTGTCTCGCCACAACGCAGGAGTATACTGCAGGTCGAGCTTGACTTAATTTTTTCAAACCAGCTGATCACAAGGGCCTTAAGCCAGTGGAGTAGTCCGGTCATACTTGTGCCAAAGCCAGACGGGAGCCATAGGTTTTGTAGGGTCTATAGGCAAGTCAATGCTGTCACAAAGAACGATACCTACCCACTGCCACGGATCAAAGATTGCATTTCCCAGGTTGGCCTCATGCAGCAGTAAGTATAATTTAATGAGAGGATTTTGGCAATTAGCTCTCCCTTGTAGCGAGGTAAATATCATGCTTTTGTAGTGCGCTTTTAAGCCTTCAGCTGTGAGATGCCTTGCAGTTCGAATAACGCTCCAGCTACGTTCCGGCTATGTTCTGATGTGGTACCTGGAGACGTGCCTACTTTGGGTGTTATCCTTATTATATCCTCATTATAATCTTGCTGTTGCCAATCTGGTGGTGAATCTATTTATGTATTATGTTTAACTATACTCCTTAAACTCTTTTCTAGGGGGGAGGTCTGACATACGGAGCCCTGTATGTTAATTTAAGAGTTAGAATTAGAGTTGAAGGAGCCCACTACCCAAACGGTGAAGCAGACTAGCGAACGAGCGAGTGGGCAAACCATCTCGCCCCATACCAGCATGCTAGCCTTCACACCTCGATGACCGATGCTATGACGTATGATCGACGCCAGGAGCTGTGAGTGGACCACGCACCTGTTATGTGATTCGAGGAGCTATGATTGGAGCGCGCACCATCACTCGCCTCCTGATTCGTTCCTACACCATCATTGTTTGGTATATAAGACCCGAGTTGTGGGCATTCAAATCAGTCTCATTTGGAGTTGGGGAAGGTGAACTTGCAGCTGGAGGAAGACGGGGTGAAGTATTATAATGGGATTGTGACTGTCAGTCAGATTATATAAATGTGTGTTAAGTGTGTTCGGTGTAAACACTTACGTTATGTTGGTTAGTGAGATATGTGATTGGGAATTAACGTGAACGCTACTATTATGTGTTTAACTATTTGATTGCGAATTAACGTTAACGCTACTATATTATGTACGTAACTATTTGATTGGGAATTAACGTTAACGCTATTATTATGTACTTAACTATTTTAGTTGACTAACTTGTGGACTAAAGCAACTCTTTAAGTAATTGGGTTATGATGAAAGTAATACTATTGTTTTATATTAATACTTACGAGTTCTTTCATTTTCTTTGAATTAAGCTTACATTGCTTAATGGTGCTTAGTACGGTGATGCTATTGTCTCGTATTAGTAATATCGCCTTAGACTAACATGGCTGTGTTAATATTACTTATAGTGATTTCCTAAGCTGAAGAAAATTCTTTTGCTTCAAAATATTATATTTTGCTTTTCATATTATTTGAGTGAGACCTGAATCGAATCTATGAAACGATCCTGTAACTTTATTTACTCATAATCAAACCTCAATGTTACGTGGTTAAGAAATTCATTTAAACTAATTATTAAATATATATCTAACTTTTTATGTGACTTTGATATTACTCCTGATGATAATAATAATATAATCTTACTAACGTAAGACAAGAACCAAGAATAATTACATTAAATATAAATAAAAGGACATAAGAAAACTATCTATTCATTTCAAAGAGGTAAGAGACAGAAATATTCTTACTTTAATAATTATCTTTCAAGACTTTTTTAAAATTAATAGTCCTTCTTTAGCTATAACTTATTCGGTTCATAACCATAGCCTACTAAGCTTCGGTTAAATAATAATTCTTTATAAATACTACATGACTTTAATTAGTTTCAGTATTTTTCATAAGTAAAGAGTATCAGTCAATAAAGGATACCAAGTCCTAAGATCCAAAAGGAAAGGAAGCAACAACAGGAAATTATTTTATTAGATTTTACTTTTGTTTTGCCTTCAGCTGACTGATACCTTAATATATAACTCTGTGCTATCTAGATTCATCAAGTTAACCACTTGAGGATCAAGATACGTAACAGTGTGTTTGTAATTGAGCGTATATGTGTGTTTGTAATTGAGCGTATATGTGTGTTTGTAATTGAGCGTATATGTGTGTTTGTAATTGAGCGTATATGTGTGTTTATGTGAAGCCGTTTACGATGTTAACCCTATTTGGTCCAAGGGAGTTGTGTGGGGCCTCCCGTAATTCGCTACATTAGTTAAGATATTATAAGATGTTTCACCCCATTACCTTGGCGATAATAAGACGTATCAACCCAGTGGGAACTAAGAATAAGACGGCCATGTACAACTCATACGTTATTGTTCAACCCTAACCACGACTGTACACAAGTTATTTTACATTTAATTTCATATAAATAATATTGACGTTTAAGGGGGGTGACCTGTGTTTGTTCTGTCCTTTTCTATCTTTCTCTGGCTTGTGTCATTTGGCCCCATTCAGCCTACTGTTTTAAGACGTTTATCCCCATCCAGGTGTCAATATTTTACTGGTGAGCGGTAGCTAGCCAGCATATTTTTTATTTTTGTTTGACAGCAGGCTAAATTTGTACATTTTTCGATAGAAAAATCTCTCCGGCGAAGCCGGATTTCTTCATATAATGCTGGCTCGCTATCGCTCGCCAGGAAGAAATCTACACCTAGATGGGGATAAACGTCCTAAAACAGTAGGCTGAATGGGGCCGAATGGATACAAGCCAGAGAAAGAGAGAAAAGGACAGAAATAACAAAAAGCAGGTCATCCCCCTTAAGGCTACCCGGTTCATGTGTGTAAAAGGCTTATATTTACTGGGGATCAACATATAATCTAAAAATAAACAACCCCATAATCAATGTCTTTAGTCCCAATATAAATAAACAACCCCATAATCAATGTCTTTAGTCTCAATATAAATAAACAACCCTATAATCAATGTCTTTAGTCCCAATATAAATTATAATATTCGAATTTCTTATTGAATAAGTGAGCTTTTTAATACGTCAAATATAAACAATATATATTTAATTTGTCATTTGTTTGTGTGTTATCTAATGTATCCAGCGTATACATGGAGTATTCTTCGTGTTAGTAGTTAATCATGACATCACGGACGAATCGTTAGTATGAAATGTAAAGTTTATTAATATATGAAAAATTATGAAAATTGGTTTATATATATGTTTTGTACTGCATGTATGTATGTATGCATATATATATTCAGGCACTTATATCCCATAGCTGGGGGTGGCCGACTCAAGACGGAGCCCGAACAGAAACAACATTTTAAGTTCGAATGTTTAGGGTCCGGACCACTTTCTTGTTCCCTCGCCCCATATCCTGTCTCGTCTTGTAGGTGAATTTTTAAAGTGTGCTACTTTAGTTATAATATATGAGAGAGAGAGATAGAGATATTCTTCCACACTTCGCCAATACTTACATGTATCAACAAAAGAGTTTCTTCCGCTATTCAAGGGATAACAATTGATATATATTTACCCCTTCTGTACCGGTCACATTTTTTGTATTTAATGTCAAACTGATGATATTCACCGTATAACGTGCTGGACCGAAGCGACCAAAGCGGACTGGTGGGGTGGAGTGGCGGAAAATGATCCTATGTGAACTATTTACTTGGGGTGGTTAACGGGTATACTGTTAGTGAGTCGCCCAAGCAAAGTTCAACACCCGGTTCAATACCATTTTTTTTTTTTTTTTTTTTTTTTTTTTTTATCGTATATAATACATTCCGTGAATGCATGCATCATTATCCTCATAGATATAACTGTATATTGTAATAACAACAATAATAATAACAATTTGCGATATAGATACCAACACAAGACACAGTACGGTGTCGTCTTTTGCGGATGACACAAAACTAAGCAAGATAGTAAACACACAAGAGGACACGGGCCAGCTGCAGGAAGACATAAATGTAGTGTTCCAGTGGACCAGGAAAACAACATGCAATTCAATGAAGAAAAATTCCAATTAATAAGGTACGGAGATAATAATGGCGTTAAAGTGATCACAAACTACCTAACAGAATCTAACCACATAATAGAACGGAAAGACAGTGTGAAAGACCTTGGGGTGTTAATGTCTGAAAATATGTGTTTGAAAGAACATAACCAGGTCAAAGTTGCGGCTGCGAAACGATTAACGGGTTGGATTCTGCGTACATTTAAGACACGCGGTGAATTACCTATGATAACGCTCTTCAAATCTCTAGTGCTACCGCGGCTTGAATACTGTAGCGTATTAACATCCCCATAAAAAGCAGGTGAAATAAATGACTTAGAGAGTGTACAAAGAAATTTCACTTCGCATATAAGTTCGGTAAAACAGCTACACTATTGGGATCGTCTAAGAGTACCGAACCTGTACTCGCTGGAACGTAGAAGAGAACGTTACCTAATAATATACACGTGGAAAATCGCAGAGGGTTTAGTACCATACTTACATACTCCGATAGTCATGAATTCAGTGAGAGGAGAGGCTGGGAATGCAATATCCCCCGGATGAATAACAGGGGTGCTATGGGCTCTCTGCGAGAGGGCTGGTTATCACACAGAGGCCCACGTCTCTTCAACAAACTCCCACGGCGAGTAAGAGACATGAGGGGCGTCTCTTTAGACAGCTTCAAGAGAGCCCTCGATGTCGAACTACAAAAAGTGCCAGACGAGCCCATCTTAGCAAGGGAACGGGCTGTCTCTTCAAACAGCCTGCTGCACCAAAACACAACCCACAACGAGGGGCGACGCGTTCCTCGGTGCTGCTAGGAGAGTGGCGAACACAACCTATGGTAACCTAAGGTATGTCCACAGATCCCTCTTACAATGGATAGGTCCGCTTGGGGGCATTTTGTGTCTGGCCACCCCCATTAAGGGGAGTAAGGCGTCCGGCAATAGATAGATAGATAGATTATTTGTGAATACATTGATGCATATATTTATATAAGAAAAATGTATTGGATTGGCATAAATATGAAATAACAATATATAAAAAAAAAAAAAATGGTCACCCGGAGTATTGAACCGGGTGACTCGCTAACAGTCTACCCGTTAACCACCCCAAGTAAATAGTTCACATAGGACCATTTTCCGCTATTCCACCCCAACCACCCACTCTGTTTCGACCTTGCATAAACTAAATGGCAGGACATGTTTATGGACAATACATTTTAATTAGGCTTACATTCGCTATAGAGACGCAGAGTTAGAGGGGATATGCTAGAGGGGTTCAAGTGGGTTAGTGGGATTAATCTAGGAGACACGAAAGATGTACTGAAGTTCAGTGATAGCGGGATAACTCGAACTAATGGTTTCAAATTAGATAAATTTCGTTTCAGAAAATCTATAGGCAAATATTGATTTATTAACAAAGTTGTAGATAGGTAGAATAGGCTACCTCGATTTGTCTATGCCGACAAACCAATACCTCTATTTGATAATTTGTGTATAAATCATAATAAAGGTACTGCATGAATAATCAACATTACATCGTACCAAGAGAGCATTGTTTCCACTATATTATTATATGTGCAATGGGAAGCAATACATGTCTCGGTTTAATTAAGCCATCCTTCAAAAATAACGATTACTTTAAGGCTTTAACACCGTAAATACAGTAATTGAAACTATGGGGCATACAGCGCCTCTGTAATTCGATTCGTTAGTTGTGCATACGACACGGGTATATTGTTAAAAGTCCCATAGTTACTAAACTATTGCATATCCTTATAAACTCCCATCTTTAATTACGCAAATACAGTGAAATAGGACGATTTTGTATTGTTTATTAACATGTAATGTGCCATGCAACTATTGTGGTGCCATCTGTCTATAATTGTATGTCCACGAGTGTTTGGTCAAATGCCTGGAAGTAACAACATCAGTGAATTAGGGGGAGATGGGTCGTTTTCTAGATCCTCTTCTTCCTCATTTTTAGCCTAATTAGTTTTCAGATTTTAAGATGTGTGTCCCATTAGTTTGTCGATTTTAAGACCTTCAGCTCCATGTCCTTGTCAATATTAAGGCCTTTTGTGCTATTTGGTGACAGTTTTTTTTTCCTGGCGAACGATAGTGAGCCTATAATTTTGGAAGAAAAATTTACAAATCAATCTAGAAGGGGGATCTAATGAATGTTGTGTTTTAAAGGTTGATGAAGGTTTAGGGAGGAAACTAGAACAATAATTATACTTGAACAAATCGACCAAAAAGTTAATCATCCCCCCTTAAAGACACACATTGTGGGACGAGGGACCTTGGCTAAGGCTTAAATATTATGCACCCACAATGGATATCGACTCTTTGATTATTATGACATATTTTGACAGTATATGCTGGCTATCATTAGACGATTATATACAACTTAGGAGGGATAAGGACTCTCTCAAATAACCCTATAGCTGCCATATGCCCTTCCTAATCCATCAATAGCCAGAAAACGAAAGAAATGCGTAATTGTATCATTAAGGGTTTAAACTAATTGTATTGTCTGGTTGAGTTTTATATCATGTGAAGTTGGTAGGTAGCTATTATGACTGACGTTTGTACAGTCGTGCACAGAAATACAAAACAACTTCCGGTACCAATTATATAAACAAGATTGCCAGCAATGTTATTGAAATCACATAATGTCCAACTATGCATGACTTCGACGGTACATAATAACTTTCTTTAATACAATAAACAATGTTTTAATCATATTCATAAATATATATTATAAGTATACAATACTGTAGGTGATAATATACACAGTTAAAAATAACAAATTATTAAGATATAAAACGGTAGTATATTTCAATTAATTGCTCACAATCTTGTTTATATCATAGGTATGTAGGTATGTATGTATGTATGTATGTATGTTCCCAGAGTATATACATCATAGGTAAAAGTATATATATTCTTGAGCGGGCTGGAGGGATGGAGTGGCGGAAAATGGTCCTATGTGACCTGTTTACTTGGGGTGGTTAACGGGTAGACTGTTAGTGAGTCAACCAAGCAAAGCTCAACACCTGGTTCAATACTCCGGGTGGCCATTTTTTTTAGGTTCGAGTTCTTGGAGTACCACACATATTCATTGGTTTCATTGATTTAATTAATTTGGTTTATTTATAAGTTATTGGTGGGTTGGTGAAAACAAATATGAATCTATTTATATATTTTATTTGTTTACTTTTTCGTATATACTACCTTTCTTTAATGCATGCATCATTATGTTCAAAGATAAAACTGTATATTGTAATAACAACAATATAATTACCAGTAATTATTGTAGTGTTAATAATTGTGTTAATGCATTTAAAATGGTGTAGTGGTAGAGTTGTCCCGGACCCTGTATACCCCATGCCTAGTGTTCCCCAAACCGGCCTACAACGATTGTCACACACTGAGAGGCCTAGAGTGTATATAGGGCAGATAAGGGCTTTATTGTGATGGTAGTGGGGCTCTGGTAGGGCTCGTAGGCAACTAGGAAAAACAAGGTAATCTCGGAACGTGAGTGTACATATTTGTTCTGGTTTGTGTATTTGTGTGTTATGCGTGTGTGCTTAAGAGGAAGTTTATATATATACCGGTATATATTTATTTATATATTTATTTATTCTTATATTTATATATTATTATTACTTTTCCTTTTGGTTTCTTCTCTAGACATACATATACAGTAAATATATGTATATATTATTATTACTTTTTCTTTTAGTTTCTTCTGTAGACCTCCATCAAGCTTTAAAAACACTCCCAAGACCCCCCTTCAAGATGCGTTTGTACAGTATTCGGTAGAAAAATTACCCAGCCTAATCCTGGTTCCTCCTAAATTGTAAGCTTGGAATAGACTAGGAATACCAGAAGCCACAAAGGATGAAGCCGGTATATTGTTCAGTAATATTTTTGCTGTAACGAGACGTGTGTGCTGCCTGGGGAGACGGCCAGGAACACTCAAACCTTCCTTATATTTTCTGCTCTTCTGTATCTCGCTTTCTCTCTCTCTCACTCTCACGTTCACTCGCTCACTTACTCACCCTCACTCTCTCTCTCTCTTAACTCTAGTTAGTGGCTATATGACTGAAGAGGCAGCGCTGGCATGTGCTGGGATTTGCCTAACTCCAACATTACTAGGACTAAGGGTAGGTTGGTTTTATTAGGAAGCATTGGCGGTTGCTTCTGAGGGTCAGGCACTTGCATTATGTTTGCAAAGGGAGAGGCCAGTAGTTCAGACGTTCATACCCATTACTTATTCTTCTAACCTCTGCACCTCTTATGTTTCCCTGCATTTCTTTGTTTTATTGCTTTCATTCGCATTTAATAAAGAAGCTACACCTACAGAACAATTGCCTGCCTTTTTATTAGTCTTATTATTTTTAACATCTCAATTTCATTATCTTTCTCACAATGTCCATGTATCCAGTGACGTCATCTCTCCTCTCTCTATCTGCATTTCAGTTTCAATATTGCATTTTTCTCCCTCATGGTTGACGATGGTTTACTATTTCCTCCCCGCCTGGTTCACATTTCTTCCTCGCACATATTATCCCTGTGTCGCGTTGGCCTCAGTAAATACATACATACATACATACATACACATATACATACATATATACATACATATATACATACATACAAACACATATGCATGCATACATACATGCACATATGCATGCATACATACATGCACACATACATACATACATACATGCACATATATACTGCATGCCACATATAGCATACATACACTACACATTGTAAGTAATACATAGGTATACGTGTATACATATTACTATCACATGTATGCATAATATACGGTATATAAATATAATAATTTTCTTTTAATACATACGAGGTTGAAAGAAATGGCAATTTCTGAGTTGGAAATTTTATTATTCAAAGTTTCCAGGTCTCTGATGAGTTTTCGCTGGGTGGCAGGAAGTAGATGAATGAGATGAGCAAAATTCATGGTGGTACAGGGTTACATAAATGTACATGATGATACAGGATATACGACGCGTTTCACTGGACAACCAGCTTTATCAAGTAAGGGTAGAATGATATAAAAGGTAAACAGGAAGGGTATATATAGAGGGTGGAGGATTAGAGGAGGCGAAAATCAGGGGGCAAAAGTCTCCTATTGGTGGAGGGGTATTCTAGGAGTGCAAAAGGGGGAACCGCTTCACGCAGGCTCACTGGATGCGGGATGGTGTTGGTCGGGTGGCGGGGTCAAAGCTGATTGGCTGCGTGTCGAGGGGCGTGGCCTAAGTTGTGTGGTCCGTGTGGCGCCGGCGGAAGACGAAGCTGAAGGAGGTAGCGCGGGGGGCTGCGTCAAGGGCACCGGGGGGCGAGGAGGGGCGTTAGGTCCTGTAGGGTAGTGCCTTTTGGCAGAAGGAAGGATCTGAAGGTCTAGAGTTTGGTTGTTGATGTTAGGATGTAAGGCTTGGATATATAACGCTTCGAGTATAGATAATCCCTTGGGTCACTTTCTTTATCGAGTATGGTGGTGTGTTTCTCTAACTCGTTGCGTGTGAGGTGGGGGTGGTTGGGGGTGAGGTAGTGGTCTTTGATGGCTCCAGCCTGAAGGTGAAGAGTTAACCGACGTGAAAGACGAGTCTGCGTCATGCCAATATAGGAATGAGGTCCACAGTCCTCATAATTACAGGTATGTTGGTAAATGACGTGATCGTCGGTCATCGGGCTCTTTATCTTGGTGGAATCTGGTTTGTTGCGGGAGAACGAGGTTGGAGGTCTTGGGGGAATTGTAATAAATTATTAATTTGATTTTGTTTTCTGTGTTGGTTGGGTGGACATGCTTGGAGATTATTTATTTTAAGACGGCCTCGTCATGTTTGTGTTCAGAGGACATGTAATTGCGGTAGAAGATCTTAATTTCATTGGGGGGGTCAATGTTGGGAGGGCTTTGGGTGTACCATTTTTCAAGATGGTGGTTAATGGTGCTGGAGATGTCGGAGTTGGAGTATCCATTATTCACTAAAACTTGGGATAGTCTTTCTAGTTCCTGGTGGGTGTCGGCCCAGGTAGAGCAGTGCGTGAGGGTTCTCCTTACATAGGCGGAGATGGAGGATAGAAGATAACGGCAGGGGCATTCACTATCGCCGTTGAGGCATTGTCCTGTGTTAGTTGGTTTAGTGTAGACGGTGGTTTTGAACCCATGCTCGTTCAGAGCTACGAGGATGTCGAGGAAGGGGAGTTGTCCATTGTTAGATTTTTCAAAGGTGAAGTTAAGTCCGGAGGAGGTCATGAAGCGACGCTGGAGTTCCTGTATACATATATACATACATACATACATACACATATATGCATACTTACATACATACATACATACATACATACATATATACATACAAACATACATATACATACATGCATACATACATATACACACATGCATACATACACATAGATGCATACATATATACATACATAAATGCATATATACATACATACATACATACATGCATACATACACATACAGTATAATTATGCATACATATATACATACATAAATGCGTATATACATACATACATACATACATATTGCCCCTGTGTCGCGTCGCCTATTATCGTATTACCACTGTTGTTTTCTTTTAAGGGGGTACTACTCGTTTTTTATGGACCTCCTTCTCCCTCGTGTTTAGCATATTAGTTCTGAGATTTTAAGACGTTCCTTCCATTAGTTTGGCGATTGTAATACCTTTTGCCACGTTTCGTTGTCAATTTAAAGACCTTTCGTGCCATTTAGCCGTCGATTTGTTCCTGGCGAGCGATAGCGAGCCTGTAATTATAAGAGGAACCGGTCTTCGACCAGGACATTTTTCTATCGAAAAATATAAATATTTATCTTGAAGGGGGGCTCGGGTTTTTTTCTTCTAAGCTTGATGGAGGTCTAGCGAGGAAACGAAAATAATATATAAAATATATACCAAAAACCAAGCGGTACCCCCTTAAGTCAGGTTTACAAAGCTTCAGTACGGGTGACGTCATTGTTTCTTATATTGATGCAATTACTAGAAGGTTTTATGCAGCTTAGGAAGGACGTCTAGTAATAATAGAGGTGCATTACATCTCCACTAACTTGTTGACTATCATAATTCCTTCCTAAACAGAGTAAAACTGTCTAATGGTTGCCAGAATAAAAAGAAAAGTAACTTCACACGTACTGAATGAGTTAAGGGAGGTCACCGGTATTTGTTTATCTTTCTCTCCTTGTCTCTCTTTCCCTGGTTTGTATCCATTCGGCCCCAGTCAGCCAACTGTTTTAAGAAGTTTATCCCCATCCAGATGTCTATTTCTTCCTGGCGAGCGATAGCGAGCCAGCATTGTATGGAAAAATCCGGCTTCGCCGGAGACATTTTTCTAGCGAAAAATGTACAAATTTAACTTGCTGTCCAAAGCAAAATATATATGCAGGCTCGCTCCCGCTCGCCAGGAAAATATTGACACCTGGATGGGGGTAAACGTCTTAAAACAGTAGGCTGAATGTGGCCGAATGGTTACAAGCCAGGGAAAGAGAGTAAAGGAGAGAAAGAGAAAAAAAGCAAGTGGGCCCCCTTAAAAAACTTTACCTTTGTTTTGCTTTTCGTCTTTTTCTTCTTGGAATACAGTCAAGGTTTAACCCTTTCAGAAACCGATTGCACATTTCTTTTCTTTTCTGGCTATTATTATTAGACGACATTATTCAAATTTGGAAGGGTTTATAAAAGTCAGATGGTTTATTATTAAGATAGTCCTTACTCATTTAATTTGGAAGGGTTTATAAAAGTCAGATGGTTTATTATTAAGATAGTCCTTACTCATTTAATTCTCACAGATCCTTCCTAAGTTGTATATAATAGTCTAATGAAAGCTATAATAAACAATCAAAGTACACAATAATTCTCAAAAAGTTAAATGAGTTACAATGTTAGAAGTATAGATCACTACCCGGTCATTCAGCGAGTACCACTTAAAGGGAAAGGAGTCGTCTTTTCTGGTCCCCCTTCTCCCTCATGTTTAGCATATTAGTGTTGACATTTTAAGATGTTCGTTCGTTAGTTTGGAGATTTTGAGACCTTTCGCCTCGTTTTGTTTTGCCAATATTAGGACCTTTCATGCCATTAAGGATTTCCACTTGAGGGATTATTTCTTTACCCCTTTCTCCCTCATGTTTAGCCCCATTGCTTTTGAGATTTTAGGACGTTCACCCCATTAGTTTGGCGATTTTAAGAACTTTCACCCCATTTATGTCATTTTTAAGACTTTTCGTCCCATTTAGGTGTCGATTTTTTCCTGGCGAGCGATAGCGAGCCTGTAATTTAAGAGAAACCGGCCTTCGGCCGGGAAATGTTTCTACCGAAAAATGTACAAATTTATCTTGAAATGGGGTCATGGGGGTGTAATTTCAAGCTTGATGGAAGTCTACCAAACACACTAAAAACCTCCCCTTAAGGTGTCGATTTGTTCCTGGCGAGCCTGTAATTTTAGAAGGAATTGGCCTTCGGCCGGGACATTTTTCTATCGAAAAATTTACAAATTAATCTTGAAAGGTGGTCCAGGCGGTATTGTATTAAGCTTGATGAAGGTCTAGCGAGGAAACTAAAAATCAAAACAAAATATATATACTGTATAATATACAGTATATTGTATATGTAGGCCAAAAACCAAGCACTATCCCCTTAACTGTATTGGGCTTCACCTATAAGCAAATATGACGTATGCAATATTGTACTTATAGTTGTCGGGGTTCCTACAAATTTAGTGGGTAATATAAGAGGACAATTCACGATTTATATTTAAGAAGAAATAACAATGGTGGAAACTTGTACAATAAATAGTAGAATAGTATACATTGCCGATGTTGTTTAATGATACTATATTACAGTATAGTTATTTGCGGCACCATATGCTGTGATATGCTATAACAAGTAATAAAGTATAGCCTATCTTATAAATCGATGTTGCTCCTAAAACTGAGATTATCAATGCAGGTTATCCCTCGTGTTAACCCATACAATACCAGTGACGTGTATTTTATTTGATCTCAGCTACATTTAGTCGATTGTATGAAGCTTAGGAGATATATATGGTTGCTAAAAGGATTAATTGAGATAGTCTGTTGCCTTTTAATTGGTAGACATCCTTCCTAAGCTGGATAAAATCGTCAAATAGTTATCAAAATATAATGGAAATGTCGTCAGCGATATTGAAGGGGTTAATAATCAAAGTGCAGCCTGAAGTCCGGTAATGCTGTTGTTGACGGAGATACAAACAGGTAATTATATTTTATAGGTGACCATTAGGTAATAGACTCCAATATTAATGGTACAGGAAGCGTGTTCGATGATTGGGACATACTAATAGTTACAGTATTGAATAATGACATGATGCTGCTTAATTCTTTATAGTTGAGCCATTCCATTTATCAGTCTTTTGTTTTCCATATTCTTCGTGTTTTGGTTCTACCATGTGTAACCCCTTCTGTACCGGCGACGTCTTTAAGTTTTATTCTGGCTACTTAATATTAGACGATTATATTCAGTTTCGAAAGGGCCTCAAGCAATTAACAAGCTTCAAACTACCTCATTTAACTCTTTTTACTACCACAGATCAGTCTTAATATGCACAAAATTCTCTAAATATAACTAGAATATAATGTAAAGGAAGTCGCCGGTACAGAAGGGGTTAACTTCTGACCCATCATCATCCAATCTGTTTTCCCGGACTGCCCTTTCCACAATCTTCCTTTCATGCCGTCTGGACTCACAGCATTAGTATTTTATCCTCCAGTTCCTTCCCGCTCTGAAATTCACCGTACCCAGCCCATTTTACTCGCTATTCATATCCAGACCCTCTCCTCAGCTGCGTATTAATTTTGCCCCGTAACATTGTTTGGCTATAATTTCCCTATCAGGCTTTTCCGCTTTTCTCCTCACGGAGTCTTTTCTTTGACCTTGTTCTCCTCCCCCCCCCCCCCCCACACCCCCAACCTCCGCCTCCTAAATGGACCAATGTAAGTAGCGGGGTATCCCAGGGATCGGAACTAGGACCAATTCTCTTTCTAATTTACATCAACGACATAGATGAGGGTCTCACCTGTACAATCTCAAAATTTGCTGACGATACAAAAATTGCAAATAGCGTACTCTCAAAAGATCAAGTTGACGATATGCAACACAATCTAGATAAGTTGTCATGTTGGGCCCAAATTTAGCAAATGAGTTTCAATGCGGATAAATGTAAAGTACTACATATCGGATACCAAAATGAGAAAGCAGACTATTTGATGAATGGCACTCAGCTTAAGAATGTAAACAGAGAAACCGATCTGGGAGTAACAATATCGAGTAACCTAAAACCGAGTCAACAATGTTCAGAAGTTGTTAAGAAGGCAAACAAAATAATTGGCTTTATAGGCAGGTCATTTGAGCATAATCCAAAGACGTTATCCTAACCTTTTACAATTCCTTAGTCCGCCCTCTTCTGGAATACTGCGTTCAATCCTGGTGCCCTTATTACAAAAAAGATATAGACAAGCTAGAACGAGTTCAACGTCGAGTTACCAAAATGATACCTAGCCTAAAGAACAAACCATACGAGGAGCGTCTTAGAGAATTAAATCTATTTCCTTTAACCCAGCGCAGATTAAGAGGCGACTTAATTCAAGTGTTCAAAATCATCAAAGGCATCGACAATATGAACTGTAGTAAGTACTTCACTATCGACCACTCTAATTACACGCGGGGAAACGGTTGCAAAATTATTGGTAAATCTTTTAACTCACACGAATCTAAGAATTTCTTCTTCAATCGAGTTGTCAACTTATGGAATGGGCTTCCCCGAGATGTTATAGACTGCAGCACCGTTGATTCATTTAAACTTTGCCTAGACAAATATCTCGCATCAAATCCGCGACTGACTGCGTTTGTAAATGAATAACTTTATTTTATCCTCCCCTTAGTTACTAACCCATCTGTCCCCTACTAACTTCCTAATCCTGCCACGGACATTATTTCCAGGGCAGTAGTTCCCTTTCCAATGTTCCCTTACCCACTCTAAACCACTGTTTGGGCACTTGCTCCTCAGTGTTTTGGAGGACAAGCAGCCTAGAAGGGTCACTAGATCTGTTGTTGCTTGATTTCCTTTGTACTCCTTTGTACTCCTCCCCTCCATAATATTATATCTCCTAAAATGTAGACATAATCTCTGGAGTTTACACAAACATGATTTCAAGTCAGTGTATCGAATAACTTATTCTACCTACAAATATTTTTGTTGATGAAATTATACAGTATATTATCTTCCTCGAAAAAAAAAGTATATACAAAAATATAAATATAAATAAAGAAGCTTGCCAATTACTCTTCCATTGCAATATTCAGCTTGTCACTAATGCCAGACAAACAAACAAAAGTATAGAGATTAATGATGAGCATTGTAGGATTGAACAGGGATAAGCTAAAGCGGGTGAAACAGAGGATAACGATGGAAGTAGTCGGTGGTATGCCATAACTCTCTCTCTCTCTCTCTATATATATATATATATATAGTTATATATATATATATATATATATATATATAATATTTTCGATTGTCTGTGTGTGTGTGTGTGTTCTTAATAGGCGGCCGCAGTTTTGGACCTGGGGAGCTGAAACTTTGCATGTGGGTGTCAATTGACTTGGGTCAGGTCATAGAGAGGGCGAGGCCACGATCGGAGATCGTTTCGAGGCCGAAATTGAAAAAAAACAAAATGTTTTTTTAAGAAAAATGGCCGTTTGGGGCAGAAGGAGGCCTCCGATCGAAAAGGTGTATGGAACGAAAGTTGTTCGCAGCCCCCCAAAATGGGTGTACGGATGAGGTCAGATCCAAAATCGGAGGTCATTTAGCGGCCGAAATCGAGGTCGCCGTTTAATGAGGCACAGGGAGGTCGAGGCCGTTGATTATGGTAGTAGTAGTATTGTGATAATTGTGGTAGTAGTGATTGATGATGGTGATTATGGTAGTAGTAGTGGTGGTAGTAGTGATGGTGATTATGGTGATTACCCGGGCAACGCCGGGTACCCCTGCTAGTATATATATATATATATATATCTGTATAAATTAATCTTAATGACGTAGATAATAATATCATACCATTGACTACCTTTTATCTGCTATTAATTTTGTAATTTGATATAATTAGGGTTTTAGGAACGTCTACTGGATTCTAAAATGACCACTATGTTGTCTTGTTTTTATGTGTATTGTGTATATAAAAATAAGGCCAGAATTACCATATAAAAGTGGATTTTTATATATTCTGTTTTTCTCTCCCACCATCACCGCCGCCAGGTCAGCCTGCCAACATTGTCAGAACGTTTTACTGACACAAAAATATCCGCCATGATTGAGAGACACGAGTTCCCTGGCCGGAAATTTTTGTTCTGCTTGGTTAGGTCGGGACTGGAAAGAGTACAAAGGAGTACAAAGGAAATCAAGCAACAACAGATATAGTGACTCTTCTAGGTTGCTTGTCCTCCAAAACACTGAGGATCAAGTGTCCAAACAGTGGTTTAGAGTGGGTAAGGGAACATTGGAAAGGGAATTACTGCCCGGAACTAATGTCCGTGGCAGGATTAGGAAGTTAGTAGAGGACAGAAGGGTTAGTAACTGAGGGGGGAATAAAATAAAGTTATTCATTTACAAACGCAGTCAGTCGCGGGTTTGATGCGAGATATTTGTCTAGGCGGAGTTTAAATGAATCAACGGTGATGCAGTCTATAACGTTTCGGGGAAGCCCATTCCACAAGTTGACAACTCGATTGAAGAAGAAATTCTTAGATTCGTGCGAGTTAAAAGGTTTACCAATAATTTTGCAACCGTTTTCCCGCGTGTAATTAGATTGGTCGATAGTGAAGTACTTACTACAGTTCATATTGTCGATGACTTTGATGATTTTGAACACTTAAATTAAGTCACCTCTTAATCTGCGCTGGGTTAAAGGAAATAGATTTAATTCTCTAAGACGCTCGCTCTTCGCTCTTCGTATGGTTTGTTCTTTAGGCTAGGTATCATTTTGGTAACTCTACGTTGAACTCGTTCTAGCTTGTTTATATCTTGTTGGTAATAAGGGCACCAGGATTGAACGCAGTATTCCAGAAGAGGGCGGACTAGGGAATTGTAAAAGGTTAGGATAACTTCTTTGGATTTATGCTCAAATGACCTGCCTATAAAACCAATTATTTTGTTTGCCTTCTTAACAACTTCTGAACATTGTTGACTCGGTTTTAGGTTACTGGATATTGTTACTCCCAGATCGGTTTCTCTGTTTACATTCTTAAGCTGAGTGCCAATAATAGTTTGCTTTCTCATTTAGGTATCCGATATGTCGTACTTTACATTTATCCGCATTGAAACTCATTTGCCAAATTTGGGCCCAACATGACAATTTATCTAGATTGTGTTGCATATCGTCAACTTGTTCTTTTGAGAGTACGCTATTTGCAATTTTTGTATCGTCAGCAAATTTTGATATTGTACAGGTGAGACCCTCATCTATGTCGTTGATGTAAATTAGAAAGAGAATTGGTCCTAGTACTGATCCCTGGGGTACCCCGCTACTTACATTGGTCCATTACCGTGGCCTTACCGTTTATGACTACTCTTTGCTTTCTGTCGCTGAGCCAATTTTCTATCCATTTCAATACACCGTCTTTTATTCCATGCGCTTTTAGTTTTAGCAGTAAATGTTTGTGGGGAATTTTGTCAAAGGCCTTTTGAAAATCAAGGTATATAATATCTACAGCTTTACTCTCATCATAGAGGTTGAGGATGTTGTGGAAGAAGTCTAAGAGGTTTGTTAAACCGGAACGTTTTTTACGAAAGCCGTGTTGAGTATCTTTAACACCTAACGAGTGGCCTAGGCGGTAAATAATATGTAGCCACCAGCGGGTTGTTTTTACCCAAAATAGGGCTGTTTACGTGATCCTTTTCAATCCTAAATAAGACCCAGAGCGTAAAACAAGTATCTATCCCTGAAAGGGCATAAACAGAGCTTTCCAATGACACCCCAACGATCCTTGTATGACCGCTAGTTTTCTTGCAACAATCGCGCAACACGAGTGCAAAAACCATGTAATTCGGTACTTTCCCCACACAATTCACTATGTAGCGAGTGTGAGAGGGTGGAGGAGGGTGGGATTCATGTCAGTTGGTCCACCGCGGTGGTCTGGAGCAGTCATACGCTCGCTACTCTCCTGCCACCACTTGTCTCTCTCTCTCAGCAACATTACGTGCTGAAAATGCCACACGACTTATGTTGTGAGCCGCCACATAGTCCAAATTTCTTTCACTCGATATATGATGCGCGCCGCCGAAGAAGGGTTAAGTATGTTATTTTCCTCTAAGTGATTTACGAGTCTGTCTCGTATGACCGTTTCTAGCATTTTACAACTGAGGTTAAGCTAATTGGACGATAGTTACTGGGTAGGGATTTGCTGCCTTTTTTGAATATCGGTGTTACGTTGGCTAGCCTCCACTGATCAGGCATAGTTCCAGACTGCAAGGATTTATTGAATAGTAATGTGAGTGGTTTGGAGAGCTCATATTTAGTTTCCTTTAGAACTTTAGGCGAGATTGTATCAGGTCCAGGCGTTTTATTTACCTTGAGTTTATCAAAACAATTCAATACTTCTCTCTCTGCAACGGTGATATTGCTTAGAACATCTGAATTATCAATCTGAATCGGCGATGGTGTAGGGATATCTTCTGTTGTAAAAACTGATGCAAAGAAGGTATTGAGGGCATTACTCATTTGTACTTCGCCTTTGGTGTATTCTCCATTTTCATCGACTAACGGTCCAACAGTTGAAGTAACTACTTTTGTCTTTCTGATATAACTATAGAATTTGTTCAGGTTTGTTTTACTTTGATTCGCAATATGTAACTCTAAGGCCTTTTTACTTTTCTTAATTAACTTTTTGGCTTTGCGTCGTAGCTCTACAAATTTCACCCGTTCTTCGTCATTTTGTGAGGATTTTAATCTATCATTAGCAAATTTTTTAGCAAGCAGGCAGTTTGAAATATCTTTATTCCACCATTTGGGCTTATTATTATGGCCTGGACGCCGTATTTTCGATGGTATGCAGTCTTGCACTGCTTAGGTAAGTTAGGTAAGTGGTTTCGAATAACTTCCAAGTTGTATTTATGTCGTTATTGTTAATTAAAAAGCTCCAGTCAGTTTCTTTAAACATAGCTCTAAGTTTATGGAAGTTTGCTTTCTTGAAATTAGGGACTTTTTCGATGCTACTATTTGGTTCGTTACTAGTAAACTTTAAAGTGAAAGTTATCGTACGATGGTCGCTGTTACTGAATTCATCAGGAGGAGTGAAAATGTGATGGGGGTGATGATGGTAGTGGTGGTGGTGGTGGCTATGGTAGTGGTGGTGGTGGTGGTGGTTATGATAGTGGTGGTGGTGGTGGTTATGGTAGTGGTGGTAGTTATGGTTGTAATTATGGTGGTGGTGGTGGTTATGATTGTAATTATGGTGGTGGTGGTTATGTTAGTTGCTATGGTAGTGGTGATGGTGTTAGTGGTGGTAAAGAGAAGATGTGGTGGTGGTGGTGGTGGTGGTGGTTATGTTAGTTGTTATGGTAGTATTGATGGTGTGTTAGTGGTGGTAAAGAGAAGATGTGGTGGTGTTGGTGGTGGTGGTGGTTATGTTAGTTGCTATGGTAGTGGTGATGGTGTTAGTGGTGGTAAAGAGAAGATGTGGTGGTGTTGGTGGTGGTGGTGGTTATGTTAGTTGCTATGGTAGTGGTGATGGTGTTAGTGGTGGTAAAGAGAAGATGTGGTGGTGTTGGTGGTGGTGGTGGTTATGTTAGTTGCTATGGTAGTGGTGATGGTTTAGTGGTGGTAAAGAGAAGATGTGGTGTGTTGGTGGTGGTGGTGGTTATGTTAATTGCTATGGTAGTGGTGATGGTGTTAGTGGTGGTAAAGAGAAGATGTGGTGGTGGTGGTGGTGGTTATGTTAGTTGATATGGTAGTGGTGATGGTGTTAGTGGTGGTAAAGAGAAGATGTGTGGTGTTGGTGGTGGTGGTGGGTATGTTAGTTGCTATGGTAGTGGTGATGGTGTTAGTGGTGGTAAAGAGAAGATGTGGTGGTGGTGGTGGTGGTGGTTATGTTAGTTGATATGGTAGTGGTGATGGTGTTAGTGGTGGTAAAGAGAAGATGTGGTGGTGTTGGTGGTGGTGGTGGTTATGTTAGTTGCTATGGTAGTGGTGATGGTGTTAGTGGTGGTAAAGAGAGATGTGTGGTGTTGGGGGTGGTGGTGGTTATGTTAGTTGCTATGGTAGTGGTGATGGTGTTAGTGGTGGTAAAGAGAAGATGTGGTGGTGGTGGTGGTGGTTATGTTAGTTGCTATGGTAGTGGTGATGGTGTTAGTGGTGGTAAAGAGAAGATGTGGTGGTGGTGGTGGTGGTGGTGGTTATGTTAGTTGCTATGGTAGTGGTGATGGTGTTAGTGGTGGTAAAGAGAAGATGTGGTGGTGGTGGTGGTGGTGGTGGTTATGGTTGTAATTATGGTGGTGGTGGTTATGTTAGTTGTTATGGTAGTGTTGATGGTGTTAGTGGTGGTAAAGAGAAGATGTGGTGGTGGTGGTGGTTATGTTAGTTGTTATGGTAGTGTTGATGGTGTTAGTGGTGGTAAAGAGATGCTGTGGTGATGGTGGTGGTTATGGTAGTAATTAGGGTGGTGGTGGTGGTGGTGGTTATGTTAGTTGTTATGGTAGTGGTGATGGTGGTGGTTATGGTAGTAATTAGGGTGGTGGTGGTGGTAATGGTGGTGGTAATGTTAGTTGTTATGGTAGTGGTGGTGGTAAGGAGAGGCTGTGGTGGTGGTGGTGGTGGTCTTGCAGGTTGTGGTGGTGGTGGTCTTGCAGGTTGTGGTGGTGGTTGTCTTGCAGGTTGTGGTGGCGGTGGTCTTGCAGGTGGTGGTGGTGATGGTCTTGCAGGTTGTGGTGGTGGTGGTCTTGCAGGTTGTGGTGGTGGTGGTCTTGCAGGTTGTGGTGGTGGTGGTCTTGCAGGTTGTGGTGGTGGTGGTCTTGCAGGTTGTGGTGGTGGTGGTCTTGCAGGTGGTGGTGGTGGTGGTCTTGCAGGTTGTGGTGGTCTTGCAGGTTGTGGTGGTGGTGGTCTTGCAGGTTGTGGTGGTGGTGGTCTTGCAGGTTGTGGTGGTGGTGGTCTTGCAGGTTGTGGTGGTGGTGGTCTTGCAGGTTGTGGTGGTGGTGGTCTTGCAGGTTGTGGTGGTGGTGGTGGTGGTGGTCTTGCAGGTTGTGGTGGTGGTGGTCTTGCAGGTTGTGGTGGTGGTGGTCTTGCAGGTTGTGGTGGTGGTGGTCTTGCAGGTTGTGGTGGTGGTGGTCTTGCAGGTTGTGGTGGTGGTGGTCTTGCAGGTTGTGGTGGTGGTGGTCTTCCAGGTTGTGGTGGTGGTGGTGGTGGTGGTGGTCTTGCAGGTTGTGGTGGTGGTGGTCTTGCAGGTTGTGGTGGTGGTGGTCTTGCAGGTTGTAGTGTAAGTGATCATAAACTCGCACTAGAATATGTCGGCTACGTTCGAAGCAGAAAATTGTACCGGTGCTTGTTTGAAAATATATTGTCTTTATATTTTAACATTTTAAGTGTTATTCTTAACCCCTTGAGGATTACGCAGCATTTTGACTATATTCTGGCTATCATTAGACGGGTTTATACTGTATAGGGAGGATTTGTCAGGATTAAAATGGTAAAGACTATCTCAATTAACCGTCTGACTTCCATATAGGCTTCCTAATCTACATACAATGATTTAATAATAGCCAGAATACAGAAGATCAAAAACAGTTGCAGTATCTTGAAAGGGTTAATTTGTAGTTGCAATAGTTGCCTTCTGCGTGTCGTAAGAGGCGACTGAAGAGGTTGGGTCGGTGGGCTTGCGACCCCCACCCGGAAAAAATACCTAAGCAAAGAAAAACGAACGAACAGCCTCGGATGCGGACGGAAACTATGTTGACGAACCACGACCGACTAAGGACATTCCTTCGGACATTCTGAGAATGGCTACATGGAATGTTAGTGGCATTAATGATGGCAGAAAAGAGAGAGAGGTTCTGGAAGTGCTAGTGAATGCCAGGCTGGATATATGTGGAATGACAGAGACCAAATGGAATGGTTCAGATGTGAGAGAGTGGGAGTGTGGAATGGGTGTGTGTGCTGGAGTGAGTGAAGGAACAGCGAGAGAAGGTGCGTGTTTGTTTGTAAGTAGCAAATGTAAAGAATGTGTAAGAGAGTATGGGTCTGTGGGTTCAAGGATTGTGTGGGTGAGAATGAAAGTAGGAATACAAACGTGGGTGATTGTGTGTGTGTATGTCCCGACAGAGGATAAACTTGAAAGAAAGAAAGAGGAGTTCTGGATGAATGTGGAGGTGTGCCTGGAGAAGTTTGACAAGAAGAAAGAATATTTCTGATTGGGGATATGAATGGTAAGGTGGGTGATAGGAAAGTTGAGGGAGTGGCGGGAGGGTGGGGGTACCATCAGAGGTGAATGGGAATGGTAGTGCACTTGTGGACGTGTGGGGAGGAGGATGTGGATAGCTAACACCTTCTTCCGACACAGAATGATCCACAGGTACACGTGGAAACGGGTGTGGACGATGGAGGAGGAGACAGTGGTGGAACGAAAGTCATTGATTGATTATGTATGTGTGGATGAACGAATGAAGAAATTTGTGATGGATGCTAGGGTGTATATGGGTATTGGAGGGGGTCTGTCTGATCATTATGTAGTGGTAGCTAAGGTTAGGATACAAAAGAAGTGGGTGAGGAGAGCTGGAGGGAGGCGAGAGGAGGGTGGAATGGTGAGGAGGGTGGAGAGGTTGCAGGAGGAGGAAGTCAGGGAGGAGTACAGGAGAGCAGTGGAAAGACGACTAGGTGGGTTCGACCTGGAAGTTATGGAGGAAGTGGAGGAGATGAGCAAGGTGTTTAAGGATGAGATCTGTGCAGCATGTGAGGAGGTGTGTGGAGTGAGGAGAAGAGGGAGGGGAGTGGAAGGTACAGCATGGTGGACAGAAGAGGTAAGAATAGCTGTGGAAGAAAAGAAGAAAGCATATAGAGAGTGGTTGGGTAGTAGAGGGAATGAAGATTCCGAGAGACAGAAACGAGCGAGGTACGTGGAGAGTAAGAGGGTGGTGAAGAGAGTAGCGAAGGAAAGTAAGAGAAGAGTAGATGAGGAATTTGGAAGGAATCTGAGTGTAAAATGGAGGGAGAGTAAGAAACTGTTCTGGAAAGAAGTCAAGAAAGGTAGGGAAGGTAGCAAGGGAAACAGTAAGGGTGTGAAAGATAAGAATGGGAGAATACTAGCCGAGAAGCAAGAGATGGAGGGAGTACTTCAATGAGTTGCTAAATGTAAGGAATGAAGAGCCAGCAAACATAGCTGGATATGGTATGGGAGGGAGAAGAAGAGAAGTAGTGGAGGAGGAGGTGGGGATCAGGAGGTCAGAAGTGTGGGAAGCCATGAAAAGAGTGAAGTTGGGGAAAGCACCAGGAACAGATGGAGTGTGTGGGGAAATGTTGAGGTATGGTGGTGAGATAGTGATCAAATGGGTATGGAAAATATGCAAACTAGCATGGGAGAAGGGGAGTGCACCCGATGACTGGAAGACTGGCATAATACTCCCACTATATAAGGGCAAAGGGGAAAAAGGAGTGTGTGGTAACCACCGAGGAATATGTCTTCTAAGCGTAGTAGGGAAGGTATACAGTAGGGTAGTGATTGAGAGAGTGAGAGTGAGAACGGAGATATGGATAGGCAACAAGCAGGGAGGTTTTAGGAAAGGAAGAGGATGTGTAGATCAGATTTTTACCCTGAATTGTGTTGTGGAGATATATCTGGAGAAGCAACAAAAGGTGTATGTTGCCTTTATTGACTTGGAGAAGGCCTATGACAGAGTGGATAGAGAAGGTTTGTGGAAAGTACTTAGAATATACGGAGTAGATGGCAAGTTGCTGAAAGCAGTGAAGAGCATGTATGAGGGTGCAAAGGCGGCAGTACGTGTGAAGAGTGAGCAGAGCGAGTTCTTTGACCTGAATGTTGGGTTGAAACAGGGGTGTGTGATGTCCCCGTGGTTGTTTACTGTATATATGGATGGAGTCATGAAAGAAATACTATAAAGAGCAGTGGATGTTGGTGTATCGCTGAAAAGGGAGGGAATTGAGTGGAAGCTACCTATACTGCTGTTTGCAGATGATACAGTTCTGATGAGTGATAATGAATGGGAGTTGCAGGGTCTGGTAAATGAGTTTGGAACAGTGTGTGAAAAATGGAATTTGAAGGTAAATGCGTGGAAGAGCAAGGCTATGGTCTTCAAAAAGGGTGAAGGCACAGAGTGTGAGGTGAAGCTGAACGGTCAGGCTATGGAGATCGTCAACTCTTTTAAGTATCTGGGCAGTGTGTTGAGTAAAGATGGGACTATGGATAAAGAAGTACGGGAGAGGGTACAACAGGGGAAGAGGGTTGTAGGAACGCTGAAAGCAGTAACAAGAAATAGGGCGGTCAGTATGGAAGTGAAGAAGTTCTTGCATGACAGTGTGGTAATCCCGACACTGACTTACAGAAGCGAAGCATGGACGTTGGTTGAGAGACTCAGACCAAGAGTGAGAGCAGTGGAAATGAATTACCTAAGAAGTGCGTGCGGAGTTACATGAAGGGATAGACAGACTAATGAGGAAGTCAGAAGGAGGTGTGGTGTGGAGGTAGATGTGCTGGAAAGTGTGAAAAGGAACAACCTGAGATGGTTCGGCCATATGGAACGTATGGAAAGCGAGAGAATGACTAAGAGGGTGTACGAGAGCGAGGTGGAGGGACAGAGAGGGAGAGGTAGACTGAAAGAGAGGTGGAAGGATGGAGTGAGGAAGTATATGTACGAAGGCGGTGCTGGTTGGGGGGAGGGGCGTCGACTGACCGTGGACAGAGGTGCATGGGGGCTGTTCGTTCGTGGCCACTCCTTCGGGGATCACTGCGTCGGGCAATAGATAGATAGATAGAATAGTTGACTGGTGGTAGATGGGCATCTACAGCTATGATTATTAACTATGATATTTATACTAGCGATTCAAATGGAAAGTTTACATTGGTTGCTAAAGCGGAGAGGTGTTTTATGATTATAGACAGATGTGATATTCAAATGTTGATACCAGTGATATCAGAAAACAAAAATACTCCGGGAAGTGAATACAACTAGATTACGATTGATGGTACTGATATTATAAATATGATATAACTGCAGTTGATGGCTATCGTGAACTATTCTTTTGTTGTTGAGAACACTATGAAGTTTCGTATTTCAATAATTTCTACGATGAATAGAAACACCATATGAGGAGGAGCACTTTATTGAGAAAATGTTGCAGATGTCGATAAAGTGTTCCTTCTCAAATGGTGTTTTTAATAACTCTGTCATTTTCTTTTAGTATATGTTTACATAATGTCTACAATACCCTGACTACACCAACATGTTAGGACTTTATTTCAGCCTTTTTCATCAATAAATGTCAACACAAATTATGTTCCGTACTATCCGATTGCGGCAGAGCAACTCTAAAGCCGGTATCACACGAGCGCTTTTTCACTCAACATTTATCCTTAACTCTGGTTTGGCAGCTTATGTGGTCAACATATATAATATTTCGGTTGCCTAAATTCATCTATCATCAGTATAGTTTCTGACACCGTCGTAAAAGATTCCAGACATGTTGCCAGAAAAATTTTGATCATCGAATGTTGGCTATAAAAGCTCTCGTGTGATACCGGCTTAACCAAATCAACAAATTGCTGAGTGAATAACAAATAGTGACCACCATCCAGTGTCAAAATAATATCTACAGGTATATATCAAAACTGTAATGCATGTTAACCCATTCAAGGTCCGATACGCATTTGTTCTGGTTTCTGGCTGTTATTAGACGATTTTATTCAGATTGGGAAGGGTATATGTAAGTCAGAGGGTTAAGTGAGATAGTCTTTACCCTTACAATGCCCACATATCCTTTCTAAATTGTCTAAATTCGTCTAATGATAGCCGGAATAAACTGTCAAAATACGTCAAAATATTCATAGGGTGAGGAAAAGGATGATGGGGATGGTGACGTGGTGGTTGGTGTTGTGGTAGTTGGCGTAGTAGCTGCAGTAGTAGTGGTTGTTATGGTAGTAGTGGTGGTGGCTGTGGTAGTGATGGGAGGTGAGCTTATTGCTGGTAAGTGGTAATAAATTGGTGGTCGGAGAGTGCATGGAAGGGTGGAACATCGTATAAATGGTGGTGGAGGTGGTGGTGACGGCAATGGCTGCGATTATGATAGTGGTGATGGTGGTTGTGGTGGTGACGGTAATGGCTGCGATTATGATAATGGTGATGGTGGTAGTAGTGGTGGTGGTGGTAGTGGTGACGGTAATGGCTGCAATCATGATAGTGGTGGTGATGGTGGTAGTGGTGATGATGATGGTGCCTTATCATAAGTATAATGACTGTGCATGCGGTGATGATGATTATAGTGTCGGTGTGGTGTGGGGGAGAAAGAGGTCAGATTATACTGTGCGTTAAAGGCAAGAGAATAGCACAACTATAATGTTTTTGTGATGGTACTAAATATACAGTATATGGTGGTGAAGGATGATGCGATGGGCTTAAGGAGTATCCAATAAATATGAAAAGAATGAGTAAGAACCGAAATGAGTGTGCGTGCAATATATGTGGGTATATGCGTGTGTGTGTTTGTGTACATGCATGTATGCTAGTGAATGCGTGCACTCAAGTGTATGTGTTTACGCAACACATAATCTAAAGAATCCAAACATCGTAAGATACACACAAATAATAATTAAAACAAAAACTTATCCTACAACCCCACATAAAAATTCATGAAACTTGCAACATAAAAAATAGTGTCCTACGTAGATGTGCGTCGCGCGCAGGGGAGGTAAACATAAACAGTGTATACATAATTAAAAGATCAGGAGGAAATTACTGAAAGGGTTAAAAGAGCAGGAGGAAATTACTCATGCTTGTTTAAATGTTTGAATTAAAATGTTGCCTTGACTAAATTGTTTAAGTGAAATTGTGGCAGGTACTTATAGTGGTACGACAACGACAACAACAACAATATATATATATATATATATATATATATATATATATATATATATATATATATATATATATATATTATTTTAATCTATCTATATAATTATACAGTCTTTCTTCTACTCGACGAGTGAACTCTGGAACTCTGTCCCTCAATCAATCTGTCCTTCATATCCTATTACTTAAACTGCTTTAAACTTCGTGTGTCCAGGCATTTTGACCCCAACGTCCCTTGCATTTGGCTTTGGTGGAGGCAACCTGCCTTTTGTCTCCTTCATACACAGCGAAAACAAATAATAATGTGGTTGACTATGTGAATGTGCATACATCCATGATTTTACTCCATTACTAAACAAAATCCCAAATGATAAATTTCGAAATAGATAGGTAGTGCAACAGTTTTGTATTGACAGCTTAGTAACAATAAGAATATTATTTAAAACATATTTAGAAGAAGAAGAAGAAGAAGAAATAACAAAGATCATTCCAACATAGTGCCTGCAAAATTAATCTTTAAAAAAATACATAGAAAATGGGGAGCGTGCTAAAACATATAAAGTAAAAGGAAGGAAATCAACGATGGAAAAATAAAGTGTGAATGTGTCTGGAATAATTCAGTGGGATCTGGAGAGAGAGAGAGTGAGAGAGAGAGATATAATTGTGTGTGTGTGTGTGTGTGTGTGTGTGTGTGTGTGTGTGTGTGTGTGTGTGTGTGTGTGTGTGTGAAAGTAAGAGAGGGAGAAAGAGAAAGAGAGAGTATGCAAATGCTGAAAATAACTTGCTAAATTATAAAAAGCACTTTATTTCTATAGCTCTTACAGTACAGTATGTACTGTGTATATACTGTATACTGTGTGTGTATGTAGATAGATAGATAGATAGTTATATGATAGCTAGGTAGCTATATATATACTGTATATTTCTATAGCTCTTACAGTACAGTATGTACTGTGTATATACTGTATACTGTGTGTGTATGTAGATAGATAGATAGATAGTTATATGATAGCTAGGTAGCTATATATATACTGTATATTTCTATAGCTCTTACAGTACAGTATGTACTGTGTATATACTGTATACTGTGTGTGTATGTAGATAGATAGATAGATAGTTATATGATAGCTAGGTAGCTATATATATACTGTATATTTCTATAGCTCTTACAGTACAGTATGTACTGTGTATATACTGTATACTGTGTGTGTATGTAGATAGATAGATAGATAGTTATATGATAGCTAGGTAGCTATATATACTGTATATTTCTATAGCTCTTACAGTACAGTATGTACTGTGTATATACTGTATACTGTGTGTGTATGTAGATAGATAGATAGATAGTTATATGATAGCTAGGTAGCTATATATATACTGTATATTTCTATAGCTCTTACAGTACAGTATGTACTGTGTATATACTGTATACTGTGTGTGTATGTAGATAGATAGATAGATAGTTATATGATAGCTAGGTAGCTATATATATACTGTATATTTCTATAGCTCTTACAGTACAGTATGTACTGTGTATATACTGTATACTGTGTGTGTATGTAGATAGATAGATAGATAGTTATATGATAGCTAGGTAGCTATATATATACTGTATATTTCTATAGCTCTTACAGTACAGTATGTACTGTGTATATACTGTATACTGTGTGTGTATGTAGATAGATAGATAGATAGTTATATGATAGCTAGGTAGCTATATATATACTGTATATTTCTATAGCTCTTACAGTACAGTATGTACTGTGTATATACTGTATACTGTGTGTGTATGTAGATAGATAGATAGATAGTTATATGATAGCTAGGTAGCTATATATATATACTGTATATTTCTATAGCTCTTACAGTACAGTATGTACTGTGTATATACTGTATACTGTGTGTGTATGTAGATAGATAGATAGATAGTTATATGATAGCTAGGTAGCTATATATATACTGTATATTTCTATAGCTCTTACAGTACAGTATGTACTGTGTATATACTGTATACTGTGTGTGTATGTAGATAGTGATAGATAGATAGTTATATGAATAGATAGATAGCTATATATATACTGTATATTCTATAGCTCTTACAGTACAGTATGTACTGTGTATACTGTATACTGTGTGTGTATGTAGATAGATAGATAGATAGTTATATGATAGCTAGGTAGCTATATATATACTGTATATTTCTATAGCTCTTACAGTACAGTATGTACTGTGTATATACTGTATACTGTGTGTATGTAGATAGATAGATAGTTATATGATAGCTAGGTATATATACTGTATATTTCTATAGCTCTTACAGTACAGTATGTACTGTGTATATACTGTATACTGTGTGTGTATGTAGATAGATAGATAGATAGTTATATGATAGCTAGGTAGCTATATATATACTGTATATTTCTATAGCTCTTACAGTACAGTATGTACTGTGTATATACTGTATACTGTGTGTGTATGTAGATAGATAGATAGATAGTTATATGATAGCTAGGTAGCTATATATATACTGTATATTTCTATAGCTCTTACAGTACAGTATGTACTGTGTATATACTGTATACTGTGTGTGTATGTAGATAGATAGATAGATAGTTATATGATAGCTAGGTAGCTATATATATACTGTATATTTCTATAGCTCTTACAGTACAGTATGTACTGTGTATATACTGTATACTGTGTGTGTATGTAGATAGATAGATAGATAGTTATATGATAGCTAGGTAGCTATATATATACTGTATATTTCTATAGCTCTTACAGTACAGTATGTACTGTGTATATACTGTATACTGTGTGTGTATGTAGATAGATAGATAGATAGTTATATGATAGCTAGGTAGCTATATATATACTGTATATTTCTATAGCTCTTACAGTACAGTATGTACTGTGTATATACTGTATACTGTGTGTGTATGTAGATAGATAGATAGATAGTTATATGATAGCTAGGTAGCTATATATATACTGTATACTGTGTGTGTATGTAGATAGATAGATAGATAGTTATATGATAGCTAGGTAGCTATATATATACTGTATATTTCTATAGCTCTTACAGTACAGTATGTACTGTGTATATACTGTATACTGTGTGTGTATGTAGATAGATAGATAGATAGTTATATGATAGCTAGGTAGCTATATATATACTGTATATTTCTATAGCTCTTACAGTACAGTATGTACTGTGTATATACTGTATACTGTGTGTGTATGTAGATAGATAGATAGATAGTTATATGATAGCTAGGTAGCTATATATATACTGTATATTTCTATAGCTCTTACAGTACAGTATGTACTGTGTATATACTGTATACTGTGTGTGTATGTAGATAGATAGATAGATAGTTATATGATAGCTAGGTAGCTATATATATACTGTATATTTCTATAGCTCTTACAGTACAGTATGTACTGTGTATATACTGTATACTGTGTGTATGTAGATAGATAGATAGATAGTTATATGATAGCTAGGTAGCTATATATATACTGTATATTTCTATAGCTCTTACAGTACAGTATGTACTGTGTATATACTGTATACTGTGTGTGTATGTAGATAGATAGATAGATAGTTATTGATAGCTAGGTAGCTATATATACTGTATATTTCTATAGCTCTTACAGTACAGTATGTACTGTGTATATACTGTATACTGTGTGTGTATGTAGATAGATAGATAGATAGTTATATGATAGCTAGGTAGCTATATATATACTGTATATTTCTATAGCTCTTACAGTACAGTATGTACTGTGTATATACTGTATACTGTGTGTGTATGTAGATAGATAGATAGATAGTTATATGATAGCTAGGTAGCTATATATATACTGTATATTTCTATAGCTCTTACAGTACAGTATGTACTGTGTATATACTGTATACTGTGTGTGTATGTAGATAGATAGATAGATAGTTATATGATAGCTAGGTAGCTATATATATACTGTATATTTCTATAGCTCTTACAGTACAGTATGTACTGTGTATATACTGTATACTGTGTGTGTATGTAGATAGATAGATAGATAGTTATATGATAGCTAGGTAGCTATATATATACTGTATATTTCTATAGCTCTTACAGTACAGTATGTACTGTGTATATACTGTATACTGTGTGTGTATGTAGATAGATAGATAGATAGTTATATGATAGCTAGGTAGCTATATATATACTGTATATTTCTATAGCTCTTACAGTACAGTATGTACTGTGTATATACTGTATACTGTGTGTATGTAGATAGATAGATAGATAGTTATATGATAGCTAGGTAGCTATATATATACTGTATATTTCTATAGCTCTTACAGTACAGTATGTACTGTGTATATACTGTATACTGTGTGTGTATGTAGATAGATAGATAGATAGTTATATGATAGCTAGGTAGCTATATATATACTGTATATTTCTATAGCTCTTACAGTACAGTATGTACTGTGTATATACTGTATACTGTGTGTGTATGTAGATAGATAGATAGATAGTTATATGATAGCTAGGTAGCTATATATATACTGTATATTTCTATAGCTCTTACAGTACAGTATGTACTGTGTATATACTGTGTGTGTATGTAGATAGATAGATAGATAGTTATATGATAGCTAGGTAGCTATATATATACTGTATATTTCTATAGCTCTTACAGTACAGTATGTACTGTGTATATACTGTATACTGTGTGTGTATGTAGATAGATAGATAGATAGTTATATGATAGCTAGGTAGCTATATATATACTGTATATTTCTATAGCTCTTACAGTACAGTATGTACTGTGTATATACTGTATACTGTGTGTGTATGTAGATAGATAGATAGATAGTTATATGATAGCTAGGTAGCTATATATATACTGTATATTTCTATAGCTCTTACAGTACAGTATGTACTGTGTATATACTGTATACTGTGTGTGTATGTAGATAGATAGATAGATAGTTATATGATAGCTAGGTAGCTATATATATACTGTATATTTCTATAGCTCTTACAGTACAGTATGTACTGTGTATATACTGTATACTGTGTGTGTATGTAGATAGATAGATAGATAGTTATATGATAGCTAGGTAGCTATATATATACTGTATATTTCTATAGCTCTTACAGTACAGTATGTACTGTGTATATACTGTATACTGTGTGTGTATGTAGATAGATAGATAGATAGTTATATGATAGCTAGGTAGCTATATATATACTGTATATTTCTATAGCTCTTACAGTACAGTATGTACTGTGTATATACTGTATACTGTGTGTGTATGTAGATAGATAGATAGATAGTTATATGATAGCTAGGTAGCTATATATATACTGTATATTTCTATAGCTCTTACAGTACAGTATGTACTGTGTATATACTGTATACTGTGTGTGTATGTAGATAGATAGATAGATAGTTATATGATAGCTAGGTAGCTATATATATACTGTATATTTCTATAGCTCTTACAGTACAGTATGTACTGTGTATATACTGTATACTGTGTGTGTATGTAGATAGATAGATAGATAGTTATATGATAGCTAGGTAGCTATATATATACTGTATATTTCTATAGCTCTTACAGTACAGTATGTACTGTGTATATACTGTATACTGTGTGTGTATGTAGATAGATAGATAGATAGTTATATGATAGCTAGGTAGCTATATATACTGTATATTTCTATAGCTCTTACAGTACAGTATGTACTGTGTATATACTGTATACTGTGTGTGTATGTAGATAGATAGATAGATAGTTATATGATAGCTAGGTAGCTATATATATACTGTATATTTCTATAGCTCTTACAGTACAGTATGTACTGTGTATATACTGTATACTGTGTGTGTATGTAGATAGATAGATAGATAGTTATATGATAGCTAGGTAGCTATATATATACTGTATATTTCTATAGCTCTTACAGTACAGTATGTACTGTGTATATACTGTATACTGTGTGTGTATGTAGATAGATAGATAGATAGTTATATGATAGCTAGGTAGCTATATATATACTGTATATTTCTATAGCTCTTACAGTACAGTATGTACTGTGTATATACTGTATACTGTGTGTGTATGTAGATAGATAGATAGATAGTTATATGATAGCTAGGTAGCTATATATATACTGTATATTTCTATAGCTCTTACAGTACAGTATGTACTGTGTATATACTGTATACTGTGTGTGTATGTAGATAGATAGATAGATAGTTATATGATAGCTAGGTAGCTATATATATACTGTATATTTCTATAGCTCTTACAGTACAGTATGTACTGTGTATATACTGTATACTGTGTGTATGTAGATAGATAGATAGATAGTTATATGATAGCTAGGTAGCTATATATATACTGTATATTTCTATAGCTCTTACAGTACAGTATGTACTGTGTATATACTGTATACTGTGTGTGTATGTAGATAGATAGATAGATAGTTATATGATAGCTAGGTAGCTATATATATACTGTATATTTCTATAGCTCTTACAGTACAGTATGTACTGTGTATATACTGTATACTGTGTGTGTATGTAGATAGATAGATAGATAGTTATATGATAGCTAGGTAGCTATATATATACTGTATATTTCTATAGCTCTTACAGTACAGTATGTACTGTGTATATACTGTATACTGTGTGTGTATGTAGATAGATAGATAGATAGTTATATGATAGCTAGGTAGCTATATATATACTGTATATTTCTATAGCTCTTACAGTACAGTATGTACTGTGTATATACTGTATACTGTGTGTGTATGTAGATAGATAGATAGATAGTTATATGATAGCTAGGTAGCTATATATATACTGTATATTTCTATAGCTCTTACAGTACAGTATGTAGTGTATATACTGTATACTGTGTGTGTATGTAGATAGATAGATAGATAGTTATATGATAGCTAGGTAGCTATATATATACTGTATATTTCTATAGCTCTTACAGTACAGTATGTACTGTGTATATACTGTATACTGTGTGTGTATGTAGATAGATAGATAGATAGTTATATGATAGCTAGGTAGCTATATATATACTGTATATTTCTATAGCTCTTACAGTACAGTATGTACTGTGTATATACTGTATACTGTGTGTGTATGTAGATAGATAGATAGATAGTTATATGATAGCTAGGTAGCTATATATATATACTGTATATTTCTATAGCTCTTACAGTACAGTATGTACTGTGTATATACTGTATACTGTGTGTGTATGTAGATAGATAGATAGATAGTTATATGATAGCTAGGTAGCTATATATATACTGTATATTTCTATAGCTCTTACAGTACAGTATGTACTGTGTATATACTGTATACTGTGTGTGTATGTAGATAGATAGATAGATAGTTATATGATAGCTAGGTAGCTATATATATATACTGTATATTTCTATAGCTCTTACAGTACAGTATGTACTGTGTATATACTGTATACTGTGTGTGTATGTAGATAGATAGATAGATAGTTATATGATAGCTAGGTAGCTATATATATACTGTATATTTCTATAGCTCTTACAGTACAGTATGTACTGTGTATATACTGTATACTGTGTGTGTATGTAGATAGATAGATAGATAGTTATATGATAGCTAGGTAGCTATATATATACTGTATATTTCTATAGCTCTTACAGTACAGTATGTACTGTGTATATACTGTATACTGTGTGTGTATGTAGATAGATAGATAGATAGTTATATGATAGCTAGGTAGCTATATATATACTGTATATTTCTATAGCTCTTACAGTACAGTATGTACTGTGTATATACTGTATACTGTGTGTGTATGTAGATAGATAGATAGATAGTTATATGATAGCTAGGTAGCTATATATATACTGTATATTTCTATAGCTCTTACAGTACAGTATGTACTGTGTATATACTGTATACTGTGTGTGTATGTAGATAGATAGATAGATAGTTATATGATAGCTAGGTAGCTATATATATACTGTATATTTCTATAGCTCTTACAGTACAGTATGTACTGTGTATATACTGTATACTGTGTGTGTATGTAGATAGATAGATAGATAGTTATATGATAGCTAGGTAGCTATATATATACTGTATATTTCTATAGCTCTTACAGTACAGTATGTACTGTGTATATACTGTATACTGTGTGTGTATGTAGATAGATAGATAGATAGTTATATGATAGCTAGGTAGCTATATATATACTGTATATTTCTATAGCTCTTACAGTACAGTATGTACTGTGTATATACTGTATACTGTGTGTGTATGTAGATAGATAGATAGATAGTTATATGATAGCTAGGTAGCTATATATATACTGTATATTTCTATAGCTCTTACAGTACAGTATGTACTGTGTATATACTGTATACTGTGTGTGTATGTAGATAGATAGATAGATAGTTATATGATAGCTAGGTAGCTATATATATACTGTATATTTCTATAGCTCTTACAGTACAGTATGTACTGTGTATATACTGTATACTGTGTGTGTATGTAGATAGATAGATAGATAGTTATATGATAGCTAGGTAGCTATATATATACTGTATATTTCTATAGCTCTTACAGTACAGTATGTACTGTGTATATACTGTATACTGTGTGTGTATGTAGATAGATAGATAGATAGTTATATGATAGCTAGGTAGCTATATATATACTGTATATTTCTATAGCTCTTACAGTACAGTATGTACTGTGTATATACTGTATACTGTGTGTGTATGTAGATAGATAGATAGATAGTTATATGATAGCTAGGTAGCTATATATATACTGTATATTTCTATAGCTCTTACAGTACAGTATGTACTGTGTATATACTGTATACTGTGTGTGTATGTAGATAGATAGATAGATAGTTATATGATAGCTAGGTAGCTATATATATACTGTATATTTCTATAGCTCTTACAGTACAGTATGTACTGTGTATATACTGTATACTGTGTGTGTATGTAGATAGATAGATAGATAGTTATATGATAGCTAGGTAGCTATATATATACTGTATATTTCTATAGCTCTTACAGTACAGTATGTACTGTGTATATACTGTATACTGTGTGTGTATGTAGATAGATAGATAGATAGTTATATGATAGCTAGGTAGCTATATATATACTGTATATTTCTATAGCTCTTACAGTACAGTATGTACTGTGTATATACTGTATACTGTGTGTGTATGTAGTAGATAGATAGATAGATAGTTATATGATAGCTAGGTAGCTATATATATACTGTATATTTCTATAGCTCTTACAGTACAGTATGTACTGTGTATATACTGTATACTGTGTGTGTATGTAGATAGATAGATAGATAGTTATATGATAGCTAGGTAGCTATATATACTGTATATTTCTATAGCTCTTACAGTACAGTATGTACTGTGTATATACTGTATACTGTGTGTGTATGTAGATAGATAGATAGATAGTTATATGATAGCTAGGTAGCTATATATATACTGTATATTTCTATAGCTCTTACAGTACAGTATGTACTGTGTATATACTGTATACTGTGTGTGTATGTAGATAGATAGATAGATAGTTATATGATAGCTAGGTAGCTATATATATACTGTATATTTCTATAGCTCTTACAGTACAGTATGTACTGTGTATATACTGTATACTGTGTGTGTATGTAGATAGATAGATAGATAGATAGTTATATGATAGCTAGGTAGCTATATATATACTGTATATTTCTATAGCTCTTACAGTACAGTATGTACTGTGTATATACTGTATACTGTGTGTGTATGTAGATAGATAGATAGATAGTTATATGATAGCTAGGTAGCTATATATATACTGTATATTTCTATAGCTCTTACAGTACAGTATGTGCTGTGTATACTGTATACTGTGTGTGTATGTAGATAGATAGATAGATAGTTATATGATAGCTAGGTAGCTATATATATACTGTATATTTCTATAGCTCTTACAGTACAGTATGTACTGTGTATATACTGTATACTGTGTGTGTATGTAGATAGATAGATAGATAGTTATATGATAGCTAGGTAGCTATATATATACTGTATATTCTTATAGCTCTTACAGTACAGTATGTACTGTGTATATACTGTATACTGTGTGTGTATGTAGATAGATAGATAGATAGTTATATGATAGCTAGGTAGCTATATATATACTGTATATTTCTATAGCTCTTACAGTACAGTATGTACTGTGTATATACTGTATACTGTGTGTGTATGTAGATAGATAGATAGATAGTTATATGATAGCTAGGTAGCTATATATATACTGTATATTCTATACTCTTACAGTACAGTATGTACTGTGTATATACTGTATACTGTGTGTGTATGTAGATAGATAGATAGATAGTTATATGATAGCTAGGTAGCTATATATATACTGTATATTCTATAGCTCTTACAGTACAGTATGTACTGTGTATATACTGTATACTGTGTGTGTATGTAGATAGATAGATAGATAGTTATATGATAGCTAGGTAGCTATATATATACTGTATATTTCTATAGCTCTTACAGTACAGTATGTACTGTGTATATACTGTATACTGTGTGTGTATGTAGATAGATAGATAGATAGTTATATGATAGCTAGGTAGCTATATATATACTGTATATTTCTATAGCTCTTACAGTACAGTATGTACTGTGTATATACTGTATACTGTGTGTGTATGTAGATAGATAGATAGATAGTTATATGATAGCTAGGTAGCTATATATATACTGTATATTTCTATAGCTCTTACAGTACAGTATGTACTGTGTATATACTGTATACTGTGTGTGTATGTAGATAGATAGATAGATAGTTATATGATAGCTAGGTAGCTATATATATACTGTATATTTCTATAGCTCTTACAGTACAGTATGTACTGTGTATATACTGTATACTGTGTGTGTATGTAGATAGATAGATAGATAGTTATATGATAGCTAGGTAGCTATATATATACTGTATATTTCTATAGCTCTTACAGTACAGTATGTACTGTGTATATACTGTATACTGTGTGTGTATGTAGATAGATAGATAGATAGTTATATGATAGCTAGGTAGCTATATATATACTGTATATTTCTATAGCTCTTACAGTACAGTATGTACTGTGTATATACTGTATACTGTGTGTGTATGTAGATAGATAGATAGATAGTTATATGATAGCTAGGTAGCTATATATATACTGTATATTTCTATAGCTCTTACAGTACAGTATGTACTGTGTATATACTGTATACTGTGTGTGTATGTAGATAGATAGATAGATAGTTATATGATAGCTAGGTAGCTATATATATACTGTATATTTCTTCTATAGCTCTTACAGTACAGTATGTACTGTGTATATACTGTATACTGTGTGTGTATGTAGATAGATAGATAGATAGTTATATGATAGCTAGGTAGCTATATATATACTGTATATTTCTATAGCTCTTACAGTACAGTATGTACTGTGTATATACTGTATACTGTGTGTGTATGTAGATAGATAGATAGATAGTTATATGATAGCTAGGTAGCTATATATATACTGTATATTTCTATAGCTCTTACAGTACAGTATGTACTGTGTATATACTGTATACTGTGTGTGTATGTAGATAGATAGATAGATAGTTATATGATAGCTAGGTAGCTATATATATACTGTATATTTCTATAGCTCTTACAGTACAGTATGTACTGTGTGTGTATGTAGATAGATAGATAGATAGTTATATGATAGCTAGGTAGCTATATATATACTGTATATTTCTATAGCTCTTACAGTACAGTATGTACTGTGTATATACTGTATACTGTGTGTGTATGTAGATAGATAGATAGATAGTTATATGATAGCTAGGTAGCTATATATATACTGTATATTTCTATAGCTCTTACAGTACAGTATGTACTGTGTATATACTGTATACTGTGTGTGTATGTAGATAGATAGATAGATAGTTATATGATAGCTAGGTAGCTATATATATACTGTATATTTCTATAGCTCTTACAGTACAGTATGTACTGTGTATATACTGTATACTGTGTGTGTATGTAGATAGATAGATAGATAGTTATATGATAGCTAGGTAGCTATATATATACTGTATATTTCTATAGCTCTTACAGTACAGTATGTACTGTGTATATACTGTATACTGTGTGTGTATGTAGATAGATAGATAGATAGTTATATGATAGCTAGGTAGCTATATATATACTGTATATTTCTATAGCTCTTACAGTACAGTATGTACTGTGTATATACTGTATACTGTGTGTGTATGTAGATAGATAGATAGATAGTTATATGATAGCTAGGTAGCTATATATATACTGTATATTTCTATAGCTCTTACAGTACAGTATGTACTGTGTATATACTGTATACTGTGTGTGTATGTAGATAGATAGATAGTTATATGATAGCTAGGTAGCTATATATATACTGTATATTTCTATAGCTCTTACAGTACAGTATGTACTGTGTATATACTGTATACTGTGTGTGTATGTAGATAGATAGATAGATAGTTATATGATAGCTAGGTAGCTATATATATACTGTATATTTCTATAGCTCTTACAGTACAGTATGTACTGTGTATATACTGTATACTGTGTGTGTATGTAGATAGATAGATAGATAGTTATATGATAGCTAGGTAGCTATATATATACTGTATATTTCTATAGCTCTTACAGTACAGTATGTACTGTGTATATACTGTATACTGTGTGTGTATGTAGATAGATAGATAGATAGTTATATGATAGCTAGGTAGCTATATATACTGTATATTTCTATAGCTCTTACAGTACAGTATGTACTGTGTATATACTGTATACTGTGTGTGTATGTAGATAGATAGATAGATAGTTATATGATAGCTAGGTAGCTATATATATATACTGTATATTTCTATAGCTCTTACAGTACAGTATGTACTGTGTATATACTGTATACTGTGTGTGTATGTAGATAGATAGATAGATAGTTATATGATAGCTAGGTAGCTATATATATACTGTATATTTCTATAGCTCTTACAGTACAGTATGTACTGTGTATATACTGTATACTGTGTGTGTATGTAGATAGATAGATAGATAGTTATATGATAGCTAGGTAGCTATATATATACTGTATATTTCTATAGCTCTTACAGTACAGTATGTACTGTGTATATACTGTATACTGTGTGTGTATGTAGATAGATAGATAGATAGTTATATGATAGCTAGGTAGCTATATATATACTGTATATTTCTATAGCTCTTACAGTACAGTATGTACTGTGTATATACTGTATACTGTGTGTGTATGTAGATAGATAGATAGTTATATGATAGCTAGGTAGCTATATATATACTGTATATTTCTATAGCTCTTACAGTACAGTATGTACTGTGTATATACTGTATACTGTGTGTATGTAGATAGATAGATAGATAGTTATATGATAGCTAGGTAGCTATATATACAGTATATTTCTATAGCTCTTACAGTACAGTATGTACTGTATATACTGTATACTGTGTGTGTATGTAGATAGATAGATAGATAGTTATATGATAGCTAGGTAGCTATATATATACTGTATATTTCTATAGCTCTTACAGTACAGTATGTACTGTGTATATACTGTATACTGTGTGTGTATGTAGATAGATAGATAGATAGTTATATGATAGCTAGGTAGCTATATATATACTGTATATTTCTATAGCTCTTACAGTACAGTATGTACTGTGTATATACTGTATACTGTGTGTGTATGTAGATAGATAGATAGATAGTTATATGATAGCTAGGTAGCTATATATACTGTATATTTCTATAGCTCTTACAGTACAGTATGTACTGTGTATATACTGTATACTGTGTGTGTATGTAGATAGATAGATAGATAGTTATATGATAGCTAGGTAGCTATATATATACTGTATATTTCTATAGCTCTTACAGTACAGTATGTACTGTGTATATACTGTATACTGTGTGTGTATGTAGATAGATAGATAGATAGTTATATGATAGCTAGGTAGCTATATATATACTGTATATTTCTATAGCTCTTACAGTACAGTATGTACTGTGTATATACTGTATACTGTGTGTGTATGTAGATAGATAGATAGATAGTTATATGATAGCTAGGTAGCTATATATACTGTATATTTCTATAGCTCTTACAGTACAGTATGTACTGTGTATATACTGTATACTGTGTGTGTATGTAGATAGATAGATAGATAGTTATATGATAGCTAGGTAGCTATATATACTGTATATTTCTATAGCTCTTACAGTACAGTATGTACTGTGTATATACTGTATACTGTGTGTGTATGTAGATAGATAGATAGATAGTTATATGATAGCTAGGTAGCTATATATATACTGTATATTTCTATAGCTCTTACAGTACAGTATGTACTGTGTATATACTGTATACTGTGTGTGTATGTAGATAGATAGATAGATAGTTATATGATAGCTAGGTAGCTATATATATACTGTATATTTCTATAGCTCTTACAGTACAGTATGTACTGTGTATATACTGTATACTGTGTGTGTATGTAGATAGATAGATAGATAGTTATATGATAGCTAGGTAGCTATATATACTGTATATTTCTATAGCTCTTACAGTACAGTATGTACTGTGTATATACTGTATACTGTGTGTGTATGTAGATAGATAGATAGATAGTTATATGATAGCTAGGTAGCTATATATATACTGTATATTTCTATAGCTCTTACAGTACAGTATGTACTGTGTATATACTGTATACTGTGTGTGTATGTAGATAGATAGATAGATAGTTATATGATAGCTAGGTAGCTATATATACTGTATATTTCTATAGCTCTTACAGTACAGTATGTACTGTGTATATACTGTATACTGTGTGTGTATGTAGATAGATAGATAGATAGTTATATGATAGCTAGGTAGCTATATATATACTGTATATTTCTATAGCTCTTACAGTACAGTATGTACTGTGTATATACTGTATACTGTGTGTGTATGTAGATAGATAGATAGATAGTTATATGATAGCTAGGTAGCTATATATATACTGTATATTTCTATAGCTCTTACAGTACAGTATGTACTGTGTATATACTGTATACTGTGTGTGTATGTAGATAGATAGATAGATAGTTATATGATAGCTAGGTAGCTATATATATACTGTATATTTCTATAGCTCTTACAGTACAGTATGTACTGTGTATATACTGTATACTGTGTGTGTATGTAGATAGATAGATAGATAGTTATATGATAGCTAGGTAGCTATATATACTGTATATTTCTATAGCTCTTACAGTACAGTATGTACTGTGTATATACTGTATACTGTGTGTGTATGTAGATAGATAGATAGATAGTTATATGATAGCTAGGTAGCTATATATATACTGTATATTTCTATAGCTCTTACAGTACAGTATGTACTGTGTATATACTGTATACTGTGTGTGTATGTAGATAGATAGATAGATAGTTATATGATAGCTAGGTAGCTATATATATACTGTATATTTCTATAGCTCTTACAGTACAGTATGTACTGTGTATATACTGTATACTGTGTGTGTATGTAGATAGATAGATAGATAGTTATATGATAGCTAGGTAGCTATATATATACTGTATATTTCTATAGCTCTTACAGTACAGTATGTACTGTGTATATACTGTATACTGTGTGTGTATGTAGATAGATAGATAGATAGTTATATGATAGCTAGGTAGCTATATATATACTGTATATTTCTATAGCTCTTACAGTACAGTATGTACTGTGTATATACTGTATACTGTGTGTATGTAGATAGATAGATAGATAGTTATATGATAGCTAGGTAGCTATATATACTGTATATTTCTATAGCTCTTACAGTACAGTATGTACTGTGTATATACTGTATACTGTGTGTGTATGTAGATAGATAGATAGATAGTTATATGATAGCTAGGTAGCTATATATATACTGTATATTTCTATAGCTCTTACAGTACAGTATGTACTGTGTATATACTGTATACTGTGTGTGTATGTAGATAGATAGATAGTTATATGATAGCTAGGTAGCTATATATATACTGTATATTTCTATAGCTCTTACAGTACAGTATGTACTGTGTATATACTGTATACTGTGTGTATGTAGATAGATAGATAGATAGTTATATGATAGCTAGGTAGCTATATATATACTGTATATTTCTATAGCTCTTACAGTACAGTATGTACTGTGTATATACTGTATACTGTGTGTGTATGTAGATAGATAGATAGTTATATGATAGCTAGGTAGCTATATATATACTGTATATTTCTATAGCTCTTACAGTACAGTATGTACTGTGTATATACTGTATACTGTGTGTGTATGTAGATAGATAGATAGATAGTTATATGATAGCTAGGTAGCTATATATATACTGTATATTTCTATAGCTCTTACAGTACAGTATGTACTGTGTATATACTGTATACTGTGTGTGTATGTAGATAGATAGATAGATAGTTATATGATAGCTAGGTAGCTATATATATACTGTATATTTCTATAGCTCTTACAGTACAGTATGTACTGTGTATATACTGTATACTGTGTGTGTATGTAGATAGATAGATAGATAGTTATATGATAGCTAGGTAGCTATATATATACTGTATATTTCTATAGCTCTTACAGTACAGTATGTACTGTGTATATACTGTATACTGTGTGTGTATGTAGATAGATAGATAGATAGTTATATGATAGCTAGGTAGCTATATATATATACTGTATATTTCTATAGCTCTTACAGTACAGTATGTACTGTGTATATACTGTATACTGTGTGTGTATGTAGATAGATAGATAGATAGTTATATGATAGCTAGGTAGCTATATATATACTGTATATTTCTATAGCTCTTACAGTACAGTATGTACTGTGTATATACTGTATACTGTGTGTGTATGTAGATAGATAGATAGATAGTTATATGATAGCTAGGTAGCTATATATATACTGTATATTTCTATAGCTCTTACAGTACAGTATGTACTGTGTATATACTGTATACTGTGTGTGTATGTAGATAGATAGATAGATAGTTATATGATAGCTAGGTAGCTATATATATACTGTATATTTCTATAGCTCTTACAGTACAGTATGTACTGTGTATATACTGTATACTGTGTGTGTATGTAGATAGATAGATAGATAGTTATATGATAGCTAGGTAGCTATATATATACTGTATATTTCTATAGCTCTTACAGTACAGTATGTACTGTGTATATACTGTATACTGTGTGTGTATGTAGATAGATAGATAGATAGTTATATGATAGCTAGGTAGCTATATATATACTGTATATTTCTATAGCTCTTACAGTACAGTATGTACTGTGTGTGTATGTAGATAGATAGATAGATAGATAGATAGATAGTTATATGATAGCTAGGTAGCTATATATATACAGTATATTTCTATAGCTCTTACAGTACAGTATGTACTGTGTTTTCTGTACATAAACAATTCTTGATCTGATAGCATTGATATAATTTAGCAATAAGTTAGTAAATCCATACTCATGTAGGATTATTTTTTCAACATCCTTTACAAGAAAATATCTATGTAACATGTAATACATGTTCTTCTCTATAAAACTACATGGCTTTATGAGATTTCTATATACAAATCTTATTTTCATCCAGTTAACCAAATGCCTAAACACCATCAATCCACATTCTCTACAAGCACTGTGGTTGCTCTCCCAGTACTTCATATTCAATATTGTCTTTATTGCCTTGTGGTATCCAATGGAAAACTGCTTAAATTGTATATAACATTTTCTATTATTAACAGATCAGGCCATAAAATTCAAACAGTAGATGGAAATATTTAAAATACTTCAGTACTCGTGTTGCTAAACTTTCTTAAAAGACAATTAATATGTAAAATATAGCATGCAACAGTGTTATTAAGATTACCCTGGCTTTAAATATAATATAATAGATAGATAGTTATATGATAGCTAGGTAGCTATATATACAGTATATATATATATAGATAGATAGATAGAGAGATGGATAGATATATATACGGTTTATATATGGATACTGTCACAAGCAGAATATGAAAAATATAGCATGCAGACAGTGTTAGTGAGCGAGTACCCTGGCTTTGTAAATGAGAGAATGTGGGAGTAGGAGTGTGGGAGTGATTGAGATAGAGTGGGGGTAGGGGATGTAGGAGAGAGAGAGAGAGAGATAGATCAATAACAATCCAGGTGACAGCAGTAAAGTCATTAACGCTACATTGAGGGCATTAACACTTATATACCGAACGCAGACACACATACTGTCACTCACATACATACAGTACATACAAACTCCTACTCCGCACGCACCTACACAAAATAAATAAAAATAATAATAATAATAATATATATATATATATATATATATATATATATATATAGAGAGAGAGAGAGAGAGAGAGAGAGAGAGAGAGAGAGAGAGAACTTTCCTTCCTATATATAGTGATTGGCGACTGAGCTAAGTTAATCAGATGAAATCAATATCCATTAAACTGTAATAGACAGGACCAACAAAATAATTCTTACCTTACTCCTCTGTCGAAGGATATCCAGAAGGAGATGGGAAGGGTTATTTGGAGGCTGTCCGGATCGTCAAGTTGTGTCCCTTTCTTTCTTTTTTTTCCCGTTTGCATTTATTTGGCATTTCTGATTTTTTCCTTTCTTTCTTTTTCTGTTTATTTTTTTCCCTTTTTGTCCTTGCTGTATTTTCACGTTTTTCTTCATTCTTATTATTTTTGTCTTTAATTCTTCTTCTTCTTCGTCTTCTTTTTTGCGGGTTGGCTCACTGAGGGTTGAGATCCTCAGACCTGCCCCCGCCGGCCAAGTCAATCTGTTAAGAAGAGTTAGGATGAATATTGGGGACTCCGATTTTCAGCAAAAAACATATTCACTTCCTCTCTCTTTTTATTCTTTACATAATCCTCATCCGTCCCTTTCACTCACTTCATTGATGCCTAATATTGAAATAATGTGGATGTCAACAAATACTTCAAGATTGATCACTCAAATTACTCTAGTGAACATGGTTATAATATATTGGGAACATATTTTCACTCACATGATGCAAAACATTTAACTTCCAATTGATTGGTCAAGTAATGGAATGGACTACCTAGTAGTGTCATTGAGAGTAGTACTGTTCAAACTTTTAAAAATCGGCTAGATAAATATTTCGCTCTTACGAACGCATAACACCACTATTTCCTGCGGCATCCTGTCCTGTTTTTACATAGGAGAGGTAGTTTAGTTACAAGCAGCCTCGTAAGGATCTATATATATATATATATATATATATATATATATATATATATATATATATATATATATATATATATATATATACTGTATAAATATATATATATATATATATAATAGAAAATACCAGCCAATTCAATGTCATCTCTAGTCTCTAATCACACATTGTTCTGTGTATCTGGCATAATAATGTTAAACATCTATTGTTGCATGTCCCGTTATATGTCAATATTATTCCCGAGCGTATAATTTAGCATACAGTATGTCTGCCTTTCATGTTCATTCCAAGCAGCAAACTCAAAGCACATCCTTGTTTGACTGACTTGTATAATATTGTACAAGAGACGTCCTTGCTTGTTGCCTCACACAGGTAAGATTAAGGCACCTTCCCTTAGACCAATAATTACGGTTACCTTGTGAACATTATCCGAGCACTGCCTCATTACTGTAGCAGAGACTGTGAGGCGAGGCTCCCGAGGCCGGATAGGGTGTGTGTGTGTAATTCACTCACTTGTTCGTCAAGGGGAATCCACGCAATGCGAGCTAAGCTCATTATTATTGCGCCTCCTTAACTGGGAATGTATTGCGTGAAATGCATGTTAAGTGTTTATGTATCGTTGGAATGGCTGTGGATGTGTGTGTAGTCTGTATTTTAGCCAATTGGTGAAATCTGGAAACAATTTTTTTTGTTTAGGGTTAATCTGTACGGTACCATTCTCACTACGGTACCAGTCTCACCCGAAGGCTTAGGTTGACCAGTAGCTTAGGTTGACCAGTACGATACCCATCTCGCCTTGTAACCGATCACCAACCTCAGATGGGATGTCACAACTTCGTCCACTTATTCCAGTTTCCTATTTATACTGCTAGGTGAACAGAGGCTACACCATTAGGAGACTTGCCCAAATGTCTCTTCCCCGCCCGAGTCTCGAACTCGGGACCTTCTGGTTGTGAGCCAGATGCGCTATCTGTTATGCCACGGGGAGGGGTGAGTGTGTACGACGTCTAAATACAAATAAGAAAAGAATAAACGTTGCTAAACTTAAAAACCATGAATTTTGTAACAGCTTCCACAGAGTTTTATCTGAGAAGCTAAGTGATGAAGATCCCATTAGCAACTTGACAATTCCACTAGATGAAATCTGGGCTTCACGTAGTGAATTAATTTATGAAGCAGCAAAGGATTCAATTGGTATAAAATCAAAACATCATCAAGACTGGTTTGATGAAAGTTTGGGCAACATCTCCACTCTTTTAGACAGGATGCACAGAGCTCATAGAGCAACTCTTAGCAACCCAACCTCTGAAACCGTAAACATGAACTGGCAAGAATTACGATCCGATGTACAAAGAACCTTACGAAAAATGCAAAATGATTGGTGGACAAATAAGGGACAAGAAATACAAGGGTATGCCGATGCATATGACATGCACAACTTTTATAATGCTGTAAAACAAGTGTATGGACCTACAAGCTGTCCACTTACACCATTAAGGAGTGTAGATGGAATAGTCTTATAAAAGATCAAAAGGCAATTGTTGAGAGATGGGGGGAGCACTTCAAGGACTTGCTGAACCAAGACAATCATGTAGATCCAACTTGCCAACAAGAGTTTGAAGAGCAACCCATTATTCAAGATCTTGATATACCACCAACCTTTAATGAAGTGACTAGAGCAGTTAAGACCCTGAAAGATAACAAATCTCCTGGTTCAGATGGTATACCAGCAGAGCTAATTAAATATGGAGGTTACCTACTGCTTCGAGATATTCACTCATTCATTTTGGAGGTTTGGGACAAGGAGTACATACCTTAGACATGGAAAGATGCAAATATTATCACAATTTACAAAAACAAGGGTGATAAATCTAATTGTGGCAACAGCAGAGGCATTTCTCTTTTAGCTGTGGCAGGGAAGGTGCTGTCAAAAATCATGCTTCAAAGACTGTTGACCAAAATTACTGAGGAAATACTGCCAGAGTCACAATGCGTTCCGTAAAGATCGAGGAACTATTGACATGATTTTTACTATACGTCAATTGCAAGAAAAATGCAGGGAACAAAATAAAGAAATTTTTATAGTCTTCATTGATCTGTCAAAAGCCTTTGATATCAAATCAAGAAACATTGTGGGATATTCTCCGTATCTTTGGCTGTCCACCAAAATTTGTGGCACTTGTAAGGCAGTTTCATGATGGCATGACGGCGAGAGTCACTGCAGGAGGCCATGCATCAGAACCATTTGCTGTTAATGCCGGAGTCAGACAAGGGTGTGTACTGGCACCAGTCCTTTTCAACATTTTTTTAATATGCGTTATAATACTTCTTCATAGGACTATAGCAAACAGAAGTGGAATCAACATAGACTATAGACTATATGGTAACCTCTTCAACATTCGTAGATTTCAAGCAAGAACAAAAGTCTATGGAAAATATCCTGGAAATTCAGTATGCAGATGATTGTGCTCTTGTAGCTCACTCGCCAGAGGAACTAGAAGTCGCGCTTCAAGCTGCAGCAAGTGCTTACTCCAGAATGGGCCTGTCAGTTAACATCCAGAAAACACAAATAATTTCTCAGTGGTCAGCTCAGATACCACTTGTGCAGCCAATGTTCAGATTAGCAGGAGAGGAGATTGCACAAGTTCCTTCCTTCAAGTATCTGGGAAGCTTCCTGTCTGAAACGGCCAGTATTGAAGATGAGGTACAACACCGACTGAGACAAGCTGCAGCATCTTTTGGCCGCATACAAGAGACAGTTTTCCAAAATAATCACCTGACTCTTTGTACTAAAGTGGCTGTATATAATGCTGTGTGTTTAACCACTTTGCTCTATGGTTGTGAGACATGGACGACATATAGACGTCATATACGACCCCTGGAGGCTTTCCACATCAAATGCCTCCGAAAGATTATGGGTATAACCTGGCAGGACCGTGTTCCTCATACAACAATACTTGAAAGAGCCAACAACACCAGTATTGAGACCCTTATCATCAAACAACAACTCAGATGGGTTGGGCATGTCATCCGTATGCCAGAGGAGAGACTACCTCATAAAATATTATATGGACAGCTGCATGAAGGCCGCAGAGCAGCTGGAGGACCAAAATTAAGATACAAAGACAGTATAAAGAAAATACTAAAAAGGTGCAATATACAACCAACTGCACTTGAAAACTTAGCATCAGATAGACCACTATGGCGCTCACACTGCCAGCAAGGAGCGAAGGAACTAGAACCTCAGAGGAAACACCACCAGCAGGAGAAGAGGGCCCGGAGACATGCACGCCGGGAACAACCAGCACCTCCTAACCCGGACTACCAGTGCCCAGACTGTGGCAGGATATGTGCATCACGGATAGGACTCTACAGTCATCGTAGAACTCACAACAGATGAATGCAGGAAGGGAACGTTATCATCGGACTACGATGGACCACCATAAGCAAGTGTGTGTGGGTGGGTGGGTGTGGGTGGGGGGAGGGGGGGGTAGAGAGATTAGGGTGTGGGAGTGATAGGAATGGGAATGTGAGGGGGGGGGGTAGTTCGAAGGTAGTGGGTATGTGGTAATAAAAATGAGGGGGTCGGGGTACAGAGGTGGGAGTGTAGTATGGGGAGGGGGGGGGGGTAGAGGAGCCTGACGAAATGGTTGATGGGTATGAGGGGCTAGAGCTGTTAGCGTAGAGTGGGTATGTGAGAATAGAGATGTTAGAGTAGTGCTAAAGGGGGGGGAGGGGGGGGGGGGAGAACTATGGGAGGGGGGAAAGGGAAATATGGGAGTGAAGCTGTAAGAGGCAGTGTCACACGAGCGTTGGCCCCATCTCCGATAAACGAATCCTAAGTTGGTCTCGTGTGTTATATGATTGAAAGGAAAAATATCACACAAACATGTTATACAAATTCTCTCAGTTTTTTATATTCACATTATGATAATCAATTTCACTGGTGTTCAATGCTTGTTCATTCACTAAGCAAAAATCATTAATCATTAGTATAGACTATGAAAAAGCACATTTGTATATCTCACTGCGTATCACTGTTTCACTGTATGCTTCATATATACAGTATGCCATGCATTTACTGAGTCGGCATCACTGCAGTAGATTTATCTCTATTTGCATGTTTAATTCGCTTTTTTGGTACTATCAAGACAATTATTGTTATTCTCCATATATTTGTACACGTTTTGATATCACTCAATCCATGGTAGCTCTTCAGTATTCAGTGTTATGCCAAAAACTAGAACCTCCACGCGTCGACTCCCACCAACACCCGCCATTCTTGCCAAACTAAACTATCCAGACTATGAAGGATCCAAACTTACCTACTAGAACATTATTGGTTACCGTAAGAAGCCAGATCAGAAAACCCTTTGAAGATAATGACGCATTTTGATAGTTTATTCTGGCCATCATTAGGCGATTTTATACAACTTAGAGAGGATCTGTTGGAATTTAACCCTCTGGCTGCGGCTATGTTTGGACTATTTAGGGCATATTCAGGCACTCCTGAATGATAAATCAAGCATCTGCATTAAATTAAGTGTATTCTGCCGAAAACTAGGCGAAACTAGCTTCAAAATTACACCAGAACGGACCCTGTACATGGTCTGGTTCACCCGCAGTGGTCCCAGTGAAACGCGGGAACCCCGCTATTATGTAACACTCGCTCGCTTGGCTACACTGGTGAGAGAGACAGAGAGAGACCCGCGCGAGACACAGTCTAGCTCAGTGAGCTGCTCTGTGCTCTGAGGTGGGCCCCTCACGCTCCCGCCCACTGACACTCGATTTTTACGTTTTTTACAGGCTTTTAAAGCCTGGAAATTGCTGTAACTTGCCAAAACATTCCAGAACGTCACCCGCAGCGAAAGGGTTAAAGGGTAAAGACTATCTGAATTAACCCTGTGACTTCCATATACCCTTCCTAGTCTATATAAAACCGTTTAGAAATAGCCAGAAAACAAAAGTCATGCGTTATAGTATCTTGAAAGAGTAATATGGTTAATGTAGAGAATCCGGAATTTGAGGCTATGGAATAAATATGCAAACAGGTGATTGAAATACACGCAGGGTAATCTAACTCATACAGAGAGGTTGACAGTATAACAACCCTTGTTCTGTTATTTCCTGACTAAATACTTAATTGGGGGCTTCTGACCCCCCTTCCACCTCATGTTTAGCCCCATAACTTTTGAAAATTTAGGTTATTCTCCCCATTATTAATATAATCTTCAAATAATAAGAATAAAATAGAAAATAAATGCGTAATCTAATATTGAGAGGGTTAACTGTGGCAAAGATACCACCGTTCAGCAACAATGTTCTTTATAATGTTCAACCTTGTCATGAAGGCTGAATAAAGAACACAGAATATAGTAAGTGGTATAACATTATCATCATATTTGTTAACCCTTTCAAGATCCGATTACGCATTTCTGTTCTGTTTTCTGACTGTCGTTAGACGATTTCATTCAGATTAGCCTAGGAAGGGTATATGGAAGGCAGAGGGTTAATTGAGATTATTTTTACCCTTGTAATTCACCCAGATTCTTCCTAAGCTGTATAATAATCTAAAGATAGCCAAAATGATGTCAAAATGCGTCATTATCTTCAAAGGGTTAAGTCTACCCCTTTATAATCTACCACACTCCCCCAGCGCTATGAGGGACAATTTCCTTTCACATCATCACATTTTTACCGGTATAGCGATTTTGTTTATGTCCAAACTGCACAATTATGTTATTTCTATGACCTGCACACAGCTAGGTGTGCTCCAATGGAAATAATGGAGGCACCATAGTTTCTGTTTTAGGGGGGTTCATAAGTGAAAGAATTTATCCGCTCAGTTTATATATAATTTATAAACAATTTCCGGAGGGAGATTTTAGATGGTGAAGAGAAGTCCCAACAACACAAACATAACTGTTGCTATCCTCTGTATTTGTTTTCTGGATTAAGTTTCAGAACTTGCGAGCCAGAAGTCTTACAGCCAAAAAGACTTAAGTTATTGTTACCAATACATTAACTAAAAACTTGGAGAGCCTACATACAAGATTTTTTTTGATATAGGAGTACTTTACTAACGAGATATTTTTGGTAAGCCTGATAAGCCTGATTCACGTTCCCCTGCATTATTTATGGTAAGGGTTGTATTAGCGGGCGTATTGTAGCTTTGTTTACATTACGCTTAAGTTTACGTTCACGTCTAATTTTCCCATGCCCAACTGTGATAAATAAATATGCAAGTAAGTAGAGCCGGCTCATCCCCCCTTAATAGGATCAATATTGTGAAGCCTTGATGCTCACTACGTCAGTCACAGTAATCACGTGGACGATCATTTAACACAGTATTTAATTCCAAGCTTCATTAAGGGGATACTGCTTGGTTTTTGGTCTATATAGGTATATATTTTGTATATATTTTTTAGTTTCCTCGCTAGACCTCCATCAAGCTTAAAAAAAAAGATTCAAGATTTTGTTTTACATTTTTCGATAGAAACATTTCCCCCTCTTAAAATTACAGGCTCGCTATCGCTCGCCAGGAAAAAAATCGACATCTAAATGGCACGAAATGTCTTGAAATTGACAACGAAATGGTGCGAAAGGTATTAAAATCCCCAAACTAATGGAAGGAACGTCTTATAATCTCAAAAGTAATATGCTAAACACGAGGGAGAAGGAGGTCCATAAAAAACGAGTAGTACCCCCATTAACTCGCTCTCGTGTTTGTCATTCCCTGCCCCGGCATAACACGCTGTGTTTTTGTGTCTTACCGTGATTAGACCAGCTGTCATCGAGTTGAGGGAGAGGTTGTTGCTTCATCTCCCTCATGTTTAGTCCCATTAGCTACATGTTGTTCATCTATACCGGGTGAGAAGCTATCGTGTCCTTAACTTGATTACTGAATTAGGATAACATATGAAAGTGTGTACGTGAATGACTGTAAATGTAGTCTGTGTAAGTGTGTGTGTGTGTGTGTGTGTGTGTGTGTATGTGTGGCATTAGTAGTAGTACGTGTGTGTGTGTGAGTGCATGAGTGTGTGTGTGTGAGTGTATTCATAATTGTAAAATATTTGTATTAAATAACTATAGTTTGACAGACATTGAGTTTTTGGCTCGTATTGTCCTGCTTCCTAGACATTATCATCAATGACAATTACCCATATCCTTTCTCAAGGGAGATGATAACCGCCGGCTATGTTTCAGAAAACCTTCATCAACCTGAGCGAAATTTGAACCCCGGTCTGCTGGATTACAGGCAGGGACGATACCACTGAGCTAGCCGCGCGGCTAGCTCTGTGTTAATAGTAGTACGAGTGCGTGTGGGTGTATGTATGGTAGTAGTAGTAGTAGTAGTAGTAGTAGTAGAACCAGTAGTAGGAGGAGGAGGAGGAGGAGACCCCAGAAAAGCGGCTTACCTAAATCCATACCAGCCTCTCATATTATCCACTCAACCTCCTGGGGAATACATGATTTTTTTTTTTTTGTTTTTTTTTTTTTTTTTTTTAAAGAGACAATGAACGGAGGAAGGAAAAACACAGATAAAACAAAAAGGTCCATGTGCCTAAAGGCATCCTCCATTCATAAAATGTTTGTAACAACTGGATTTAAACATTTGTAGATTGTAAGTTTGTGGAAAGCAATTCGAGGGAAGTGAATTCCAAAGAGTAGTAGCTCTGGGGATAAATGAATTCTGATAAGCAGAAGTTCTGCATTGTGGAGGAGAAAGTGTAAATTCATGGGCGCTCTCAGAGTACGGGGAAAGATGTGGAGAGGCGGCACAATTGAAGCAAGTTCCTCGGAACAATTGCTGTGAAAATATCTGTAGAATAATGCAAGGGATGCAACGTTTCTTCGTATGGATAATGTAGGAAGGTCCTGTGTGATTGCAGGGTTATTGATTAATCTAATAGCTTTATTTTGAATTTTGTCCAACTGCCTCAATGCAACCACTCCACTTCCACCCCACAGAGGTGAACAGTAATCCATCTGAGAACGCACATGACTTTTATATATCACGGCCAACTGCTCGTCAGTGAAGAATTCTCGAACTCTGTACAGGAGTCCCAGTTTTTTAGAGGCATTCTTAGCAATGCTTCTAACATAATGTGTCCAGCTCAAGTTAGTAGTTAATGTTACACCGAGAATGTCAATACTAGGGGAAGTGGGAATATTTACATCATTAAAAAATATGGGAGTCAGTGAGATTCTGTCGGTTAGAAAATTGAATGTACTTGGTTTTCTGTGCATTAAAGGAAACTAGATTCTTTTGTCCCCATCCATTAATTCTAGAAAGGTCCTGGTTCAGAGAAATTGCAGTGTTTATTTTTGAATTTATAAGATCGGGTTGGGTGAAAGAATTGGTAAATGTGAAGGAACTGTGGAGTGTTGAGTCATCTGCGTAGGAATGTATTGGATTATGAGTGGTAGATATGAGATCATTGATATGAATGAGGAACAGAATTGGGGCCAAAACTGATCCCTGGGGAACACCAGCATTTATTGAGTGAAATTGAGAATAAAGGCCATCTACCATTACACGTATTTTTTCCGTTATGAAGATAAGAAAAAATTAGTGGAACTAATGCTGAGAGAGAGAGAGAGAGAGAGAGAGAGAGAGAGAGAGAGAGAGAGAGAGAGAGAGAGAGAGAGAGAGAGAGAGAGAGAGAGAGAGAGAGAGAGAGAGAGAGAGAGAGAGAGATGTCCGTTCTTTCATCTCCTTCTACGCCACTTTAATTTTCCCTACTCCTTTGCATGTACTTTTCGTTTATTATTTCAATTTAGTTAACTCACTTTCGTTTTCCTACTTGCATTGCATTTCAAATCCCCTTTATGCTCTCTCTCTTTTTTAGCCTTCCGACTTCCAGTTACCAATACTAATCTGAAAAAAAAAACATACAATAATAGCCAGAAATCCTAAACTAAATGAGGCATCGCACCTTCAAAGAGTTAAACCTAAGCACCGCAGAATATCAACGTAAACGGGAAATAAATCAGTTCATTTCTCCGTTGTATCTATTAAGCTGAGACGATAACCGGACAACTCGAATAGTAGACCAGTTCAACCAAATGCTAACAACCAGTGCAATATCAACCAGTATTGTATGGTTAGGTTAGGTTTGGTAGAGTTAAGTTAGAGCTTAAATTTGGTACATATTCGAGTAGACCATTTCAACCAGACCATTTCAACCAGTAGCTCTCAACCATTGCCAACTCAACCAATACTGTTAGGGTCGATTTGATAGAGTTGGGTTAGGGCTTCAATTTAATACATACTTAGTAATCCCTGGTCGATTCGGCGCTGGTTGAGATATATATGTTAGTTTTGGTTTGGTAGAGTGAGGTTAGGGCTTCAATTTGATACTAGTTAGTGGTCCCTGGTCGCTTTGGCACTGGTTGAGAGCTACTAGTTGAAATGGTCTACTAGTTGAGTTGTCCTAGAAGCCCACTGTGCCTGTTAATTCCTCCCAGTGTGTCTATAAACTATCTATCTATCTATCTATCTATCTATCTATCTATCTATCTATCTACCACTATCACCCCCTAACTGTTACTCCCTCCCAGTGTGTCTATAAACTATCTATCTATATCTCTCTATTTATCTATCTATCTATCCATCTATCTATCTATCTATCTATCTACCACTATTACACCGTGACTGTTACTCCCTCCCAGTGTGTCTATAAACAATTTCTATCTATCTCTCTATCTATATATCCATATATCTATCTATCTATCCATCTATCTATCTATCTATCTATCTACCACTATCACACCGTGACTGTTACTCCCTCCCAGTGTGTCAATAAACAATCTCTCTATCTATATATCTATATATATATCTATCTATCCATCTATCTATCTATCTACCACTATCACACCGTGACTGTTACTCCCTCCCAGTGTGTCTATAGAGTGACGTTTTTTGCGGCCACGGAGGACCACGATTGTTGGTGGTAATGATGGTGGGGTGTGTGAGGCGTAGGCTGCTAATGTTGGTGGTGGCTGTGTACAATGGTTCACCCCCCTCTCTCTCTCTCTCTGTCTCTCGCTCTCGCTCTCGCTCTTTGTGTGGGTGTGTTTAACGAGCGTTGCTGTGAAGGATGGAATGAGATGTGTATTTGGGCGTATACGACTGTGGTAGTGTGTGTGTGTGCGTGTGCTTATCGAGCGGTGCTGCGAAGGGTGAGATGGAGATGTGTATCTACGTGTACGATTGTGGTAGTGTGTGTGTGTGTGTGTGTGTGTGTGTGTGTGTGTGTGTGTGTGTGTGTGTGTGAGTGAGTGAGTGTGTGTGATTGGATACGTAAAGGAAAGCATACCGACAATGTTGCTTAGCAGGATACATTATTTAATTCCCTGGTGTACAATAGAGATCCTATAGTTAAGTACTATATTATTTCTAGTGTACAAGTAATTGGTTGTTATTGTGTTGGTTTTAATTCAAGTGGTTTTGTCTTATAGTCTGTTTTTTACCAGCTGAGGCTAAATTGAATTTCTTAGCAGCTGATTTCTCGATGATCCATGGCAAACTATGAAATTACTTTGTCTCTGCATCATATAAATACCATTTCTTTTTATAATTAACAGCAAATTTCTTTACACAATCTTCATAAGAACTGAGTAATCAAGGTGAGAACATTTCAATTTACCATCAGCTGAAAAATAAACCCACTTTAGTGCTTGTGATCCCTTTGATTGCAATGATAATATTCCTTCAAGCCTGCCTTGAGCTGGTGTTTAAGTGGAGGGTTTTACTTATTCTATAGATTTATTTATGTATGTATTTTGTGTATATTATTTAGTTGGTTTAAAGTTTTCTACTAAGAAATCTATCGAGCTTAAATATAATACCTACCGAAACCCCTCCTGTGAGATAAATTTGTGTATTTTTCGGTAGATAATGACCCAGACAAAAGCCCTTTCATCCTAAATTGAAGGATAGCTTTCACTCGGCAGGAAAATTCACCTAAATGGTACAAAAAGGTCTTAATATTGTTAAACTAATGGGGCGAGCGTTATAAAATATCAAAACAAATAGGACTACGCATGAGGAAGAAGAGGGATCCAGAAAAAATACTCCCCTTAAGATGCTAGTGGTTGTGGCAGTAGTGATGGTAGTATTAAGCTCTGCCACAATCTCAAACATCACGCTCCACTGGTTATTAAACTGATGACCGAGGGACCGGTCTCTCTCTCTCTCTCTCTCTCTCTCTCTCTCTCTCTCTCCCGTCCTCTGCATCATTCTCTCACCTGCTCTCACCGCTTCACCGCTACTTCTTATAGTTTGTCTTCCATTTCTTCTTAAGCAAGATTAATGTCAGTACCCCATCAATAACTACAGTATACTATGCAGTAACATAATTTGAATGAAAATATTCCTAATCGTACTTGAATGTTTAATCACTACTATAATATCTGTATAGTAAACAAATAAGACTAAATTCCATTGGCCCGCTTCAAATCACAGGTCATATGACAAACAGTTGACAACATGAATATATGCACCATATGAGGAGGCGTACTTTATTTACAACGTTTGGCATATAGCTTCATCAGGCCAATCCAACCATCGCCATGTTTTAGCAACCTAATGAATGTTATGTATTGATCTGTTTCGCACCTTTATTATTATTATTCCGTCGTCTGTTTACTATGCCACACAAAATCCTTCTTCTGTTTGCACCCTAAATATTATGTTCTTATCTTTCTCGTATCCGCTATTTCTCTCACCCTCTGCCTATTTTTTCCTACATTTTTTGTATTTTTTGCTCATATATTTTTCGTATCTTTCTCATATCTTTCTCATATCTTTCTCATATCTTTCTCGAATCTTCCTCGTATCTTTTTCGTATGTCTTATTATTATCGTTCCTTTCTCTTATCTTTCTCGTATACATCTCATTTTTTTATCGTATCTTCCTCATATCTTTCCTATCTTGCTCGTATCTTTCTCATATCTTTCTAGTATTTATCTCATATCTTTCTTGCATCTCATATCTTTCTCATTTATTATCTATTTAGTGTCTCTTTCGTCTTTCTCGTATCTCCGCTATTCCTCTCACTCTTTCTGCCTACGCCTATATTCTCCTGCCAGATATATTTCCATCACCCAGCCTGCCGTCCCACAACACACATCCTTGTATTATCTCCCAGCCTACTATACTTACCTGTCAGGACCCCGCTCCTCTATAACACTAAACTTCAACAGCCAGGGTGAGAGAGAGAGAGAGAGAGAGAGAGAGAGAGAGAGATTTACATAGATTTACATAGATACACTGGCCACACAGATCTTACGATCCCTACGAGGTGACCAGGACTTAATCCTAATAGAGATAGCAACCCTAAGAGAAAGTGGAAGGAAAGGATAGCAAAGATGAAGGCTCTCTCCCCACCCTCCGCTCCCTCCGGCAATATGCCGTACATGAAAATAGTTAGAAGTGAATAACCTTGCAGGGCTTGGAAATCGCCTGAAGGAATTTATAGTATAGTTAGAAATGGAAAGGGAAAGGCATGCACACCTTCACTTTTTTTTTTTTTTTTTTTTTTTTTTTTTTTTCCCTTTTCTAACTGAAAATGTTTTCATTTCCGCCAGGTTCTCTTATCAGTGATCAGCTTCTACTGCAGACCAACTTTTCTGTGATATGTGTCTAACCTTTTTTTAAATGTGTATATCGAGTCACTGTCAATAACTTCATTAGGGAGCTTATTCCACTCATTAATAATACTGTGGGTGAAGAAATTTTTAGTTATGTCTAGGTTCGCTTTCCTGCCTGTTAGTTTTAATTTGTTTCCTCTTGTGGAACCTTCTTTGGCTATCTTAAATAGATTATTAGAATTTACGTTACTAAAGCCTTTTAGTATCTTAAAACACTCTATCAGCTGTCCCCTTATTCTCCGTTTCTTAAGCGAAAACAGGTCGAGTTTCTTTAATCTCTCATTGTATGGCTTATTTCTAAGGGAAGGGATTAACTTTGTTGCTCTACGCTGAACGGATTCTAGTTTCTCTATGTCTTTTTTTAAGTAGGGAGACCAAAACTGCACAGCATACTCCAGATGGTGCCTCACCATACTTTTATATAGTGGTACAACTATGTCTTTACTATGACAATGAAAATTTCTTTTAATGAAACCTAGCGCTCTATTTGCTTTGTTAGATGCTGCGGTGCATTGGCTTGTAGATTTTAGATTTTCATTGATAAGCACTCCTAGGTCTTTTATCTGTGATACGCTCTTTATCTTTTCTCCATTCATATGGTATTCGTATTTGTTGTTTCGGGAGCCTATTTGTAGTATCAGGCATTTGTTTACGTTAAAGGGCATCTGCCAATTTTCTGACCACTCTGATATCTTGTTTAAATCTGATTGCAGGCTACTGCTATCGCTTTCTGATATTATTGCATTTCCTATTTTAGTGTCATCGGCGAATTTGGAAATTATGTTATTAATGCCGTTGTCTAAATCATTAATATATATTATGAATAATAATGGGCCCAGAACTGAACCCTGTGGGACTCCACTAGTCACCGGAGTCCATTCTGATTCCACTCCATTAATAATTACTCTTTGTTTTCGTTCGCTTAACCAATTCCTTATCCAATTAAGTGTGTTGCCTTGTATTCCTAGATTCTCGACCTTCTGAAGTAATTTATTATGAGGGACCTTGTCGAAGGCCTTCTGGAAGTCCAAGTACACTATATCAAGACTTTTGGTAAAATCATTAATCTTAAATAGGTTGTCATAAAATTCGATAAGGTTCGTTAGGCATGATTTTTTTTTGCTCTGAAGCCGTGTTGACTATTATTAATAAGATTATTATTCTCTATGAAAAGTACAAGTTCCGTCTCTTATAATTGATTCTAATAGTTTTACAAAACACGGAAGTTAAGCTAATGGGTCTCGTAATTCCCTGGTTGTTTTTTATCTCCCTTTTTCAATATTGGTGTAATATTCGCTGTCTTCCAGTCAGTGGGTAATTGTCCATGTTGGAGTGCCATGTTAAACATTTTGGTTAGGGGTTCGGCAACTTCATCTTTGACCATTTTTTAAGGATTTTAGGGATGACTAGGTCTGGGCCGGGAGATTTATTTATTTTCAGTAATAGAGTCTGGCTAGTGACGCTTGATTGGCTAATTTTGAAGACAGGGAGCGCAATGTTGCGTGTGTTGATTAGTAGCTTGGGGGGTGTTCGTGTTGGTAGCAGTGGTAAAAACGGAGCTGAAATAATTGTTAAGTGTAGAGGCTATGTCTTTGCTATCTGTTTCTAGAACACCTTGAGTGTTAAGTATGGGTCCTATCCCGCTTTTGATTTGTTTGCTACTGTTAATGTATCTGTAAAATTGCTTAGGATTAGTTTTACTATCTTTAGCTATGCTTATTTCATAATTCCTCTTATCTGTTTTTTATTAGTGCTTTTAGACTTTTCTTCTGGCGGCCAGGTATTGCTTACATATGGTATTATTCTTTGTTTCTCTCTTTAAGTTGTATAGGCTAAACGATTTCTTTCCCTAATTGCTCTACTGATATATATATCGTACCAAAGGGGTTTGTTTATTTTCTTACTGTGTCTTTTACGCATTGGGATATGTTTCTTTTGAGCACTCATGAATATTTCTTTAAATCTTTCCCATGTATCGTCAATGTTGGTGAGACCTTCGAGATGCAGATTAATATCTTTTAGGTCATTTCTTAGGCTATTGAAGTCTGCCATATTATAGTTGGGAATAAAAGTTTCACTAGTGCTGTTTGTGTGCGACATATTAATTTGGAGCCTGACGATATTATGATCACAATTAGATATTAATTCCCCAACTTCTAAGTCAGAAATTAAATTTTCGTGGGTCGTTATTACTAGGTCTAAAATATTATCTCCCCTCGTGGGTTTCTGGACTAATTGATATAAGAAGTTATCTTGAATACATTCGTCCATTTTTTCTGATGCATGGCCAGACCCTTTTACATCTCCCCAATGAATATTAGGAAGATTAAAATCGCCTATGATAAGGGTTTCTTTTGTTGATAGAGTTTTTTCTAAATTATTGTATAAGTCTATATCCTCTTGATAGGTATGAGTTGGACGACGATATACGACAACCACATTAATGTCTATATCCTTGTTATTAATTTTCACACATAACAGTTCTGAGTTATTAGAGAGAGAGAGAGAGAGAGAGAGAGAGAGAGAGAGAGAGAGAGAGAGAGAGAGAGAGAGAGAGAGAGCTACATAGATACACAGACCACACAGACCTCAAGGTCCTTACTAGGCAGTCTGGCCTTACAAACTATACATGTATATATGCATATATATATATATATACATATATATACATATATACACCGGTACACACATACACATACACATACATACATACATATATATACAGTATATATACACATACTGTACAGTGCACACACATACACTTACATACATTTTTTTTTTTTTTTTTTTTTTTTTTTTTTTCATATCACCCCAGCCCTCTGCAGATAGAGGTCAAGCATTCCCTTGAAAGCGTTTATTGTGTCGCTCTCCACCACTCTCGCTGGTAGTTTATTCCACTCTGTCGCCACACTGTAGGTGAAGAAACTCTTTGTGACATCTAGGTTTGCCTTTTTGGTTTTTAATTTCATTCCATTTCCGCGAGTTTGATTAGTATTGTTTAATGTGAATAGTGCATTTACATCGACTTTGTCGACGAAACCTTTTAGTATCTTAAAGCACTCAATAAGCTGACCCCTCAACCTCCTCTTTTTAATGAGAACAGGTTCAATCGTTTAAGTCTTTCTTCATATGGTTTATTTCTTAATGAGGGTATCATCTTCGGCGCTCTACGCTGTACTGACTCGAGTCTTACAATGTCCTTGATCAGATAAGGTGACCAGAACTGCACACCATATTCAAGGTGGGGCCTCACCATACTTTTGAACAGTGGCACTATTACGTTTTCATGTTTATATGTAAATTTTCGTTTAATAAAGCCCAATGCTATGTTTGCCTTATTTGCAGCTGCTATACATTGGTCGGAAGTTTTTAGGTTTTCAGATATGAGAGAGAGAGAGAGAGAGAGAGAGAGAGAGAGAGAGAGAGAGTCTATGTGTGTGCGTTGTGTGTGTGTGTGTGTAACGGGGGTGGGGGGGGGGAGTACGTACGCTCTCCACAATATATGCTTCTGGCTCTTATGTAATATCAATCTTATATTCTCAGACTTCCCATAGGGGTACTACTGGGTTACTTATTATATCTTTGAACAAGAATTAAGTCTGAGGTCTAAGATGCCTTTTATATAATGTTTATATTTATCGGCTGCCCCAGATTCTAATGATTATCGTCTTGTGCTGTCGGGGTGACCTATTGATTACTACGTTAGGCTCTGAGCCAACGTAATTAGTTTTCCGACCAGGCCCAGACAACTCGGCACCTAATCAGTCTCCTCACACCCGATGAATCCGGCCACCGTAAATATAGTTCATTCATTATCGGTAGGCCGGAAATCGTAAACCTGAACCTTTGTAAATATTAGGGCTAGAGAAAATAAGCTGCAGATTTCCACGCCTATTTCTTGCCTGATCCTTCCTAAATAGTAAACATATCAGCTTGATTACTCTAGTCACTTCTGTGTTATAGAGGTTAGTGGTCAAGAATGTTGGCCAACCTATAATGAACAAGGTATAGGAACCTGGTATAATCGTCATACTGTACAGATCCTTCTGGGGATACTCTAAAGCTATGTTTCACTTTATTGTATGTGCACTCGTTTACCATTCACTCATAATTATCTGTGGACCCCCCATGTTTTTTTTTCTTTATGCAATTATAGCTATCTGGACTGATTTTTGGATAGCAGTTGCTTTTAAATAAATACTATGCATATTGTTGTATTTGACTTACAGATAATTACAGTATATGCTTAAATTCCTTTCAAGAGACATGCTTCCATAATTAGAACTAAATGAAGTCCACAAATTTGAATGAGTGGGCTAGAGACAGTGGCATCCGAGTGTACTGTATATTCATGTATGCCTTCCTGGCCCGATGAGTTTAACATAGCAACAAAGAGGAACGTGCAGCAGTGGAAGGGGTCTGTTGTCTAGATTTACCTGGGATGTATTTGGTGTAGTCTCTCTCTCTACTGTATGAGTGTGTGTTTGAAGAGTATAACGTAGAAACAAAGAAGAACTTACAATAATAGAAGGGCTCTGCTGTGGGATGTATTTGATGTAGTTTTTCTTCTTTATGACAATATGTGTCTGCATTGTAGGTATCTCCAGCACCTACCATGATATTATTTCCAGTACAATGACTTTTCTTCATGGTATTATTTTCATCACTAGGTATGGTGTGCTATTTAGGAAATATTTGTCTTAATCGTAACACTTCCTTCTAGTCCGGGTAATCAATGACATTTTGGTTGATAATATTTTAGGTATAACTCGAGTATAGTCTTCACGCGCAAAAAAATCCTTGAACATACAGTCACAACTTGATAAACATGAATTAGGTTGACACTAGGCGTCATTATTAATATATGTATTTCTGTTTAAGTAATTCATTCTTTACTTTATATATATACAGTATATATATATATATATATATATATATATATATATAGGCCTATATATATATATATATATATATGGTTCTATGTCATCTCAACCAGTAGACCATTTCAACCAGTAGCTCTCAACCAGTGCCAAATTAACCCAGACCAACCAAACCAGTGCCAAAATATAGTACTAACCTAACCTAACCTTGATTTGGTACTGGTTGAGAGCTACTAGTCGAAATGGTCTACTGGTTGAGTTGACCGGTCACCATATATATATATATATATATATATATATATATATATATATATATATATATATATGCTCAACACTAGATATATACTGTATTGTAGATGTATCCTTTTTATTCGTATTCCGTGGGAAATGTGAATATATTGCTTCATCCATACACCCAATATTATTTTCCAATATATGAACGAAACCTGGTATATTCCAATTGCACTGTTTACTTATATATCAATAAATATGATCAGTTTGGTATCGTTCTTCCTTAATTGAAAGTGGGAGGTGAATTATTGCCAGTAACGAGACAAATGGCAACCGTTTTGGAGCTCCTGCAGGGGAATTGCTATCACTCACTCCCAACTCACTCGCGCGCACGCACACACACACACACACAAACACACACACACACACACACACACACACACACACACACACACACACACACTTATTACTAAAAAGATATAAACAAGCTAGAACGAGTTCAACGTAGAGTTACCAATATGATACCTAGCCTAAAGAACAAACCATACGAAGAGCGTCTTAGATAATTAAATCTATTTCCTTTAACCCAGCGCAGATTAACCCTCTCACTACCATATGACGCAGAGGCTGCCAGATTAGCAATAATAAATAGAGTTCTCTCACTTATAATTACCTCTCCAAAATTAGTTTTCTGCCCACAGCTAACTCAAGACAACTGCAGAGGCTGAAGTAACTAAACTAAAGGTTTCTAAATACCCCTGATGGTAACAAAGGCTATAAAGTATCCCTAATAGGCTCAAAATTGCGTCAAGGACGTGAGAGGGTTAAGAGGTGACTTAATTCAAGTGTTCAAAATCATCAAAGGCATCGACAATATGAACTGTAGTAAGTACTTCACTATCGACCAATCGTATTTACACGCGGGGAAACGGTTTGCAAAATTATTGGTAAATCTTTTAACTCACAACGCATCTAAGAATTTTCTTCTTCACTCGAGTTTGTCCACTTGGTGTGAATGTTGGCTTCCTCCCCTAGACATTATAGACTGCAGCATCAGTTTGGCCAGCACGTTGATTCTTTAAAACTCCGCCTAGACAATATCTCGCATCACAACCGCGACTGATCTGCGTTTGTAAATTAATAACGTGTATCCTCCCCATCTATTTACTAACCAAAATCCCTGGGTTGGTTTTTTTCCCCTACTACCTTCCTAATCCTCCCCACGGACATTAGTTCCCTTTTCCAATGTTCCCTTATACTTACCCCTCTCAACCACTGTTTTGACACTTGTATCCTCCGCTCAGTAGTTTTGGAGGACAAGCAGCCTAGAAGGTTCACTAGATCTGTTTTTTGCTTGATTTCCTTTGTACTTGACTTTGTACTACGCTTTTGTACTTACTCCTTGTAACTTTGTACTCCTTTGTAGACCTACTCTCGATGACGCACACGCAGGCGAGGAGCGCCATTGGGGACAGAGTAATAATACGAGGGACCAATGTTGGCCATTTGTATAGGGAAGGAGGGGGGGGGGGAGAGATGAGGCACTAGGAACAATAATAGCCTAATAAGGGTGAGAGGACTTGCTGGTTAGTTATGAGAGAGAGAGAGAGAGAGAGAGAGAGAGAGAGAGAGAGAGAGACTGAGGGAGGGGGGGGGGTAAGAAATGAGGCACTAGGAACACTAATAATAGGGGTGAGAGGACTTATTGGTTAGTTATAAGAGAGAGAGAGAGAGAGAGAGAGAGAGAGAGAGAGAGAGAGAGAAGGAGGGGGGGTGGTGGATTGAGCGAGAGAGAGAGCGTGGTGGGGGGGGGAGGGGGGGTAAGTGAGAGAGAGGGCCTGTGATAGCGTCTCAAATCCTTTCCGGTTTATTTGACCTAGAAACAAAACTATATAATATACATCTTTACATTTTTAGGCCAAAGTATATATCGCTAAAGTAATATTTTCACAATCTGAACATTAATATAATTCGAAATATATAATATTTTTGTTTATATTGAACTTAGAACAAACATTTGTTTAATTTGAGAATGAAATAAACTTACAATGTTCAAAATAATTAAGGTTAGTTTAACAATTGTTGTGCTGCAAGGGAGAGAAAGCACCAACCTCGACTCCAGAAACTACAACACCATGTTTAAGCAGGGTTAGATTGAACATGGAAAATAATATAGGAAAATGTACACGATTTTACTTTTAATTTATTTATTTATTTATGTTTTTATTGTTTTGCCATTTTATCACTTTCAATGACACAATAAAAACTGTGAGGGATTAAGTTATCTATGTATATATAGTAATGATCACTAAAAGAAAGGAAAAGGTCTCTGGTTTGACACCCTGTTTTTAAGGGGAATTACAGAAGATGTAGACAGAGAAGCACTAAATTATTTCCCGAGGCAAGGAACACATTCTGAGAGACCCCAAAGCTCAAGACCATAGCGAGACTAAAAAGGTGAACGCCTGCGGAAACTCGTAAACCAAGCATAAAGGGTTGTGTAAGAGAGAGAGAGAAAGTGAGAGAAAGTGTGT
>CM064567.1:14846951-14869451 GCA_032716605.1 Paralithodes platypus
CAAAACCGTTTCCAGATATTCGCAGACTCAGATGACGAAGAGGAAATAGAAGAAAGTCCCGGCTCGTGGGGAGACTCGATTGATACCGGGGTCAGCTCACAGAGTGTTGCGAGCAGGGCACCTAAGACACTAAGAAAAAGGAAGAGTTTTTTGTATTCCCTGGTGGTGGTTGTGGATGACGTAGTTGCAGCAAGTTGACGATAAGTATCAAAATTGGCCCCTGGCAAATACAATGTACGTCATCCACGTTGGATCCAACGATATTATACAGCGAACCGGTCGGAAAGATAAGATCGGAAGATTTGGCTTTTAAAGTACCAGCAGCTGATCATCAAAAGTCGTTTAAGAGAAAGAAAGAAGTCCATCAAGGATCATCGTCTCAGGAATCGTCCCCCGGGCTCGGTTGTAGTTTGTAGGAGGCGATTTCAAACATAGCCAACAGCACCAAAATCTGTTGTTCCTAGCAAACCTCTGCAGGAAAGCGAGGGAGAAACGTGGGGATTCCGCCCGCGACAACCTGTGGACCAATTTCTACTACGGATGACTATTTGTTTTCGGATGATGGAGTTCATTCTGAAACCAGGTGGAGGCGAGCAAGGCCTAGCAGCGCGCGTTTGGGGCGTCTTCTCAACGATGGAGCGTTGAAGGATTTTCGGGAGCAACGAAGAAGGAAGATAGAAAATCGGGACTCCAGCCCACAGGGACAACCAGGACAGGAGGACCCGAAGACAGCGAGGGGAGCCACGGCACATCTACCAAAGGAATTAAAATACTAATCCGTCAAAGGGAACCGCGAATTTGGATAAAGCTCCACCAACACGAACCCCAAATTCAAAAACCGTACAGGGATGATAACGACCGAGGAACCGAGGGACAGACCATGAATGGTAAATGTAGAATCCGACCAGAATCCAAAAAAAAAATTCGATGGACAAACAAAGTTGAAAAGAATCACGATAATCTGCGAGTTCTAAAACCGCAACTTTAAAGGTTTTCTATGCAAACGCTCGTAGCATACGCAATAAATTTTCAGGATTTAGAGGACCTAGTGTTTACAGAAAAATTATGATGTGATTGGCCATTAACAGGAATCTTTGGCTCACTTACACAAGATAGACGACTTTTTAGCAGATGTATTCACTTCCCGGTTATGTAGGTTTGAGAAACAGCCGGAATAAAATAAACATGGAGGTTGGCGTATTGATTTTATATCCAAAAGAAAGTCTTCTAACCCGACCCTCGTGTCAAAACCTCAAATCGGGAAACGCTCGGAACAAAATCTTTTGTGCTAATAAAAGAATAATACTAAAGGTACAAAAAATAAATTACTTGCGTTAATATACAGACCTCCAGCCTCGAATCAGTGCCAAAAACTCGACCGAGAAATTTACGAAACAAATTGCCAGATGGTAAGTAACTCACAAAGGGATACGCGAATTAATTTTTGGCGAACTTTCTCCCTTTAAGTTTACTTCGTGACCAAGTGGGGCGCATACTCTAACTTCACACTTCAGAGACATTTGACTTGTATACGACACTTGCAAGAGAGTTCGCCTTTTATCAATTTGTTACGGAATGCCGACCCGTTGGTAATTAACGCGGTTCTTGAAATTGTACTATGCAACAAAAGAAGGAATTGATAAGAGAATTTGATAATGTGTGGGTGATGAATTTCAGTAACAAGAGGGACCATGTACGATAACTTTCACTTTAAAGGTTTTACTAGTAACGAACCAAATAGTAGCATCGAAAAGGAAAAAGTCACTAATTTCAAGAAAGCAAACTTCCATAAACTTAGGGAGGCAGCTTTATGTTTAAAGAAAACTGACTGGGAGCTTTTTAAATTTTTTGTTAATTAACCAATAACGGACATAAATAAAATCCATCTTGGAAAGTTATATTCGAAACCACTTACCTAAAGCAGTTGCAAGACTGCAATACCATCGAAAATACGGCCCGTCCAGGGCCATAATAATAAGCCCAAATGGGTGGAAATAAAAGATAATGTACAAACATGGCCATGCTTGCTTTAAAACAAAAAATGTGCTAATGATAGATTAAAATCCTCACAAAAATGACGAAAAAGAAAAAACGGCGTGAAATTTGTAGAGTTACGACCGCAAAGCCAAAAAGTTAAATTAAGACCAAAGTAAAAAGACCTTAGAGTTACATATTGCGAATCAAAGTAAAAACAAAACCGAAAGAATTCTATAGTTATATCACGAAAGAAAAAAAGTAGTTACTTCAAACTGTTGGACACCGTTAGTCGCATGAAAAAGGAGAACTACACCCAAAAAGACGACCAACAGTACAAATGAGTAATGCCCTCAATACCTTCTTTGCATCAGTTCTTTACAACAGGAAGGGCACCTGCAGGTGATTTATCCCTACACCATCGCCGATTTTCAGGATTGATAATTCAGATGTTCTAAGCAATTATCACCGTTATCTACAGAGGAGAGAAAACAGTATTGAAATTGTTTAGATAAACTACACAAAAAGGTCAAATAAAACGCCAGGACCCTGATACACACTTCTCGCCTTAGAGTTCTTAAAGGAAGCTAAGAATGGAGCTCTCCAAACCACTGACATTACTATTCAACTAAAGCCTTGGCAGTCTCGGGAAAAGGAAAAACTATCGGCCTGATCAGTGGAAGCTAGCCAACGTAACACCGATATTCATTCAAAAAAGGCCAGGCAAATCCCTACCCAGTAAACTATCGTCCAATTAGCTTAACCTCAGTTGTATGTAAAATGCTAGAAACGGTCATACGAGCCAGACCGTAAATCAATTGGAGGAAAATAACATACTTAAAGATACTCAACACGGCTTTCGTAAAAAAAAAAAACGTTCCTGTTTAACAAACCTCTTAGACTTCTTCCACGATATCCTCAACCTCTACGATGAGAGTAAAGCTGTAGATATTATATACCTTGATTTTCAAAAGGCCTTTGACAAAGTTCCCCACAAACGTTTACTGCTAAAACTAAAAGCGCATGGAATACAAGACGGTGTGTTGAAATGGATAGAAAATTGGCTCAGCAACAGAAAGCAAAGGGTAGTCATAAACGGTAAGGCATCTAAATGGACCAATGTAAGTAGCGGGGTCCCCAGGGATCGGTACTAGGACCAATTCTCTGTCTAATTTACATCAACGACATAGATGAGGGTCTCACCTGCACAATCTCAAAATTTGCTGACGATACAAAAAATTGCAAATAGCGTACTCTCAAAAGAACAAGTTGACGATATGCAACACAATCTAGATAAATTGTCATGTTGGGCCCAAATTTGGCAAATGAGTTTCAATGCGGATAAATGTAAAAGTACTACATGTCGGATACCTAAATGAGAAAGCAAACTATTCGATGAATGGCACTCAGCTTAAGAATGTTAAACAGAGAAACTGATCTGGGAGTAACAATATCGAGTAACCTAAAACCGAACGTCAACAATGTTCAGAAGTTGTTAAGAAGGCAAACCAAAATAATTGGCTTTATAGGCAGGTCAATTGAGCATAAATCCAAAGAAGTTATCATAACCCTTTACAATTCCTTAGTCCGCCCTCTTCTGGAATACTGCGTTCAATCCTGGTGCCCTTATTACCAAAAAGATATAAACAAGCGAGAACGAGTTCAACGTAGAGTTACCAAAATGATACCTAGCCTAAAGAACAAAACCCATACGAAGAGCGTCTTAGAGAATTAAATCTGGTTCCTTTAACCCAGCGCAGATTAGGAGGCGACTTAATTCAAGTGTTCAAAATCATCAAAGGCATCGACAATATGAAACTGTAGTAAGTACTTCACTATCGACCAATCTAATTACACGCGGGCAAAACGGTTTGCAAAATTATTGGGTAAATCTTTTAACTCGCAAGCACTTAAGAATTTCTTCTTCAATCGACGTTGTCAACTTGTGGAATGGGCTTCCCCGAGACGTTATAGACTGCAGCACCGTTGATTCATTTAAATTCCGCCTAGACAAATATCTCGCATCAAAACCCGCGACTGAATGCGTTTGTAAATGAATAACTTTATCCTCCCTCAGTTACTAACCCATATGTCCCCTACTAACTTCCTAGTCCTGCCACGTTAGTGGCAGGGCAGTAGTTCCCTTTCCAATGTTCCTTTACCCACTCTAAACCACTGTTTGGACACTTGATCCTCAGTGTTTTGGAGGACAAGCAACCTAGAAGGGTCACTAGATCTGTTGTTGCTTGATTTCCTTTGTAATCCTTTGTACTCCTTTGTACTTTGTACTATGGGACTCACCTCTTCGAAGCCCATAACCTGCTCTTCCCCGCATTTACCTTCAAATTCCGTTTTTCGCACACTGTTCCAACTCATTTACCAGACCCTGCACTCCCATCATTATCACTCATCAGAACTGTATCATCTGCAAACAGCAGTGCGCTTCCACTCAATTCCCTCCCTTTTCAGCGATACACCAACATCCACTGCTCTTGATAGTATCTTTCATGACTCCATCAAATATACAGTAAACAAACCACGGGGACATCAACACCCCTGGTTTCAAACCAACATTCAGGTCAAAGAACTCGCTCTGCTCACTCTCAACATGTACTGCCGCCTTTGCACCCTCATACATGCTCTTCACTGCTTTCAGCAACTTGCCCTCTACTCCGTATATTTAAGTACTTCCCACAAACCTTCTCTATCCACTCTGTCATAGGCTTTCTCCAAGGTCCATAAAGGCAACATACACCTTTGTTTCTTCTCCAGATATTTCTCCACAACACAATTCAGGGTAAAAATATGATACTACAACATCCTCTTCCCTTCTAAAAACCTCCCTGATCGTCGCTATCATTCTCCGTTCTCCTTCACTCTCAATCAATACCCTTACTGTATACCTTCCCTACTACGCTTAGAAGACATATTCCTCGGTGGTTACCACACACTCCTCTTTCCCCTTTGCCCTTATATAGGTGGACTATTATGCCAGTCTTCCAGTCATCGGATACACTCCCCTTCTCCCATGCTAGTTTGCACATTTTCCATACCCATTCTATCACTATCTCACCACCATACCTCAACATTTCCCCACACACTCCATCTGTTCCTGGTGATTTCCCCAACTTCACTCTTTTGTTAATGTTTTGTTTTCATTGTTGTCCGTTTCTTTGTTCTTCCAATTTTAACCTCTCACCCATCATCTAATTTATTTTCCGAGACTGCCCCCTCCACAATCTCCCTTTCATACGAGCTTGGCCACACCTCACAGTTTTATAATTTCTCCCTTCCGTCCGTCTCCCTCTCGCTCTGAAATTCACCATACCCATATCATTCTACCCGCTATTTATATCCAGACCCTCTTCCCAGCCGCGATTTAATATCCCCCTAAAATTATTCGGCTTAAGGATCCATTCAAGCTCACCCGCTTTTCTCTCCACGGAGTCATCTCTTTGCCCTCATTCTTGCTCCCTTCACCACACCTCCACCCCAACTCCATCCCCATCCCCCTCTCCCTCTCTCTCTCTCTCTCTCTCTCTCTCTCTCTCTCTCTCTCTCTTTCCATAACCTCAGAGGGGAAAATTAATTAATGTACAAACAAGACCATATTACCGGGTTGACCTTACGAAACTTCAGTTCAGTATTTTCTTGGCTGCCAGAGACAGTTTGTTCGATAGTTTAACTGTTATTTAATTTGATGTGCACATATTGTACTTTATACAATACATATATACAGACACCGGTATAAATAAAGATGCTAATACATTATAGAATTATTGTTGAATGTATTTCTGCAAATTAATGTAAATTTGATATTATTTTGCAATTATAATAAAAAGATAACTCGATGAGCAGGCCATTTGAAAACTTAATCAGCAACTGCTTTACTTTTCAGTACCACTTCCTTCAATAAGCTCTCATAATAAACTGGTCAGAAAAAAACAAATTCACTGAGCAAAATGATAACTACACAGAGAGAGAGAGAGAGAGAGAGAGAGAGAGAGAGAGAGAGAGAGAGAGAGAGAGAGAGAATCCAAATAAAAGAGAGGGGTGGTGAAGGGGGATAGGATCAATGTAAACAAATTCTCAACCTGCCCTACAACAAAAGACACATGCTTATCACCCACCCCTAAACCAACCACAAATACAAAAAAAAAAAAAAAAAACAATTATAGCGTAAGGGTGGTTTCACAGTAGCGCAATTTACGGCAATTTTCGATGAGCAAGTGTTTTTCCCGTACTGTTTTGAGGTTCTTTCGCATTAGAATCGGAAACTAGATCGAAGGTTAGGTTAGGAAGTTGAATTTTTACGGAACTTAAACTAATGTAATGTAAACTATAATGTACGACAGTCACCGGGACTTGCGCTCTCTTATTGTTTCTATAAACAATGAACTTAAGAATGTACATAATTGGATAACTACCAATAAACTTACACTAAATATTAATAAAACAAACTTTGTAATCTTTCACAGAAACAAAAACGTTCCAAATGATATGCAACCAATTAAATTTGGTAATCAATCAGTGAGAGAAGTGGAGAGCGTTAAGTTTCTGGGGATAACGGTGGACAGAAAACTGTCTTGGAACTTACACATAAAGGACGTAACAAATAAACTAAATAAACAATGTGGTATACTGTACTTAACACGCCAATGTCTCGACTTAAACGCCCTAAAACTGTTATATTATTCAGTAATTTATCCATTTATCTTATACTGTCATACAGTATGGGGAGCGACGGGTAAAAGTAAATTACAACCTGTTGAAGTTGCACAAAGAAAAGTTATACTAACAATTACATTTAGATTCAAATATGCTCACACCAATGAACTATTTCGACAACTTAATCTCTTAAAATTTGAAGATATTAACATATTTTGCAGTGCTATCTTTGTATACAAAGCATTAAACGGCCATAACAATGTGGAATTATTTAGACATCGTGAAAATGAAATGTATGCATTAAGAAACATAAATTCTTTAAATATTCCCCTAATGACCTCTAGACAATCCCAGACATCAATAAAATACCATGGTGCGAAAGTTTGGAATCAGTTGTCTCCTGACTTACAAAATAAACCCACTCTGCCTAGTTTCAAAATATCACTCAAATCTTCACTAATGTCTAATTATTAATCTTACTTAACATTTGACAATAAAACTGCCACAACCCTAAATTACAATCACCTTTATATCGGAAACAAATTAAGATACTGTTCTGGTGTTGATCAATATGTAGGTATCGTACTGTATATAAGGCTGGGGTCTGCTCTACGCACAGCGGTCTGGGTGGGGGGTGGTTCGGGGTGGTGGCTAGGTAATTATACCTGGCCACTGTTCCGAATCCCTTCTTGCTGTGGCTGCGGGGCTGGGGCTGTGCCTTATTAGCTATAATTATATAATATGACACATGTATAAATAATCTTACTGTATGTAAAATAACCATCGAGTTGTATTCAAGGTGCCTTTAAGAGAGATTGTTCTCAAAAGGTGCAGCCATGATATTGTATTGTAAAATTAACATATATTGCATGCTTGATTGGCAAAAAAAAAAAAAAAAAAAAAAAAAAAAATTGCCAGACTACAACTGGCCATAACAATAAACGGAAGAAATTGCTTGTATTAATCTGCCTTAATCGGTGCCGTCCTTTTCATAATATCCTGCCAACTATTAGACGATTTTATTCAGCTTAGGAAGGACATCTATCAATTAATAGGCCACAGACTATCTCGATTCATCCTTTTGCTACCACATTTATTTCTTAAGTTTCCTAAAATTGTCCAAATGTAAAAGAAATCAAATAAAACAGAAGTCACCGATAATTAAAGGGTTGAGCAAACAGTAACATAGGGTAGAGAGGAGGTCAGTGTTTCATGAGCGAGGAACCAATTTAAAGGGGGGAAACAAATCACATTCTAAATCATTGAATCACCAAGACCACGTTATTAAATGAGTGTGAAATGTGAATACCACATCGATACCACATCGAATCGATAATTGAGTATTAATCAAAACTGTTTGCAGACATTCCGTAAAATATAGGCTACACTATTGTTCGTGAATGATCTAGTTTGTATATGTAAATTCCGTGACTTGGTATAGTTTTCATCCGCTCTACTGAAAACAGGCTGTGGTGGTGCATGGTGGACGTGGTGATAATGTTTGGCTATAGTGTTGGTGGTAAGTACAGGCTGTATACGGGAGAGAGAGAGAGAGAGAGAGAGAGAGAGAGAGAGAGAGAGAAAGAGAGAGAGAGAGAGAGAGAGAGAGAGAGAGAGAGAGAGAGAGAGAGAGAGAGAGAGAGGAGAGAGAGAGAGAGAGAGAGAGAGAGAGAGAGAGAGAGAGAGAGAGAGAGAGAGAGAGAGAGAGAGAGAGAGAGAGAGAGAGAGAGAGAGAGAGAGAGAGAGAGAGAGAGCGCAACACATACAGTACACACAGTCTAAAAACTCCAAACAAAACAGGAAACGCAATACCTTAAAAAACACCCAAAAAAACTTCACGCAACCTACAGCCCCCCAAAAAGTTCTATAATCTAATTTGAGGAGGAGCGCGTTGGTTAGCCAGGTGATGTCACACACGCGCCTTTTCCGACATTTGTTTATGAGCAAGTTTTTCTCGCATTGTTTCTGGGTCTTGTTATGATTTTATTGGAAACTAGACTGAAGTTATATTATGGTCGGTAGCTTAAAGCTGATACATTTTTACATATAAATCTGCCAGACGTGAATTGCTCTGAACAATTGCCGGAAAATTACTTTTGTGACACCGGTTTTTAGTCCAGGTGATACACAAATATACAGTATATAATTATAATAAAAAGACTGAAGCGAAAAAACGTGTTGGCTACCTCTTTTGGTGGATAAGTCTAATTAAAATGTTGCCATGACTACATTAATTAAAACGAAATTGTGTTGTTGGTTTACGTAATGTCGGTGTGGGACAGTATAAAAGCAAGGCCCAGCAATATAATAAAGTAATATAGCATAGTATAATATTACACAGTTTCTAGATACTACACTACACTCAGATGCGAACATGATTCCTGCATTATATACCAGTATGACACACCAGTATGCCATGATAGTATGACACAGACGATTGACACAAATACTAAATATCAGTGCGGCACCAGAGTATGACAAACTAATATGACACACCCGTATTACATAACCGTATATGAGGCATTAGTATCAATAATTGTCATGACAATAATTTAGGATCACACTTGAGGGGGAGGGGCATGAATGAATTGTCTCCATTGAGACAATCCATTTGATTGTTTAGATTGCTTTTGGAAGAGAGTTACTAGCCCAACTCACCATTGGTTCGTATAGTGTGAGCATGTGGAATGTGCTCGTAGTGTTAGAATGGCTGTGGATGTGCATGTAGTCTGTAACAAGTGTAATCAGCTCGCTCATGCCGATCAGATACTATCATATATTTGCGTAGACATGACGCTGGTTTACTGCACCTCAAATGACCCTCATTGTAGCCAGGGGTATGCAAGCCATATCTGCAGGTCAATAAACGTACGGTGCTCTGACCGGAAGTGAGCCCGTGACCTTCCACACACGGGTCGAGTGCCGTACTCCTGACCCACACAGGCTCCTAATTAACATATCCCAACGCGATATACCAGCAGTGTTCACCAGCATATTAACCCCTTCTGTACCGGTGCCGTCCTTTTAACTTTATTCTGGCTATTATTAGACGAGTTTATGCAGCTTAAAAAGAGCCTCCAGCAATTAACAGGCTTCGAACACTCACTGTTTTACTACCACAGATCCTTTCGTAAACTGCGCAGAAACGTCTAAATATAGCTAGAAGAAAATGAAAAAGACGTCACCGGTACAGAATGGGTTAACAAGCATAACACACAAGAGATAATATGAAACAATACACAGAACACATTACTTATCCTGACAAACACTACACCAACACACACAAGCACCCCATGTCTGCATAACGCACCAACATGACCCAGCTCACTTATTAAACCACCATTACCATTACAAAACCTAACCCAGTGCAAATTGTATACTGCCGCTTTCTCTTCCGCTAACTTTATATATAAATGACGTTTAATAATTACGCCGCTGCTACCACAGACACAAACAGTTTCTATCTATCTATCTATCTATTGCCGGCCCTCCTCCCTGTCTAAATATATCTACACAATTTGGTGTGTTATTATTCGTATTAGTATTAGTATTTTATTAGTATCAGTATCAGTATTGGTATTTTATAAGTAGTAGTAGTACTAGTAGTAGTAGTAGTAGTAGTAGTAGCATTGGTATTAGTATTATGAACTTTATGACCCATTATCAATTTAAAACAATTAGAGATATATAACAAATGTACCGGAGGAAACATTAAGAGAACAAATAACTTAACGTCACTGGCTTGACAATATTATTCTGGATTTTATTTGAACTATGAATTAATATGGGGGTTTTCTGAACCCCCTCTCTCTCATGCTTAGCCCCATTAGTTTTGAGATTTTACGACATTTGCCCAATTGTTGGCGATTTTAAGACTTTTCGTGCCATTTAGGTGCCGAACTCTTCCTGGCGAGCGATAGCAAGCTGGAACCGGCCTGCAAATGTATCTGCAAAGGGGGTCTTGAGCGTCATTATTTAAGTTTGATGAGGGTCAATGGAAGACACTTACTTATAACCCAAATAATAAGACACAAATAAATAATCAAATACATACAAATATATAAACAAATACATACAAATATATAAACAAATACATACAAATATATAAACAAATACATACAAATATATAAACAAATACATACATATATAACACATATATAAACAAATACATACAAATATATAAACAAATACATACAAATATATAAACAAATACATACAAATATATAAACAAATACATACAAATATATAAACAAATACATACAAATATATAAACAAATACATACAAATATATAAATATAAACAAATACATACAAATATATAAACAAATACATACAAATATATAAACAAATACATACAAATATATAAACAAATACATACAAATATATAAACAAATACATACAAATCTCCCCTTAAATAAATGCGCTAATCAACTCACTATAATGCATGCACAAATTTTGCTTTGAAAGATGACATACTAAGAACAGTAGAAAACAGCGAGCGTGCTAAAAGATATAAATGGAAGAGTTTGTTATTTTCTGGGCCCCCTTCTGCCCGATGCCTAGCATCATTAATTTTAAGAAAGTCGCCCCATTAGGTTGAAAGACTTTTCGCCACATTTCCTTGTCAATATTTGTGTTACTTAGGTGACGATTATTTCCTGGCGAGCGATAGCAAGCATGTCATTTATGAGGAACTGGCCTTTGGCCGGGAAATTTTTCTACCAAGCAATGTGCAAATTTGTCTCGAAAGGAGGTCTTGTTGTTTTTCTTTTCCATGTTTTCGTTTTGTTTTTCTTAAAGCTTGATAGAGGTCTAGGGAGCAAACTACACAAACCCCCTTAAAAAAAGGAAGGAAATTAGTGGAAGGAATATAGGTTATGAAGGAGTCCGGATTGATTTGGTTCAACTGGTGTATATGAGAGAGTGAGAGTGAGAGAGTGAGAGAGTGAGAGAGAGAGAGAGAGAGAGAGCGAGAGCGAGAGAAAGAGAGCAGGTCATAACATTTACACTACCTAATGGGTAGTGCCAAGACCCACTATTGTCATTTGTACCCACCACACACACTGACAGACTCACAGATAAGACGACGAACACACACACACACACACACACACACACACACACACACACACACACACACACACACACACACACACACACACACACACACACACACATACACACACACACACACACACCTTTGAACGACAGCAATTCTGCCAGGTAAGTAGCAAATTAAACTTGTCACCAAATATAGTCTATATACTGTATCCTATTCACCCTAAGGTGGTTTGTAGAAACAGAAAGGGTTATCTCCATCTGCCACACAGAGGTTATGTGGTAGTCCCCGGCTCCAGCACCACATTGCCACCTCCTGGGACTATAATTCATATTTTCACCAACCCACCAATCAACTTACAAATAAACCTAATGTAATGCAATAAATGAAACTAATGAATACTTGAGATTGTTGGGAGCAGAACACTGGACCCAATTACAGTGCTGTACATCCTTTCTGGCATTCCTGGCTATATTATCAACCACCAGGACGTGATGCTATAAAGTATAACTGGTCAATGACCCGATGCAACTTCCAGCAGGCATTGACATATATATATATATATATATATATATGTATATATATACCGGTATATATATATATATATATATATATATATATATATATATATATATATATATATATATATATAAGTAATTTTAGTAACAAATGGAAATAAAATAAAATAAACAAGAAAGAATAATAAAATAAAATCCAGACAACGCCGATAAATAGGTATTAGAGTCGAATACTCATACAAATATGGACATACAAATATATATGCAGAGCCAGACAACCATTTGGCTGATATATAATGATATCCTGATTGCATTATTTCGTGCTTAATTAACTATACTAATATAATGACGCTTGCTTCAAGGTTAATTATAATCCATCTGCCTAAAGGCAAATAGATTAATTGATATTATGCATTATAAGTTTATTATTCCAAATTAGGCTACACAAGCATAGTAAACACAAACGTCATTACCGCCTCATATTATCATTAATTTCTTATGTCATTATAATCATACTAACTTTCCTTCCATACATAATATCATAGAGTGTATCAAAATTAATGTGGGCAACTGTACAATCAAATGCGATGTTGAGGAAGCAGTTGTTGGTGGAAGTGGTGGTATGTCAGAGTAATGGTTCAATAACAGTACAGTAACGGCGGTCCTCCTAATGTGGCTGACGGTAATGAAATGGTTCAAGGATCTGTTCTCATGGCGGGCATACCACCTTGACGAGCTATTAGGACGGTTGATGGTGCATGGGAAAGTTTCTACCTTGTGGCTTGATTCATGATAAGCTATTTATTAGTACGTCAAGTTTGAGAGTAACCAAGACCGCTAATATTGTTCTTTAATTGTTTTTTTCCCTGCCTCATGTTTAGCCTCATTAGTTTTGAAATTTCAAAACGTTCGTCCAATTAGTTTGGCAAAAAGACCATTCCCCTCATTTCGTTGCTAATACTAAGACCTTTCGTGCCTTTTACGTATCGATTTATTCCTGGCGAGTGATGGCAAGCCTGTAATTTAGAAGAAATCTGCTCATCAAAGAGGAGATTCCATAACTAAGAGGAAGGGTAAATCTACAGATATACTACCTCTCCCCCACTACCCCCCCCCCCACACACCTCCCCCCTCCAAAACACCCCTTTTAGCATGTTTTTGGATGGCTCAGCAGACGCGGAAACTGAATTTTGTTTATATTAATGTCACTAATTGTCCCATGGATTTATATAGTTTTCTGTGTTAATTTTCAACAATATATAGTGTTTGAAAGTAATTACAAGCATCTAAAAAAAAGTTTTACTCAGGAGGGGAGGGGGGGCTTTGCCCCCCCCCCTTACCCCCCCCCCCCCCCCATGACTTAGTGTCATCATCATATATATTGACAGCAGGGGGCAAAAACAAGTACGCCGCGGCCCAACCAATTGTACACCCAGGTAAACAAACCGCGGACGAAGAAACCGCTGCGGACGAGTCTCACTTAGCCGAAAGTTTGTAATACTTCAATGTATCTATTTCATGTCAAATATACATTTCCGCGCATCATCAAACCATACTAAGTCTACTACTAATAATATTAACCTATTGGTACTAACAGAGTAGCGACACAATAGGGGTAGTATAACTGTAGATTTATCAAATGCTTAATAAATGCCAGAATATAATGAAAAGGGTGTCACTAGTACTGGATGGGTTAAGTAAACGGTAATTCTGCATAACTACAACTCCTGTTATTTTAAGTTTCATTTATTTTATTTATGTATTTTAATACTTTGCAAGTGTGTATTTTATTGTTAGAAAGTGCGGAAAGCACTTTTTATTAGCATTTGCATTGTTAATTGAAATTCAGATACCCAAACAATCTAAGAGTTTACTCGATTTAGTCAACTATAAAAAGACATTAGCCTAACCTAACAACCTTACCTAACCTATCCTAGTATTATGGGTGGGGGCTGCCGCCCCCACACCCCCGCTAATTGGGTATTAACACTATACAAAAATAGATGGGATAAAGTCTATGGTGTTTACTCTGCAATCTTCAGCTTTGGCTGTCGATAACAGGAAAGTACCAATAAAAATGTACTGACTTTTTGTAGGTGAAGCTCCACTCCGATTGGCTACTAAACATCGGGGAGGAGCCTCCAAGGAGGCTTGAATATAAACATAGTGTCCTGGACTGGCAGTACAAAAATAACTGATAATGTTATAGGGGAAGGGGAGTGTAAATCAAATTGACAAAATAAGAAAAGTAGCCCTTATCCGCACATCACTAAGGTCCCCTGAGTAAAGTAAGAGCGAAAACAAATAATTCCATGAGACAGGAATCCCGTAATCAAGGAGTAGTTGTTCTGCAGAATACCCGAAAAAACGCCCATTCTCATCAATCTCAGAGCTCTTTCGGACATCCTCGCTGTTTACAAACGCCTTCTTTATGCAATATAATAGATATTTACACCCTGCTGGCAACATAAATGACGATTTCAATAATTCATGGGGGGTGAGGGGGGGTAAAGCCCCCACTCAACCCATCGTGTATCCCACATTTTCAATGTTAATTTTCTCCCTTAATCAATTTTTCCAAATTATCAAACTTACATAGGCCTACAAATGAAGTACAGTTTATAGGGATTCCAACATGCATTTCAAAATTGTCATGAAAATTGGTGGGTGGTTTGCTTAATATATACCGAGAATAGTTTTGATAGTTAACTATAGTTTTGATGTAAATACTACCGCAACTACGAATCTTGTTTCCGAGACCTAGTATATTAACCTAACCAAACAACCTAACCTAACCTAACCCTAGAGTGCCCTAGACCCAGTACGTGGAATACAACACTAGCCCTTGCAAGTTGCATGCCAGCTACTGTGGGTTCATATATTAGACATACAGTAACATCTTTGTAGAACATAACACTTTACCATAGCGAGTGTACTCCATTTCGAACACTTTTTGTAAACATGAACACGTCCGTAGCAGAGCTCTCAAGATTGCGGGACTGAGTTTGTTTACGCGCGGGACTATTTATATCGACAAAATCGAGTTACAAAACTTATCAAAACTATTCTACCACAACGGAATCTATGTGAGTATATTATAAGAATTCCATAGAGCTACGCTTTCCCTAATAAATTATGTATAATAACGCTGCGAGTCTATTCGCGATAATTATCAAATGGAGTTATACTACATTTACCGGTATCTGCCATCAAAGACTGGAACGACCTACCCCAGTCAGTCCGTGAAAAGAGAACACTGTATTCCTTCAGACATAGCCTGATGGAACACCTGAACCGGACAGCTGCGAGAAGGGAGCACCAAGCTTATGTCTACTAGCGGCTCGCTTGGTGTAGTGACTAGCGTCTCGGACTTCCACCCAGAAGGCCCGGGTTCGCGCCCACGCTCGGCGCATTAAAGATTTTTCACAAGCACTGACTTGTTACCATCCCTCATGAGCAAAGGGATGGGGTAGTAGTACAGGACCCCAATGGAAATACGCCTAATCGGCCTTATTGAGCTATCCTTAGCTAGCTTAGCATGCGCTAGCTTTAAGAACTATTATTATTATTATTATACTACTAAATACGACATAAGAGATGGTAGCATTCAAGGAGACTACTGCAAGACTCTTCTTCGTACCTCTGACCTCAAACCTCTGTTTGAAAGGACATTAGCCTAACCTAACAACCTTACCTAACCTATCCTAGTATTATAGGTGGGGGCTGCTGCCCCAACACCCCCGCTTTGACGTAGTTTTTTGGAGTATTTGTCTGTGAAGTGGGTATTTTTCAATTTGTTGATAACGAAAATCCTCCATGCCGACTATATGGAGAAAAATATGGCGAATCTATTGGTGCCTATTTTCCCTAATAAATTGTTTCTCATAACGTCGCACTAGTGTCCTATAATATTATCGTATTGAATATCAGGAAAAATTGTTAGACACGAATGTGTATATATCCAAAGTATGTGAAAATCTGTACTCCATATCCGTTGTCATGATGCAAGGTGTTGAAGTTAAGTGAGCTGTATACTAGTATAGTTTACGTTCAAAAACGTTTTCTGTCTCTGTAGCTTCGTACTTAGTAATTTGTCTTTTACAAAAACAAGAACAAGTGATAGATTTTAACACTCATACGTAAATGCCTTTTACTCAAGTGTTGTTCAATTAAGTAATTTTGTTTGTTTTTATTAAGAGATAAAAGTATAGTTGAAATTTTGAAGATAGGCCAAACGCTATGATCGTGGCTGTACAGTACAATACAACAACGTTTGGGTGTCATGGCAGCAGGCAACCCACACACATTTATCACCTCCACCAGATGTTACGGTCAAAGTATATTGTTTTTAGAGCCAAGCACACACTTCGCCTCACCTTATATACACTGTCGTAAGTTACAATGAGTGATGAAGGCCGAAATACACTAAATCACCGTGAACAAAGTCGATCTCTACCTCCCACACACACGCGGCTGTAAGTCACTGTCAGGTTCCAACATTACTATCTAAATTTCCCCCAAGCTTCACCTGTGAACATCGAACATCCGGGCGAAGATAAATGAAACAGACGATACTTACTGACACACATAACTTATACTGGCGAGGGTAAACTGGCGGTAAGTGTTAATATTGGCTATCCTTTGTAAAGCTACGTTAATTTAGTATCAAATAAACACAATTGTTCAACCATTTATTTGTAATTTACCTTGATATATCATATGAAATATTATTGTTGCTTAACAACGAATATATTCATTGGAGAGTTAAGCAGATGTTTTAGATACGTACGGAATACACTGAAACTTTCGGTCAATAGCTCGGCTTCAGTTGGGTTCGAAGCTTCGTTTACTAGGTGTAATTCTCGTTGCAGAGGCAAATGATTTCATTGGAGATGTGTTCTTTACTACATAACTATTTACTATTGTTTATATGTTTATGTAGTAAGTATTACTGTATAGTGCATACAGCTTATTATACATTATTTATTATTATACTATTGAGCTGTAAAATAATTCATCTATTGCTTCACACACATCAAATGTTTCGAAGATTATAATTATTGCTGGAAGTTTAGTCACGCTCAAAAGTCGTGTCTTACCTGGTACCACATTTTTAAAGTTTGGATATGTATCTCGTAAAATATAGAATATTTAATAGCCATAGACAACACCTGCAATATTAAAAGCTTGTTTATATTTGTATCACATTAACTCTGTATATCAGCTCTGGAACTGTATCTCACAATCTGTCTTTCTCTCACCCTAAGCCTTGAACTACATCAAGCTCCTTGTGTTCAGACTTCTTGACTCTAACGTACAGTACCTTGGATTTGTCTCTCTTTCAACTGGGGAGGGGGGGGGGGGGGGGAACTTGTTACACCCATTTTGCCTTTTGTCTCCTTACACACTAAATATAACATCGAAGCACAATAATAATATGGTTGAAGAGATAAAGATAGGACGGGATGTTTGAGAGTGGCAGTACGGGGAATGTAGCTGCCAGGCCATCCCAATATGGTGGTGTTTCTTTGAACATTTTCTCTAATCAATTGTTGAAACGAAATAGAAAATGACAGACGGAAATAAAGAGGGATACTTTCTTATTTGTCATCGGTACAACTTGAAATTTACAGTATTATTAATTGATTTTACCACTTATTCGAGAGTACTATTGCTATTATTATTATTATTATTAGTAGTAGTAGTAGTAGTAGTAGTAGTAGTATTATGGCTACCTCGACAATTTCTTTCGCGGCGTTAAATAGAACCAATGTATTCTAGACAATGGGAACGTATGGACTCACCGTATCTATCCATCTCTCTCTCTCTCTCTCTCTCTCTCTCTCTCTCTCTCTCTCTCTCTCTCTCTCTCTCTCTCTCTCTCTCTCTCTCTCTCTCTCATTACAGGTCAAACCAAGATTTTGTTTCCTAGACCTACCCAATGTATTTCCCCCCTCGCATTTTTACATAGCCACCTATTGTTTCCACCCCTTCTCCCCTATCACTATATTTTTGTTTCTCACTCCCCTCTAGCTCTCACTTTCACTCTCCCTCTCTCTCACTCTCACTCACCCATTCTCTCACACACACACACACACACTATTTTCAATGTGTATTTTCAATTTGTACAATCTCCGACCCGTGGTAATAATGTGCTTGACCTTGTACTCGCAACAAAAGAAGAATTAATAGAGAATTTGAATGTTGGTGATGAATTCAGTAACAGCGACCATCGTACGATAACTTTCACTTTAAAGTTTACTAGTAACAAATCAAATAGCAGCATTGAGAAAGTCCCTAATTTCAAGAAAGCAAATTTTCATAAACTTAAATCAAAGCTTAAAGAAACTGACTGGAGCTTTCTGACTAACAATAACGACATAAATACATCTTGGGAGTGTTTCACAACCACTTACCTTAAGGCAGTGCAAGACTGCATACCATCGAAAATACGGCGTCCAGGCCATAATGATAAGCCCAAATGGTGGAATAAAGATATTTCAGACTGTCTGCTTGCTAAAATATTTGCTAATGATAGATTAAAATCCTCACAAAATGACGAAGAACGGGTGAAATTTGTAGAGCTACGACGCAAAGCCAAAAAGTTAATTAAGCAAAGTAAAAAGACCCTGGAGTTATATGTTGCGAATCAAAGTAAAACAAACCCGAAAGAATTCTATAGTTTATCAGAAAGAAAAAAGTAGTTACTTCAACTGTTGGACCGTTAGTCGATGAAAATGGAGAATACACCAAAGACGAAGTACAAATGAGTAATGCCCTCAATACCTTCTTTGCATCAGTTTTTACAACCGAAGACCTCAGTGATATCCCTATACCATCGCCGATTCAGATTGATAATTCAGATGTTCTAAGCAATATCACCGTTACAGAGAGAGAAGTATTGAATTGTTTAGATAAACTCAAGGTAAATAAAACGCCTGGACGTGATACAATCTCGCCTAGAGTTCTAAAGGAAGCTAAGGATGAGCTCTCCAAACCACTGACATTGCTATTCAATGAATCCTTGCAGTCTGGGACTGTACCTGATCAGTGGAAGCTAGCCAACGTAACACCAACACCGATATTCAAAAAAAGGCAGCAAATCCCTACCCAGTAACTATCGTCCAATTAGCTTAACCTCAATTGTATGTAAAATGCTAGAAACGGTCGTAAGAGACAGACTCGTAAATCACTTAGAGGCAAATAACTTACTTAAAGATACTCAACACGGCTTTCGTAAAAAACGTTCCTGTTTAACAAACCTCTTAGACTTCGTCCACGATATTCTCAACCTCTACGATGAGAGTAAAGCTGTAGATATCATATACCTTGATTTTCAAAAGGCCTTTGACAAAGTTCCCCACAAATGTTTACTGCTAAAACTAAAAGCGCATGGAATACAAGACGGTGTGTTGAAATGAAAATTGGCTCAGCGACAGAAAGCAAAGAGTAGTCATAAACGGTAAGGCATCTAAATGGACCAATGTAAGTAGCGGGGTACCCCAGGGATCGGTACTAGGACCAATTATCTTTCTAATTTACATCAACGACATAGATGAGGGTCTCACCTGTACAATCTCAAAATTTGCTGATGATACAAAAATTGCAAATAGCGTACTCTCAACAGAACAAGTTGACGATATGCAACACAATCTAGATAAATTGTCATGTTGGGCCCAAATTTGGCAAATGAGTTTCAATGCGGATAAATGTAAAGTACTACATATCGGATACCTAAATGAGAAAGCAAACTATTCGATGAATGGCACTCAGCTTAAGAATGTAAACAAAGAAACCGATCTGGGAGTAACAATATCGAGTAACCTAAAACCGAGTCAACAATGTTCAGAAATTGTTAAGAAGGCAAACAAAATAATTGGCTTTATAGGCAGGTCATTTGAGCATAAATCCAAAGAAGTTATCCTAACCCTTTACAATTCCTTAGTCCGCCCTCTTCTGGAATACTGCGTTCAATCTTGGTGCCCTTATTACCAAATATATATAAACAAGCTAGAACGAGTTAAACGTAGAGTTACCAAAATGATACCTAGCCTAAAGAACAAACCATACGAAGAGCGTCTTAGAGAATTAAATCTATTTCCTTTAACCCAGCGCAGATTAAGAGGTGACTTAATTCAAGTGTTCAAAATCATCAAAGGCATCGACAATATGAACTGTAGTAAGTACTTCACTATCGACCAATCTAATTACACGCGGGGAAACGGTTGCAAAATTATTGGTAAATCTTTTAACTCACACGAATCTAAGAATTTCTTCTTCAATCGAGTTGTCAACTTGTGGAATGGGCTTCCCCGAGACGTTATAGACTGCAGCACCGTTGATTCATTTAAACTCTGCTTAGACAAATATCTCGCATCAAACCCGCGACTGACTGCATTTGTAAATGAATAACTTTATTTTATCCCCCCCTCAGTTACTAACCCATCTGTCCCCTACTAACTTCCTAATCCTGCCACGGACATTAGTTCCAGGGCAGTAGTTCCCTTTCCAATGTTCCCTTACCCACTCTAAACCACTGTTTGGACACTTGATCCTCAGTGTTTTGGAGGACAAGCAGCCTAGAAGGGGTCACTAGATATGTTGTTGCTTGATTTCCTTTGTAGTCCTTTGTAGTCTCTATCTATCTTCCTACTTCACACATACATAACACACACACACACACACTATTTTACTTTTATTTGCACACACACACACAATGTCACTCATTCACACAATCTCATTTGTATTCACACACACACACACACACACACAATCAAGTGGGCTTTGGTATTTCATTATTAACTCTTGCTCAGAATTCCATGGACAACCTTTCCCCCGACTATACTATACTCCCAACTCTGAGTATATTCCAGTTTGCTAACTATTATTCCACACCTTAGCAAAACCTGGCTAACATTGGGCAAGTTAAGTATGTTGGGGGGTGGGGGAGGGGGGGGGGGGGTAGTTTGCTCCCTAAACATCTCTCTATCTAAACAAAACACCCCCAAGTACCTTTTTCGCTATAAAACACTTAGTGTGTTTGTTTCGCTATGATAATGGCCTGTAAACCTAATTCTGGCTAGCAACAAACGATTATACTCAGCTTATGAAAGGCCTCTCACAGTAAAAGAAGAGCATTGACATTTTCAGTACCGGTACGTCGATTTTTTATTTTTTTCTGAATAAATAGGCCTATTTATCTTGTAAATTAGCTTAAAGATCTGTCGAAGTCGAGGGCCACTAAATACAGCTATAACATCTTCGAGAGGTCATTCATTAGCTGAATAAAAACCTTTGGAAGGAGCTAAAACAACACCAGTGAACTGATAGCTTATAGCTAGTGTGTGTGTGTGTGTGTGTGTGTGTGTGTGTGTGTGTGTGTGTGTGTGTGTGTGTGTGTGTGTGTGTGTGTGTGTGACGCTTATCAACAAAGGCAGTGAGAGAGAGATAACTCTTTGACCGTGAACAGACAGCGCCCTCCTGTATATAATCACAGATTCCATTAATGTGCAGTGGAAACCTTCCCGTGCATTGGATTGGGAATTACTATGCCCTGTTCCAAATAAGAAGGCCAAATATCTTTAATATTAACCTTTATAACTCACAAACGACTAGAGTAATCGAGCTACTATTTCCACCATTAGGAAAGAGTTTGTCAGGGAATAGGTGTGGACATTTACAGGACATTTACCTTAAGGGGGGTCACCGTTTTTTGTTTTATCTTTCTTTCCTTTTCTCTCTTTCCCTGGCTTGTATCCATTCGGCCCCCATTCAGCCACCTGTTTTAAGACGTTTATCCCCATCCAGGTGTCGATTTCTTCCTGGCGAGCGATAGAGAGCCAGCATTGTATGAAGAAATCCGGCTTCGCCGGAGAATTTTTCTATCGAAAAATTTACAAATTTAGCTTGCTGTCAAAACAAATATATATATATGCTGGCTAGCGGAAGAATATTGACGTCTGGATGGGGGTAAACGTCTTAAAACAGGCTGAATGGGGCCGAATGGATAAAAGCCAAAGAGAGAGGGAGAGAAAGAGAAAAAAAGCGAGGTGGGCTCCCTTAGACCATTTTGAGTTACAGAGGCTATGGGTTACAATTTCTGGCCTACCTATAATGAATGTACTATAGTGGGCTTTGTCGTCACTGAATTCCACTCTTTCGGTCAGCGACTCTCGGGCTTGATCTCACAAATCAATTTTGGCTTGCCATATGATGTTTTATTATATTAAGGGGATATTCTTATATATTTGCGTGTTATTAAATTATCTATATACTGTATATA
>CM064567.1:14871951-14899451 GCA_032716605.1 Paralithodes platypus
AAGGAGTGGAATAACCGCTGCCTAAACAAATAACGTCTGCCGCAATAATTCTGTAATTTTCTTTTAAATTCTAGACTTCAACAGAATTAACACCCTGAGGTAGGACCAAATGTTGGAGAGATAAAGTTATTTTTTTACATGGGATCTATGTAATATATATTCTAGGTGAAAAAGTGAGATCCGAGACAGAGAGAAGGACAGAAAGATAAGACACAAACAGTTTCTTTCTTAATAATATTTTCCATTAAGGGGAAAAACTTAGAAATGAAGCATGTTGACGGAAAGAGAGAATGAAAAAGTTACAAGCATTCACAAAGAATATATGGTAATTCAAAGACCTGGCAGCCCATTCCAGGGAGATATTTGGAATGAAATTAACAAGAATATGAGCGGTGCATTAAACTCAGTGTTAAGTATTGTACCGTATAATATATTTTAACTTCTCTTCCATACCTTCCACTTCTCAATAATTACTGTGTGCTACGATAAATTGCTTTGAGGGTTATTGTTTCTCCATTTACTTTATTATTAGATTGTTTTAGTATTAATTTTCATTGCAGCAGATTTTTCATTCTTATGTGGCTGATAAAATTCGTTTAGAATTAAAAATACTTCGACTAATCAAAGTTGCTTGATAATAGTTGTGTAGTAATAGGTACTGTATGTAATATTTGATTCATCAACATATGATGCGTAATGGAGTGATAGGGATATGAGCTGGCAACCAGATAGTCATCAGTACCAACCTTCACCATCTTCTAGAGAACCTGGGACGGTATTTTTCAGCTGTTTCATTACCTTCATCACGGTGCCTTCCACATACCCAACGGCACTCCAGAACCAAATAGAGACTGTATCTTATTTGAACCACTATTCAATTTATGTATGCTTAGGCTTCTGTCTGGATTCAAAATGCAGTCAATCAGAATGACACCCCACACCTTAACCCACTTGATAACGGCGTGATAGAAGCTAACCAACCTTTTCCCATATACTGTATACACAAGGAAAATCCTACTTGGGGAACTTTCATTCCATACCAAGTCGCAGGACCCATGTTTGAGGGGGGTAGTGCTTGTTTTTTGGTCTATGTATTTATATATTATTATTTATTTGTTTAGTTTCCTCGCTAGACCTCTCACACAATTTACAATTACACCCCTTAGACCCTATTTCAAGATAAATGTGTACATTTTTCGGTAGAAAAATGTACCGGCCGATGGCCGGTTCCTAAAATCATTGGCTAGCTATAGCTCGCCAGGAGAAAATCGGCACCTGAATGACAGGAAATGTGTTAATACTGATTAATACTGACATACAGTATATGGGGCGAAAAGTCTTGAAATCGATAAACTAGTGGAAAGAACGTACTCCTAAAATCTCAAAACTAATATGCTAAACATGAGAGAGAAGGGATCAAGAAAAAGCGACTACCTCCCCTTTAAGAGTACATTACAAGGGATTTTTACAGTTAACCTCACGCTACTCGGGACAACATTATTACATTACATTTTCACCCTGGCAAGCATAGAGGTATAATTTGTATGTAGAAGGTCACAAAATTACGAATGAGTTACAAGAATTAATGTTTAGGCCTCAGCCAGGATTCGAACTACTGTCAATCAGAATGACATCCCACGTTTAATCCCATCACGCCGTGGTCGAATGCCTTTTAATAGAGCTAAAGTGTCAAAAGGCTCAGCAAATGTAAAACTAGTTGTATTAAACCGTTTGTATATACCGTACATGTATTGGCAAAAACAATGTAAAACTAGTTGTATTAAACCGTTTGTATATACCGTACATGTATTGGCAAAAAAAATAAAAAAAAAATAAAAAAAATAAAGAAATAAAAAGATCAACAATAAAACTTAATAAAAACAATTCAAATATTCAATCGTTTATTCCATGTACCAGCCTCCTCTTTCTTTCGACCTTCCATTTTTCCATTGGCTTCCTCCCCTGAACCATAAATTCATTTTGGCCTACACGATTCCTCTCACACTGTTTATGGTCTCCCCGCCCCACCGCTGCTGCCGCCTCACTCATAAATTATTCCACCTATGTGTGTGCCATAAAACCCTTATATTTCCCAACCTTCCAGTTTGTATTCCCCTTTGTATTCCTATATGTTTGTGAGCCATACTACTCTTTCATTTCCCATCCTTCCAATTTGTATTCCTTTGTATTTGAGTGCCATACTACCCTTTTCTTTCTCACCATTCCAATTTGTATTCGTGTGTGTGTGATATGCTACCCTTTAGTTTCCCACCGTTACTCTTTGTATTCCTATATATTTGTGTTGTAAGCCCCTCTTTCATTTCCTACCCTTTCAAGTTGTATTCGTTTGTTTATGTGTGCCATACTACTCTTTCATGTCCCACCATTGTTCTTTGTATTCCTATATATTTGTGTGCCATATTACCCTGTCATTTCACACCCTTCCTCTTTGTATTGCTCGGCTTCCTTGTAGCATCTGGTCGCATTCCTCTGTATGATGTTCTTGGGCAGTATTGCACAAACACACACACACACACACACATATATATATTATACTTAACCCTAACACCACCTCCACCACTCCGACCATAAACCCGTCCCCCTCACCTTCGTTCCACCTCCCTACAATTCCAACCCCTACCTCACCCCCACCATAACTCCATCCCCCTCACCTCCGTTCTGCTATTCTCAACCCCAACCATAACCCCTTCCCCCTCATCTCCGTCCCACCTCCCTACTATCCTCAATCCCAACACCCCACCATAGCACCATCCTCCTTCACCTCCGTCCCTCCACCACACCACTACCCCCTAACCTCCCAACTATCCTTATCCCAGACCCCACCACCACCATAAATGCATCCCCTTCAACTCCGCCCCACCACCTACTATTCACACCCTCCACCACACAGCCACCAACACCACCACCTCCACCGCTTCCGCCACTCCCTAATTGCTTTGCCTCAACTATGGCAGTTTGGGGGTGAACGTTGTACGGTGAGAACAAACAGCCACAATCTTTACCTTTCCTTAGTTATTATGTATGTTCATCATCCATTTATCCATTACTAATTACAATCTTCTGACTTCCTTTTCACATCCACCACATCATAATCTACTAGGATCATGTTCACCGTTTAATCACCACCACAGCTTTCCACCTTTTCTCCACTACCACAATTCCCTCCATCCAGCACCACCACCAGCACCACCACCACCACCACCTAAAAGCAGCAGTATAAGGCAGGAGGTTGTGTGGTGGGTACGAGCAGACCAATAACATTACCTCTGACCTGATTTTTGTGCAGGGAATTGGCTACTGTAGGCGGTATGTGTGTGTGTGTGTGTGTGTGTGGCACGAAAGATCTTAAAATCGCCAAAGTAATGGGCGAATTATGTCAACCCTGAAAACTAATGGGGCTAACCACAATGGAGAAGGGGGCTAACTAACCCCCCCCCCCCCCACCCTCCTACCATTCCCTTGCAAATAATTAATAAACGTACCAATTCATCTATACACGTTTGGATAAAATATATAGCTTATACCGATTCCACGAAAAATGAATGTTGAAGCCCATAATAGCTCTACACGTTTCCGTAAAATCGTGTTGTGTAAATGTTATGATAAAGGCTGTGATCAAAAGTTACCGTATGGCTATGCAGTACAAGTGTGTATCTCTCTTGCCATAACAGCCACAGGTGTTCGTATAAAGAGTGGTGGTGTGTGAGTTTTGGCAGGGGGATAGAGATACAAACATACATACAAGTTTAACCCAATCAGTAACGATGACGTTCTTTACATTATATTCGGGTAACTATTAGAGGATTTGATTCAGCTTAGTAAGGGCGTCTACACATTAAAAGGCAGCAGACTATCTCTGTTAATCATTTTAGCTACCATATATCCTTTCTAAGCTTCATAAAAACATCTAAATGAAGCTGAAATCAAAACAGAAAAAGACATCACCCGTACAGAAAGGGTTAAAGACCGTTCGTCCACAGAGAGTGCGGTTTCATGCTTTCCTCTTAACCCTTTGAGTACCAGCGACGTGTGCTATATTCTATTCTAGCTATATTTAGACGATATTATGCAGCTTGGGAAGGATCTGTGGTGGTTGAAAGGGTTGGTTGAGATATATTGAAGCCTTATTATGGCTAGAGGTCCTTCCTAAGATGAATAAAATCGCCTGATAGTTGCCAGAATATTATAAAAAGGACATCCCTGGTACTGAATGGGTTAAATGGGGGCATGCCAGGCGACCCTGTCTTGGGCTTCCTCTGTCGTCAAGTTCTTTATTTTTGAGATCGAACTGAAGTACCTGGTCCCTCGTCTTTCTAGGTTGCTGTTTACATGTTATGCCAGCCTATGCCTACAGGGGTAGGTAATTTGGCTTCAGATGATGTATTCAGAGTACAAAAGACATACTTCCACTAAGCGCCCTAAAGTAATGAGTTAAATTACACGTCATTGTGTCTTGTGTACAGTTGATAGCCAGCATTGCATGACCATAATTGCTTTGCATTAGCTCCTTAGATTTAGATGACAAATTGACTGTTGTACAGTAGGTAAAGGATTTGGTGTGTAGAAATCAAATGCCCGGCTGAGTAATATCGTCATCGGTATAACCAGCCTGAGTTACGACACGACCCTACCCCGCCTCTAGTGTCCCATTACCAGCCAATATTACCGGGGAAATGTGTCAGACATGGGGCGGTGGTGGTGAGGACTATGAAAGGGGCCGAGTTGTTGCTATGACCGTTGTTATGATTGTCTGTGAGGGTGTAATGGTAGTCGTGGGAGTTGAGGTGTAACAGGTATGGTGGCGGGGACTATGAAGGGGGCCGAGTTGTTGCTATGACCGCTGTTATGATTGCCTGTGACGGTGTAATGGTGGGAGTTGAGGTGTAACAGGTATAGTCAAAGTAACACACTGAACAACTGGGGAATGCTGCCGTGTTAATATTTTACCCAACCTAAGGGGTGAGAGGGACTACCTGTACAGGAATAGGGCAACCAACCCAAGAAATACACAGTGTGGTCACTCATAAACATTCGTGAATCACTAGCGTTTGTAGTTGTGTGAGTGGAGCACAATGTGTTGAACGGTACCAAAATACAGTACTTTGTCTATCATGATGGTTTCAACCCAAGATATTCTCTGCCATAATATGTTGTACCCAAGACTTTTACTAGATCTTGTTGCTTGTATTCCTTTATACTCCTTAATAATATCAATGATGTTTTACACCCAAGACGTTTCCTCCCCATGATGGTTTGTACCCCCTGATATTTTGCATCCAGGAAGTCATTCGCTTATCAATTAAGGATATCTCCTAGTCTAATGATTACTGATAATGCCATAAAATCGTCCGAAAGGTCATTATGATTGCATAACAGGAATATACAAGCAAACGACTTAATTAACTAATGAAAATATAACTCGATCCCAGCCTCTGAAGTCTTAACAAATATTGAGGCTCTTGGCCATCACTTCACTGCTCCCTCCGTCCTCTACTGTGTCATTACCATGGTCTTACTGACTTACTCCAGGATTTGACACTTTACTCCTAGTGTGACTTATAAAATATATTCAATTTATAGAGAGATAGAATGAGATAGATATATAGATAGATAGATAGAAAGATTGATAGATAGATGGATAGATAGAGAGAGAGAGATAGACAGAGACAGAGAGAGAAAGAGTGTGTGTGTGTTAATCTATGTTCATTATTTGAGGGAGTTCATTGACGTCAACACATGTTTAGACAATTTTTCACAGCTTAGGGAGGATCTGTGAACATATTATAGGATAGACTATCTCAATTAACCATCTTACTTCTATAGACTCTTCCTAATCTGATAAAATAGTCTAATAATAGCCAGAATAAACTGTCAACACTTGTCATAATCCGCAAGAGGTTAAAAAGAGTAAAATAAATAACGAAGTCTGGGCAAAAACATACAGCTTCCAACAACAAGACACCAAGTTAAAAACCCTTTCACGCGAACCCTCAGCTCTTTAAAAAAAAAAAAAAAAATATATATATATATATATATATACTGTACATATACAGTAATACAAAAAAAATATATATATATAAAATAAAAAACAGAGTAGTATCAATTAAGAGCCACCGACACAAGGAGGTACCGGTAATATATTCCTCTGTGTGGGAGCCTGACTTTCATCACTCCCCACACCATGTAACTTTTAACCCCTTAAACATTTGGCGCGATTTTATACAGCTTAGGAAGAATCTGTGGGTATTAAAAGGGTAAAGACTATCTCAATCAACCCTCTGACTTCTATATACCCTTTCTAATCTGAACAAAATCGTCTAATAATAGCCAGAAAACAAAAAACGAAGTGCGTCATCGATCCTCAGAGGGTTAATAGGGTACGGAAATCCACTTAGCCTTGGGTGCATGGATTTACATAGATTTACATAGATGCACTGGCCACACAGACCTTACGATCCAAACGAGGTGGCCAGGACTTAATTCTAGTAGAGATGGCATATCCGATAGAAAAGGAAAGTTGAAGGAAAGGATAGAAAAGAAGAAGGCTCTCTCCCCACCCTCCGTTCAGAGAGAGAGAGAGAGAGAGAGAGAGTGAGTTTGGGACACCGCCTTCTGTGAGTTACGATCTACGTATACACACCGGACTCAGGAGACTCTTTAACCCTTTGAGGATTATGACGCATTTCGACAGTTTATTCTGGCTATTATAATTACTCTTTGTACATGTTTCTGCCAAACCGATATTTCTGATTATATAAACCATCTGTACATGTATTTTTGTCTGTCTATATACCTGTTTATCCATACATTTGTTCTGATTGTCTGTCTATATGACTCTCTCCATCTGTCTATGCACTGCTTTATCACTCGCCACTTAAAGGCTAGTCTGTCATATATATTCTATTCTTTCCTTTACCATGTTTTACCACTCGCTAATCAAAGACCAGTCTAACATCTTCTATCATATCTATCATAACTGTCTTGATAGCGTAATGCATAAGTGCGCGGAATTTCGATGTGAGTGTCCTAGGTTCGAGTCCTTGGAGTGCCACACGTATTTGTTCATGTCATTAATTGAGTATAGAAGTGAAGTTGGTTGGTGAACAAATATAATAAATCTTATATCATATATTACCATTCCCCACTCAAACACCACTCTATCATATCTACTGTATTCTATGTATTTTTATCCTATTCTATACCACTCACCACTAAAAGGCCATTCTTACATCGTCTATCATATTCCCCCTCCCACTTTCCTTTCATCTCCACCGACAAGCGGAGTTTGAAGGTCAGACTTTGCGAAATAACCGGAGAGCGCCCGGCTGAAATTCCTCTCCCGACCCAGGCCTCAGAGTGAATAATTTGGAAGAGGGAATACGTTGGAAGAGGGAATAATATGGAAGAGGGAATAATGTGGAAGAGGGCATAATGTGGAAGGGGGAATAATGTGGGAGGGGGAATCATGTGGAAGAGGGAATAATGTGGAAGAAGGAATAATGTGGAAGAGTTAATAATGTGGAAGAGAGAATAATGTAGAAGAGGGAGTAATGTGGAAGAGGGAATAATGTGGAGGAGGGAGTAATGTGGAAGAGGGAATAATGTGGAAGAGGGAATAATGTGGAAGAGGGAATAATGTGGAAGAGGGAATAATGTGGAAGAGGGAATAATGTGGAAGAGGGAATAGTGTGGAAGAGGGAATAATGTGAAAATAGGAATACTGTGAAAGGGGGAATAGTGTGGAAGAGGGAATAATGTGGGAGAGGGAGTAATGTGGAAGAGGTAATAATGTGGAAGAGGTAATAATGTGGAGGAGGTAATAATGTGGAAGAGGGAATGTTTCCCTACATTTGTTCTACATTTCCTGCATCACACTGGCTCCCTTCCCCTTTTCAAATAAGCTTCTCCTTTCAACTGCACTTCCTCAAGCTTTCTGCATCCTTTTCCCCTTTATCTGCCTCCCCTTCTACTCTGCACCTCATGTCCCTTATCATTCACCCTCTGATATGCTCCCCTCACTCTACACACTCTCCTACTCTGACATCCTTCCGTATACATTTCCTTCATCTTTAATTCATCACCATCCTCATTTATACAATCGTGGTCAGGATGTGACGTCTACCAGCGTTGGCAGAATCGCCTCTCGTTAGCCACTAGCGCTCGCCAGGGACATCGAAATGGGCTACAGTTATCAGAGAATGTTGTTCTTTCTTTCCTAGTAATCGCATTGTCACAGACAGTCCAGTGGTGGTCTTTGTTTTCGTCTGTGACAACGGGTTATATTTTATATCAACAGTAGTGATAATAGTACCAGCGTGTGAATGAGAAAGACTTTCAGAGCAAGGAGGTAGTAAGTGTCTGTATGTACGGGTGCATTCCTTGCTCTCGCTCGCCATTGGACGGCGTGTCTTGCTGTGTCATGGGACGCCTGCTGTCTTGTGATGTCTCAGCCCGTGATTGGCCGACCATCGCGCCTTTGCGGTCTCCTGTGTAACTTACCTCCTCCATGAGGGTCCCCAGGAGCTGTCCTCGTCAGGACAGGCTTGGCGCGCGTGCTTCTAACATCCCTTTGCATACTCTCTCCCGATCACCACCTTTATCACTGTCACTCGATTCTCTCTTTCCATACTCTAACCTTTATTAACTGCACAACACTCCCCTTGGGTTCTGCATACGGTTTTCATAGCCGGCCCATTGTATTGCATGCGCCGTCCTCAGAGATATTTACATGTACTTAGAATAGGTTTGAGGGTTCTTAGTTAGTATAGGTTAAGAACTTTGTGTGTCTCCATTATTGATTTAGTGTTTCTGCTCTTTTATTTAATGCTAGACTGGGATAAGGTAACTGTAGTCGTTGTCTCCGATGTGTGTACGGTTTGCTTATACCTACACGACTTCGACCGGTCCTGTGGTAGCCTGGGTTGTCTTTTCGGTTGCGTCCTTTGCGAGTGCAGAATTGTGTTGACTGAGGGTTTTGGCCTGTACCAGTTCCACACTTTGCTGCCTCTTTGCTTGTCTTTAGAGAGTCGCCAGGATAGAACCAGATACTTGTGATCTGGATCTATCGAGAGAGCCCCCTAGTCAATTAACGTAACTTAAAGGATGCAGTCTTAAGGACATCGCTAGGCTACGAGCCTGCCTTGCTCAATCCCAGTTCCTTACCTAGAGTATCCCAGCTAGACATTATTAATCGAGTAGACACTTGTTAGTATTTAATATAAGCTCTTTGATATGTGCGCATTATTATTCACAGCATTTATTAGTCTAGGTTGTTGCTGAGCCGCACAACCATAGCAGACTGTTTCGTTGATGAGGAAGTACTTCTTTTAGTGTCGAGCATTGCTACCGTTGCACATTTATAATATTCTCGTGTCAGTTAACATTATATGTCCTATCTTTTAGTGTATTCAATTTACACGTGTGGTGTCCTGCCTCCTGCCTTTATATAGGTCTAAATCAGTACGAGCATCTTATGAGCATCAGACTTTCTTCAGAAGTTTCCAGGTCTATGCTGTAGGACTATACTTCACTTTCTTTCAGATAGGAGTGAAGAGTTTATTGTTGTTTAGAGTAACTGTATTGAAGCATCTTTTTATTGTATTAAGTCTTGCAGTGATTTTATTGATCTTTCCATAGATTCCTTTTTAAGCATTTTAACGTAACTTGCATCTTGTTTGTTATCAGGCTATACCAGTGCAGGTTAGCCTGAAGTAGAGTACATTTATGCCCAGTTAAGGATAACCCGCTATTGCAGATTAACCCTGGAGGGTATAGGTGTTTTGTTCGCCGGCATATAAGTTCGAAGGTTTGGATCTAGCGTACCGTTGTTGCATAGTGCCCTATTACTAGTCCAATCATTGAGTGCCCTTGTTTTATTCGTAGTCCCGGTCGTAACAAGGAATATTTGGCAATTTTATAGAGACAAAATTATGATATAGTGGTGAACTATATTGATAAACAGCTTGAGCTACAAGGATAAAAAAGGGCCCCTTTCAGCCGCATCAACTATTCGCCGTGCCCTTAATTAACCATGGATGTTTTTGTATGTTTGTATTCGCATCGACCAAGGCAAAATGTCGCATATGACCGCCATAGTCACCACGGCGCGGCGCCCATTTCAATCTGACAAGGTGCAACACTCAATTGCATTGCATTTAATGCTCTGCCTGGCAGGGACGGCTCGCGGTCATGATGTGTCATTAATGACAAAATTCATGTGTACAGCAGTCCACTCTCTGAAATGCACGGCACTATGCCATACACGGCGGACGGCGAAAATTTGATGTGTGTGAAAGTGGCCTAACTGGAATTTCTAGTCATTGTTTACAAGTTTGTTTCTATCATGAGGTGTTTTATTATTCATGGCCACAACCGTACCTTCCTTCCTTGTTCATAGCCTCCTACTGCTCTCCTTTCCTTCCTCTGCTCTCCATCCTAATCTCTGTTCATCATCCATCCCTCCTTTTTATCTTGTTTTGTCCTTTTACATCCTTTTCTCCCTCTGCACACCCTCCTTTCCACTTGACTCCCTCCCTCCCTCCTTTCCACTCCATCCCTCCTTTACCTCCTCACTCCTTCCGTCCACTCGTATTCCTCTCTCCTCTCACCCTCCACTCTGCCTCACTCGTATTTCCTCCCCCCACCCCCCCACCCCCACCCCTTTCCCAACTCGTATTTCCTTTCCTCTCTCCTTCCCCCCTGTCCCACTCGTATCCCCCCTCCTGCCCCCTTTTGCTTGGCTTTAATCACCTTTTGTGCTTGGTGCTTCTGGTTAAATACACACCAAACATGGGAACAATAAGCAGGTCCCTCACAAAACTCCACAAAAAAACGAAACTAGAGCCTGACGGTGGAAAATCAACATAGACGCGTTGTAGTTTATTCAGGGCGTAATTTAACATTTGAATAATTAATATATGCAACACTGAATTACAATAGCAAGCTTAGGTAATTGAATAATGAAGCACAGTTGCACACATAAGTTCTTTTACTCTCCGTGTTCTTATACATAAGCACATAAGAAAATGGGAGGCTGCAGAAAGCCGATTGGCCCAAACAAGGCAAATCCCTCTCACATCCAACCCTAATTATAAGGCCTAATTATTGGCCCAACTCACTAACACCATGAGGACCGCCCTCACCAATACGTTCAGAGGTCAACGTAAGAAATCGGGGGTCTACAGAGCGCCGATTGGCCCATTCCCGGCAGATACCCCACACACCCAACCTATCTCGTTCATATGTCTATCTAATTGTATCTTAACCCCTTCTGTACCGGCGATGTAATTTTGTTTTTATTATAGTTACATTTAGATGATTTTATGAAGCTTAGGAAGGATATATGGTAGCTAAAGGGATTAATTTAGATAGTCTGCAATCTTTTAATGAGTAGACGTTCTTCACAAGCTGTATAAAAATCGTCTAATAGTTGCCAGAATAGAATGAAAAGTACATCACCGGAATAGAATGGGTTAAAGCTCTCTATCGCTCTTGAGCGCACTTCGTAGCCATATATCTACACATATCTACAACTCGGTTACCAAACCAATATTTAACTACATCTTTTCTGAAAATAAATTATTTCGCTATCACTGAGCTTTAGTACATCTTTCATGTCCCCTTCATTTATCCCACTAAACCACTTGAACACCTCTATCATGTCCCCTCTAACTCTGCGTCACTCTAACGAATTTAAGCCTAATTTCTTTAACCTTTCTTCATTTGCAAGATTTCTAATATTATGCATATTTTTTTTTTTCATTCTACGTTGTACTCTCTCCAAGGAATCTATGTCCATTATGTAATAAAGACACCCAAATTTAACAGCATAATCCATATGGGGTCTCAGTAATGACAAGTAAAGTTTTAAAATAACATCAGCAGGTCTGTTACTCACACTCCTATAGGCCTAGATGAACTCGATAATCCTGTTTGAAATGTTACGAACGCGTATACACTGTTTTCTAGGTTTCAAATAATTGCTAACAAACACATCCAGATTTTTCGCAGTCGAAGTTTTCTAATTCCATATTAGCTAGTTTACATTTTGCATTTGTATTCATCTTCCCTATCTTTAATACCTTGCATTTGTCAAAGTTAAAATTCATCTGTCAATCTACTGACCATTCGTGTAAGGTATCTAGATCCCTTTGGAGGCACTCTTTGTCGCTATCTGAATATATTTTTATCTTCGTTTTGGTATCGTCTGCGAATTTACTTATCATATAAGTTATACCTTATTCAAGGTCATTTATGTATATAACAAACAACAGAGAGCCTAATACAGATCCCTGAGGGACACCACTTTTGACTGAACCCCATTCTGACTTAATTCAAATATAAAAATTGAAAACGAACTCAAAAGTTACTGCTCAAATTAATACAACAAACTCATTAAAATTAAAATCTATCGAAACGACAACACACTAAACAAAATATACATGTGGAAAAATGCTTTTAAATTTATCGGAAATTTAACTTTGAAAATAACAAACTTATAACACCATTTATGCTGACTCTCGGCTTCCTACCAATTAGCCATGACCTAATCCATCCCAACAACGACCCACCTATTCCATGCGCCACTTTATCCTATTTATCGTTCATATATCACTATTAAGAAACCGTTCATTTAACTTACCCATCGAATCCAGTTGTCGAAGCTAAAATATGTTTTGTTGAAATAGCCTGGCATTAATTCGGTGTAACAAGTAACACTTAATCAGAACACCAACATTTAATAAATAACCACAATGATATTACTAGTTTAATTCACCATTCTAAATCCCTATTTCAAAATAAATTTGTATTGCGTTTCAATGAAGTGTAACACGTGGGTGGAAGTGCGAATTGTTGTAAATTAAAGAAAATCCTCAATGAATTACCGCACATTATTAAACTAATGTAACTCCTTTTTAAAAATTAATGAATTAATTATTTAAAATCTAGTATGTAAAATCCAAACGGAACACGTAAAAAAAAAAAAAAAAATGCGGTTCGTGTGGTGATAAGAAAACAGTGTGTGACAAAGGATGGACCCAAGGGCCCGCATACACACGAATGCTCACGTGGGTATAATACGATGGTCATAACTATCAATAAATCACTAATACATCTTACTTACTAATCTCCTCTTGCAACACCACGGCCTCAGCATCGTCCACCCATCTCAATTAAGCCTGGCGACGGCAGAAGCACTCGCGCAACGCAAGAGAATTAGCACACATAAAAAACACATCCGTAAGTAACCCCAACGGGAGGGAGAAGGAGAGAAGAAGAAAGCAAGCGAGATGAGCTACCAAGGCTGCAGGTCAACAATACGCCGAGATTAGCACTCGTGCCTCAATCTTTCTAATTACCTCGTCTCAGCCTTTAAAAACAGTGGCCGCAAGTGCATTTTCCTTGTATCAGTTGTTTGAATGTACAAAACGGCGCTGTATTAGTGACAATCGAGCCTCGACCAATATTTTAAAAGATTGCGAGATACCCTGCTGATTACGAAAACCTCGCTCTAGTACGACACTTTTTCCGGAAGCCAACACCTATGCATCACACAGCACGCGCCTTGGATGGCTACGTGACCATATTTAGACACACGACGAAAGCTTTCACAACAAATTTAGCCGTACTTTATAAATTTGAAATACATAATGGAAATACAAACATGGAATAATATGAAGGGTGTATAAGGCTAATTGGTATTAATAAGTTACTAGGATGTTCATTGATGCAAAGAGTAGATGTTAATGGAGGATAGGTCATACGTCTGGCAGCTGGGTGTGGTCAGTGTTTCCCTCCCCCGCCCTATCCTCCCTGTTTCCTCCCCCTCTCCCTATTCTCCCTCACTCCCATCCCTCCCCATCACCCCACCCCTACTTGCTGCCGTTTCTCCCCCATTCACCGTCGCCTCCCCACTCCCCACCATGCTTCCCATCTCCCTCCCTTCTACTATGACCTTATCGTATGTAACTATCGAAACATACCATTACCAATTAAAGGAAGAATAAATACAAAAGAAGAATGTCTGGATAAAATAGTTTCCATTGCAGAAACACACACACACACACACACACACACACACAGACACGGACAGCCAATCTCACCCATTGGACCTGATGCCGGTGTCACACCAGCACTTAGTCCGGTAATTTTCATTACCAAGTATATTCTGTAATATGTTGAGGTTCTTTCGTACTTAATTCAAAAAGTTAACTGACTATATATTGCTAGGTTGCTGGGTTTTGATTCCGCTTGAATTTAGCAGCTGCCAGACTACAATTCCTGGTGATAATTGACGAAAATAGCGCTCGTGTGACACTGCCTATAAGCCCATAATGCATTCCAAGCTTCGACGTCACATTTGCTTTAAGCCGAGACCGAGAGAGAGAGTGATTCATATATCACGTTATATAGCATTACAGCACTGGAGAAAGATATCCACATGCAAAAAAAAAAAACATAACAAATAAAAAACTTTATTATTGATATAAACGTTTCTGTCGTCTGGGTTTATGTTTCCTTACAGGTATTCACGGCGATGGTCATTTCTGCACCCATAAAAGCACTGGGTGGCATTTTAACCCTTTGAAGATCATGACGCGTTTTGACAGTGTATTTTTGGCTACTATTAGACGATTGTATGTAGTTTAGGAAGGATATCTAGGAATCAAAGGGGTTAATACTATCCCAATTAACTCTTTAGCTCCCACAAATTCTTCCTAAGCTGAGTAATATCGTTCAATGATAGCCAATATAAACTGTCAAAACACGTCATGATCCTCAAAGGGTTAACATATGGGTTTGGCTACAAATATATTAATTAACCCCTTTTATACCAGCGACGTATTTTATATTTTATATCAAGTACATTTATACGATTTTATAAAGCTTAGGAAGGATATGTGGTACCTGAAAGTATTAATTGAGATTGTCTGCACCATTTTAATGGGTATACGTCCTTCTTAAGCTGAATATGATCGTCTAATCATTGCCAGAATATAATGAAAAGGTTGTCACCGGTACTGAATGGGTCAAGGATGCTTAGATTGTTTCTAGTATGTGTTGGGCCTTTATGTTGAGTGTGTTTATGGTCGATCAGCTGTAAATAATATCCTGGTAGTATGTCAATGATTATAACCCATTCACTCACTCATTCTCACAGTCTCACTCTCACTCTCTCTTTGCTCGCTCTCTCTCTCTCTCTCTCTCTCTCACCATATCCAAAGTCGTCTATTAGTAGCCAGAATATACTGTCAAAACGCGTCATAATCCTCTCAAAGGGTTAATTACGATAGTCTTTACCCATTTCATTCCTAGTGATCTTTCCTAAACTGCATACAATTGTAGAACATAGTAATAGCCAGAACATAATGAAAGATTGCATCATCGTATCCTGAAAGGGTTACGTATATATCACTCACATCTCACCTCATTTCAGCTTATTTCTTTCCGATTCTCCTCTCAGCCCGTCCGCTATTCGTCAAACACCACCGCTATTCGTCAAACACCACCGCTATTCTCTTCCCGCACTTCCGGCACCCGAATATCACACACAAAAAGCAAAAATAACTACGAGAAAAAGCGACGCGTCTTTACCGAGTGTCGCCGCCTTTGAGAATCAAACAAGATTCTATAGTCTTTCACCCGGACACTTGTACACGATAACAGAAATACGCGACTTAAAAATCGACTAAACTATTAAACCACTAAGTCAATAACATTATATTGTTTATGGATAGTAAAAATAATTATGACAATCCCTCAGAGTTAAATAAGGAAAGTGATTTCATTGGTCTCTCTGGGTACCCCGCCAAGACGGCCAAATGTCGCGTGTTTCCCGCCAAAACCACCAAATGTCTTCCGTTTTCTATGAACATGACTTGTATCACTTGGCTTAATGATTTTGAATAAAGGATTCTATCATGTACGGTGGCGCAAATAAGTCATGTATCAGCTGTCATTACGTTTGGCTCGCTCTGTGTTCTATTAATTTCTGTCGGATGTTGGCTAGGGTGGGTAAGTGTAGCAACGTGTTTGTATATCTCACTAGAAATGAATAAATCAAGGATAAATATTGCTGATACCAAATGTTGATCAAAATATACTTGGTTCCGAGACATCACATATTTGGCCGACTGTAAATTAGCGTTGAGTTCCATTATCACACAATTGCTCACGTTACATAAAGTTACATAAATACAATAACGACACATGCAAAATAACTACAATACAATAAATACATAATTATATTCACACGCAAACTTGCAGGTGAATACAGTCAAACACACAGGTATATATTGTGTAAAGCTGACTCATACAAACTTACATATTCCTTTCAACACACAGATAAGTACATACGTAAAAGCACGCACACACGTGCACTCCCTCGCCTCTCTCTCTTTCTCTTTTTGTGTCTCTATCTCTCTCTCTACTAGAAGTAAGTCCTGACCATCTCGCTGGTATCGTCAGGTCTGTGTGGTCAGTGGATATATGTAAATCTATGTAAATCTATATCTCTCTTTCTCTCTCCTTCGCTCCTTCCCTCCCCCTAGACCGATTCATACCGCTCCCAAACAGCCGAAGCCAATCCACAGAAGTAGCCCTAAATCAAGCTCTCCCATCCCTCGCTCTGGCACCAACACTTTATCCTTTCACCCCCACCACGAGCCTAAGAAAACCAAGATGTATACAAGTTTAACCCCTTCTGTACCGGCGACGTCTTTTTACATTTATTCTACCTAATTTCAGACGATTGTATGCAGTTTAAGAAGGATCTGTGGTAGGTAAAAGGGTTAAGTGAGATAGTTCGAAGTCTCTTAAATGTTGGAAGCTTTTTATTACTTGTATTTTATGTATTGTTTCTTTCACCCCCACCATGTGACTTCTAAGCCGGTATCACACGAGCGCTTTTATAGTCAACATTCGATAATCAATTTTGTATGCGCACTGGAATCGGAAACTAGACAGTTGGTAGATGAATTTAGGTAACCACATAAGCTGCCAGACGAGTGTTGAGGATACATGTTGATGGAAAAAGCGCTCGTGTGATACTGACTTAAAAAGCCAATATATAACATATTTTCTAATAGATGGCGAGAAATTGAATTATCTCTATCTCAATTACTCACATATTATCATGTTTTCATTGTGTGTTGTTAAAAATTATGGAAATAACCTTTCTTATTCTTTCATTAATTATCGATGAATCAGTCGCTGATAGAGTAAACCTTTAGCCAGGTTAAAAGAGAAAAACAAAATCTATAGTACCTCCAATTTATGTTAGACGTTTAACCGGAGGAGGAACAGGAATTGACATAAACATGCCTACACATAATACAGTATATACAGTTAATAAACGCTCGAGTTAATAAACCTTTCAAACCTTTTAAACAAACAAGTTTAAAGATCGTTTCGTCCACAGAGAGTGTGGTTTCAGTTATGTGTCCAAAAGGGCGGCATTACAGGCGGCTCTGTTTTGGGCTGCCTCTGTCGTCTATATTTTAAGATCGGACATACTTACCTGATCCCACGTCTTTCTAGGTCTATCCCTACGCGTAAACTCCAAATTGTTCCCCAAGCAAAATTACAGAAGTAAATAAGAAAATTACAATATCTCTTAACCTTTACTAAACGGTGCCTGGGAAGCTTGGGAAATACTAAAAGGAAGATGCCAGTAAGATTGGCAACACAATGAGATAAATAAGGTGAAGAAAAGAGATGATGGAAATTCGGTGGGGAGGGAACGCATAAAATGTCAGGAGCGGGAGGAATTATTACAAAAATGATGACTGGGCAGTAGCTAGAGCAAAATCAATGGAGATTGAATAAAATTATTAAGGATATACTGTGTATATATATATATATATATATATATATATATATATATATATATATATGCGCATGGCTTACTCGCTAGGACTCGCCAGGGCAGAGAATGTAGCTACAGTCTACCTATCATTGTGTACTTTCCTTCTCAAGAAAGCTTGTGTTGCAGACAGTTCAGAACTGTTCTTTATTTTCGTCTGTCACAATCCTTTCTATTTTATTTAGTCAATTGAAAGTATTGTGTTAAGTAGTTGAATGATGGGAAGGCGAGCGGGAGAGAGAGAGAGACCAGGTGGTGTGTGTGGCGCGTGGCCGGCCCCCTTACATAGGCCTCGCGGGATTCTTTGCCTCCTGCCTAACACTGCCTACTAGGCGGCTGCTTACTGGGCGACTGTCGCGCGCCCTCGTGCCATTCCTGCGAACTGGGACTCCAGCGAGGCGGTCCCTGGGAATATCCTTGTCAGATCCGTCCCAGACAGCATACTCTAAGCATCTTCCATGAACTGTTCCACACTCTTGTCTTAGAATCTTTCTCTTCTACTGCCTCTATCATTTCCACTACTTCCTCACCTTTTATTAAGATCAATCCCCCTCTGGTTCCCTGCATCCACACCTTGAATTGGTGGCCAGACTGTATTATATGCTGGATCTCACATTTCTTATGTACTAGGCTAAGGTTGAAGAGAGTCGTTGTCTTTTTGGGAGATTGTATTGCTCGGACTGTCTCCATCAATCACTAATGTTTCTACAGGGTTAAATAATGCTAGACTAGGGATCAGGTACCTTGCTGTTGGTGTTTTCACTGTGTGTAGGCTACTTTTGAGCTGCACGACACTACGGATTCTGTGGGTTACCTGGGTGGATCTTTTGTCTGTGTTACCTTGGAGTTTAGACTGTGTAGTGCGTGAGGGCTGCTTGCCTAATCCACCCAACACTGTTCTAACTCTATTTGCTTTTACTTTTGAGGGTCGCCAGGAGGATACTCGATACTTGTGATCGAGAATCCTCAAGAGAGCACCCCTTGATATTAACGTAATCAGGCCGCACAGACCCAAGGTCCACACTAGGCTAGGAGCTGCCTTGCTCCACCAGAATTCTGTACCTTTGCGCATCCCAGCTAGACTTTATTAACCCGGGTAGACATTAGCTGGATTAGATCATATACTCTTTTATGCATACCCATTATTTCTACATAAGCATTTTGAGGTCTAGGTTGCTGTAGAGAGACACAACCAGCATAGACCGGTTTTGTTAATAGGAGTACTACTTTTTCGTGGCGAGCATTATTACTGTTGCACCGCTTATAATATTCTTGTGTCCAATAACATTATAGGTCCAGCCTTTTGTGTATTTAGCCTACACGTGCATTGTCCTGCCTCCTGCTATTTTGTGGTTCCATTTCCGATACGTTCTTCTTAGTAGCATCCGACATTATTCAGAAGATTCCTTGTTCGGTGCTTGAGGACTTTACAACACTTTCTTTCATAAAGGAGTGACAGATATTATTGATTAAAGTAACGTTAAGTAAACCTTCTTCTTGTTTGCATTAGATCACTCTTGTGATTAAATTAAGTTAACTATCTTTTCCTTGTGTACCATAACTAAGCAACCATATGTTATAGGTAATAGGCTGTTTCAGAGAACATCAGCCTATAGTAGAAGCACATAGATACTGAGAGTTAAGATACCCCGCTATCGCAGATATAACTCTGGAGGGTATATGTGTTCTTTGTTCGACGGGATTATATATCAGGGGTTGGATCTAGCGTTTCCGTTGTTGCATTTATGCCAGTCTAGTCCAATGTATAAGAGCCACTGATTTATACGAGACCCGATCGTAACAATATATATATTATGTATTTGTTTATAAAATAATAGATATATTTATGTTTTTATATCTTTATAATAATATATTTACTATCTTTCTCACTAGGCCTCCATCAAACTTAAATAATATAACCCCAAGCCCCCACTTCGAGATATATTTGTGCATTTTTCGGTAGAAAAATTCCCCGGCGAAAGACCAGATCCTCTTAAGGTTCACGAAATTTCTTAACCCCTTCTGTACTGGTGACTTTTTTTTTTTTTATATAATTCTAACTATATGTCGCCATCTATAAATTATTTTGAGAATGAAAATGTTCTTAATAAAATTACTGTTAATTTAATTATAATGCTGTGATATTAAAATAAGCATTAACTGTTTATCTTTGACTTATGTTCGTCAGCTGGAGGAGCTTTAATGTAGAACAGATACACGAATACGGTGTAGTTTACTTACAGAAGTAGTACGAACACAGTAGGACAAGTTTAATATTGCCAGCACAGAGGCGGTTATTAACCCGTGGAGCCCCGGCTAGTTTTGTAATGTTTGCGCACCAGAACCCGGCCGGTTTTCAAAAAATGGTTTTATTCCAGAAACAATAGCGAATGGGTTAGGAATGAAGGAAAAACCACCCGCTCAAAAAGCTTAAAAAATGGTCCTACAGAGCCCCCGAAAATGGATTTTATAAGAGTAAAAAATTGAAGGCAATTATCCCAAAAAAACAGGTTATTGCGCGCTCGCGCACACGCACATGGACTTTGAGAGTTTTCAACCATCGGCACGGTTGCGTGGGATACGTACACAGTTCCCATACAAATCTGAGCCCTCTTGAGTGGCTACACCTGAGGTTACGGTCGGCGCAATTAGGGTGACGCGCCAGGCGCGTCTCTGGGGCTGTGCGTTATATACATCGCCGACGCGTCAGACGCGTCGCTGGGGCTGTACGGGTTAAGACTTATTATATATTCTGGAAGGTATGTGAGAGAGAGAGAGAGAGAGAGAGAGAGAGAGAGAGAGAGAGAGAGAGAGAGAGAGAGCGGGGGGGGGGGGGATGTTGTGTGAGAGGTAAAAGGTTGAGACGAACTTTACTATCAATTATACATACATACACACATTTAAAAACCGAGTGCTCCACACAAAGTGCGGTTCCAGTCTCACGTCCTAATGGCAGCGTTCCAGGCAACCCTGTTAAGAGCTGCTTCACTTGTCAGGTTCTTTGATTTAAGATCAGACCGCAAAGTCCGATCCCACGTCAATACCACGGTTTACGTCTCATAAATATGGGTAACGAATCTACACTATACTGTAATTAAGGGGAGGTATTTAGTTTGTTCCCTAGACCTCCATCAACCTTAAAATTACACCCCCTCGAGTCCCTTTCAAGATAAATTTGTACATTTTTCGGTAGAAAAATGTCCCGGCCAAAGGCCGGTTCCTCTTAAATTACAGGCTCGCTATCGCTCGCCAGGATAAAATAGACACCTGAATTGCACGAAAGGTCTTAATATGGGGTGAAAGTTCTTAAAATCGCTAAACTAATGGGGCAAACGTTTTATAATATCAAAAGCAATGGGGCTAACCATGAGGGAGAAAGGGGTCCAGAAAAAAATCCCTCAAGTGGAGACCTCCCCTTAAGAGCCCGGGGAGTTACTGCTTGATAATCCTGCTTTAACTATCCGCACCATTTCATATTCGGCCAGTACATACCGTATATATAGTGTTACCTAAGGTTGACGCTAGGGACGCAGGGAATATATTTTGGGAGACACTTGTTACAGGCAGCTTTGCCTTTTGTCTCCTTCATTCACATAGAAAAACAAACGAAAATTATTATGTCCTGCTTACTGATACAAGACAAAGTTCGTCCGAAAACCTCATCACCTTTTCCTAAAATTCGAGTTCCCGGAATCCACATAAGAGCTCAGAGCTCCGTACCATTATACAGCCGTGGCTTTAGAACTAAGAGCCTTAAATATATTAACCCCTTGATGATTATGACGCATCTTGACAGTTATTCTGGCTACCATTAGACGATCTCATACGAGTTAGGAAGAAGCTGTGGTAAGCACGATCTCAATTATCCCTCTGGCTTCCATATATATACCTTTCATAATCTGAATAAAATCGTCTAATGATAGCCAGAATATACTGTCAAAACGCGTCATAATCTTCAAAGGGTTAAGGATTACCTGTGGACCAATGATTATCACATCTGACTCACAGGCAAAAGTTCCATGGTTAAAAATATTAGACTAGACTATTACCTGTACATGATGGAAGTTCGGTGTGAGTATCCTAGGTTCGAATCCTTGGAGTACCACATGTATTCATTACTTTCATCGATTTCTCCAGTTAGGTTTATTTGTAAATTAATTTGTGGGTTGGTTAAAGCATATATGGAATTATAATGTAGGTATAATATATATTAATGAAATAAAACTAACGTATAGGAAAAACCTGCATAGCGTTATCTTGATTGACATTAATATAATTTGCAAGACAAGTAGCATTTCGAAATGAAAACTAAAATAGCAAAATATGAAGAGAGAGTGTCAGTCTTGGCAAACGAACAAAGTTATTCCCACAAGTATTAGTTTGGGAGGCAATTTTCCTTTCCATTTACATAATAATTACCTTCGCAGAATGTTGGCCTGGCGAAACGTTACCTTCTCTTTTCTCTAATATTCTGTTCTCATATTATAGTGCTATATCAGAGCTGACATTGTATTGATAATTGTATAACTATAATAGTTAGTCATTATAGGCTAAGCTAACCAAGTTTAAAAATACCAAACCTATATCATTTAAAAAAGAAGGAATAGAAAGAACAAACAGATCGACTATAACGAAGAGCATACTATTGGTGCGCCTGTGTGTGTGTAATAATAATAATAATAATAATAATAAACGGTTTATTAAAGAATGGCAGCCTCATGAGCTGAAAATACACATTTTACAATTTAGTGGATGAACATGAGATGTACAGATATGAAAATGGTAAGCTCAGTTTACAATGGGTGAGTATAATATACTTTACATTAAAAAAAAAATTAATACAATAATTATGCTAGTGCAAAATACAAATTATCACAAATTAACCATGAGAGTAAGTGATTTACAGTGCATATACAGTACACATTTATTTTACTTATATATATACAGAACATACATAATTATATACACATACGTACACACACATACGCATATATACATACATATATAAGAACATAAGAACATGCAGTAAGTGTGCACATGCCCGTATACATAAACGCTCACGTATGCAAACAAACATACATACATACAAAAACTGTTCTGTTAGGGTCAGGTGAGGCTAATAATGGGAGTTAAATCCTTGGGAGAGATTAAATGAGGGAATTGGAAAAGGGTTAATGGGGCAACGGACTGTAGGTCAGGTAAAGCCAATTAGAATGGAATGTCAAACGTCAGAAGAGATCAAATGAGGAGTTTGAAAAGGGTAAAGGCGAAACGGCCTACGGTCCGTACAGGTAGGGTCAGGTAAAGCCTACTACAATGGGAGGTAATCCTCGGTAGAGAACAAAAGAAGGATATAAAATAAGTAGAGACAGCTGGGGGGAATTATAGTATACGGGACATTCTTTAGTGTAGGTGTGTGTGTGTGTGTGTGTGTGTGTGTGTGTGTGTGTGAGTGTGTCTGTCTGTGTGTGTGTGTGTGTGTGTGTGTGTGTGTGCATGTGTGTCTGTGTGTGTGTGTGTGTGTAAGGTGTCCGTCAAATGTGTTCCCTATATAATTATATGCACACTTTTGAAATCCGATGAGCTACCAAACCAATTGGTGGCAGGGTTACGATATCCAAACACAGACTGTTGTAATGTTATATTGTCAGTACCAATTGGTGGCAGGGTTACGATATTCAAACACAGACTGTTGTAATGTTATATTGTCAGTACCAATTGTGGCAGGTTACGATATTCAAACACAGACTGTTGTATGTTATATTGTCAGTACCAATTGGTGGCAGGGTTACGATATTCAAACACAGACTGTTGTAATGTTATATTGTCAGTACCAATTGGTGGCAGGGTTACGATATTCAAACACAGACTGTTGTAATGTTATATTGTCAGTACCAATTACCCACAGGTCATACATGGAAGCTCCGTATACATCTAAGTTTAAGGGGGGTCACCGGCATTTGTTTATCTTTCTCTCCCTCTCTCTTTGGCTTGTATCCATTCGGCCCCATTCAACCTACTGTTTTAAGACGTTTATCCCATCCAGGTGTCAATAGTTTCCAGGTGAGCGGTAGCGAGCCAGCATTGTATGGAGAAATCCGGCTTCACCGGAGACATTTTTTCTATCGAAAAATGTACACATTTGGCTTGCTGTCAAAACAAAAATATATATATGCTGGCTCGCTACCGCTCGCCAGGAAAATATTGACACCTGGATGGGTGTCAGCGTCTTAAAACAGTAGCCTAAATGGGGCCGAATGGATACAAGCCAAAGAGAGAGGGAGAGAAAGATAAAACAAAAGCGAGGTGGGCTCCCTTAACCCCTTCTGTACCGGTGATGTAATGTTCATTTTATTCTGGCAACTATTAGACGATTTTGTTCAGCTTAGGAAGGACGTCTACCCATTTAAAGGCAACAAACAATCTCAATTAATCCTTTTAGCTGCCACATATATTATCTCTCCTAAGCTTCACACCATCGACTAAATATAGCTGAAGTCAAATACAAAAGACGTCGTCGGTACAGAAGGGGTTAAATACACACACACACACACACATACATACATACATACACACACACACACACACACACACACACACACACACACACACACACACACACACACACACTCTCTCTCTCTCTCTCTCCTCGGTGTAAATGTATACAAACATAAACACTTCCAGTAAAACATTTTATCCAGTCTTCTGTTCCCCTTCAGCTAATTACACTTTTCAGGTAATTAAGGCAAGCACAATGAGAAGCTGGTAACACTTAGTGGCATAAACCGTTGCAGCATCTTTAGTAGTATGTTTTATGGTTACATATATTATTCTATATTTTATTAATTTCACCACAACACCAAACACCTCCAATGGAATTAATGAAAGCGAATATATGATCCACCGGGATTCGAACCTGGGTTATCACACACATATTTTTAAACACTAACCATTACACCACCAAGACGGTTAAAGGTTTATGCACACGCCTACGACTTATTATCCATTTTCGAATACTGGATATTAATCTAATCATGTTCATATTCCCAACCGCGCTATATAATAAATATAATAAATCAAATAAATATGAATATCTTGGCTTACGAGTCATGTTTGCTGGATCCCTGCAAATATAAATCATCAGAACGACTGTCTAGAATTTAGACAAAGGACTAACAAAATTGGCGCCTAATTACCATATATATGACCAGACAATTACAATGACTAATCAGTAAATTAGTATCAACTGGAGAATATCAGATCTCTGCCTTTGTTCGGTTCTCTTAATTCCCCCCCCCCCCCCCCCTCCCCTGTTTGTATCATCAATTAACGTACCCTCACTAATTAAGCAACACCGTTCAGTTAATTAATGAACAAAGTATAGGGAATCTAAGTTTATTCCGTGTATATTTAGTTCATATTATATTGTGTAGTTATGTTGCTAGACCCTCCTTCAAGATAAATATGTACATTTTTCGATAGAAAAATTTCCCGGCCGAAGACTGGTTGCTCTTCAATTACACGCTCGTTATCGCTCGCCAGGAAAAAACGACGCCTACTGTATATGACACGAAAAATATAAATATTGACAACAAAATTGAGCGAAAGGTCTTAAAGAGAGAGAGAGAGAGAGAGAGAGAGAGAGAGAGAGAGAGAGAGAGAGAGAGAGAGAGAGAGAGAGAGAGAGAGATATGAAACGAGAACCAAGGAAGGGAGAGAGAGCCAGATTAAAAGCGAATGAGGGAGTACATAAGAGAAGGGAAGAACGCAGGGAAGAGAAACAGGGGAAGAGAAAGCACGGGAAGAGACCACATTTGAGGAATTTGGGCTCATTCCAAGGTGATAACGTAAGTGAGCAACAATAACAACAAGAACAAAAAAAAACAATAATATATAGAGAAATAATACAAATAATAGCATATAATTTATATAATTATATATAACACACAAAAAACGGTAAGAAATCTAGCGCAAAATACGTTTTAAAATCTATCATTCCGACCAATATTAGGCACCTTAGGGGAAAATATGTCTATAAGAATAATTGTTATATCCTAACTTGGAATCACTGTGGCTTTATTCTTCAACAATTATTGAGTGTTGGGCTCAAATTTAGCAGTGTCAACAATGGGAGAAATGAGAGAGAGAGAGAGAGAGAGAGAGAGAGAGAGAGAGAGAGAGAGAGAGAGAGAGAGAGAGAGAGAGAGAGAGAGAGAGAGAGAGAGAGAGAGAGAGAGAGAGAGAGAATAGAGAGAAAGAGGAGAGATAGGAGAGAAGAGAGAAGAGAGAGAGAGAGAGAGAGAGAGAGGGAGAGAGGGAGAGAGAGAGGGAGACAGAAGGCCAATGAGAGTGAGAGATACCGTGGAACAAGGGGCCAAGAAGAGAGATGAGAATAATATGAGAGGGGGCGGAGATGGTGGTACGGGGGAAGGAGAAACAGAAGATATATAGATAGATAGATTAGATAGATAAACAGACAGACAGACAGACAGATAGATAGATAGATGGATAGATAGATAAATAGATAGTTATATATATATATATATAAAGAGAGAGAGAGATAGATAGATAGATATAGAGAGGGAGAGAGGCAAAGAGCTGCATACCAAAGAAAATGGAAAATCCCTCACTCGAAAATGAATCATACCCCCTCGACCAGAGAAGTGAATATATGAATGCTAGGAATAGGGCAGTGGAAAGATAGAAACTCGAAAATAAATGGAATAAAAATGATAACGATTGGGCAAATATTATATTAGAATAGATTTAACACACACAATGAGAAGAGAACACAACTACAAAAATAATTTGTTTCAGGTCAATCCTTGATACGTTGATTGAATCGTTTGGTGTTAGCTAGAGAGTAGTGTGCCAGTTGATCGATTAATGTTAACGTTTTCCTTGATTAAAATAGCTCTATAATTATTAAACATAATGATTTTAATATTAATAGTTGAACGGACTAAACAGTGTTTTATATAAGTAAACAAAAAATACTCTGTATATAGGACAAAAGAAGGAAATAAGGACAAACATTACAATACAAGACACAAGTATCCTCAAGATCCTCAACAGGTTAATCATTTATATTCTAGTATCAATGAAAGTACTGGCGAATTTTCATCAAATCCGTCCATTAGTCCTAGATAAATCCTGTTTGCACACAGACAGACAAACATACATCAATGAACTTAACCCCCACACCTTCGTCTGGCGGAGATCGAAATTTAACAATCAGAGAACAGCAGTTAAACGTAATAAATCTAATTAAATATACAAACATACTGTACCTAGCACTTGGAAACAGGCTAGTAAAACAATTCAGTATACTCTTAACAAACTAATGAATGTATAGTATTTAAGATCAGGACTGTATACATTTCAACGAGAGCAGCCAGTGGGAACTCTAGGGTACAGTTGTCCATATAAGTTATGTTCCTCGTCGTGATGTTATGTATGAAAGCACAAGGAGTATGTATGATTTACGAGTGTTTTTTTTTGTTTTTAATTATGAGTTTACCAATCGGATGAATTAACCACTGCATAAGAAACTAAACTTGTAATTGAATTATATGCATTATATTTCCATGCATAAAAAAACGAAGAATATATATAA
>CM064567.1:14904451-14906951 GCA_032716605.1 Paralithodes platypus
AACGTAAACTTAAGTGTAATGTAAACAAATCTACAATACGCCCGCTAATACAACCCGCACCATAAATAATGCAGGGAAACGTGAATCAGGCTTATCAGGCTTACCAAAAATACCTCGTTAGTAAAGTACTCCTATATCATTGCTTCAGGCTCTCAAAAAAAATCTTGTATATAGGCTCTCCAACTTTTTAGTTAATGTATTGGTAACAATAACTTAAGTCTTTTGGGCTGTAAGACTTCTGGCTCGCAAGTTCTGAAACTTAATCCAGAAAACAAATACAGAGGATAGGACCAGTTATGTTTGTGTTGTTGGGACTTCTCTTCACCATCTAAAATCTCCCTCCGGAAATTGTTTATAAATTATATATAACTTCCTCATCCTGTATACTGAATTGCTGTTTGTAAAAGCTGATAGCCACCCGTTTAGAATGAAATTGAGCGGATAAACTCTTTCACTTATGAACCCCCCTAAAACAGAAACTATGGTGCCTCCATCATTTCCATTGGAGCACACCTAGCTGTGTGCAGGTCATAGAGATAACATAATTGTGCAGTTTGGACATAAACAAAATCACTATACCGGTAAAAATGTGATGATGTGAAAGGAAATTGCCCCTCATAGCGCTGGGGGAGTGTGGTAGATTATAAAGGGGTAGACTTAACCCTTTGAAGATAATGACGCATTTTGACATAATTCTGGCTATCTTTAGATTATTATATACAGCTTAGGAAGAATCTGGGTGAATTACAGGGGTAAAAATAATCTCAATTAACCCTCTGCGTTCCATATACCCTTCCTAGGCTAATCTGAATGAAATCGTCTAACGACAGTCAGAAAACAGAACAGAAATGCGTAATCGGATCTTGAAAGGGTTAACAAATATGATGATAATGTTATACCACTTACAATATTCTGTGTTCTTTATTCAGCCTTCATGACAAGGTTGAACACTATAAAGGACATTGTTGCTGAACGATGGTATCTTTGCCACAGTTAACCCTTTCAATATCAGATTACGCATTTATTTTATATTTTATTCTTATTATTTGAAGATTATATTACTAATGGGGAGAATAACCTAAATTTTCAAAAGTAATGGGGCTAAACATGAGGTGGAAGGGGGGTCAGAAGCCCCCAATTAAGTACTTAGTCAGGAAATAACCGAACAAGGGTTGTTATACTGTCAACCTCTCTGTATGAATTAGATTACCCTGCGTGTATTTCAATTACCTGTTTGCATATTTATTCCATAGCCTCCAATTCCGGATTCTCTACATTAACCATATTATTCTTTCAAGATACTATAACGCATGACTTTTGTTTTCTGGCTATTTCTAAACGGTTTATATAGACTAGAAAGGGTATAATATTATGGAAGTCACAGGGTTAATTCAGATAGTCTTTACCCTTTAAATTCCAACAGATCCTCCCTAAGTTGTATAAAATCGCCTAATGATGGCCAGAATAAACTATCAAAATGCGTCATAATCTTCAAAGGGTTACCTGATCTGGCTTCTTACGGTAACCAATAATGTTCTAGTAGGTAAGTTTGGATCCTTCATAGTCTGGATAGTTTAGTTTGGCAAGAATGGCGGGTGTTGGAGGGAGGCGACGCGTGGAGGTTCTACTTGTTGGCATAACACTGAATACTGAAGTGCTACCATGGATTGAGTGATATCAAAACGTGTACAAAGATGTGGAGAATAACAATAATTGTCTTGATAGTACCAAACAAGCGAATTAAACGTGCAAATAGAGATAAATCTACTGCAGTGATGTCGACTCAGTAAATGCATGGCATACTGTATATATGAATCATGCAGTGAAACAGTGATACGCAGTGAGATATACAAATGTGCTTTTTCATAGTCTATACTAATGATTAATGATGTTTGCTTAGTGAATGAACAAGCATTGAACACCAGTGAAATTGATGATCATAATGTGAATATAAAAACTGAGAGAATTTGTATAACATGTATGTGTGATATTTTTCCTTGCAATCATATAACACACGAGACCAACTTAGGATTCGTTTATCGGAGATGGTGCCAACGCTCGTGTGACACTGCCTCTTACAGCTTCACTCCCATAGTTCCCTTTCCCCGCTCCCATAGTTCTCCCCCCCTCCCCCCCCCCCTTTAGCACTACTCTAACAGTTCTATTCTCACATACCCTCTCTACGCTAACAGCTGTAGCCCCTCATATCCATCAACCATTATCGTCAGGCCCCCCTCCCCATACTACACTCCCACACACCCACCTCTGTACCCCTACCCCACATTTTATTCCCACATACCCACTACCTTCGAACTAACCCCCCCCCCCTCACATTCCCATCCCTATCACTCCCACACCCTAATCTCTCTACCCCCCCTCCCCCCACCCACACCCACCAACCAACCCACCCTCACACACATACACACACCTCCCCGTGGCGTAACAATTAGCGCGTCTGGCTCACAACCAGAAGGTCCCGAGTTCGAGACCCGGGCGGAGA
>CM064567.1:14911951-14934370 GCA_032716605.1 Paralithodes platypus
CGGTATCAGAAACTATACTGATGATAGATGAATTTAGGCAACCGAAATATTATATATGTTGACCACATAAGCTGCCAAACCAGTGTTAAGGATAAATGTTGAGTGAAAAAGCACTCGTGTGATACCGGCTTTAGAGTTGCTCTGCCGCAATCGAATAGTACCGAACATAATTTGTGTTGACATTTATTGATGAAAAAGGCTGAAATAAAGTCCTAACATGTTGGTGTAGTCAGGGTATTGTAGACATTATGTAAACATTTACTAAAAGAAAATGACAGAGTTATTAAAAACACCATTTGAGAAGGAGCACTTTATCGACATCTGCAAAATGTTCTTAATAAAGTGCTCCTCCTCATATGGTGTTTCTATGCATCGTAGAAATTGTTGAAATACGAAACTTCATAGTGTTCTCAACAACAAAAGAATAATTCACGATAGCCATCAACGGCAGTTATATCATATTTATTATATCAGTACCATCAATCGTAATCTAGTTGTATTCACTTACCGGAGTATTTTTGTTTTCTGATATCACTGGTATCAACATTTGAATGTTTTAATCATAAAACACCTCTCCGCCTTAGCAACCAATGTAGACTTTCCATTTGAATCGCTAGTATAAATATCATAGTTAATAATCATAGCTGTAGATGCCCATCTACCACCAGTCAACTATTGCAACTACGAATTAACCCTTTCAAGATACTGCAACTGTTTTTGATCTTCTGTGTTCTGGCTATTATTAATTTATTGTATGTAGATTAGGAAGCCTATATGGAAGTCAGACGGTTAATTGAGATAGTCTTTACCATTTTAATTCTAACAAATCCTTCCTATACAGTATAAACCCGTCTAATGATAGCCAGAATATAGTCAAAATGCTGCGTAATGCTCAAGGGGTTAGGAATAACACTTAAAATGTTAAAATATCAAGTCAATATATTCTCAAACAAGCACCGGTACAATTTTCTGCTTCGAACGTAGCCGACATATTATAGTGGGAGTTTATGATCACTTACACTACAACCTGAAAGACCACCACCACCACCACCTGCAAGACCACCACCACATGCAAGACCACCACCACCACCACCACCTGCAAGACCACCATCACCACCACCACCACCACCTGCAAGACCACCACCACCAGCACCACAACCTTCAAGACCACCATCACCACCACCACCACTACCATAGCCACCACCACCAACACCACATATTCTCTTAACCACCACTAACACCATCACCACTACCATAGCAACTAACATAACCACCACCACCATAATTACAACCATAACCACCACAACTTCTCTTTACCACCACTAACACCATCACCACTACCATAGCAACTAACATAACCACCACCACCATAATTACAACCATAACCACCACCACTACCATTACCACCACCATACCCACCACCACCACAACTTCTCTTTACCACCACTAACACCATCACCACTACCATAGCAACTAAAATAACCACCACCACCACATCTTCTCTTTACCACCACTAACACCATCACCACTACCATAGCAACTAACATGACCACCACCACCATAATTACAACCATAACCACCACCACCACTACCATAACCACCACCATAACCACCACCACCACCACCATAACCACCACCACCACCACTACCATAACCACCACCACCACCACTACCATAACCACCACCACCACCACTACCATAACCACCACCACCAACAACACCACCCCCACTACCATCATCACCACCATTACATTTCCACTCCTCCTTCTTGTCCTCGCTCTTTCCAGTCCCGACATAACCAAGCAGAACACAAATTCCCGGCCAGGGAACTCGTGTCTCTCAATCATGGCGGATATGTTTGTTTCAGTAAAACGTTCTGACAATATTGGCAGTCTGACCTGGCGGCGGTGGTGGAAGAGAACAACAGAATATATAAAAATCCACTTTTATATGGTAATTCTGGCCTTATTTTTACATACACAATACAAATAAAAACAAGACAAAATAGTGGTCATTTTAGAATCCAGTAGACGTTCCTAAAACCCTAATTATATCAAATTACAAAATGAATAGCAAATAAAAGGTAGTCAATGGTGATATTATTATCTACGTCATTAAGATTCATTTATACAGATATATATATATATATATATATACTAGCAGGGGTACCCGGCATTGCCCGGATATTCACCATAATCACCATCACTACTACCACCACTACTACTACCATAATCACCATCATCAATCACTACTACCACAATCATCACAATACTAGTGACACTACTACTACCATAATCACCGGCCTCGACCTCCCTGTGCCTCATTAAACGGCGACCTCGATTTCGGCCGCTAAATGACCTCCGATTTTGGATCTGACCTCATCAGTACCCCAATTTTTGGGGGCTGCGAACAACCTTCGTTCCATACACCTGTTCGATCGGAGGCCTCCTTCTGCCCCAAACGGCAATTTTGTTTCATTTGTTTTTCAATTTCGGCCTCGAAACGACCTCCGATCGTGGCCTCACCCCCTCTATGACCTGACCCAGGTCAATTATTGACACCCACATGCAAAGTTTCAGCTCCCCAGGTCCAAAACTGCGGCCGCCTATTAAGAACACACACACACACACACACAGACAATCGAAAATATTATATATACCGTATACTGTATATATATATAAATATAAATATATATATATATATATATATGTATGTATGTATGTATTTATTTATATATATATATATATAATATATATATATATATATATATTATATATATATTATAGAGAGAGACATAGAGATATATATAGAGAGAGAGAGAGAGAGAGTTATGGCATACCACCGACTACTTCCATCGTTATCCTCTGTTTCACCCCCTTTATCTTATCCCTGTTCAATCCTACAATGCTCATCATTAATCTCTATACTTTTGTTTGTTTGTCTGGCATTAGTGACAAGCTGAATATTGCAATGGAAGAGTAATTGGCAAGCTTCTTTATTTATATTTATATTTTTGTATATACTTTTTTTTTCGAGGAAGATAATATACTGTATAATTTCATCAACAAAAATATTTGTAGGTAGAATAAGTTATTCGATACACTGACTTGAAATCATGTTTGTGTAAACTCCAGAGATTATGTCTACATTTTAGGGGATATAATATTATGGAGGGGAGGAGTACAAAGGAGTACAAAGGAAATCAAGCAACAACAGGTCTAGTGAACCTTCTAGGCTGCTTGTCCTCCAAAACACTGAGGATCAAGTGCCCAAACAGTGGTTTAGAGTGGGTAAGGGAACATTGGAAAGGGAACTACTGCCCTGGAACTAATGTCCGTGGCAGGTTTGGGAAGTTATAGTAGGGGACAGATGGGTTAGTAACTGAGGGGATGATAAAGTTATTCATTTACAAACGCAGTCAGTCGCGGGTTTGATGCGAGATATTTGTCTAGGCGAAGTTTAAATGAATCAACGGTGCTGCAGTCTAGCAGTCTATAACATCTCGGGGAAGCCCATTCCATAAGTTGACAACTCAATTGAAGAAGACATTTTTAGCTTCGTGTGAGTTAAAAGATTTACCAATAATTTTGCACCCATTTCCCCGTGTGTAAATTAGATTGGTCGATAGTGAAGCACTTACTACAGTTCATATTGTCGATGCCTTTGATGATTTTGAACACTTGAATTAAGTCGCCTCTTAATCTGCGCTGGGTTAAAGGAAATAGATTTAATTCTCTAAGACGCTCTTCGTATGGTTTGTTCTTTAGGCTTGGTATCATTTTGGTAACTCTACGTTGAACTCGTTCTAGCTTGTCTATATCTTTTTGGTAATAAGGGCACCAGGATTGAACGCAGTATTCCAGAAGAGGGCGGACTAAGGAATTGTAAAGGGTTAGGATAACTTCTTTGGATTTATGCTCAAATGACCTGCCTATAAAGCTAATTATTTTGTTTGCCTTCTTAACAACTTCTGAACATTGTTGACTCGGTTTTAGGTTACTCGATATTGTTACTCCCAGATCGGTTTCTCTGTTTACATTCTTAAGCTGAGTGCCATTCATCAAATAGTTTGCTTTCTCATTTTGGTATCAGATATGTAGTACTATACATTTATCCGCATTGAAACTCATTTGCCAAATTTGGGCCCAACATGACAACTTATCTAGATTGTGTTGCATATCGTCAACTTGTTCTTTTGAGAGTACGCTATTTGCAATTTTTGTATCGTCAGCAAATTTTGAGATTGTACAGGTGAGACCCTCATCTATGTCGTTGATGTAAATTAGAAAGAGAATTGGTCCTAGTACCGATCCCAGGGGTACCCCGCTACTTACATTGGTCCATTTAGGAGGCGGAGGTAGGGGGAGGGGTGGGGGGGGGGGGGGGGAGAACAAGGTCAAAGAAAAGACTCCGTGAGGAGAAAAGCGGAAAAGCCTGTTACGGTGTAAAATTAATACGCAGCTGAGGAGAGGGTCTGGATATGAATAGCGAGGACAATGGGCTGGGTACAGTGAATTTCAGAGCGGGAAGGAACCGGAGGATAAAATACAAATGCTGTGAGTCCAGACGGCATGAAAGGAAGATTGTAGAAAGGGCAGTCCGGGAAAACAGATTGGATGATGATGGGTCAGAGGTTAACCCCTTCTGTACCGGCGACTTCCTTTACATTATATTCTAGTTATATTTAGAGAATTTTGTGCAGTTTAAGACTGATCTGTGGTAGTAAAAAGAGTTAAATGACGTAGTTTGAAGCCTGTTAATTGCTTAAGGCCTTTTCGAAACTGAATATAATCGTCTAATATTAAGTAGCCAGAATACAATTTAAAGACGTCGCCGGTACAGAAGGGGTTACACATGGTAGAACCAAAACACGAAGAATATGGAAAACAAAAGACTGATAAATGGAATGGTTCAACTACAAAGAATTAAGCAGCATCATGTCATTATTCAATACTGTAACTATTAGTATGTCCCAATCATCGAACACGCTTCCTGTACCATTAATATTGGAGTCTATTACCTAATGGTCACCTATAAAATATAATTACCTGTTTGTATCTCCGTCAACAACAGCATTACCGGACTTCAGGCTGTACTTTGATTATTAACCCCTTCAATATCGCTGAAGACATTTCCATTATATTTTGGTAACTATTTGACGATTTTATCCAGCTTAGGAAGGATGTCTACCAATTAAAAAGCAACAGACTCTCTCAATTAATCCTTTTAGCAACCATATATATCTCCTAAGCTTCATACAATCGACTAAATGTAGCTGAGATCAAATAAAATACACGTCACTGGTATTGTATGGGTTAACACGAGGGATAACCTGCATTGATAATCTCAGTTTTAGGAGCAACATCGATTTATAAGATAGGCTATACTTTATTACTTGTTATAGCATATCGCAGCATATGGTGCCGCAAATAACTATACTGTAATATAGTATCATTAAACAACATCGGCAATGTATACTGTTCTACTACTTATTGTACAAGTTTCCACCATTGTTATTTCTTCTTAAATATAAATCGTGAATTGCCCTCTTATATTACCCACTAAATTTGTAGGAACACCGACAACTATTAGTACAATATTGCATACGTCATATTTGCTTATAGGTGAAGCCCAACACAGTTAAGGGGATAGTGCTTGGTTTTTGGCCTACATAATTATACAATATACTGTATATTATACAGTATATATATTTTGTTTTGTTTTTTAATTTCCTCGCTAGACCTTCATCAAGCTTAATACAATACCGCCTGGACCACCTTTCAAGATTAATTTGTACATTTTTCGATAGAAAAATATCCCGGCCGAAGGCCAATTCCTTCTAAAATTACAGGCTCGCCAGGAACAAATCGACACCTTAATGGCATGAAAAGTCCTAATATTGGCAAAACAAAACGAGGCGAAAGGTCTCAAAATCTCCAAACTAACGAACGAACATCTTAACATTTCAAAACTAATATGCTAAACATGAGGGAGAAGGGGGACCAGATACAACGACTACTTTCCCTTTAAGCGGTACTCGCTGAATGACCGGGTAGTGATCTATATAATCTAACATTGTAACTCATTAAACTTTTTGAGAATTATTGTGTACTTTGATTGTTTATTATAGCTTTCATTAGACGATTATATACAACTTAGGAAGGATCTGTGAGAATTAAATGAGTAAGGACTATCTTAATAATAAACCATCTGACTTTCATAAACCCTTCCAAATTTGAATTATGTCGTCTAATAATAATAGCCAGAAAAGAAAAGAAATGTGCAATCGGTTACTGAAAGGGTTAAACCTTGACTGTATTCCAAGAAGAAAAAGAAGAAAAGCAAAACAAAGGTCAAGGTTTTTAAGGGGGCTCACCTGCTTTTGTTCTCTTTCTCTCCTTTACTCTCTTTCCCTGGCTTGTAACCATTCGGCCCCATTCAGCCAACTGTTTTAAGACGTTTACCCCCATCCAGGTGTCAATATTTTCCTGGCGAGCGGTAGCGAGCCAGCATATATATTTTGCTTTGGACAGCAAGTTAAATTTGTACATTTTTCGTTAGAAAAGTGTCTCCGGCGAAGCCGGATTTTTCCATACAATGCTGGCTCGCTATCGCTCGCCAGGAAGAAATAGACACCTGGATGGGGATAAACTTCTTAAAGGTGGGGGGCTCATAGGTTGAGGTAAACATGGAAAAATAATTGCCAACCTGCATATAATTATCTTGTAAAATGCAATGTCACTGAAATTATTATTAACAATGGTATAAAGGATTTTGCGGATCGTCTATACCGGGCCTGTGACGTCTTAGTGACGTCACACCAGTATCCTTAGCCTAGACTGGATAGTGGACTTACACTCTTGTGACGTCACAGGCCCGGTATAGACGATCCACAAAATCCTTTATACCATTGTTAATAATTATTTCAGTGCCATTGCATTTTGCAAGATAATTATATACAGCTTGGTGATTATCATTCCATGTTTATCTCAACCCATGAGCCCCCACCTTTAAAACAGTTGGCTGAATGGGGCCGAATGGATACAAACTAGGGAAAGAGAAAAGGAGAGAAAGATAAGCAAAAAACGGTGACCCCCCTTAACTCATTCAGTACGTGTGAAGTTATTTTTCTTTTGATTCTGGCAACCATCAGACGGTTTTACTCTGTTTAGGAAGGAATTCTGATAGTCGACAAGTTAGTGGAGATGTAATGCACCTCTCTTATTACTAGACGTCCTTCCTAAGCTGCATAAAACCTAGTAATTGCATCAATATAAGAAACAATGACGTCACCCGTACTGAAGCTTTGTAACCCTGATTTTTTTGTCTTCTATATTCCAACTACTCCCTCTCGGGCATAGGTTGAGAGCCTGTACATTCCACCGCTCAACACGGTGAAGCCCGTGAGGTCTTGTTCCAGTCTGGGGAGTGAGACATGTGAAGCATCCATCATGGCTCGAAGCAGCTCCATTTCTGAAGCGGCTGGTTGCTTCATTCAAGTGCTTCACCGTCTCACCCTCCAGATTCAGACCCTCACTCTCAGAACGTCACCTATTGAGCAGTGAACTCACTAGGCATTGTCCCCTGTAACATATTTTTGAATATGGGAATATTCATACAGTGTTATTTAATCAGGGAACAATGAGGGTATTTAGGGGGTACTGCTTGGTTTTTGGTATATATATGTATATATTGTATATATTATTTTCGTTTCCTCGCTAGACCTCCATCAAGCTTAGAAAAAAACCCAAGACCCCCTTCAAGATAATTTTTTATATTTTTCGATAGAAAAATGTCCTGGTCGAAGGCCGGTTCCTCTTATAATTACAGGCTTGCTATCGCTCGCCAGGAACAAATCGACGGCTAAATGGCACGAAAGGTCTTTAAATTGACAACGAAACGTGGCAAAAGGTATTACAATCGCCAAACTAATGGAAGTCTTAAAATCTCAGAACTAATATGCTAAACACGAGGGAGAAGGAGGTCCAGAAAAAACGAGTAGTACCCCCTTAAAGGAAACGAGTAGTACCCCCTTAAAAGAAACGAGTAGTACCCCCTTAAAAGAAACGAGTAGTACCCCCTTAAAAGAAACGAGTAGTACCCCCTTAAAAGAAACGAGTAGTACCCCCTTAAAAGAAACGAGTAGTACCCCCTTAAAAGAAACGAGTAGTACCCCCTTAAAAGAAACGAGTATTACCCCCTTAAAAGAAACGAGTAGTACCCCCTTAAAAGAAACGAGTAGTACCCCCTTAAAAGAAACGAGTAGTACCCCCTTAAAAAAGAAACGAGTAGTACCCCCTTAAAAGAAACGAGTAGTACCCCCTTAAAAGAAACGAGTAGTACCCCCTTAAAAGAAACGAGTATTACCCCCTTAAAAGAAACGAGTAGTACCCCCTTAAAAGAAACGAGTAGTACCCCCTTAAAAGAAACGAGTAGTACCCCCTTAAAAGAAAACAAAAGTGGTAATACGAGAATAGGCGACGCGACACAGGGGCAATATGTATGTATGTATGTATGTATGTATGTATGTATGTATGTATGTATGTATGTATGCATATACTAGGAGTACAAAGGAGTACAAAGGAAATCAAGCAACAACAGGTCTAGTGACCCTTCTAGGTTGCTTGTCCTCCAAAACACTGAGGATCAAGTGTCCAAACAGTGGTTTAGAGTGGGTAAGGGAACATTGGAAAGGGAACTACTGCAAGGGGACATATGGGGTAGTAACTGAGGGGAGGATAAAGTTATTCATTTACAAACGCAGTCAGTCGCGGGTTTGATGCGAGATATTTGTCTAAGCGGAATTTAAATGAATCAACGGTGCTGCAGTCTATAACGTCACGGGGAAGCCCATTCCACAAGTTGACAACTCGATTGAAGAAGAAATTCTTAGATTCGTGCGAGTTAAAAGATTTACCAATAATTTTGCAAACGTTCCCACGCGTGTAATTTGATTGGTCGATAGTGAAATATTTATTACAGTTCATATTGTCGATGCCTTTTATTTTTTTTAAACTTTAATTACGTCGCCTCTTAATCTGCGCTGGGTTAAGGAAATTGATTTAATTCTCTAAGACTCTCCTTATATGGTTTGTTCTTTAGACAAGGTCTTTTTGGAACTCTACATTGAACTCGTTCTAGCTTGTCTATATCTTTTTGGTAATAAGGGCACCAGGATTGAGCGCAGTATTCCAGAAGAGGGCGGACTAAGGAATTGTAAAGAGTTAGGATAACTTCTTTGGATTATGCTCAAATGACCTGCCTATAAAGCCAATTATTTTGTTTGCCTTCTTAACAACTTCTGACATTGTTGACTCGGTTTTAGGTTTACTCGATATTGTTACTCCCTATATCAGTTTCTCTGTTTACATTCTTAAGCTGAGTGCCATTCATCGAATAGTTTGCTTTCTCATTTAGGTATCCGACATGTAGTACTTTACATTTATCCGCATTGAAAACTCATTTGCCAATTTGGGCCCAACATGACAATTTATCTAGATTGTGTTGCATATCGTCAACTTGTTCTTTTTGAGAGTACGCTATTTGCAATTTTTGTATCGTCAGCAAATTTTGAGATGTGCAGGTGAGACCCTCATCTATGTCGTTGATGTAAATTATAAAGAGAATTGGTCCTAGTACCGATCCCTGGGTACCCCGCTACTTACATTGGTCCATTTAGATGCCTTACCGTTTTATGACTACCCTTTGGCTTTCTGTGCTGAGCCAATTTTTCTATCCATTTCAACACACCGTCTTGTATTCCATGCGCTTTTAGTTTTAGAGCAGTAAACGTTTGTGGGGAACTTTGTCAAAGGCCTTTTGAAAAAGAAGGTATATAATATCTACAGCTTTACTCTCATAGAAGAGGTTGAGGATATCGTGGAAGAAGTCTAAGAGGTTTTGTTAACAGGAACGTTTTTTTACGAAAGCCGTGTTGAGTATCTTTAAGTATGTTATTTTCCTCTAAGTGATTTACGGAGTCTGTTCTCTTATGACCGTTTCTAGCATTTTACATACAACTGAGGTTAAGCTAATTGGACGCTAGTTACTGTTAGGGTTAGGGATTTGCTGCCTTTTTTTAATATCGGTGTTACGTTGGCTAGCTTCCACTGATCAGGCATAGTTCCAGACTGCAAGGATTTATTGAATAGTAATGTCAGTGGTTTGGAGAGCTCATTCTTAGCTTCCTTTAGAACTCTAGGCGAGATTGTATCAAGGTCCCCTGGCGTTTTATTTACCTTGAGTTTATCTAAACAAATTCAATACTTCTCTCTCTGTAACGGTGATATTGCTAGAACATCTGAATTATCAATCTGAATCGGCGATGGTGTAGGGATATTCACTGAGGTCTCTGTTGTAAAAACTGATGCAAAGAAGGTATTGAGGGAATTACTCATTTGTACTTCGTCTTTGGTGTATTCTCCTTTTTCATCGACTAACGTCCACAGTTGAAGTAACTACTTTTTTCTTTCTGATATAACTATAGAATTCTTTCGGGTTTGTTTTACTTTGATTCGCAATATGTAACTCTAAGGTCTTTTTACTTTGCTTAATTAACTTTTTGGCTTTGCGTCGTAGCTCTACAAATTGTCACACCCGTTTCTCGTCATTTTTTTGTGAGGATTTTAATCTATCATTAGCAAATTTTTTAGCAGTTTGAAATATCTTTATTCCACCATTTGGGCTTATTATTATGGCCTGGACGCCGTATTTTCGATGGTATGCAGTCTTGCACTGCTTTTAGGTAAGTGGTTTCGAATAACTTCCAAGATGTATTTATGTCGTTATTGTTAATTAAAAAGCTCCAGTCAGTTTTCTTTAAACATAGCTTCTAAGTTTATGGAAGTTTTGCTTTCTTGAAATTAGGGACTTTTTCGATGCTAACTATATTGGTTCGTTACTAGTAAACTTTAAAGTGAAGTTATCGTACGATGGTCGCTGTTACTGAATTCATCACCAACATTCAAATTCTCTATCAATTCTTCTTTTGTTGCAAGTACAATGTCAAGAACGTATTACCACGGTCGGCAGTCGAACAAATTGATAAAGCGAACTCTCTTGCAAGTTCGTATACAAGTCATGTCCGAGTGTGAAGTAAGAGTATCGCCCAACTTGGTCACAGGTAAATTAAAGCGTCGCCAAAATTACGGTATCTTGTGAGTTACTTACATCTGCAATTTTGTTCGTAAATTTCTCGGTCAGTTTGCACTGATTGAGCTGGAGGTCTGTATATTAACGCAAGTATTATTTTGTACCTTTATTATTCTTTATAGCACAAAAGATGTGTCGACGTTCCCAATTGGTGAGGGGTTTTGACACGAGGGTCGGGTTAAGACTTTTCTTTTTGATATAAAATAAACGCCACCTCCATTTTATTTATTCGGCTGTTCTCAACTTACATAACCGGAAGTGAATACTCTGCTAAAAAGTCTCTATCTTGTGTATTGAGCCAAGATTCTGTTATTCCAATCACATCAATTTTCTGTAAACACTAGTTCCTCTAAATCTGGAAAATTTATTGCGTATGCTACGAGCGTTGCATAGAAAACCTTTAAAGTTGCGGTTTTAGAACTCGCAGATCGTTCTTTCATCATCGAATTTTTTTAGTTTCTGGTCGGATCTACATTACATTCATAGCTGTCCCTCGTTCCTCGGTCGTTATCCCCTGACGGTTTTTGAATTTGGGTCGTGGTTGGTGGAGCTTTATCCAATTCGCGTTCTTAACGGATTAGTATTAATTCCTTTGTAGATTGTTGCCGTCCTCGCTGTCTTCGTCCCTCCTTCCTGGTTGTCCTGTGCTGAGTCGATTTCTTCTCCCGAAAAATCCTCACCGCATCGTTGAGAAACGGCCCCAAACGCGCTGCTCCCACCTGGTTCAGATGAACTCCATCGTCCGAAAACAAATAGTCATCGTAGTAGAAATTGTCCCAGGTGTCGACGAATCCCACGTTCTCCTTCCTGCAGAGGTTTGCTAGACAACGATATTTTGTGCTGGTGGCTATGTTGTAAAATCGGCTCTCTACACACCGAGCCGGGGGACGATTCCTGAGACGATGATCCTTGATGACTTCTCCTTAAACGACTTGATCAGCTGCTGGTACTTAAAAGCAAATCTTCCGACCGGGTTCGCTGTACATCATTGGAATCCAACGTGGATGACGTACATTGTATTAGCAGGGCCAACTTTGATACTTCGTCAACTGCTGCAACTACGTCATTCCACACACCACCACCGGGATACAAAAACGCTTCCTGGTCTTAGGTGCCCTGGCGCAAAACTCTGTGAGCTGACCACGTATCATCGAGTCTCCCACGAGCCGGACTTCTTCTATTTCCTCTTCGTCATCTGAGTCTGCGAGTATCCTGGAAACGGTTTTGAACACTCGGTAATCGGTATGTGTTTCCTGGTCCCCCTTGGGGCAAACGTTGTTCCTCACCTCACGACACGAAGTTGTCTTGAGGGGGAAGAGAGTCGCTATTTGTATCTTGAGTATCGGAAACATCAGCTGAAATGGCTACTGTAGGCGTTGAATTTTTGGCAGTTGACGTTGGGGCGTTGGTGGCTGCTGGAGTTGCGGTGACAATTGAAGTTTGTGGCACTCCAACGTTGAGTGTTACAAACTCTTGGAGTGATTCCAGCTTCATGGTGAGGACGTTGATCTTGTTGTAGGCTGTATGCATACATACTGTATGTGTATGTATGCATGTATGAGCTATATATGCATTTATGATAGTATGATGCATCTAGTGTATGATGCATGTATGTATGTATGTATGCATGTATGTATGTATGTATATAAGTATGCATATGTGTATGTATGTATATATGTATGCATATATGTGTATGTATGTATGTATACATGTATGTGTGTATGCATGTATGTATGTTTATATGTGTGTATGTATCTATGTGTGCATGTATGTATGCATGCATATGTGTATGTATGTATGTATATATGTATGTATGTGTATGTATGTATGTATGTATGTATGTATTTACTCAGGCCAACGCGACACAGGGATAATATGTGCGAGGAAGAAATGTGAACCAGGCGGGGAGGAAATAGTAAACCATCGTCAACCATGAGGGAGAAAAATGCAATATTGAAACTGAAATTCAGATAGAGAGAGGAGAGATGACGTCACTGGATACATGGATGTTGTGAGAAAGATAATGAAATTGAGATGTTTAAAATAATAAGACTCTAATAAAGAGGCAATTTTTCTGTAGGTGTAGCTTCTTTATTAAATGCGAATGAAAGCACTAAGACAAAGACATGCAGGGAAACATAAGAGGTGCAGAGGTTAGGATAATAACTAATGGGTATGAACGTCTGAACTACTGGCCTCTCCCTTTGCAAGCATAATACAAGTGCCTGACCCTCAGAAACAACCACCAATGCTTCCTAAGAAAACCAACCTAACCTTAGTCCTAGTAATGTTGGAGTTCGGCAAATCCCAGCACATGCCCGCGCTGCCTCTTCACTCATATAGCCACTAACTAGAGTTAAGAGAGAGAGAGAAAGAGAGAGAGAGAGAGTGAGGGTGAGTAAGTGAGTAAGTGAGCGAGTGAACGTGAGAGTGAGAGAGAGAGAAAGCGAGATACAGAAGAGCAGAAAATAAAAGGAAGGTTAGAGTGTTCCTGGCCGTCTCCCCAGGCAGCACACACGTCTCGTTACAGCCAAAATATCACTGAACAATATACTGGCTTCATCCTTTGTGGCTTCTGGTATTCCTAGTCTATTCCAAGCTTACAATTTAGGAGGAACCAGGATTAGGCTGGGTAATTTTCTACCGAATAATGTACAAACGCATCTTGAGTGTGTCTTGGGAGTGTTTTTAAAGCTTGATGGAGGTCTAGAGAGGAAACCAAAAGAAAAAGTAATAATACTATATAAATATATGAATAAATATATAAATAAGTATATATATATATATATATAAACTTCCTCTTAAGCACACACGCATAAAACACAAATACACAAAAAAGAACAAATATGTACAGTGATTGTACACTCACGTTCCGAGATTCCTTTGTTTTTCCTAGACGCCTACGAGCCCTACCAAAGCCCCACTACCATCACAATGAAACCCTTATCTGCCCTATATACACTCTAGGCCTCTCAGTGTGTGACAATCGTTGTAGGCCGGGTTGGGGAACACTAGGCATGGGGTATACAGTGTCCGGGACAACTCTAACACTACACCATTTTAAGGGGAGACGAGCGTATTTATTTTATAATTTTTGCATAATTGTATTTAATTTTAGTTGAGCTTCCTCCCTAGACCTCCATCAAGCTAAACAAAAAGAACCGCCACTACCCCCGACCCTCTTTCAAGAAATTAGTTTACATTTTTCGATACAAAAATGTCCCAGCCAAAGGCCGGTTCCTCCTAAACTACAGGCTCGCTATCGCTTGCCAGGAAAAATCGACAACTAAATGGCACGAAAGGTCGTAATATTGATAAAGAATAGAGCGAAAATCTTAATATTTGAAAACAAGTGGGGCTAAACATGGAGGGGAAGGGGGTTCAGAAAAAAGTGTACTTGCCCTTACTGCCGTCCTAGAGTGTCTGAAGGAGGCCGAGGGGGAGTTATTGGTGGCTGGGGCCCCTTCTGTACCGGCGACGTCTTTTTAATTTTATTCTGGCTACATTATTACGATTTTGGCCAGTTTATGAAGGATCTGTGGTAGTAAAAAGGGTTAAGTGAGATAGTTCGAAGCCTATTAACTGTTGGAGGCCGTTTTGAAACTGAATACAATCGTCTAATAGTAACCAGATTAAAGTTAAGGGGAGTAACCTGCTTTTTTTTATCTTTCTCTCCTTTTCTCTCTTTCTCTGACTTGTACTCATTTGGCCCCATTCAGCCAAATGTTTTAAGACGCTTATCCCCATCCAGGTGTCAATTTTTTTCTGACGAGCGATAGCGAGCCAGCATTGTATGGAGAAATCCGGCTTTGCCGGAGAAATATTTCTATCGAAAAATGTATAAATTTAGCTTACTGTAAAACAAAATTATTTATATGCGGAAAATATGGACACCTAGATGAGGATAAACGTCTTAAAACAGTAGGCTGAATAGGGCCGAATGGATACAAGCCAAAGAGAGAGGGAGAGAAATAGAAAAAAAAGCAAGGTGGGGTCCCTTAACAATACGTTTCCGGTGCAGAAGTGGTTGGGGCCTGGGTTTATGACCACGGGTTTACTGTTACTCATCGCCATCCGTCAGTTTTATCAGTGATCACGGTAACATTTGCGGGATTTTACTGGCTATATTGGTAGTGTGTGTTTATGTGTGAGGTTTTACAATCGCAGAAATATATAGTTATACTGAGAGAGAGAGAGAGAGAGAGAGAGAGAGAGAGAGAGAGAGAGAGAGAGAGAGAGAGAGAGAGAGAGAGAGAGAGAGAGAGAGAGAGAGAGAGAGACTCACTATAAAACAAAAACACGAAGTCACGGGAGAAAAAAAATCACTTTTGGCAACCGTCTTCCAACCTGTTCGATTGAGTGCATAATTTTGTTGTAGTGAATAGCTAAATATTATACAATGATGCTAAAAACAACAGATTTCAGTGTAAAACAGTAAAATAAATTGTATTTACCTTTTTTGTAAACACAAACCTAAATGTAACATAAGTATTAGCAGTCGGCTGATGAAATACATGGTTGTGGCCAAGCCGCCCGAGCTTATGGAATGAAACAGTGGCGGAGTAATGAGAGGACAGAGTAGGATGTTAGATAATATACAATATATCTCCCATATGAAGCAATGTTGTTATGTCACATGTGTATAAGTTTGCAGTACAAGGCACATGTGAACAATGAACACCCTGGACGTAGGTATAAAGGAATATTATTGTAGAGAATATACGAAAATAATGTCGAGGGAGGGAAAGGGGAGAAGTTATGTGGGCAACTGTACATTTAGGCACTTCTAGTCTTGCTTACGAGTACCCCCTGGCGTTCACCGTTTTCATTTTGCTATGTTATTGCCTACTGCTCTCTCTTAGAATGTATTTCTTTCCTCGTGCTCAAAATGCTATTCTGTTCTTTCCCTCGTTATCCCTCTAGTACTTGGTTAACAATTTCGTGGATTTGCTGTTGTTGCAGAACTTGTTGTAAACTTATAATAGTTCTAATAAAGGTTATATAGTAGGTGCACGTTATTATATATTGGTATGCCTTTAAGTACAGGTGACATATATATATATATATATATATATCTTCCAATCATTAGACGATTTGACATTTGTTTAGTAGGAAGGAGCTGTGATAGTCATATAGTTAATGGTAATATATGATACCTCTTTGATCTGTAGATGGCCTTCCTAAGCTGTATAGCATCGTTTAATGAATGAAAACCATACTAATACAAATAATGGTGTCACCCTTACTGAAATGGTTAAGGACTCACACACTCATTAAAACCCTTTCACGCACATATGACGCAGAGGTTGCCAGATTAGCAATAAGAAATAGAGTTCTCTCACTCTTATAATAACCTCTCCAAAATTAGTTTTCTGCCCACAGCTAACTCAAAGGCAACTGCAGAGGTTGAAGTAACTAAACTAAAGGTTTATAAATACCCATGATGGTAACAAAGGCTTTAAAGTATCCCTAATAGGCTCAAAATCGCGTCATATGTCGGAGAGGGTTAAATATCTCTCTTACCACGTACAGTTGGTCAAAGTTCCAGCTGACCCACCCTCGCTCTGGGGCTCGCAGAATTAGCTGGCAATACTGGTGTAGTTGCCAATCAGTGGATATAATAACTTGAATATTTAAGCAAATCTACGAACTTTGGGTGAATGTTCGGGATCATGCATAGCGATGTATGCATTGTTATTTGAGTTAGGCTTACTTTCCCTTGTTTAGTATATGTTCTAACAATGATATACCCGAAATCAGATCTACCAATCCCAATCTTTGTAAGACACACCTCCTTCCTACACCAGTATTGCCAGATAATTCTGCGAGCCCCAGAGCGAGGGTGGGTCAGCTGGAACTTTGACCAACTGTACATCTAAAAAAAAAACATTGGGTCAGCATCTGATGTGCAGGGATACATGTACATATACACACACATACTCTCTCTCTCTCTCTCTCCATTTGTACTGGAAGAAAGCGTTATATTTCTACCACCCGAGGTATATGGGGTCAGCATCTGGGGTGCGCGGAGCTAAGAAATATTCCACCATAACAATAAGGAAAAGTTTGAGACACGGAAACATCTGAGGGGAATATTTGTTTATCACAGCGGAATTTATTACTGAAGCTTTATGAAATAATAATGGGTGCATTCACTTTATATTCCTATATATTATATATAACATCTGAGGTGAAGCCATTGATTTTGGAGGCTGATGAGTGATTGGTGATTCTGAATCCTTGTGTGCTGCTTTTTGTGAGCGAACTGTTCTATGTGTTCTTCTGTCACCTCTTCCTTTTTCGTGTTTCTTGCTGATCCTCCCTACCCCTTGTGGGAGTAAGGGCTGGCTACTGACTGACTGACATATATTAAGACAGTACTATGTCGTCCTATATATAACCATGACATCTACTGTATACCTATTTACATATATATATAACCATGACATCTACTGTATACCTATTTACATATATATATAACCATGACATCTACTGTATACCTATTTACATATATATATAACCATGACATCTACTGTATACCTTTACATATATATATAACCATGACATCTACTGTATACCTATTTATATATATATAACCATGACATCTACTGTATACCTATTTACATATATATATAACCATGACATCTACTGTATACCTATTTACATATATATATAACCATGACATCTACTGTATACCTATTTACAATGTTAAATAATCGAGACCCATTTTAATATACTGTCTGGGAGTCAGGTGGAGGGAGAGAGAGAGAGAGAGTGTGTGTGTGTGTGTGTGTGTGTGTGTGTGTGTGAGAGAGAGAGAGAGAGTGAGTGAGTGTGAGTAAGTAGGAGTAAGAGAGAGAGAGAGAGAGAGAGAGAGAATAGCAGCCGTTCCCAACAGCTGAAATTCAGTGGTCCCAAAACGGTGGGCATTAGAGGAGTCGATTTAACAGCCAGATGTCGTTCCCTGTGATACTCCCGGGTTATATTACTGTATGTAACCCAAGTGAGACCATCTCGTCTTATATAATCCTTACATACATACAGTGTTAATTAAGAATATCTTTAATCATAATTATATAACTCGTCTTACTAAATCCCTTCATATACACATGGTATATAAACAATACCTTTTCCCTGGAAATTGAATGAATATAATATGACTGCAATGGTCGAGTAATATGCGTTTACCCAAGAATAAGGACTCATTGAAAGCAAATGTACTCTTGAGTGTCACATTCAACCCCTCACATAGTTTTCGCTCAAAGAAAGCAAGATAATTTAACTTTTACGGAAATGGAATTGGCTGCACTAACTGACGTTATCAAGAACTTACCTCCACGTACTGTATAGTAATTGGTGGTGGTCGACTTGTTGCTTTAGCCTTCTGCAACTTTAAGATTATTGTTATCAACAGCGTCATAACCGTTTGGAATAAGCTGCCACGAGACGTTATTAATTATTGTGAGACTGTACCGACTTCCAAATACACACAAATACATGTTTGCAAACTTAAAGAAAATCATGCAGTCTGAATGCCACCAACATTTAAACAACTCTTGATGGGATTTTTTGTGAGGTTGGGTGGATTGAGGAATGTTCGATATTTAGAGTAGATGTTTGCTTGCAATCTCCACAGAACAAATTAAAAACTAGGCATATGTATGTACAGGTGTGGTAACATGTTTTCGCAAAACTCAAATTTCGTATTTCATTTCTTAACTATTAGCTAGCCTAAAAAATATATGGATATTGTTATTGACCACAGACTAGACCAAAATAAATTTGAAGGTAGCACATAATTAGTTTTAAATTTTCTTCAACAATTTATATTGAACAATCATTCAAATGAATGCCTCTTTGTTTTTGTTTTGTGTGTGGGTTTCTCTCTCTCTCTCTCTCTCTCTCTCTCTCTCTCTCTCTCTCCGGTGGCAACTTTGCTCAGGAAGACGATGAACTATCCAGGCTACAGGACTGGGCCTCCTCCACTCAAACTGAGCTGGTGGCAATAGCGATGGGAATTGGGAGTATCTTTCGAAGGGGAAAGAATATTCTTATCCTATCTGACAGCAGGGCGGCCTTGGAAGCTATCTCTAGCCCCCAACCCACCTATCCTTTCCTTGTACAAGATATCAGACGGGGGATAAAATGTGTAGGGAGAAGGGGCTAGGGGTCAAATTTGCCTGGATTCCTTCACATGTAGGCATCCCGGGCAATGAAAGGGCAGATAAGCTTGCCAAGGAGGCCACAGAGAAAGAAGAACCTGATCATATTCTTGAACTGTCATTGAAACAAATGAGAACTATAATTAAAAAGACACAAGAAGAAAGAGTGGATGAAGACAGAGCTAGACATCATAATACCAGCCGATCTATAAACTACTACAATAAAGTAGCATTTACGACCAAATACACCTATGGTAAACGTACAACGAGTAGGTGGGTAGACTCGGTACATGCAAGAATAAGGCTTGGCTATTGTTATCCATGGCAGCTGAATTGGCAGGTAGAAGAAGAGCACAGGCAATGTAGGGTTTGCAGAGCTCCCAACAAACACTCTCTCGAGCACTATATCCTGGAATGCCCAATGATTAGGGAATACAGGAATAATCAGTTAACCACAATTGAGGATCAAGCAATATACATGCTAAAGAATAACGTAATCAATAACATACTAAAAAAACACAAGAACTTTGCCCCCCACAATAATATGTACTGTAAACATGAAACATGAACCTTATAAGTATGCACCCCTTGCCCTCCACACATCTCTTCTTTCTTACAAGGTCACACTTAAACCCTTTGTAACGCCCTCTACACGATTTCATATTTTCATTGATCATGTCACACTTATAATACCAGTCAGTATTTCTTTACTTATCACTGCTATTCTCATTTAATAGATTGACAATGTACAGTTTATACATATCCCTCTGAGCCTCTAACACAGTATTTATTTAAATAATCTGTTAAGTGCCAATTCATATCCTTTTGCAAGCCAATATACATGACCCTTGCATATGTAAGCAACATAATTGTCCTCAATATTCTCGGCTAATGGTTTGACCTACAATTAAGTACCTTCGGATATGCGGCATATCCCTCCCGGAGGACTATTAGTATCTTCCTTCTGAATATTGTTTTGCTACTAAACATAATTGAATCTTGATCTTTGCATGTATACAGTTTCCTTCTTTACTTATTGATATGTTGTGTCAGGTACGATGAAGCGATACTGCTTATATCTGTAGTCTTGCGTTGAAATACAAACTTTCTCCCTTTTGGCCTTAAACAACTTATTTATATGTAGTATTGTCCCACCCTCCCCAACACATACACACACACACACACCTCCCCTTTCACACTTTCCTCCTCCCTGGAGTACCTTACCCTCCTCCTCCTCCCCCTCCCGCCTACCCCTCCTCCTCTCCCACCCATTCCTCTACCTCCTACAACCCCCCTCCCTCTCATCCATAACCACACACCCTACTAAATATTATATTACTATCGGCATGTAAACTTCTCCACTGGTCATATTGCGCCAACTATCCCTCAATAACCCTTATTGTAATAAGAATTTGAACCCTGTAACTCATGTTTTGTAAAATATTTGTATTACTATAATTCCATTATAACTTCGGTAGTTGGTAATATTAGTCACATATGTATGTGACTCTTGTATTCAGCTAACTATGGCCTCAATAACCGTTGATGTAATGAAGAATGTGAAGTGTCCCCTCATATGATTGTAATATATTTGTGGTACTATTATTGCATAATAATTTATGTAGTTCGAAATATTAGTCACATCATGTATGTAATATTTGTATTCAGCTAACTATGATCTCAATAACCATTGATGTAAGAAAACATGAATGGTCTCCTCATATGATTGCACTAGTTTTGTAGTGCTATTATTTACCTGTCAATTAATAATTCAGTATTTTTTTTTTTATTTATTTTTTTTTATTTTTTTTGTCTTTTTTTTGTCTTTCATGAGCACGTTGGCCTATATACTGTACAGCACATGTGGCAATCAAATGAGGAAACTATAATAACACCAGACGACGATACTGTTATTACAATAGAATAATGGTTCTTTGAGCAGTATGTATTGCCTTACCAGTGGTTGTCCCATTATTATTATTATTATTTTATTATTATTATTGAAATACCACAGGAACAAAAATTCCTGGGAGCGAAACTTCCACCCCCAACGAGATCCCTCTCTTTCTACCACCTCCCTCCACATGTTACACGTCTCGTTAATCACAGTCTTCTAATATACAAATCACATTTCCTTACCCCCTGACATTCTTGAAATCCCCACTAAGTATATTCAATCTCACAATCACACGCTTAAAAAAAAAAAAAAAAAAAAAAAAAAAAAAAAAAAAAAAAAAAAATACAAAACAAAGCCCTAAGATTCGCCACAAACCAAAGATACCCCTATACAATGACGACAAAACAAATACACGAATACACAAACACACTACCATTAAATGTCCGACTCCATAGACAAGCAACACAAATATGGCACAAACTAGAACTATCACAAGACCCAACTCTAGAGAAAATTAAGGAATATTATGCACAACAACCAAATTTAAGATTCAACAACTGGTTTAAAAGCAGTCTAAATAAAATAAACACAGAAGATGAACCACAGCCAATTTATTAAAGGAAAAAAAGAGGAAAAAAAGAACAGGGAGGGAAAAAAAAAATAAACAAACAACACACAGTTTATGTTCAGCATATTAAGTGTTGGTTGACGACCGTTTGACTTCAATGTTCTCTCCGAGTGGTAGTCCCTGGAAACGAGTGCATTATTTGAAGCTTCATTCGGTGTTTAATCAATTCTTGACAATAATTGTATTCAGCTAACTATGATCTCAATAACCATTGATGTAATGAAAATATGAATAGTCTCCTCATACGATTGCACTAGTTCTGTAGTGCTATTATTTACAACCTGTCAATTAATAATTCAGTCACTACAAGCTTGCTTGTTTTTTTTTTTTTTTTTTTTTTTTTTTTTTTTTTTTTTTTTTTTTGAGAGATACGTATATACAGACCATGTGACAATTAAATGAGGAGACTATAATAACACATCTGAATAATGCCAACCTGATTTATAAACACAAATATGAATGTAACCAGACGACGATGCTGTTTTTCAGTGGAATAATGGCTCTTTGAGCAGTATGTATCGCCTTTACTAGTGTTTGTCCCCTCACAGGATGGGGGGCGCTGCTCAATAAACTCGCCCCTC
>CM064567.1:14934470-14966970 GCA_032716605.1 Paralithodes platypus
AAAGGTTTTATAAATACCCATGATGGTAACAAAGGCTTTAAAGTATCCCTAATATGCTCAAAATCGCGTCATATGTCGGAGAGGGTTTAAATATCTCTCTTACCACGTACAGTTGGTCAAAGTTTCCGCTGACCCACCCTCGCTCTGGGGCTCGCAGAATTCGCTGGTGTAGTTGCCAATCAGTGGATATAACTTGAATATTCAAGCAAATCTACGAACTTTGGGTGATAGTTCGGGATCATACATAGCGATTGTATGCATTGTTATTTGAGTTAGGCTTACTTTCCCTTGTTTAGTATATGTTCTAACAATGATATACCCGAAATCTATCTACCAATCCCAATCTTTGTAAGACACACCTCCTTCCTACACCAGTATTGCCAGATAATTCTGCGAGCCCCAGACGAGGGTGGGTCAGCTGGAACTTTGACCAACTGTACATCTAAAAAAAAAACATTGGGTCAGCATCTGATGTGCAGGGATACATTGTACATATACACACCTACTCCTCTCTCTCTCTCCATTTGTACTGGAAGAAAGCGTTATATTTCTACCACCCGAGGTATATGGGGTCAGCATCTGGGGTGCGCGGAGCTAAGAAATATTCCACCATAACAATAAGGAAAAGTTTGAGACACGGAAACATCTGAGGGGAATATTTGTTTATCACAGCGGAATTTATTACTGAAGCTTTATGAAATAATAATGGGTGCATTCACTTTATATTCCTATATATTATATATAACATCTGAGGTGAAGCCATTGATTTTGGAGGCTGATGAGTGATTGGTGATTCTGAATCCTTGTGTTCTGCTTTTTGTGGGCAACTGTTCTATGTGTTCTTCTCCTGTCACCTCTTCCTTTTTCGTGTTTCTTGCTGATCCTCCCTACCCCTTGTGGGAGTAAGGGCTGGCTACTGACTGACTGACATATATTAAGACAGTACTATGTCATCCTATACATATATATATAACCATGACATCTACTGTATACCTATTTACATATATATATAACCATGACATCTACTGTATACCTATTTACATATATATATAACCATGACATCTACTGTATACCTATTTACATATATATATAACCATGACATCTACTGTATACCTATTTACATATATATATAACCCTGAGATCTACTGTATACCTATTTACATATATATATAACCATGACATCTACTGTAGACCTATTTACATATATATATAACCATGGCATCTACTGTATACCTATTTACATATACTGTCTGGAATATAATAATTTAGACTACCTGATGTACATATCTTCTCTGTTAGGTTTATTATATTATTTAATAATTGAAATAATTTGGAGAACCCATGGTTTAATATACCGAGTCTGGGAGTCAGGTGGAGGGAGAGAGAGAGAGAGAGAGTGTGTGTGTGTGTGTGTTGTGTGTGTGTGTGAGAGAGAGAGAGAGAGAGTGAGTGAGTGTGAGTAAGCAGGAGTAAGAGAAAGAGAGAGAGTGAGTGAGAGAGAGAGAGAGAGAGAATAGCAGCCGTTCCCAACAGCTGAAATTCAGTGGTCCCAAAACGGTGGGCATTAGAGGAGTCGATTTAACAGCCAGATGTCGTTCCCTGTGATACTCCCGGGTTATATTACTGTATGTAACCCAAGTGAGACCATCTCGTCTTATTTAATCCTTACATACATACAGTGTTAATTAAGAATATCTTTAATCATAATTATATAAGTCGTCTTACTAAATCTCTTCATATACACATGGTATATACAAAAATACCTTTTCCCTGGAAATTGAATGAATATAATATGACTGCAATGGTCGAGTTATATGCGTTTACCCAAGAATAAGGACTCATTGCAAGCAAATATACTCTTGAGTGTCACATTCAACCCCTCACATAGTTTTCGCTCAAAGAAAGCAAGATAATTTAACTTTTACGGAAATGGAATTGGCTGCACTAACTGACGTTATCAAGAACTTACCTCCACGTACTGTATAGTAATTGGTGGTGGTCGACTTGTTGCTTTAGCCTTCTGCAACTTTAAGATTATTGTTATCAACAGCGTCATAACCGTTTGGAATAAGCTGCCACGAGACGTTATTAATTATTGTGAGACTGTACCGACTTCCAAATACACACAAATACATGTTTGCAAACTTAAAGAAAATCATGCAGTCCTGAATGCCACCAACATTTAAACAACTCTTGATGGGATTTTTTTGTGAGGTTGGGTGGATTGAGGAATGTTCGATATTTAGAGTAGATGTTTGCTTGCAATCTCCACAGAACAAATTAAAAACTAGGCATATGTATGTACAGTTGTGGTAACATGTTTTCGCAAAACTCAAATTTCGTATTTCATTTCTTAACTATTAGCTAGCCTAAAAAATATATGGATATTGTTATTGACCACAGACTAGACCAAAATAAATTTGAAGGTAGCACATAATTAGTTTTAAATTTTCTTCAACAATTTATATTGAACAATCATTCAAATGAATGCCTCTTTGTTTTTGTTTTGTGTGTGGGTTTTTCACTCTCTCTCTCTCTCTCTCTCCTCTCTCTCTCTCTCTCTCCGGTGGCAACTTTGCTCAGGAGACGATGAACTATCCAGGCTACAGGACTGGGCCTCCTCCACTCAAACTGAGCTGGTGGCAATAGCGATGGGAATTGGGAGTATCTTTCGAAGGGGAAAGAATATTCTTATCCTATCTGACAGCAGGGCGGCCTTGGAAGCTATCTCTAGCCCCCAACCCACCTATCCTTTCCTTGTACAAGATATCAGACGGTGGATAAAATGTGTAGGGGAGAAGGGGCTAGGGGGCAACGTTGCCAGGATCCCTCCACATGTAGGCATCCCGGGCAATGAAAGGGCAGATAAGCTTGCCAAGGAGGCCACAGAGAAAGAAGAACCTGATCATATTCTTGAACTGTCATTGAAACAAATGAGAACTATAATTAAAAAGACACAAGAAGAAAGAGTGGATGAAGACAGAGCTAGACATCATAATACCAGCCGATCTATAAACTACTACAATAAAGTAGCATTTACGACCAAATACACCTATGGTAAACGTACAACGAGTAGGTGGGTAGACTCGGTACATGCAAGAATAAGGCTTGGCTATTGTTATCCATGGCAGCTGAATTGGCAGGTAGAAGAAGAGCACAGGCAATGTAGGGTTTGCAGAGCTCCCAACAAACACTCTCTCGAGCACTATATCCTGGAATGCCCAATGATTAGGGAATACAGGAATAATCAGTTAACCACAATTGAGGATCAAGCATATACATGCTAAAGAATAACGTAATCAATAACATACTAAAAAACACAAGAACTTTGCCCCCCCACAATAATATGTACTGTAAACATGAAACATGAACCTTATAAGTATGCACCCCTTGCCCTCCACACATCTCTTCTTTCTTACAAGGTCACACTTAAACCCTTTGTAACGCCCTCTACACGATTTCATAATTTCAATGATCATGTCACACTTATAATACCAGTCAGTATTTCTTTACTTCTCACTGCTATTCTCATTTAATAGATTGACAATGTACAGTTATATACATATCCCTCTGAGCCTCTAACACAGTATTTATTTAAATAATCTGTTAAGTGCCAATTCATATCCTTTTGCAAGCCAATATACATGACCCTTGCATATGTAAGCAACATAATTGTCCTCAATATTCTCGGCTAATGGTTTGACCTACAATTAAGTACCTTCGGATATGCGGCATATCCCTCCCGGAGGACTATTAGTATCTTCCTTCTGAATATTGTTTTGCTACTAAACATAATTGAATCTTGATCTTTGCATGTATACAGTTTCCTTCTTTACTTCTTGATATGTTGTGTCAGGTACGATGAAGCGGTACTGCTGATATCTGTAGCCTTGCGTTGAAATAGAAACTTTCCCTTTTGTGGCCTTAAACAACTTATTTATATGTAGTATGTCCCACCCTCCCCAACACATACACACACACACCTCCTCACACTTTCCTCCTCCCTGGAGTACCTTACCTCCTCCTCCTCCCCTCCCCCCTACCCCTCCTCCTCTCCCACCCATTCCTCTACCTCCTACAACCCCCCTCCCTCTCTCCCATAACCACCCACCCTACTAAATATTATATTACTATCGGCATGTAAACTTCTCCACTGGTCATATTGCGCCAACTATCCCCTCAATAACCATTATTGTAATAAGAATTTGAACCATGTAACTCATGTTTGTAAAATATTTGTATTACTAATAATTCCATTATAACTTCGGTAGTTGGTAATATTAGTCACATATGTATGTGACTCTTGTATTCAGCTAACTATGGCCTCAATAACCGTTGATGTAATGAAGAATGTGAAGTGTCCCTCATATGATTGTAATATATTTGTGGTACTATTATTGCATAATAATTTATGTAGTTCGAAATATTAGTCACATCTAATGTATGTATATTGTATTCAACTAACTATAATCTCACTAACCATTGATGTAAGAAAACATGAATGGTCTCCTCATATGATTGCACTAGTTTTGTAGTGCTATTATTTACCTGTCAATTAATAATTCAGTATTTTTTTTTATTTATTTTTTTTTTTTATTTTTATTTTTTTTTTTGTCTTTCATGAGCACGTTGGCCTATATACTGTACAGCACATGTGGCAATCAAATGAGGAAACTATAATAACACCAGACGACGATACTGTTATTACAATAGAATAATGGTTCTTTGAGCAGTATGTATTGCCTTACCAGTGGTTGTCCCATTATTATTATTATTATTTTATTATTATTATTGAAATACCACAGGAACAAAAATTCCTGGGAGCGAAACTTCCACCCCCAACGAGATCCCTCTCTTTCTACCACCTCCCTCCACATGTTACACGTCTCGTTAATCACAGTCTTCTAATATACAAATCACAATTTCTTACCCACTGCAATTCTTGAAATACCCACTAAGTATATTCAATCTCACAATCACACGCTTAAAAAAAAAAAAAAAAAAAAAAAAAAAAAAAAAAAAAAAAAAAAAAAAAAAATACAAAACAAAGCCCTAAGATTCCACACAAACCAAAGATACCCCTATACAATGCCGACACAACAAATACACGAATACACAAACACACTACCATTAAATGTCCGACTCCATAGACAAGCAACACAAATATGGCACAAACTAGAACTATCACAAGACCCAACTCTAGAGAAAATTAAGGAATATTATGCACAACAACCAAATTTAAGATTCAACAACTGGTTTAAAAGCAGTCTAAATAAAATAAACACAGAAGATGAACCACAGCCAATTTATTAAAGGAAAAAAAGAGGAAAAAAGAACAGGGAGGGAAAAAAGAAAATAAAACAAACAAACACACAGTTTATGTTCAGCATATTAAGTGTTGGTTTGACGACCGTTTGACTTCAATGTTCTCTCCGAGTGGTAGTCCCTGGAAACGAGAGCATTATTTGAAGCTTCATTCGGTGGTTTAATCAATTCTTGACAATAATGTATTCAGCTAACTATGATCTCAATAACCATTGATGTAATGAAAATATGAATAGTCTCCTCATACGATTGCACTAGTTCTGTAGTGCTATTATTTACAACCTGTCAATTAATAATTCAGTCACTACAAGCTTGCTTGTTTTTTTTTTTTTTTTTTTTTTTTTTTTTTTTTTTTTTTTTTTTTTAGAGATACGTATATACAGACCATGTGACAATTAAATGAGGAGACTATAATAACACATCTGAATAATGCCAACCTGATTTATAAACACAAATATGAATGTAACCAGACGACGATGCTGTTGTTTCAGTGGAATAATGGCTCTTTGAGCAGTATGTATCGCCTTACTAGTGGTTGTCCCCTCACAGGATGGGGGGCGCTGCTCAATAAACTCGCCCCTCGGGGCAAAATCAATCTCTCTCTCTCTCTCTCTCTCTCTCTCTCTCTCTCTCTCTCTCTCTCTCTCTCTCTTTTTCATGGAGGGTAACACATTCGTTGGTGATGTGGAGAGAAGTCTTTAGGCTTGATCGGGCTATTAGGGACTAGATGAGGTAGTTAGCCTCGTCAAGGAATTTAAAGCAGCTGAAGGGTAGATGATGAGAGGCGGAGGGTTGTATGGAAAGTATTTTGGGGAGTGTCTTATCAAGTATATAATTGTTTTTCTCCAGGTGGTTTGATTTGATGTACTTCAAGGATGGTGTGTGGGTGTGTGTGAGAGAAGAGAGAGAGAGAGAGATAGAGAGTACACACTAATGTCCAAAATGACAAGGGCAAAGTTATCTAACAGTCAAAATTAAATTGGAAGTGTTGACAGAAAAGTTATTGTGACAGAAACTCATATAGAGCCAGTTGGTTTGACCCTTTGAAGGTCATGACACAACACAATATTTTATGCTGGCTGTTATTAGATGATCTTATACAACTAAGGAAGTAAGGAAGATAATGGTCTACCAGTATGCACCAAAGCAGCATAAAAGTCATATCAATTATTACCACTAATGCGTTTTTGTTTATATATATATATATATATATATATATATATATATATATATATATATATATAAGTAATCAACATAAAAGTTTCACTATGCTACCAATTTAACTATTTTGAATTATAATATGCATTCCATTACAAGATTCCAAGCCGATTTATTGTGATTGATTTATGGGAGTAATTTGATTCAGTATAATTAATGACAAATATGATATACTGATGACCATAGTGTGTGACATAAAATACTTGATTCCCATTTGTGTGATGTTGCTGATTATCAGTATGAAGCTGAATGTAATGTCAGCAAAAAAATAGCATGGTGCCAATGATTATGAGTCTTCACACTTGCAGGACATTGCACTAGCAGTTACAAAACACAGTCATTTTAAAGTCTGGAAGGGTCGGGACACCAGCGTGACGGCCTAGGCCCTTGAGAGATAAAAACCCAGGTGGTGTGTGTGGAATGGTTCTCGTGCAATATTGACCGTTTCGTCTGACCTGTTTATATAAGATGCATATCTCTTGCATGCAAATCAAATACATAACATTCTAAATATGGATATTTTTTTCAGTAACATAACCTTTAGCTTAAAACATAAATACAAAATACCCCCCCCCCCCACCCTTCACTCCTAAATCCCTCTTACCTCGGGGTATGCATCTTGTGAACCCACCAAGTCCTCATTTGGGGTCCTTCAACTTCCTCCCTCGGTCCAGCCTTGGCAGAGACCAATTTAAATATAATTATCACTTATTACAGAAGATCGACATGTTGGAGTGACAGGGCCACAGGCCCAAAGGAGGTGGAGGAGGATGTGGGGGTTGAGGTTGGGAGTGGTGGCGTTGATGGTAAGTTGTGGAGTGGAAGTTGGTGTGTGGTGTGGAGTGGATGTAATGTGAAGTGGTGGAGGTGATGGTGAGATGTGGAGTGGTAGTTGGTGTGTGGTGTGGAGTGGAAGATGTAATGTGAAGTGGTGGAGGTGATGGTGAGATGTGGAATGGTAGTTGGTGTGTGGTGTGGAGTGGGAGATGTAATGTGAAGTAGTGGAGGTGATGGTGAGATGGGGAGTGGTAGTTGGTGTGTGGTGTGGAATGGAAGATGGTGCGTGGTGTGGAGTTGCGGTGGTGTTAGTGTGGTGTGGAGTGAAAGTTGGTGTGTGGTGTGGAATATGATAAAGTGTAAAGTGGTGGTGGTGATGGTGAGGTGTTGAAGTGCACTTATTAACAGGCAATCTCATGCATACATACAAAGACGAATCCACTGGTATTCAAACATGTGCACAATGTTAACCCCTTGAGGATTAGGACGTGTTTTGATTTATCTGGAAACCATTAGGTGATTTTATTTAGCTCCCAGTCTCTGCGGGATATAATGCCAAGTTTTCAAATATACAATGTATTTTGCTCCAAATCATCGTACTTGCTAAATAATCAAGTAAAGGGACATGGCAATTTACCTTCAGCTAATAAAGAAAAAGAATATAGTGTTAGTATAAATAAACGTTGTTGCCACACTAACGATAACAGTGCAAACACGACAAGCGCTTGGTCTGCTGCCTGAGTGTTTGACTACATTTTCCACACACACATACAATAAATATATACGCCCGCACTTACATACACGCACAAGCACACACACTAACACATATACACAGACGTACACACGTTAGTCCACCTTCATCCCCTCCACTCCCCCCAGCACGCGCACACACACACACACACACACACTGCACTAGAAAAATTATTGAAGAGCTAAATAAATATTAAAATCCAAATCCCTCTTGAACCAATATAAAACATATGATGGTCTTTTCCCCCAGAAATAAATAATTTAGGGAATCGCATTACAAAACTGAAAATATTAATATTGATTACTTTTACGGGGACATGGACGGGAACGGTGGGAGGTTCGTAATTTAACCCTTTGAGGATTGTGACGCGATTGATTAGTTTAACATGAATAGCACTAGACGATTTTATACAGCATAGCAAGGATCTGTGTGAATGAAAAGACAATGTACCCTTTGATTCCCATATTCCATTGTATCAGTAGGCTAAATTAGTGCAGCCTACGGGAACGCTTTCAGTAACACAGAATCCATTACCAGGAGATGGGTCGTTTTCTGGTCTCCCTTCTTCCTAATGTTTAGCCCCATTAGTTTTCGGATTTTAAGACGTTCGCCCCATTAGTTTGTCGATTTTTAAAACCATTCGTCCCATTTCAATATCAATATCAAGACCTTTCGTGGCATTAAAATGTCAATTTTTTTCCTGGTGAGCGATAGCGAGCCTGTAATTTTAAGAGAAACCGGCCTTTGGCCGGACATTTTTCTATGACATATGTAAAAATGTATCTTGAAGGGAGGTCTAGGGAGTATTTTTGTATCTTGATGAAGGTCTAGTAATGAAACTTCAAAATAACCCTTGTCCCCTTAAAGGAGATATAACTTCAAACTCTCGAGAGTGATCGTGTTGTGAACTTGTCTCATTATTTCCGCTGAATTCGATGCCCTGGTAATTGTCGCTCAGAATCTACCTTCATCTTAACCCCTTGAAGATCATGACGCGTTTTGACGGCATATTCTGGCTATCATTAGACGATTTTGCTCGGTTTAGTAATAATGTATGACAGTCAGAGGCAAACTGAATTGCTTATAACTCCTTAGATTCCTAGAGGTTCTTCCTAAGCTGCACAAAATCGTCTAATGATAGCCAACATAAACTGCACAAACGCGATCTAATCTTCAAGGCGTTATTTCAGATCAAGAGTCACACGACAGGTGAAAGGATTCAATGTATGCATCTCAAAAACGTATTTAAACGAGAGCGATAGTTTTAATTTATCAAGAGTTTGATCCATCAATGCAGAGGATGAGGCTTAAGGGGGCAGTACTCGCTTTTTATGGACCCCCCTTCTCCCTCATGTTTAGCATATTAGTTTTGAGGTTTTAAGACGTTCGTTCCATTAGTTTGACTATTTTGAGACCTTTCTCCTCATTTTGTTGTCAATATTAAGACCTTGAACTCATGCCCTTTAGGCGTCGATTTTATCCTAGCGAGCGATAGCGAGCCTGTAAGTTTAGAAGGAACTGGCCTTCGGCCGGGAAATTTATCTTGAAAGGGGTGTTTTTTTTAAGCTTGGTGGAGGTTTAGCGAGGAAACTCAAAACTAAATTAATAGATAAATATATAGACTAAAAACCAAGCACTACCGCCTTAACTCGTCATTCAGTGAACATATTTCCTAGGTATAACGACCATTGTTTACATTAGACTTTACTGTACAGTCGGCCTAATAAGTGATTTCTCGCCACCAAATATATTTTTATCCAAAATTGGTTTCAGCAATATCCACAGTTAGTTTATTAATTTCGAGGGGGATATACAAACCTACTCCTACACTTACCCACCCTATACAACACCTGACAGACATTATTACAGCACAGAGCGAGCCAAACGTAAGGACAACTGAGACATGACTTATTAGCGCGACCGTACATGTGCAGTATTTACCATTCAGAGAACAGTATAAGTAAAAGCTTCTTATTTCAAACATCCGTAGCTTGAGGTACAGTAGTAAAATTAAGTATTGGCAGTTTTTTAATCGTTATTTTTTAATTTTATTTTTTATTTTTTGTTTAGCTGAACAAAACGACCTTATCAGTATTACCAAGTGTTACACATACACTAATGCATTACACATACACTATCACATTATAATGATTGCGCTTCGTACTAACAATCCAAAATGCAACTGACTAAGAATTATGTCTTTTACAATATAGTGGTGCAACAATTGATCCTCTGCAACTGATCTATTGTTCATCTCTATATTGCAGTAGGGTGGCCAACTGGCCATGTTAGGGGAGATTTGTGTTTATTGTGTGTGTGTGTGTGTGTGTGTGTGTGTGTGTGTGTGTGTGTGTGTGTGTGTGTGTGTGTGTGTGTGTGTGTTTCATTATTTACTTATAATTTTATATGTTTCCCACCTAGACCTCCATCAAACATAAATAAATACCACCAAGGGAGCATAAAGGGAGATAAATGTGTGATTTTTTTTTTTTTTTTTTTTAGAAAAGTGCCCCAGCATAAAGCCGGCTCCTCCTAAACTGCAGGCTCGTTTTCGCTCGCCAGAAAAAAAAATCAACAGCTAAATGGCACGAAAGGTCTTATAATTACAAAGTATTGTTGTATGTATAGATAATTATATTCATACATTTGTTTCCTCCGGGTGGATGGGACTCGTCAGCCTTGGTCGGCAACCTGTCTAGGGGAGTAAACCTGATACAAATCCGTACTGCTTATCTATGGGTAAGGCAGGTTAGTGGATGGACTAGCCGATCACCACTGTAGAACAAATAGTGCTAACAAAATACACAGAGGGCCTCGGAGTCGGACGGATCCTAAATTGAGTGGTCAATCCTGTAAGTCCTTCAGTAAACTGGCTCGGGTTGTTCCCTCTTACAGGGAATAGGTCCGCTTGGGGGCATTCTGTGTATGGCCACCCTTATTAAGGGGAGTAAGGCGTCCGGCAATAGATAGATAGATTTGTTTCCTGAGACATTATTCCACAATTATAAATAGGTGAGGTCTACGATTTGTTTTATAAGTGGCTCTACTTTCTTCTACAGCTGAATGATTGTCTTTGCTGGTAATTCTTATACTCACATTTAAAGGGAATACATTGGGCGAAAGCTGAAATATGTGCACAGATACAAAGTTAAATTCATAGAGGGCTATAAACAACGATATTATGCAACAAAATATTTCCCTTTGTAGGCATTCATTGCAAAACAAAACAAAAAACATGCAACTAAAAGAGGGGGATAGAGAAACACGTATAAAAGGATTGGCAACAATATAAAGTCATTGCATGGACGCTAGAAAAACATCCAATCAGTCCTGTCCCGGTAAAGAACGTGTAACGTCCACTATTATACTGACCGACACACACACACACACACACACACACACACACACACACACACACACACACACACACACACACACACACACACACACACAAGCTGTACACCATGCCAAAAACGTATTAACCATGTACTACAATGGATAGTATTTAAGATTTTAAGCTATTCAAATGGTTTTGTTCATTGTAATTATCTTTACTGATAGACTGATTGATAGTATTGTTAATGTTATACACAAAAAAATAAAAAAATAAAACATAAAAAGGAAAAGTGCGGAATGGGCCTGAGTAAATACATAAAAAAATACATACAACACATGTTAGTGAATGTTTATTATAAGTTCCTGGAACACAAGTAAAGTAAGGACAGAGACCAAACTAGCACACTACAACATACGGACATTAAGTGGGTGCAGTATTGCCCCCTTCTCCCTCGTGTTTAGCTCCATTAGTTTTCAGATTTTAAGACGTTCGGCCTTTTAGTTTGGCGATTTTAAGACCTGTAGCTCCATTTCGTTGTCAATTTTAAGACCTATCGTGCCATTTAGGTGTCATTTTTTTCCTGGCGAGCGATAGCAAGCCTGCAGTTATAAGAGAAACCGGCCTTCGGCCTAGAAAATGTTCTACCGAAAAATGTACACATTTAGCTTGGGGGGGGGTCTAAGGAGGTGTTTTTTCTAAGTTTGAGGGAGGTCTTGCGAGGAAACTAAATATTAAATGAATTAATTAATGAATAGACAAAAAAACGAGCCACTAGCCCTCAGTAGAAAATCCCGCACTCCCTTAAAGGGTTAAGGAGGATCCCAAAGAAACAGTATATTCTGACTATCATTAGACTATTTCATACACTTTAAGAAGGATCGGTGGGAAATAGAGAGGAAAAGACTGTCTCATTTAACCCTCTGACTTCCATATACCCTTCCTAATCCGAATAAAATTGTATAATAATAGCCAGAAAACAGAAAAGAAATGCGTCACCGTACCATGTAAGGCTTAATGATTCCTCGTAATTGTCAATATACCTGAAGCCTTTAGTTGGCCGAAGGAAAACAAGGAAGCCAATGAGGGACCCGGATATATTGTGTTGGTGGTGGTGGTGGTGGTGGTGGTGGTGGGGGGGTGGGGGGGGTGTCCTGGTTCGTCGTGGCTAGATGGTGGAACATGAGCATAACTAACGGTAAACAAGGAAATAGTGTGGCTGGAGGTCTATCTATCTTTCTATCTATTGCCGGACGCCGTGATCCCCGAAAGGGTGGCCACGAACGAAACGGCTCCATGCATCTCTTTCCCCAGTCAGTCGACGCCCCTCCTCACATCCAGCACTACCTTTACTCAAATACTTCTTCACTCCATCCTTTTTTCCTCTCCCTCTCTGTCCTTCCACCTCACTCTCGTACACTCGCTTAGTCACTCTCTCGCTTCCCATACGTTCCACATGGCCGAATCATCTCAAGTTGTTCCTTTTCACATTTGCCAGCACATTTACATCCACACCACACCTCTCTCGTACTTCCTCATTCGTCTGTCTATCCCTCCATGTAACTCCCCACAAATTTCTCAGGTAACTCATTTCCACCCCTCTCACTCTTGGTTTGAGTCTCTTCACCAACGTCCATGCTTCGCTCTCGTATGTCAATGTCGAGATTACCACACTGTCATGCAAGGACTTCTTTACTTCCATGCTGACCACCCTATTTCTTGTTACTGCTTTCAGCGTTCCTACAACCCACTTCCCCTTTTGCACCCTCTCCCGCACTTCTTCATCCATACTCACACCTTTACTCAACACACTGCCTAGATACTTGAATGAGTTGTCATTCTCCATAGCCGGACCGTTCAACTTCACCTCACATGCTGTGGCTGCATTCCTCTCAAAGACCATAACCTTGCTCTTCCCAGCATTTACCCTCAGATTCCGTTTTCACACACTGTTCCAAACATATTTATCAGACCCTGCAACTCCCATTCACTATCGGCTGGAGGGTACGTGTAATAAAAATAATAATAACATAAAACATAATAATTATTATCATAAGAATTATAATAATTAGTATCGGATACGGGACCTAGTGTGCCACCGGCTTTACCCCTTCACCTCCATTACGTAAATTTCATCATATTCTGGTTACCATTAGACGATTTATTTTCGTTTGTAATCTACCTATGTGACTCAAATGGCTAAATACGATTTCAATAAACTCTCTTAGTAACATAGGTCCTTTTTAATCTGCATACAATCTTCTAATTGTATTCAGAATAAAATGGTGCTGAAGGGGTTAAGGACTCGATATTACACTGATTGTCTGTAAGAATTGATTAAACAGGTGTGTGCTACAATTAAGCTTATCGTTACTGTGTATAGTATATTCCTGTGTCTATATGTACACTCGACCAAAAAGCAATCTCTACACTAACGCTCTAAAACATTCTGGAAGTTGATCGAAATCTTGTGATAATACCTCACAGACGTATGCTTCACCCGGTTCATTCCTTGCACACAAGATTCTATACAGGTCACCAGTGTAAAGATTGTTTTTTGGTCACGTGTACAGATATATATGTATAGAAATGTGTGTGTGTGTGTGTGTGTGTGTGTGTGTGTGTGTGTGTGTGTGTGTGTGTGTGTGTGTGTGTGTCCCTTGAACTGCGCACCTCCCTCGGCACTCCAAACTCTTCTATGCGCAGGTTTTCTCTTCCTGCTTTGCAGGAAGGGAACGTCTTCATCGGACTACGATGGACTACCATAAGCTGTTCTGTTCCCTTGAAGTGTGCGTCTGTTTGTCTTTCTGTGTTTCAAAGAAAGCTGAACGTTTTCACATTATATTTACATCTATCCTTCCTTATCATGTATTCTTGTTTTGTTTTGTTCTCCCTCCATTTGTCTTAATAAACACTCCTGTATCAATCCTTGCCAGTTTTTGTACATACATCTATATGACTATGGTGTCTCCTCTGTCTCTCCTTTCGTCAACAGTTGGCAGCCCAGTTTTGTATGATATTGTGTTATGTTGCTTTGCTCCGTATTTTATCCACTGCTAAATGTCCGTGAGTATGTATGTATGTATGTAGGCTCTACGTATGGCATGTATGCACGTGTGTATGCAAGAGAGAGATTGAGAGAGAGAGAGAGAGAGAGAGAGAGAGAGAGAGAGAGAGAGAGAGAGAGAGAGAGAGAGAGAGAGAGAGAGAGAGAGAGAGAGAGAGAGAGAGAGAGGCAGAAAAAGAAGATAAATCGTTGGGGAAAATGTAATAAATGTGGATTGAGTGTAGCAAAAGCGAATATAGAGAGTACACGAAATTGTACATTCGTTTGAAGTATATATTTTGTGCATCCTGTACCCCCAGCCCCCACCCAATTCCCCTCCCTCTTACCCCCGGCCCCACAGATACACACATACACACACGCACACACGCACAAACACAGATACACACACACACACACACACACACACAGATACAGATACAGATACACACACACACACACACACACACACACACACACACACACACACACACACACACACACAAACACACGCACACACACACAGATACAGTGGTTGCCCCCTTTGAACCTTTAGTACTGGTCCACCGCTCCACTTCCTGTGACTGACGGACAACCGGTTTTCTATACCAAACCCAAACCAGAATGACACAAGTCCTTTTACCCTCAACATTGATCCCTAACACAAATCTGACAGCGTTTGTGGAGTAAGCTTTATAAATGATTTTGTCTCTTTATGTTCGTATATTTTCAGTCCATTCCCTGTTCCAAATAAGTAGACCAAAACTCTTGCTGATCTGACAGGTGGGGTAAGCTTTATATTATATTCTGTCTCTTTATCTTTGTATATTTTTAGCCTATACCCTGTTCCAAGTAAGTAGGCCAAAGCTCTTGCACATTAACATATAACACACACACACACACACACACACAACTAGAGTAATCCAGTAAATAGTTCTACCATTTGGGAAGGGTCAGCCAGGGAATATGTGTGGAAATGTACAGCCAATTTGCTTTAGTCCTTTTTGAGTTATAGAGGTTAGGCATCACGATTTCTGGCATACCTATTTGGAATATCGTAAAGTTCCTTGAATTAGATCCCTGAATTGTTGATCATCGCAAGTTGACAATAAAAGATCTCGTGTGATACTCCCTTGTCTCTTTGCATTCAAGACACTCATTGTGTTCAAGGAATTACAAAGAATAGTTAGTATCTCAAAGACAATGCGGTCTAAAAGTATATAATGTTAATAATGAAACAAATTACTGGACGTTAACCCCTTGAGGCTCATAACGAGTTTATCAATTCATTTTGGCTATCATTATACGATTTTATTCAGATTAGGAAGGGTATATGAAAGTCAGAGTGTTACAAATAGAGGTAATCCTTACTCTTTTAATGCCTACAGATCCCTCCTAAGCTGTATGAAACCTTCTAGTGATAGCCATAAACAAAATCAAAATTTGCCATAATCGCCAAGGGGTTAAACTGTATAATCGGCGAGTGGGGGTCCTTACTCTGACTGACTTAAGGGGGGATGGGCCGTTTATTTGCTATTTTATTGATCTTTTTATGATTTTCTTAGTTTCCTCCCTAGACCCCCATCAAATTAAAAAAAAAACATCCATTAGATCCCCCTTCTAGATTAATTTGTACATTTGTCGGTAGGAAAATGTCCCGGCCGAAGGCCGCTTCTTCCAACATTACAGGCTCACTATCGTTCGCCAGGGAAAAAAATCGACACCTAAATAGCACGATAGGTCTAAATATTGACGAAGAAATGGGGCGAAAGGTCTTAAAATCGACAAACTAATGGGGCAAACATCTTAATATCTGAAACCTAATGCGGCTAAACATGAGGGAGAAAGTGGTCCAGAAAAACGGCCCATGTCCCCTTAAGCCGGTATCACACGAGCGCTTGTATAGTCAACATGATCAACAAAATTCTGGGAACATTTATGTAATATTTTGCACTAGTATCGGAAACTAGACTGATGGTAGATGAATTTAGGTAACTGAAATAGATGAAATGTTTGCCTCATAAGCTGCCAGACCAGTGTTAAGGATAAATATTGAGGGAAAAAGCGCTCGTGTGATACCGGCATTATAGAAGTATTAGCTAGCCTTCCTTCACGAGAGATGTTCCCCTTGGTTCTCTCGGCAGATCATTACCGTAACCCTTCCTATTATCATCATTAGTACTTCCTCTGCTCATTAACATTGTAATTCTTCTCTCTCTCTCTCTCTCTCTCTCTCTCTCTCTCTCTCTCTCTCTCTCTCACTGTTATACTCCAATATTCGATATTTGATGATTGCTGCCTATGCTAGAAGTTAATCCTGGTCACCCTCCCTAATTTGAATAGAACCTTTAACTGTCTTAATAGCGTAATGGTTAGTGCGCTGTATTCCTATGTGAGTTCGAGTCCTAGGTTCGAGTCCTGGGAATGCCACACGTGTTCATTAGTTTCATTGATTAAATTAATTAGGTTTATTTGTAAGTTAATTTGTGGATTGGTGATGTTACGAATAGCCAGAATAAACTGTCAAAAACGCGTCCTAATTCTCAAGGGGTTATTAATATGAGAAGCAGTGGTGATAATATGAGGGTGAACTGTCCAATATCAGTGGCTGAATATAAAACTGTTACCCCTTCCCTTCAAGCGTACCCTTCTCCATTGTTCTAGTTCATTATGCTGTTCTCCATTGTTCTTATACTGATCTTCATTGTTCCTATTATATTGTTCTTGATATTATGTTCTTCAAGGTTCTTATTATATTGTTCTCCATGGATCTTATTATACTTTTATCCATTGTTCTTACTATATTGTTCTCCATTATTCTTATTATGTTCTATTGTTCTTGTTATACTGTTCTTCATTATTCTTATTATACTGTTCGTCATTGTTCTTATTATATTGTTCTCATTGTTCTTATTAGAATGTTCTTATTATATTGTTCTCCTTTGTAGTTATTATAATGATCTTCATTGTTCTTATTCACTGTTCTTATTATACTGTTCTTATTATTCTGTTCTTCATTGTTCTTCTTATTCTGTTCTTCATTGTTCTTCTTATTCTGTTCTTCATTGTTCTTATTATACTGTTCGTCATTGTTATTATTATATTGTTCTTCATTGTTCTTCTTATTCTGTTCTTCATTGTTCTTCTTATTCTGTTCTTCATTATTCTTATTATACTGTTCGTCATTGTTAGTATTATATTGTTCTTCTTATTCTGTTCTTCATTGTTCTTCTTATTCTGTTCTTCATTGTTCTTCTTATTCTGTTCGGCATTGTTCTTATTATAATGTTCCATTGTTTTTATTATACTGTTCTATTCTTCTTATACTGTTCTTCATTGTTCTCATTATAATGTTCTCAATTGTTCTTCATACACTTTTCATGTGTTCTTATTGTACTGTTGTTGTTATTTTGTTCTCCATAATTCTTCTTATTGTGTATCTCCCTGACAAACACAACCTGACCTGCAGTATTCTGGTGTGACAATATTCTCCAGCGACAACCAACATCTGTCACTAGGGAATATTACCAACTACCAACATTAGTCATTACACCCACTGCTGGATTACGACCACTGGGAATTACACCCTATGTGGAATTACACCACCTGCGGAATTTCGACGTCTGTGGCATTAGGCTACACCACCTGTGGATAACGACCCCTATGGAAGTACGACTCCTGTGGAATTACACCAGCTGTGGAATTACGACCCCTGTGGAATTTCGACCCCTGTGGAATTGCACCACCTGTGGAAATACACCTCCTGTGGAATTTGGATCCTGTGGAGCTACTAACACTGTGGAATATTGCTGGTGTTCTGATCCTATCATATCTTGGCACTCCAGCTTGATGGGTGTTAATTACTCTCTGTAATAGGTTCTAAATCACGTGTATCAACCAGGTATGATACTCTCACCTACCTGGCCTTCCACACACTAGTTAGGGTCAATAGTTGAACCTCTTGTTGCATGGGTCTGGTCACAATATATCTTCGACATAACCTTGCCACCAATAACTAATATAACATAACTATTATAGACAATATTCCGTTGTCATTCCCTAACGTAAACTAACCCATTTAACCTATTTCAATGAAGATTAATCGATTCAGTTCATGATAAAGCTTCAGCGGTCCAAGACTGTACCAACCAGAAAGTCATCAGACCAAACTGCCATCAACCTGTGACCTTTAATCCCTTCACCACAAAGACGCCTTTTTACCTTTAATTCTGGCTAAACATAGATGTTTTTATGGAGTTTAAGAAGGTCCTATGTTATTCAGGTTTTTTCATGGCAACATTTACCCCTTTGAGTCCTAGAGGTAGATTTTAAAAGCTAATGAAAAGCGTCTAATGTTAACCATAATATGATGGACATTACGTCGTTGTGCTGAAGGGTTAAGCTATATCCTATAATGCTGCCGCCGCCTGGAGTAATATTGTTGGTGTGACAGTCTTAATAGTGGCATATATCCTGCAGCGACGTGTAGCAAATATGTGGCTCAAAATACACAGTGTTACCAAGAAGTGTAGGATTACGGATGGTGACGGGGAAGTATTAGTTTGTGTTCTGTCTGTATTGTGTGTGTGTGTGTGTGTGTGTGTGTGTGTGTGTGTGTGTGTGTGTGTGAATGTATGATAACCGTGTGGTGATGGTGGATATGGTGGTGGCTGTGATAAATTGTCACCTACTGTACATATATTATTTAGTCTGTTAGGCTGAACAAACATGGTAAAGTACTCTGCTTTACACCAGGCTCCCAGCAGGAGGGAGTGCTTCAACCCGACCACACACACTAAAATAATAATGAGTAGGCATACAGTATATATATATATATATATATATATATATATATATATATATATATATATATATATATATATATATATATATATAATGAATAATTGAATAAATAATATTCTGGAGATCGCTACTGGCACACATGTAGTACGACTAATTGTCCCAATATGGGTCCAGTTGACGGGTCCCTATTTACTAAAGGGACCACAAACAGAACCAGCTAACCCGCCAGCTCCAATAATGCCAGTGTTTGGTCCTTATTATTGGATGCTACTAATTGAGGAATCGGAAAAAAATAGAGGTGAATGAGGCTGCCGTTCTCTCTCTCTCTCTCTCTCTCTCTCTCTCTCTCTCTCTCTCTCTCTCTCTCATGTCACTGGACACTGGGAATGTATAATATAATAGGCGGTGGGTTCAGGAGAGTAAAAACATATGCATATAAAATAATAGATTACCTTAACACAAGAAGTATTTTCCTCCTTATTACTTAATAATTTTCGTTTGGAAGGGGAGCTGGGAGAGAGGGGGATATTCCTGTCTTTATTAAAACAACCTATATATAAAGGATCTAGTGAGCTGGTACAGGGGGCGATATTCCTTTCTTTATTAACCCTTTCACGCTCATATGACGCAGAGGTTGCCAGATTAGCAATAAGAAAGAGAGTTCTCTCACTCTTATAATACCTCTCCCCCAAAAAAAATCTGACCACAGCTAACTCAAAGACAACTGCAGAGGTTGAAGTAACTAAACTAAAGGTTTCTAAATAACCCTGATGGTAACAAAGGCTTTAAAGTATCCCTAATAGGCTCAACATCGCGTCATATGTTGGAGAGGATTAAAACACAACATCAATATATAGGATCTGGGAGAGGGTGCACATTCCTTTTATCAAAACATAGCATCAATATTAAGGAATTCAGCAAGGGGCTGGTATTCTCTTCTTTATTAAATCATAACATTAATATAAGTGATCTGGGAGCAGAGACGATATTCCTTTTGTGATGTCTACCAGCGTTGGCAGAATCGCCTCTTGTTAGCCACTAGCGCTCGCCAGGGACATCGAAATGGGCTACAGTTATCAGAGAATGTTGTTCTTTCTTTCCTAGTAATCGCATTGTCACAGACAGTCCAGTGGTGGTCTTTGTTTTCGTCTGTGACAATGGGTTATATTTTATATCAACAGTAGTGATAATAGTACCAGTGTGGGAATGAGAAAGACTTTCAGAGCGAGAAGGTAGTGTCTGGCTGTGTCCTGTGGCGCCTGCTGTATTGTGACGTCTCGGCCCGTGATTGGCCGACCATCGCGCCTTTGCGGGCTCCTGTGTTACTAACCTCCTCCATGAGGGTCCCCACTCCCCAGGAGCTGTCCCCGTCAGGACAGGCTTGGCGCGCGTGCTTCTAACATCCCCTTGCATACTCTCTCCCGATCACCCCTTTTACCACTGTTTCTCTCACTCGATTCTCTCTTTCCATACTCTAACCTTCATTAACTGCACAACACTCCCCTTGGGTTCTGCATACGGTTTCCATAGCCGGCCCATTGTATTATATGCGCCGTCCTCAGAGATATTTACATGTACTTAGAATAGGTTTGAGGGTTCTTAGTTAGTATAGGTTAAGAACTTTGTGTGTGTCTCCATTATTGATTTAGTGTTTCTGTGCTTTTATTTAATGCTAGACTGGGATAAGGTAACTGTAGTCATTGTCTCCGATGTGTGTACGGTTTGCTTATACCTACACGACTTCGACCGGTCCTGTGGTAGCCTGGGTTGTCTTTTCGGTTGCATCCTTTGCGAGTGCAGCATTGTGTTGACTGAGGGTATTGGCCTGTTCCAGTTCCACATTTTGCTGCCTCTTTGCTTGTCTTTAGAGGGTCGCCAGGATAGAACCAGATACTTGTGATCTGGATTTATCAAGAGAGCACCCTGGTCAATTAACGTAACTTAAAGGATGCAGTCTTAAGGACATCGCTAGGCTACGAGCCTGTCTTGCTCAACCCCAGTTCCTTACCTAGAGTATCCCAGCTAGACATTATTAATCGAGTAGACACTTGTTAGTATTTAATATAAGCTCTTTGATATGTACGCATTATTATTCACAGCATTTATTAGTCTAGGTTGTTGTTGAGCTGCACAACCATAGCAGACTGTTTCGTTGATGAGGAAGTACTTCTTTTAGTGTCGAGCATTGTTACCGTTGCGCATTTATAGTATTCTCGTGTCGGTTAACATTATATGTCCTATCTTTTAGTGTATTCGATTTACACGTGTGGTGTCCTGCCTCCTGCCTTTATATAGTTTAAGATACGAGCATCTTATGAGCATCAGACTTTCTTCAGAAGTTTCCAGGTCTATGCTGTAGGACTATACTTCACTTTCTTTCAGATAGGAGTGAAGAGTTTATTGTTGTTTAGAGTAACTGTATTGAAGCATCTTTTTATTGTATTAAATCTTGCAGTGATTTAATTGATCTTTCCATAGATTCCTTTTTATGCATTTTAACGTAACTTGCATCTTGTTTGTTATCAGGCTATACCGGTGTGGGTTAGCCTGAAGTAGAGTACATTTATGCCCAGTTAAGGATACCCCGTTATCGCAGATTAACCCTGGAGGGTATAGATGTTTTTGTTCGCCGGCATATAAGTTCGAGGGTTTGGATCTAGCGTACCGTTGTTGCATAGTACCCTATTACTAGTCCAATCATTAAGTGCCCTTGTTTTATTCGTAGTCCCGGTCGTAACACTTTCTTTATCAAAACATAACATCATTATAAAGGATCTGAGGCGAGGGATGACGAAGACGAAGATAAACTAAATGGATATGTGGTGTCACACGAGCGAGTTTTCCAGCAATTGTCGATGAGCATTTTTGTTTTGTATTAGTTTGGAGTTCTTTTGCATTGGAAATGGATAGTAGGTTGAAAGTAAATAATTATTAGTATTCTAATTCTGATGGAACTCTCATTTTGAAGCTGCCAGACAATAATGGCCCATAATAATTGAGTGGAAACTCGCTCGTGTGCCACCGCCTTACCTAACAAGTGATGGAAGAGGTAACTTTGAGTCAAGTTTGAGTTTTTCACACTTGGAGGACAAAAACCAGGCACTTCGGAAACTAAGGGGAACCACGCCAGTAATTCTGCTTGAGGATGTTTGGGGGGGGGGGGGGGGGAATACAGGCTGCGTCTTAAGGAGACTGTACACCCCCTGACACAAAAATATTAATACAAAAAATATATATATATATATTTCACCTCGAAACTTTCAGGGTATAATCAAATTATGAATGCCGACTTTGTGGGAGCATGAAAATGTGGTACGTCATGACATCATGACATCATGATGTCATGATATCACAACTTCCTGCGGTCTTATTATTTGTCCTAGAGACACCTGCTGGTACATGTAAATACTCTAATACCATACGAAGAGCAGCGTGTAATTTAGTTTTTCTTAACATTTCTAATACATCATGAGATATCGAGGTCATAATATGTACGTCGTGCGCGACGTCGCTAAAATCGCGATTTTGTTTAATAAAATTCCCCCTGATCCTCAAGTTTTTCACTTTATCGAAAAAAAAAAAATACACGATGAAGGCACAACCAATAATTATGTGTTAACATGAGCGTTTACAAGCAGCTCCAATACAATACAATGGAGTAGTTACACTTGGAAGTTGCCAATAAATGATTGTGGGAAATCGCAAACGAAAGTAAAATATATATATAACATCTCAATTATTTGGTGGTGTGTCATGAAAAAAATGGCTAAGTTACTCATAAAAACTAAGTTTTATGATTTAGGTATTAGAAAGAAACGTAAACTAACCAGTAATTTAGGGTAAACTAGGATATTTCTATATGTAACCTCTTATAATACGTGTATGTCAGTGTTTTTTGGGGGGAGGGGGGGAGGGGGTATTGATGTCATAGTGATTTCATATAGCTGTTTATGCCCTCTTATGTTATTCTCCATTGTTGAAAGAAGCATTTTAGACCCCCCCCCCAAAAAAAAAAAAAAAAAAAAATCATGACATTTTGGTTGTGTGCGTCTGGGGGAGAGGAGGGGGGGGGGATGTCATATGGTTGTTTATGCCCTCCTATGCTATTCTCCTATGTTGAAAGAAGCATTTTAGACAAACAAAAAAATATCATGAAATTTTGGACTAGGGGTGTGTACAGTTAGTTCCCTGTTAGGGGGCAAGTATTGGATCTCCTCCCTCATGTTTAGCCCATTAGTTTTGAGATTTTAAGACATTCGCCCTATTAGTTTGGCGATTTTATGACCCTTCTTGTCATGTAGGTGTCGATTTTTCCTGGCGAATGATAGCAAGTCTGCAATTTAGGAGGGGGCATTCTTCTACTCAAATATAACCAAATTTATCTTGAAAGGGAGTCTTGGGAGTATCATTTCAAGTTTGATGCAGGTTTAGGATGGAAACTAGAAATAAAAAATGTAAATAAATGTAAAAGTAAATATACAAATAATAATATCCCCTTGAAGTCTGCCTATGCAGAGAGAGATGACGAAACTGACATGAACACACAGAAACATAGTGATTCCAATACCAATTCATGCAATACTTAGACTATATCGCAGGCAAAATAATAATTAAAACAATTGCGCTCCGTACAGTATTTACCTCCAACATTTACCCTATCCCAAGTTTACATAAGAGTATTGTTTGAGCAACCCCAATTAACACAGGGCTGCTGGCTAAAAGCAAGTATACAATTTGTATGGTCCTATTTGATGTCCATCAGAGGGTAAACGAGAAAGATCATAAATTAATTACTAATCAAAAGTTAATAATTACTTACACGATGTCTTTGTTCTCTGTTGATTGATATGTCAGGGTAAATAGGTGGATAATTAAGTGGGTCACATCAGTGGTCGTACACACACACACACACACACACACACACACACACACACACACACACACACACACACACACACACACACACACACACACACACACACACACACACATGGATAGCGACGATGTGTTTATCGGTGCAAAAGCAAATAATGAATGCTTACTAGCATATTTTCCGATGCTTAACCCCTTTTGTACCGGCGACGTCTATTCCATTGTGTTCTAGCTATATTTAGACGATTGTGTGGATGTATAAGAAAGATATGCGGTAGTAAAAAGGGTTAAGTGAGATAGGTGGAAGCTTTTAATTACTGGAGACCCTTTTTAAACTGAATAAAATCGTCTAAAAGTAGCCAGAATAAAGTGAAAAAGACGTCGCCGGTACATAAGGGGTTAAACCTAAATTAAACTATTCAGATAAAACTTTACAAAAAGTCGATAAAGGGAATAATGTTACTACATTAAAAAAATATATATATATACAGTATATATATATATATATATATATATATATATATATATATATATATATATATATATACAGTATATATATATAATATATATATATATATATATATATATATATATATATATATATATATATATATACGCCAAAGAAGAAGTGATTCAATTAAGAAGATGATCTGGATCTTTCTCGCACTGGTGGCATTGTTGTTTATCATGTGACAAACCCAGCGTAGGCTGAAGTTTGTCCTCTATTGAGTTCCCCTCTATTTGCCTAATGTACACTCGGATACTATAGTCTCTAGCCCACGTAAAATAATTCGTGGACCCCCTGTGGTCTTCTTTATACAATTTTAACTGTCTGAATTGATTTTTGAACACAAAATATTTTTCAATAAATATTATATACAGTTTTGTCGTTGATTTATAGAAAAATGTATTTATAAATTCCTTTCCAGAGATATACTTCCATAATTTGAAATAGGTGACGTCCACGAATGTGTGTGAGTGGGCTAGAGTGTACTTACATAGCACGCTCCCTCTCTCTCTCTTTGTTTGTTTACTCCTCTATGTTTCCATGTATTGATTTGTGTTTTACTTTTTTTGGTGTTCGTTGACACCATCACTCACGCGTTGCTTTTTCCAGTTGGTATTGTTCCAGTTAGTATTGTTTTCTTCAGCTATCCTTAAATTATGATACCTATATTTTACTCATGTACACAAACTGAATCAAGTATACTCTTTTAGTTCGTAGCACACAAGAACACACACAAACACACACGTATGCACAGAAGCACACATATTCCAACAAAATGCAGGAAATGTATATAACATAACGAGAAAAATAACGTACACACTATGAAAAAGCATACATAGAAAAGGACACCCCCACACACACACACAACTCACACACACAAACACACACACACACACACCTCAAGGACAACAACTAGAGCAGAACAGTAACAACAACAACAACAACGTATAATAAACAATTGTGAATGTTATAAAATATGTATGTTGTGACCAAATGTTGACAATAAAGACACTCACCTCCCAACACCACCTCCACGGGTCTCAAACTCCGGAGGTCAAAGTTGCCAAAGTCATGTAAGTTATATAGTGCTTCGTGTGGCAATTTGTGACTTGCTGGACTCTCACTCACGAATAATCTCACTCTCACTCTCACTCTTTCTCTCTCTCTCACACACACACACACACCGTCTTGTAACAGCCTTGGACAACACCAGTTTATAATTAAATACACAAACAGACAGACGGTACAGGGACTTACAGGAACAAATCACGCTATTGTTACACCTTCATGCCTTCAACTATATTGTTATCCCAATATACAATAGACGCTTCAACAAAATATATAAAAACTTGTATATTTATCATCATCTAATTCATTTATTTCACTCCTAATAATAAACACCTCCAAAATGAAATTAATGAAAGCATGTGATCCTCCCGAGAATCGAACCTGTGTTACCACATACAGATCTTAAACACTCGAACCATTACACCATTAAGACAGTTAAAGGGTTACCATATGACTACAATGTTACATCCATTATATATCCATTTTATATCCAAGCTTACAGCCTGCACCAGTTTAAATCCAGCTGTTGCAAGCATTTTACGAATGGAGGATACCTGAAAGTACACGAACGTTATTTTTGTTGTCCTTGTTTTTTCCTTCCTCCATTAATTGTCTCTTAACCCTTTCACCACCATTGCGTAATTTTCATCATATTATGGTTACCATTAGACCCCCTCGACCCCCTTTCAAGATAAGTGTGTACATTTATCGGTAGATAAATATCCTGGCCAAAGGCCGGTTCCTCTTAAATCATAGGCTCGCTATCGCTCACCAGGACAAAAATCAACACGTAAATGGCACGAAAGGTCTTAAAATTGACAGAAATGAGGCGAGTTATTAAAAGCGCCAAACAAATGGTGAAAAAGTTGTATAATCTCAAACGCAATGGGGCTAAGCACGAGGGAGAAAGGGGTCCAGAAAAATATCCCTCAAGTGGAAGTCTCCCCTTAACATACACTTACTCCCTTTGTATATAAATGTTATGAATCAATACATAACGAATACATGATACATAACAAATCTATCAATAACTACTCTAACTTACTCTAACCTGTACTCTCTGTTTATATATCTAAGGAATGAAGTAATTTAAATAACATCGGGCTGGTATTGTATGTATGTATGTAGGGAGTTAATCAGGGGAGACATGGTGGTGTCATATGTACGGTGGCGCTAATAAGTCATATCTCACTTATTAGGCCGACTGTACTGCTGGTGAGATCTGTGTTACATATAATACACCCGCCCTTGACACCCCCACATGGCACTGAGAGGCACTGAAAGACGATGTCAAACAAAAGACCTTTAGACCAGGAGGCCCTCGGGACAAAAGACTCAAACTCAGAGACCCATTATGCCAACAGGTTCGTACAAAACACGCAGGAATAAAAAAATTTTTTTTTTTTTTTTTTTTTTTGTATATATATATATATATATACAGTATATATATATATATATATATATATATATATATATATATATATATATATATATATGCTATATATATAAGTATTGATGTCAATTTTCATTTGCCTCACTTTAAATTACACAGTTTTCAGATAAAATATAGCAGATACTTTGGTTACTGGTTTTAACTGTTTAGGATTCATGTGAAGTGGGTTGAAGAGTGTTCTAGCCATTCGTCTGAGTTTATATTTTACGTTAATATTATCACTTATTTCATATTAAGAAACAGAATGAACATAGATAAATTGATTATAGTAAGTACCCTCTACCTATCCTTAATTACTATTTGAGTTCACCGTGAATAATTTGCAAAACTGTTTAACTATTTGAATAACGAAACATGTTCCGGCATAATGTATGTCATAGTAATACAAATTATACAGTTAGCGGAGTAAGCTAACGCATTTTTCATGACGCAAACTCGAGAAGAAAGCACTTTGCCTTCCTGATATATCCTCAAAACCAGCGAAGCAACTGGCGTAACTAAAGCTGGTCTGAAATTCCACGAGCGTTGCAAAATATAATATAAGCCGGGAAGCCAGCATGAAAGATGAGACGGAAATGAGGTGTCTGATATTATCAACGGGGGAGGGCCGTATTTATTGGCTCATTTATGTACCTTTCTTATTTTATTAGTTTCCTCCCTAGACCTCCATCAAGCTTAAACAAAAAACCACCCACCCAAGACTCTCCTTTAAGATAAATTTGTAAACAAATTCGATAAAATCTGTTCCCGGCCAAAGGCCGGTTCCTCTTAAATTACATTACCCGCCAGAAAAAAATCGACACCTAAATGGCACTACAGGTCTTAAAATTGACAGAAATGGGGCTAAAGTTCTTAGAATCGCCAAACTAATGGGATGAAGGTCATACAATCTCAAAAGCAATGAGGCTAAACATGATGGAGAAAGGGGTCCAGAAAAAAAAATCCTCAAGTGGAAATCTCCCCTTAAGGGGGGTCACCTGCTTGTTTTTCTCTTTCTCTCTTTTTCTCTCTTTCTCTGGCTTGTATCCATTCGGCCCCATTCAGCCAACTGTTTTAAGACGTTTATCGCCATCCAGGTGTCGATTTCTTCCTGGCGAGCGATAGCGAGTCAGCATTGTATGGAGAAATCCGGCTTCGACGGAGACATTTTTCCATCAAAAAATGTACAAATTTAGCTTGCTGTCAAAACTAAAATATATACGTGCTGCCATGCTACCGCTCGGGTAAGAGGTTTCCTCACCAGGATTCGAACCCACTCACTCCAGGTATATTTGGGAGAGTCGAGCACCGTAACCACTCGGCCATGAGCGGCTCATGGCCGAGTGGTTACGGTGCCCGACTCTCCCAAATATACCTGGAGTGAGTGGGTTCGAATCCTGGTGAGGATACCTCTTACCCAACCTGTCGTACTTAATCGTACATAATTGATGCTACCGCTCGCCAGGAAAATATTGACTCCTAGATGGGGGTAAACGTCTTCAAACAGTGGGCTGAATGGGCCCGAATGGATACAAGCCAAACAGAGAGGGAGAGAAAGAGAAAAAAAGCGAGGTGGGCCCCCTTAAGGATGAGACCGAAATGAGGTGTCTGATATTATGAAGCAACTTTTAACTCCTACAACATTAACCCCTTGAGGATTATGACGCGTTTTGACAGTTTATTCTGGCTATTATTAACGATTTTATTCAGATTAGGAAGGGGATACGTAAGTCAGAGGGTTAATTGAGATAGTATTTTCCCTTTTAATTACCAAAGATCATTCCTAAACAATATAAAATCGTCTAATGATAGCCATAATAAACTGTCTAAACGCGTCATGATCCTCAGAGGGTTAATGTTATCCACTTGAAATTTCTTGTTAAATTTATTTGATAAGTTATAGAGTGATGGTTGCCGTAATTATGTGTGATTAATCTGATTATACCTTATACATTAATATCTTAACTTATATATTGTGTATGCTGAATATAATATATATACCACCAATATTGTACACAAGAGTTAGTTTGCTGATCAGCGTATACAATGGGAATAGGATATACTGTCGAACAGTGCGAACAAGAGAGCCAGTGACATTTGACAGCAGTTATTTTGCCCCTAATAATATTGGCACTTCATATATAAATAACATCTGAGATGAAGCCATTGATTTCGGGGGCTGATGAGTGATTGGTGCGTCTGAATGCTTTGTGTGCTTGTTTGTTGTGGGCAAACTGTTATATGTGTTCTTCTCCTGTCACCTCTTTTTTCTTTCTCGTGTCTCTTGCTGATCCTCCCTACCCCTTGTTGGAGTAAGGGCTGGCTACTGACTGACTGATTGACGTATATAAATAAAACAAAACAAAACATACAATTTTTGTATTGTACTGTCTCTGAGTAAAACAAAGCCAACGAGAGACAGAGGCAGACGAAAGGAACGGGTGAGTGAGAACAAGACCACGAACTCCAAGTATGTCAATGGTGTCCATACCTTTAGGCTTTGGATATTCTAAGAGATGAGACAGAGAACACGGCAGAACAGAGAACACCACTACCAATGACAGACACAGAAAGTAAGGAAACGTAAACTTTCATAAAACGCTTCAATCTGACGATCATTCTTTATACTTTCACCCTTTCAAGCTACCATGATGCATTTATTTTCTGTTTTCTGGCTATTTATTACACGATTTTATTCAAAGTAGGAACGGTATATGAAAGTCAGAGTGCCTAAGCTTTTGGGAATTATCTAATGATAATCAGAATAAACAGGCAAAATGCGGCATCATCCTCAAGGGGTAAATAATGCTATTGCCAGATGAATTTATTCAGCTAAGAAAAAAACAATAGGAGAGCAAGGGAAGACACAATTACCCTTCTAACATTGCTAGGTTTCTTCTGAGGTAAATTTAATCGTATGGCTATAACTATTTGTAAGGGAAAATGTCATCATGTCATTATGTCATCAAAAGTGTAAATATAATAGCATGCACATTATGAGAGGCAATACTGGAGAAAAATGCTGAGTTGAAATTAATAAAATATACAGTATAGCAAACATTATATGAGGTAATTAAATATTTACGATATTTAAAATAGCTATCGCATCATACTGTATGCAAAATAGTTTACAATGCGAAAATACTTCCAAATTATTATAATTCAACATTGTGTTGTTTAATTCAGTGAAAATAGGTTTACATCTACTGAAGCAAGTGCACCATAACTCTAAATTCCAGGAGGTTTGTGAAATACAATATGCAAAAGAGACAGCAATACAGATGAGACAAGAACAAAATGGCCCGCATTTTGGCTCTGAATAAGTTAAACCTCTGACGCCACGTTAGAAAAATTGTGGCCATCTTTAAGGGGAGATGGGTCATTTATCTGGTCCACCTTCTTCCTCATGCTTAGCCTCATTACTTTTCAGATTTTAAGACTTTCGGCCCGTTAGTTTGGCTGTTTTAAGACCTTTCGCCCCATTTCTTTGTCAATATTAAGATGTTCGTGTCATTTAGGTGTCTATTTTTTTCTGGCGAGCGATAGCGAGCCTGTAATTTAAAAGGAACTGGCCTTCGGCCGGAACATGTTTAATATCGAAAAATGTACAAATTTATCTTGAAGGAGGTTCTTTTTTTCTTTTTTTTTTTAAACTTGATGGAGGTATAGGGAGGAAACTTAAAAAATTATAAAACGTTATATAAATGATCAAATAAATTAGCCACGTTAGACATATTGTGACCATCTATAAGAACAGTGCAAACGGATATACAAGACTAAAAGACGGGGTTCGTAATTTGTTGTATATGTTATTTTCTCAATTCTGAAGAAAGTAAAATATTTCATGATTAAGAAATATATTAAAATGGTGTCTTTCAATAATTGAACACAATATTTATGTTATGTGAGGTAAGGGGTAAAACATGAAGAATAAAGTAATATCTACTCTGAAATGACTGCTTAAAATATGGAAAAACAGCCACAAAGAATATACAAGACAAACAGATTAAGTATATTTCAATTCTAGTGGTGAGGTTATTGTATATATATGTTTGTTTCCGATCATACACAAAACAAGACACGACAATAATTAAGAGGAAGGACACCATTGCAAAACAAATGCACAAAGGATTGACTCTGAATTCAGGCGCAAATCTCACCACTTTGCTCAAAAACAAGACAATAAAAGGATCCACAGAATCGACTAGAGAAAATCCTGGAGAGAGTATGTGAACATTTGCCTGGCGTTTCTGATAGGAGAACAGATAAGATACAAGGCAAAGAACAGGACAGAGATAATATAAAGCACTATTTCTGATTTAGGAAAGAATAGAAAAAATCTTGTATATCCCCTTATTAACAACACTTTTTAACGTTCATTTTCACCCGTCACGAGAACAATAAAGAATTAATAATACGAACAAAAAAAAACATAGCTATTTATAAGAAGAATTCCATACATGTCCAAAATATGTCAATAAAACATCAACAGTTGTAACTACGGCGTATGTCTGTTAGGAGCAAGAATAATTAAACGCAATGGAACGCATACAGAAAAATAAAGTGTGATTTAACACTAGGGAGGCGACCTATTAACCAGATAGTCATCAGACCCAACCCTTCCCATCTTCTACGGAAATTGCGATGATATTTTTAAACCATTAAATTAGTTTCATCACAGTACCTTCCACATCGGCACTGACACGTAAATGGAATAACAACTAAATTTTCACTGCACCAATAACATAATTAGATATTTTGTTAGTCTCATTAACCCCTTGAAGATTATGACTCGTTCTTGCAGTTTATTTTGGCTATCTTTAGACGATGTTTGCAGTCTAGGAAGGACCTCTAGGAATCTAAGAAGTCAAAACCACTTCAATGATGCCTCTGACTGCCACAGATTCTTCCTAATCTGAGTAAAATAGTCAGTTGGGTAGGGTTGCCCCTTTCCACACCTCCCACACCCTATTTCCCTCCTCCCTTTTGGAAGTGCAGCCCGATCACTTTTGCTGTTTGATTTATCTTCTTTGTTTAGCAATGTTGGCATAGGTCCTATATTGATGTTAGCATTTTATGAAATCTACCTAAAAAAAAAGTCTCTTTGATATGGGTATCTTTAACAGTGCGGTATATCCATGCAAGATGTCTGAAGAGACTGAGTATTATAAAATGCTAAACAAGTAATGGTTTAGCTCCCACTTAGCTCCCTTATAGCTCTCGTATACCTGTGGTGGAACAGCGTAGGCCTATCAATGATCTAAATTGTTGTTGTTGTTTTTGTTGTTGTTGGATATATAATAAATATATATATATATTGTGTTTCTAATCTCTCAGTGGGGTTCGAACCGCCGACCGTCAGGACGATA
>CM064567.1:14971970-14986970 GCA_032716605.1 Paralithodes platypus
AATGTGAGCGTGCAATATAGAACTAATATACTGTAATAAGTTGATGTAGTTGTGGTCTTTAATGGGGGATGGCCGTATTTATTTGCTGATTCTTTTGTCTTTCTATTATTTTTTTTAGTTTCCTCCCTAGACCTCCATCAAACTTAAAATTACACCCCCTAGACCCCCTTTCAAGGTAAATTTGTACATTTTTCGGTAGAAAAATTTCCCGGCCAAAGGCAGGTTCTTCTTAAATTACAGGCTCGCTACCACTCGCCAGGAAAAAATCGACATCTATATAGCAGAATGGTCTTAAAATTGACAGACATTGGGTGAAATGTCTTAAAATCGCCAAACTAATGGGGTGAACATTGGGCAAGATGGGAGGAAGGATATTATGTGGGGGCCAAAAGAGATGGATGGGAGTTTTGGAATGTTAGTGGGATACCAAGAACACAGGCCGGCACTGTAAACTACGAGCGTGCAATATAGATCAAACAGACTCTATATAGAACTCGTATACTGTAATGAAGTTGATGCAGTTGCGGTCTTTAAGGAGAGGTTTTTAGTTTGTTCCCTAGACCTCCATCAAGCTTAAAAACACGCACCATAGACCCCCTTTCAAGATATATGTGCACATTTTTCGGTAGAAAAAAGTCCCGGCCGAAAGCCGGTTCCTCTTAAATTACAAGGTTCGCTATCGCTCGCCAGCAAAAACTTGTCATCCAAATAGATTAGAAAGGTCTTAACATTGACAGACATGGGGCGAAAGTTCTTAAAATCGCCAAAATAATAGGGTGAACGTCTTAAAATCTCAAAAGCAATGGGGCTAAGTATGACGGAGAAAGAGGTCCAGAAAAAACATCTCAAGTGGAAATCTCCCCTTAATTCCTTTTGTACCGGCGACGTCTTTGTAATTTTATTCTAGCATTATTGAGACGTTTTTACGCAGTTTAAGAAGGATCTGTGGCAGTAGAAGGGGTTAAGTGAGATAGTTCGAAGCCTATATATTGCTGGAGGCCCTATCTTAACTGAATAAAATCGTTTAATAGTAGCCAGAGGAAACTTAAAAGGACGACACCGGTACTAAAAGGTTTATTTAAGATACATTTAGAAGCCTCAAAAAATGTAATGGAATATCCGAAATATATATATGAGAGAGAGAGAGAGAGAGAGAGAGAGAGAGAGAGAGAGAGAGAGAGAGAGAGAGATAGGCAAACAAAAACAAATAATAAACTTGGGAGGGGAGGGGAAGGGAACAAGAAAGGAAAATTCCAATTGTAAAGCATTAAGGGGAGGTTTTTAGTGTGTTTCCTAGACTTCCATCAAGCTTGAAATTACACCCCCATGACCCCCTTTCAAGATAAATTTGTACATTTTTCGGTAGAAAAATTTCCCGGCCGAAGGCCGGTTCCTCTTAAATTACAGGCTCGCTGTCGCTCGCCAGGAAAAAATCGACACCTAAATGGGACGAAAGGTCTTAAAAGTGACATAAATGGGGTGAAAGTTCTTAAAATCGCCAAACTAATGGGGCGAACGTCTTACAATCTCAAAAGCAATGGGGCTAAACATGAGGGAGAAAGGAGTAAAGAAAAAAAATACCTCAAGTGGAAATCTCCCCTTAAAGCTATACAAGAACCTTAGAGGGGCCCAGGATCAGATATGAAAGATGCATGGCTGAGTTAAGGGAAGTCAGAAAAGAAAGTTTTTATTATTTAAATTATTATTTTTATTATTTTTATTATTAAAAAAAAAATCATACAAATCAAGGCGAATCTAGATGTGTATAAAAAGGACAAGGAGGTCTAGGGGCCACAATATACTAGTAAATATATAGTTGCCCACATAAGTTCTGTTCGTCTGCGTGATCTTATGCATGAAAGTAAAATAGTATGAATGATTTGTGAGTGGGGTTTCTCTTTATTATCAGTTGACTAATCAGATAGGTTAACCACTGCACAAGAAACTACACTCTTAATTCAAATCATGTTCATTATATTTCTGCGTATAAGATCACGGAGAGGAACAGAACTTATGTGGCCAACTGTACGTGGAGAGAGCCGGAGGAGAATTTTGACGGAAAAATAGCAATGGCATAATTATATCAAAAACCAAAGGAAAATAGATATATAACCAAAATAAAAGAACCAATTTGGTGCACGTTAGCTTTTAAATGTTTTAACGTCTAAAGCCATGTATCCAAAATAAATATACACAACAGAATTTGTTAACATTTCGAAGAACTAGATACAATTATATTATGCATGCGATTGGTTTTATAATTACTGAGGGTATATATTGTAGAACGTACCCCAAATATATACAAATATATGAACAACAAAATAATAAAAATACTTGGTTGCAGTCGAGTGTCTGAATATATGCAAGGACTGTATCTGAAATGTAAATGGAAAATATTACTTGGTCAAAAGGAAAGGACAGCTGCGAGTGAGAGGCTGGAAAATAGTGAGAGTATGTATCTACACGTAGAGGGGAATATAGGAATGTTATTTTTTAATAAACCTAACTTACAACAGTAAACACACACACATACACCCACACAAATACACACACACACACACACACACACACACACACACACCTCCCCGTGGCGTAACTGATAGCGCGTTTGGCTCACAACCAGAAAGTCCTGGGTTCGAGACCCGGGCGGGGAAGAGACATTTGGGCAAGTCTCCTAACGGTGTAGCCTCTGTTCACCTAGCAGTATAAATAGGAACCTGGTATAAGTGGACGAAGTTGTGACGTCCCATCAGGGGTTGGTGATCGGTTACAAGGTGAGATGGGTATCGTACTGGTCAACTTAAGCTACTGGTCAACCTAAGCCTTTGGGTGAGACTGGTACCGTAGTGAGAATGGTATCGTACAGATTAACCCTAAGCCTTCGTTCCCAGATGTCGCCAATTGGCTAATATACAGACTACACACACATCCACAGCCATTACAACGATACATAAACACTTAACATGCATTTCACGGCAATACATTCCCAGTTAATGAGGCGCGATAATGAGCTTAGCTCGCATTGCGTGGATTCCCCTTGACGAACAAGCAAGTTAATACACACAATAGGTGACAATATTGTGTACCCAACATACTGTCAGCACATTTCATTTATCCAGCTTTCTCAAAATATTTACTTCTGCAAGAGCTACCGTAATGCTGCACTCTCAAAAGATGTGTTCTCCAAAGGGACTTCTTATTACATGGTGTAGTGGACACAATTTCTTCACAATTTCCTCTTCATCGTTTTCAAGGAATGGAAAAACAGTTGGGTACGAAGTTACGTAAAAATATAATATATGTACTGAGAAGTGAGTATCATATTCAGGAAAATGTTATGATTGAAACTAAATACGGATTTCACTGCTATTTTCTTATCTCTTCACAGTCACTTTCTTATCACTTCAGTGTCACTGAATTATTACGCATACTTTATTGCGTCCTTATTATCACTTTACTGGAACTTATATTTTCATTGCTACTATATTATCCCTTCACTGTCTCTTTATTATTCCTCGACTGCCATTTCACTTGCACTTTATCACTTCCCTGTTTTATTACTTCACTGTATACCACTTGCTTATCACTTAATTGTCACTGTATTATCACTTCACTTTCTTATCACTTCACTGACACTTTCTTATTAGCAGGCATTCATTGTCACATACAGCATACAGTATGTTATATCTACACCCATCCCTACCATTTCCTTATTTCCCCCTCCATTACCATTACCATTCTCTCTCTCTCTCTCTCTCTCTCTCTCTCTCTCTCTCTCTCTCTCTCTCTCTCTCTCTCTCTCTCTCTCTCCTTAATCTTTTATTCCTTGTTCATCTTCGTCGGTGGACGTGTCATTTCACTCATTCTGGGTAAGTTTAAGTGATTATATTCAGCTGGAAAATGTGTCGACATGAATAACTAATATACACTATATGTATGTCTATCTAATTTAGCCCTCTGAGTCGTACAGGTCCTTCCAAAGCTTAATACAATCCTCTAACAGTAACCCGAGTGATTAATAAAAGTTCCTCCCAGTATAATAACCCACTTGACCCCTCTCCTCCAGGCCACTCACGCGGTTCATACAATCTGGAGGGTAATTTCCGCCGAGAACCTTTTAAAACTACTCACCCTCCTCTCACAGTTTCCGATGACTAAAGGGGAGATAGGTCGTTTTTCTAGACCCCCTTCTCCCTTATGATTAGCCTCATTAGTTTCGAGATTTTAAGACGTTTGCCACATAAGTGTGTCGATATGAAGACCTTTAATTCGCCCCATTTTTCTTTCAATATTAAGACCCCTTAGTGCCATTTAGGTGTCGATTTATTTTCATGGTAAGCGTCAGCGAGCTTGAAATTTTGAAGGTACCGGCCTTCAACCTGGGTTTTTTTTCTACCGAAAAATGTACACATTTATTTCGAAGGGGGCTTTTGTTTAAGCTTGATTGAGTTCTAGCGAGGATATTATAAATATATAAATATATAATAATAAAGATAAATATATAAGCAAATGAATACGCCAGCGCTTTGATTCTGGCTAAGATTAGATCAGTTTATGAAATTTAAGAAGGACCTATGTTAGTGTATGAGAGGGTAAATTGAAATAGCATATATTCATTTGAGTCGTAGAGGCAGATTATAAACTAAAGAAAATCGTATAATGGTAACCCAAAAATTATAAACATTATGTTATGACGGTGAATGGGTTAATCCTTTGAGTACCAGCGACGCGTCTAATCTAGCTATACTTAATCTTAATCTAGCTATACTTAGACGATCTTAATCTAGCTATACTTACTTAATCTTAATCTAGCTATACTTACTTAATCTTAATCTAGCTATACTTACTTAATCTTAATCTAGCTATACTTACTTAATCTTAATCTAGCTATACTTACTTAATCTTAATCTAGCTATACTTACTTAATCTTAATCTAGCTATACTTACTTAATCTTAATCTAGCTATACTTACTTAATCTTATCTAGCTATACTTAATCTTAATCTAGCTATACTTACTTAATCTTAATCTAGCTATACTTACTTAATCTTAATCTAGCTATACTTACTTAATCTTAATCTAGCTATACTTACTTAATCTTAATCTAGCTATACTTACTTAATCTTAATCTAGCTATACTTAGACGATCTTATGCAGCTTAGGAAGGATCTGTGGTAGTTAAAAGGGTTGGTTGAGAAAGTATGAAGGCTAATTATTGCTAAAGGTCCTTCCTAAGCTGAATAAAATCGTCTAAAAGTTGCCAGAATACGATGAAAAAGACGTCACTGGTACTGTACGGGTTAAGCCAAGATTATTGCTTTACAATAATTTCACATTAAACAGGATAAAGAAGAATTGTGCGATAAAAAATAGTGTTGTTCCAAATACACTTTCAGGAGCCATATTCATGAAAGCCACATACAGACCTGCATTCCCATGATCAAAGTGCATAGACACATTTCCGAAATATAGGCAATACAAGCCGTAATAACCCCCCCCCCCCCTACCACACAGATCAGTACCGCCATCAACAGACTCGCGGAATATTGACAACCTGTTTTTCATTGCTGCCTGTGTGTATGTGTGCAAACACACGCACACAAACGTTCGTGTATAGAGGCACACACGCATACGCACCCAATCATTTGTAAACGGATACATTTACACACAATCATATATCATAAATCATATCATATCATAAAGTTGGATGGTGGAGAGAACATAATAATATACTGTATATATATATATATATATATATGTATATATATATATATATATATATATATACACTGAAATAAGCACCCATATAGTATAGTGAGTGAATTTACTGTATACGTGCTTCACATGTCTCACTCCCTAGGCTGGAACAAGACCTCACGGGCTTCACTGTTCATTGTAAAGCGGTGAATGTTAAGGCTCTCAGCCTATGCCCGAGAGGAAGTAAGTTGGAATATATAAAAAAAAAAAAAAAAAAAAAAAAAAAAAAATGAGGAACATAACGGTGTCAGTTAACCCGTGGAGCCCCGGCTAGTTTTGTAATGTTTGTGCACCAGAACCCGGCTGGTTTTCAAAAAATGGTTTTATTCCAGAAACAATAGCGAATGGGTTAGGAATGAAGGAAAAACCACGAAAAACCGCTCAAAAAGCTTAAAAAATGGTCCTACAGAGCCCCCGAAAACGGATTTTACAAGAGTAAAAAATTGAAGGCAATTATCCCCAAAAAACAGGTTATTGCGCGCTCGCGCGCACGCACGTGGACTTTGAGAGTTTTCAACCATCGGCACGGTTGCGTGGGATACGTATACAGTTCCCATACAAATCTGAGCCCTCTTGAGTGGCTACACCTGAGGTTACGGTCGGCGCAATTAGGGTGACGCATCAGGCGCGTCTCTGGGGCTGTGCGTTACATACATCGCCGACGCGTCAGACGCGTCGCTGGGGCTGGACGGGTTAACATTGGTGGAACATTATCGGTCATCATGCGGAAATTCGAGTTGGCCGGAAACACAGCAATTGCAATTCCAAGCCCTTTTCTTCGGGGAATAGGCGTGCTCACACATGATGATTATTACAGACATTTCGTTCAGGTAATGTATTAAATGGTTTGAAATGGGGTGTGCATGCTGACTGAGCCGATTTTAACGCTTATACATTTTGCTCAACGAGAATATCCACATTCAACAGATAGAAACAGCTAGGATATTATATTACATCAATGGGCGCTGGTAGTGAATAATGATGGATGATCACTATAGCCAATATTACCAAAATAATATCATAGAAATTAATTCCAATGCCAAAAAAAAACCCACCAGTAATAATATAATAATAATAATAATAATAATAATAATAATAATAAAGTAGACGTGCCGTTTTGCCCAAACTCAAAACGGCATACCCAACTCTGCGGTGGGTTACCATCATCACTACTACTTCCTTCATAACTACAACTGCCACAATCATCACGACTACTGTAATCATCACCATTACTATGATCATCATCACTACTACAATTACAATCATCACTACTACTCTCACCATCATCACTACTACTGTCACCATTGTCACAACCATCTTAATCACTACTAGCATTGATACTACAACTATCAACCAGCATTACTACTATCATCACCACCATCTTACACTCATCATTACTACTGTTAAAATCATCACTACTACTATAACCATCATCATTACTACTGTCACAAGTATTACCATCATGTATCCTACAGTCACCATCATCACTTCAGTTGCCCTCTGACCCGTGACTAGTGTGGACGTCCCCAGTGACCGCTAGTGTACCGGTTTACCCTTAGTGAGGTCCTAGTGAACTTTCATAGTGATGGCTGTTGTTGATGAGTCTGCTGTCTCCTCCCATACTCTCCAGCTTTGTCTTGCTTTGCAAGAAAGACTGGAGAGTGTGGAGCAGGAGATTCAGTGTCTCAAAGATGAAAATTTGGCCTTGAGACTAGCTATGGCGGAGAAGAAGTGTGAGGCTACCGGAAGTGTTCCCAGGGATCGTGAAGCCCCTTGGAAAGTGGTGTCAACTAGTGCAACGGCCTGCAAGCTGAAAAGGCAGCCAGTCAAGACCCACAACAACTTCAGCACCTTGGCTGATGAGAGTGATGGCGATGAAGTGGCGATCATCGAGGCAGTGAGAGGGGAGGGGGGGAAGTCTGCTGCTGTTGCTGCAACAACTACTGCTACACGCCGACAAAAGGAAAAAGCTAGTCTGTTTTCATTGTCGGTGATTCATTGGTTAGATACCTTGGCAGGGCAACAAACACTCAGGTTGGTAAAGTTGTCTGCGTGCCTGGTGCCGGAGTCGGGAGGGTGGCTGAGAAGATAGATGCTGTCATGGAAGTGAGTGGGGAGGACCCCATCATCTTCCTCAACGCAGGGAGCAACGACATATGGAGATGCAGGACTGAGGAGTTGCTCTCCAAGTATCAGGAAATGTTGGAGAGGATCAAGGAAAAAGGTGGAGTTCCTGTGGTAAACAGTATCCTGCCTAGAAGAGGGGTAAGGAAGGAATGGTCCTCCAGGGCTATTGGTGTAAATAGCCGGCTGGAGAAGTATTGTAAGGCAAATACTATTCCATTCCTGGATAACTGGTCCCTCTTTTATGGTAAGGATGAACTGTATGCCCAGGATGGAGTACATCTCTCTCGACTAGGAGTTTCGACCTTGGCCAGCTCACTCGACAAGATTGTTGCGGGGTTTCGTTAAAAAAACCTGGGTGTGTAAGTAAAATACTGTCTCCATATGGAGCAGGTACTTCATGTGACAAACCAGTGAGTAAAATAGAAATAATCAGTCAAGATAGTGCGGATATAGTGATGTGTAATAGTAGTATCGATAACACTACACATGTAACTGATAGTAAAGATGAGAATACTGATAGAGTAGAATTTCCGTCTAGAGCTAGTAGTTCAACAGGAAATAATAAGTTAGCTAAACACAATAGAAAATTAGTTTGCAAATAAAAGTAATAGGTTGAGGGTATATTATACAAATTGTAGGAGTTTATGTAACAAAATGAACGAACTTAGAGCACTCGTTAGCACAGAAAATATAGACATAATAGCGCTAACTGAAACGTGGATTAATACAGAATCTAGGCATTTTTTAGCAGAATTTGATATTCCAGGATATAGTTTGTTTAAATATGACCGAACAAGTAGGAGGGGCGGGGGTATAGCAGTGTTTGTCAGGAGTACATTAAAAAGCTGTATTAAATCAGGTATTAGACTAAATAATGATAATGAAAGTGTTTGGGTAGAGGTTAACGAAGGTAGTGAGACCATAGTTATTGGAGTTATATATAGACCGCCTAATATGAGTAGAAATGGCGGAAAATCGTTATGGGAGGAAATTAAAATAGCATCAAGGTTTAGCAATGTGTGCATTATGGGGGATTTTAATTTTCCGAACATTGATTGGCAGCACCAAATAGGCGACTCCGATTCAGTAGAGTTTATTGAGGTAGTACAAGATAGTTTTTATTTCAATTCATAGATACGCCGACTAGAGGTATTAATATTCTTGATTTAGTTTTCAGTAACAATGAACATATGATAAATAATGTAGAGATTGGTGACCACCTAGGAAATAGCGATCATAAATCTATTTATTTTAATATACAATGGACAGGGAATGCTAAAGAGAATACGACACTTATCCCAGATTTCAGAAAAGCCGATTATGGTGGGCTAAGAAGAGACTTAAGGGTGGACCCTATTGTTAAGCAATTAAGTCAGGATATGCCAGAGTTAAACTTGCCACCTACATATAACCAGTTTATTGCTTCACTCCACAATGCTCAAAATAAATATATCCCTAAAAGAAGATTTAGATCGACGCAGAACCAACCAAAATGGATGACTAATAAGCTAATAGATCTTATAGGAAAAAAGAAAGGAATATATCGAAAAATAAAGAAAGGTGAAAATCATTTACATATATACTATCAGACTCTATCAAGACAGGTCAAAAAGGAAATCAGGAAAGCAAAAATAAATTATGAAATAAGGATAGCCAGCGACTCAAAAAATAACCCTAAAGCTTTTTACCAACTATATAAATCTAAAGTTAGAGATGTAATAGGCCCCCTAAAAACTTCAATAGGAGAAATAACAGAAAATGATTTAGAAATGTGCAGTACATTAAATAGTCAGTTTCTTTCCGTTTTCACTAATGAAAATTTGGCACAGATTCCAAAAGTCAATATGGTATATAGTGATAGTATAGAAAATATGTTAAGTACAGTTAGTATAAGTAGAAATGATGTGCTTAAGGAAATTGACAGACTGAAACCTCAAAAATCGCCTGGTCCTGACGAGGTATATGCTAGAGTATTAAAAGAATGCAGAGATGAGTTAAGTAGTCCATTAGCATTTATATTTAACAAGTCATTAGAAACAGGTTTAGTTCCAGAAGCTTGGAAGCTTGCAAATGTAGTTCCGATCTTCAAAAAAGGTGATAAATCGATAGCATCCAATTAACGTCCCATTAGTCTCACATCAATCATAGGAAAGTTGCTAGAGTCCATTATTGCTAGGAAAATTAGAAGCCACTTAGTAAAATTTAACTTAATAAATTCTTCTCAGCATGGATTCACTCAGGGACGTTCTTGCCTTACTAATTTGCTTAGCTTTTTCTCAGAGGTATATGAAGCAGTAGATAGTGACAAGTCATATGATATTATATATTTAGATTTCAGTAAAGCTTTCGACAGAGTCCCTCATGAGAGATTGATGAGAAAGGTTGAGGCACATGGAATAGGAGGGCCGTTGTTGGGATGGATTAGGTCATGGCTAATTGGTAGGAAACAGAGAGTCAGCATAAATGGTACCAAGTCAGAGTGGGGAGCAGTCAAAAGTGGTGTCCCCCAGGGATCGGTATTAGGTCCCCTGTTGTTTCTTATATACATAAATGACCTAGATTTAGGTATAACTAGTAGGATAAGTAAATTCGCAGACGATACTAAAATGGGGAGATCAATTGATTCAGATAGCGATATAGAGTGCCTCCAAAGGGATCTAGATACCTTACATGAATGGTCAGTAAATTGGCAGATGAAGTTTAACATTGACAAATGCAAGGTATTAAAGATAGGGAAGATGCAAACAAATGTTAAATATAAACTAGCTAATTTAGAATTAGAAAATTCAGACTGCGAGAAAGATCTAGGTGTGTTTGTTAGCAATGATTTGAAGCCTAGAAAACAGTGTATAAGCGTTCGTAATAAGGCAAACAGGATTCTCGGGTTCATCTCTAGGAGTGTGAGTAACAGAACTGCTGATGTTATCTTAAAACTTTACTTGTCATTAGTGAGACCCCATATGGATTATGCTGTCCAATTTTGGTGTCCTTATTACAGAATGGACATAGATTCATTGGAGAGAATTCAGCGTAGAATGACAAAAATGATCCATAATATTAGAAATTTTCCGTATGAAGAAAGGTTGAAGAAATTAGGTTTACATTCGTTAGAGAGACGCAGAGTTAGAGGGGATATGATAGAGGTGTTCAAGTGGGTTAGTGGGATTAACAAAGGGGACATGACAAATGTACTAAAGCTCAGTGATAGCGAAAGAACTCGTACCAATGGTTTCAAATTAGATAAATTTCGTTTCAGAAAAGATATAGGCAAATATTGGTTTGGTAACAGAGTTGTAGATGGGTGGAATAGGCTACCAAGTGATATAGTGGGATCAAGAACGATAGGGAGCTTTAAGAAAAAATTGGATAAGCATATGGACGAGAAGGGTTGGGTGTGAAGGGGGATCAGCCGGGTTGGGCCAATCAGCGCTCTGCAGACCCCCGTAATCCTGCGTTAATCTCTAACCGGTTTGGTAAGATGATCCTCAGGGTATTAGAGTGTTGAGCCTATAATTGGGCTTTGTAATTGGGGTTGTGTGGGACAGGGATCTGCCTTGCTTAGGCCAATCGGCTTTCTGCAGACTCCCATTTTCTTATGTTCTTATGTTCTTATCACATGTTTGATTATATAATTAACTGTAATGTTGCAAGCTACACATATACATAATTACAGATTACACGATTACAAAAATGCACAATTACAAATATCCATTGTATATTTGTAACAAGATAATTGAAGATATGCATATAACTGATTTTAACACTTTTATGAAATAATATTATTTAAACATAATACAGGGTCATATTGCCTACTACTACTGCATAATTGTTTTGTAATAACCAATAGCAATACGAGTGTGGTTCTTGTAATTAGGAGTTGACTATACCATGGTTCAAGTAAGCTGCCCAAAACTCTTCAACATTAACCTCTTACTCACAAGCGACTAGTGTGATCACCATCATCACTACTACTGCCATCATCACCATTACTATGATCTTCATCATCACAACTATTGTCATCATCACTACAACTTTCACCATCATCACTACTACTCACCATAATCACTAATACTCACACCATCGTCACTTCCATCATCACTACTGTCATTATTATCACTACAACTATCATTACTTGTCACCATCACCACTACTACTAGTACTGTCACCATCATATCTACTACTGTCATCATCATCACTACTGTCATCATCATCACTACTGTCAACATCATCAATACAACTACAACCATCATCACTACTATTATCACCATCATCACTAGTATCACCATCAATCCCACTATTACTACCATCAATTCTAATGCCAACTAAACTAACTTAACCTAGCAAATGTGTAGCGAGATGTTTTCGCCCCCAGAACGAATGCGGGGGGGGGGGGGGGGGGGGGGGAGAGAGGAGGTCCGAGGGGGGGTCCGTGGGGTGGGGGGGGGGGTAAAACCATATTTTGGGTAAAACCATATTTTGGACCTAAAATCATAACTATTGCATATATTCAAAACATCATTTTTGACTGACGTTCGCATTCACGCAACAAATGTTCATGTGAAATTTGATGAAAATCCGTCCAACGGTCTAGGAGGAGTTCCGAGACAGACGGACGACGACGACGACGACGACGACAAAGACGACGACGACAGATTTTGTTTTCGTGTGTTACCACTATACGGGGGGTGATACCGAACTCTGCTTACGCAGAGTTGATAACAATAGAAGTAATATTACCGGTAATAACAATAGAACATACACGCACTATTCATTCGGTCACGGACATTAGTTCCAGGGCAGAAGTTCCCTTTCCAATGTTCCCTTACCCACTCTAAATCACTGTTTGGACACTTGATCCTCAGTGTTTTGGAGGGCAAGCAGCTTTGAAGGGTCACTAGACCTGTTGTTGCTTGATTTCCTGTGTACTCCTTTGTACTAGGAAAATATGTTCGACCCCTGTATGTGCGTAATTTGCATCAGTATTACCCGTATTTTATCGTGAGAGCTCAGGTAATGATAGAGGGAAAAACCTGCACCCCAAAATGCTTACGTTAATATGGAACGATATTAATGCCATGTATACATTATTGGCCCGAATACTTTGTCAAACACCAGGTTATCTCTCACACACACACACACACTCACTTACACACACACATACAAACACACACACACAAACACACACAAAGAGCATGAGAGAAACATAAAACATAGTTAATTTACAGCAGATATTATAGCTACATGTATAATAGTGGCCTGCATACTTTGTCAGACCCGAATCTATGACAACAAAAATATATACTGTAAATAGAATACTATATAAAAATAAATAAATGAAACAGAGACAAAACAGAGTAAATTAGCGCCTGGTATTAAACGGCTGGATATCATGCAGTAAATGTGGATATAATATTAATGTCATCAACGCTGATGGCTGGGTGTTGCTGTTCAGGGTCAGAGGGTTATCAGGTGTGGTTTTATATTTAACAAAATGTGCATATATTGCCCCCCCCCTCCCCCACCCTCAACACACACACACACACACACACACACACACATCAAAATAAAATGTTATTCAATTGATATTACTCAGTAATTACTGAATTTACTATGGAAAAACATTCCCATCGGATTAAAGTAATCTACTACAAACCCAGATAAAATCAAATTGGTTTCATCATAATGAAACAATTAGATTAAGGTTATGCGTTCCTCAATGTACACATATACCTATACCATATATTCATAACAAAATTTGCTATGTACCTGGGTGTGTGTGGAATCTTTGGTACACTCTGATGCCATAGTTTTAGCTCACACATAAGGATTCGTGGACCCCCTATAGCTTTCTTTATGCAGTTATAACTATCTGGTTTGATTTTTTAATAGATCTTGCTTTTAAATATATAGTGTAGGCCTATATGGTTTTGTAATTGCCGTAAAGACAAATATTTTAAATTTGTTTCCAGAGATATACTTCCATAATTAGAATTTGGGTGAAATCCACAAAAATATAGTTTTTAAATTGATGTACAGATAATATATTCATAAATTCATTTCCGGAGATCTACTTCCGTAATGAGAAATTGGTGAATTCCACGAATATTTATGAGTGGGCTAGAGACTATGGCATCAGAGTATATTGTTGCAGTTCTGCTGTTGTGTCTCCCACCTCTATTGGTACCTTTGATTACCAGTATCCCGTTTTCGTTGTGCTAAAGTTTTATTTGTTCAGGTGTGGGGGTAACTTTAATATATATACCTGTATATATATATAAATATTTTGTTTGTTTTTGTTTATTTCTATGTGAGTGAGGGAGGCAAAAGGCAGAACTGCCTGTAGCGAGTGCCTCCCCCAGAGTTGAAAGAGTGACAGCGCCAAAATCAAGGGACGTTCGAGCCAAAATGTCTGGACACACAGAGTTTGAAGCAATTTAAGTCATAGGAGGAGGGAAAGACTGATTCTGGGAGAGAGTTCCAGAGCTCAACTGTTAAATAGAAGAAAGTCTGAGAGTAACGTTTCACTCTTGGGTTGGAGAGTTGCAGAGAGTAGGGGTGGGATTGTGTTGCAAGACAGGTACCACGTGCCTTACGTAGAGGAAGTGGTATACACTGCGAGAGCTCTGAGGAACACTGATTAATATAGTAGCGATAGACAAGCGGGAGAGATGCAACATTGCGGCGGAGAGAGAGAGATTGCAGAGAGTTGGTGAGTGGACGGGAGTTAATGATACGAAAGACCTTCCTTTCAACTTTGTCTAGGAGTGCGGTGTGAGAGGATCCTCCCCACACATGTGAACAATACTCAATACAGGGACGCACCGTGCCCCTGTACAGAGCAAGAAGCTGTGCAGGGGTAAATAACTCCTTGAGGAGGTTGAGCACACCCAGCTTCTGGGAGGCTGCCTTAGCAAGACTGGTAATATGGTCTTTCCAAGTGAGAGCAGAAGAAAAGAGACACCAAGAATATTGAGAGATGATGAAGGATTGATTTTTGTATTGTTGAAGTATAAGGGAAAGTCCTCTGGGAGTTCTGGGCGGGTAGATAGATGGAGACATTGGGTTTTGGAAGCATTAAAGGCAACACGGTTTTCTCTGCACCAATTGGAACTAGTAG
>CM064567.1:14991970-15094512 GCA_032716605.1 Paralithodes platypus
ATGCAAGGAAGTAGGCCAATGTTATTTAGAGCTGTGTTTCCTACATAAGAAGACATATATTATTTCAATGCATTTAAGCAAGCGTCGAGAAATGTGGCAGTAATATTGTTATGGCAACTGACGCATTACATAAATACTATACATATCGGAGAATGAAAATCCTCTTATACAAGGCATTAGGTTGTGAGTTCAAATATGCGTTGGATGGAACAGGAATATTAAGTATTGTTGTATTGTTACGAGCACACACACAGACATTCACACACGCATTTATACAATGCCGAACATAATATTATCATTATTATTATTATCGTTATTTTCATCATTGTCGTTATTGATATATAGTAGTAGTAGTTGTTGCAGTAATATTATTAGTATTATTTGTTTTATTGTTAACCCTTTCAAGATCCAATACCCATTTGTTCTGTGCTCTGGCTATTATTAGACGATTGTATTAAGATTAGGAAGGGTTTAATGGTTATTTGAGACAGTCTTTACACTTATAATTCCCACATATCCTTCCTAAACTGTATGCAATCGTTTAGTGATAGCCAGAATAAATTGTTAAAATGTGTCATAATCTTCAAAGGGTTAAAATAGTATACATGATTGTTATGAATATACTAGAATTATCCTCTTCATAAGTACTGTGCCATTATTATTACTATCATAGTTAGTTAAAATAGGACTTCAGAGGCTATCAACCTTTCTGGATTATTAAGCCAGTACACTGTAAGTCAAGAATAGCGTGAGGACTGGAGCCCCTTTTTCGAGAACTCCAGTCCCATGTACTATCATAAATTCTATTTAAGGACTAAAGGAAGCTACTGAAGACGTGTGATCTATAAAGGTGTGTGGGGAACTATTGACCAGGGCCTCATATATAGTGTGTTGATGGATGGTGTGGTGGTCTGGGAGAGGGGGAATATTGTGAGTGCCAGACCAGTGTGAGAGGTGAGGGGTAGAGGGGTAGAGTGAGTGAGTGAGTGAGTGAGTGAGTGAGTGAGTGAGTGAGTAAGTGAGTGAGTGAGTGAGTGAGTGAGTGTGAGTGAGAGAGAGACTGAGAGTGAGTGAGTGAGAGAGAGACTGAGAGTGAGTAAGTGAGTGAGAGACAGAAGATAGCGAGAGTGAGTGAGTGAGAGAGAGAGTATTAACCCTTTGAAGATTGTGCCGCTTTTTGACAGTTAATTACGGATATCAGTAGACGATTATATGCACCTTAAGAAGGATCTTTTGGATTAATAAGGGTAAAAACTATCTCAATTAACCCTCTGATTTCCATATACCCTTCCTAATCTTAATCAAATCGTTTAATAATAGCTGGAAAACAGAGAAGTAACGAGTATTGAATTTTGAAAGAGTTAATAGGAATGAATACAATAAAATACGATAATTTATAAATGGATCGCAGAGTTCTTGGAAACAGCAACAGAAAAATCTAGCTGGGAAGAAACTCCAAGAAGATTAAAAAAAAAAAAAAAGCTCAAGAAAAAGTTAGGGATAATCTTTGGGGATAAGTAAAAACGTTAAGATCAGAGCAGAAGATTGATGACTTTAGCAAATAACCTTTTTCCTTGCTTTAAAACCATGATTTACCTATACTAGCCTATAGTCAGGCTATAGTTAAGTGGCTTTATGCAGCTTGAGAAGGTGAGATTGAGTTTATCTCTTTTATTCTAATTCCGGTATATGTTGATCTTAACACTGTCATATACTATGGATATGAACATGATAATTAGCGTGTCCATATATTCACTTGTACAGGTATATTGGTATAAATAATCACATCTACTATAAGGATATACAGTATAGGCAGAAGTTGTCGTATTAGACGTTAATTTTCAAAGACCTGGCCGCAGCTCTGAATTATAACTGTTGTATAACTTTGGCAGAAAGTTTATTCCTTTGACAATACAATTACGCATTTCTCTGGCTATCATTAGACGACTTTACGCAGTTTAGAAAGGACCGGTGGGTGCTATAGGAATGAAGACTATCTCAATTAACCCTCTAACTTCTGCAAACCCTTCCGAATCTGAATACAATTGTCTAATAAGAGCCATAACACAGAAAAGAAATGCGTAACTGGATCTTGAAAGGGTTAAGAAGTTATGTTTCAAAGATCTGGCCCCAACTCTGAATTAATACTTAGCTGGAGAGTTTGAGAGGTCACAAACAACGAGGAATATATTATTGGATCTGGAAATACTATAGTTTATTCATCTTAATTAGGCCAAAATCATGACTTTTAACCTCTTATACCCAAAGTAGGGCTGGTGCAAATGGACTGCAAATGTCCACACAAATGTCCTGGCTGATCCTTCCCAAATGATTAGTGGTCAAGATGTTAACAAGTACAGTAGCATCAAGCTTGCTACAATTAGAATACCGGTATACCTGTATATATATATATATATATATATATATATACCGGGTATATATATATTTTTTTCTATGTGAGTGAAGGAGGCAAAATGCAGAACTGCCTATAGCGAGTGCCTCCCCCATAGTTGAAAGGGTGACAGGGCCAAAATCAAGGGACGTTCGAGCCAAAATGCCTGGACACACGGAGTTTGAAGCAATTTAAGTCATAGGAAGAGGGAAAGACTGATTCTGGGAGAGAGTTCCAGAGCTCAGCTGTTGAATAGAAGAAAGTTTGAGAGTAACGTTTCACTCTTGGGTTGGAGAGTTGCACAGAATAGGGGTGGGATTGTGTTGCAAGACGGGTACCACGTGCCCTACGTAAAAGAGGTGGTATACACTGGGAAAGCTCTGAGGAACACTGATTATTATAGTAGCGATAGAATAGCGAGAGAGATGCAACATTGCGGCGAAGGGAGAGAGATTGCAGAGAGTTGGTGAGGGGGACGGGAGTTAATGATACGAAAGGCTTTCCTTTCAATTGTGTCTAGGAGAGCGGTGTGAGAGGAACCTCCCCACACATGTGAACAATACTCAATACAAGGACGCACTATGCCCCTGTACAGAGCAAGAAGCTGTGCAGGGGTAAAGAACCCCCTAAGGCGGTTGAGCACACTCAGCTTCTGGGAGGCTGCCTTAGCAAGACTGGTAATATGGTCCTTCTAACTGAGAGCAAAAGAAAAAAAAGACACCAAGAACATTGAGGGAAGATGAAGGATTGATTTCTGTATTGTTGAAGAATAAGGGATAGTCCGCAGGGAGCTCCTGACGGGTAGATAGATGGAGAAATTGGGTTTTGGAAGCATTAAAGGTAACAAGGTTTTCTCTGCCCCAATTGGAGATAGTAGTTCGATCAGAATTTAAGTGTTCTATGGCTTCATTCCGTTTGTCGTTGAAGAATTGCTGGTTTGGGCGTTCTGAAAAACTAATGTAGTGTAAGGTTAAGTCGTCTGCGTATGAATGGATGGGAATTGAGGTACAGTTGAGAAGCTCATTTATAAAAATTAGAAAGAGAATAGGAGATAGGACAGAGCCCTGAGGAACACCGGAGTTTATAGGGTGAGGAAGTGAGCGATGGCCGTCCACAACCGCAGCTATGGAACGGCCGGAGAGGAAATTAGAGACAAAGGCACAGATGGAGGGATAGAAACCGAAGGAGGGTAGTTTAGAAATTAAAGATTTGTGCCAGACTCTATCGAAGGCTTTCGATATGCCTAGTCCAATAGAAAGTCTCACCGAAGTCCCAAAAGGAGGATGACCAAGAGTTAGTAAGATATGAAAGAAGATCACCAGTAGAGCGACCCTTAAGGAAGCCATACTGGCGATCTGAGAGCAGATTATGAGAAGAGAAATGCTTAAGAAATTTGGAAGCAAGAATGGTTTCAAAAACTTTAGAAATACAAGAGATGAGAGCAATTGGACGATAGTTGGAGGGTTGAGAGCGGTCACCCTTCTTTGGGACAGGTTGAATGAGAGAAAACTTCCAGCATGAAGGGAAGACGTTAGAGGATAGACAGAGACGAAAGAGTTTGCCTAGGCAGGGAGTCAGCACGGAAGCACAGTTTTTGAGTATATATATATATATATATATATATATATATATATATATAGTAAAACTTGCTAGGAAAATTGAAACAATCGAACGCCAAGCTTCTTCAAGACCTCTTCAGGGTATTACCCCCGTATTACCCTGAATACGTCTTGAGAGAATAGACGAAAGCTTGGTGTTCCATTGTTTCAATTTTCCTAGCAAGTTTTAATACATAATTTGATCACACGTATTTGTGATTTAACCTCCATATTTGTTATATATATATATATATATATATATATTGTTTTTTGGGGGGTCTAACGAGTACTTGGTATTATCAGTAATTGTTTTGGTTCACGTAATTACAGATTGTGTGTTCATCCCTAAACTACCAAGTGATCTGAGTAACTTGTGTATCTTTATTGAGTACAGGTTTGTAATATTAAGTGTCATTGTAGCGAAGAAGTTAAGTATATGGTAACAGACCGGAAGTTTGCTTGTTAACCAGCACAGTTATTGTTGTCTGTTTGACGATAGGTGTTGTATTACGGTGATCGGACAACATCAAACATGGAGTCTTACTTATATCACTCTCATGTCTCTTGCTGTGCTAAACGGTTCCCTTGCCTGCCTCGTCACTCTCGTTTACTTAGCAATTCTTATAACTTAATTTTAATTGTTATTTAATATTATAATTTAGTATTAATTGTGCATGGAAGAGACAAAGGGCAGGTTGCCTGTAAAGAGTGTCTCCCCTTAAAGTTAAAAGAGTAACAGAGCCAAATTCAAGGGACGTTGGAGCCAAAATGCCTGGACACACGAAGTTTAAAGCAGTCTAAGTCATACTATTTATACAGTATTTTGTTGCCAAACATTGTTATAATCAATACTAACACACACACACACACACACACACACACACACACAGAGTAACTAAATGACCAATACAAAATCTCTGGACAGAGTAAATATTAGTATCCCATTTTAAGCTTTCCCATACACCTGGTCTTTTGAATAAACCTTGATATTATTAGTCTCCTAAATTCACGGTAACACAGACAATTCCACAAATACGTATTCATTAGAATAGTGTACATTTCTCATTAGTTTATTTGGTGTTACCCTTACCTAGTCTCCTCCCCTGTCATTGTCCTCGCCTTGCATCCAATACTCGATACGGTTGGCATTAGTTTATTGACAAGTTCCCCTGCTCATCCATTTTCTGTATCACCTTCCAATTGGCCTGCTTCTAGCCACTCCAACAGCTTCCTCTCTCTCTCCAACACCCCTACTCCCCTCTCAACACTCTACGAAAAGTAGATATGAGGTGCCGTTGTAAAGGCTTATCCCTCAATACCTTCACCTGACCTGACCTGACCCATTCTACCTCATTCTCGTTGTTGAATCGTCCCTCGCTGCTCTCCTCTCGTCATGGTCGTAAACCTTCTCTTCCTTCCCTGTAATGTTTATAACTTATAACTTATAAATTATATGCCAGTGTTGCCAATTTAGCTACTTTCCCGCGAGATTTGCAGGTGTTTACTTTAGTCTAGCGGCAAATATTTACATCTAGTGACATTAAAGCTAGCAATATTCTGGAGATTTAAGCCATTGTGAGTGATATTCTCGGGTTGTTGGCGTTATATTCGCGATTTTCGGCATATATTTATTATATATTACTATATATAACGGCTGTCTCGCGACTTTTGAGAACGAACCTAGCGGTATTCTTATGCTTTGATTTGGTAACCCTGTCTGTCCCATCGGCTTCCTCGACGCCCCTCCGTGCCCCAACACACATATGATCCCGGGGGGAACCAGGGGTTTCTAGCCCATTCAGTACCGGGGACGCCCTTTTTGTTATATTCTGGCAACTATGACACGATTTTATTCAGCTTAGGAAGGAAGTTTACCCTTTAAAAAGCTGCAAACTATCTCAATTAACCATTTTAACTGCCATACATTTTACCTAAGTTTCATAAAATCGTCTAAATGTAGCTGAACTCAAGTAAAAAAGACGTCACTGGTACTGAAAGGGTTACATTTGGGCGGAACCACAGGAACTGTGGATGAACACACAAGCGAACCAACTAAACTAATTAAAACGAAGTATTTTCAAATTAACAATTCATTCATAGAAAATATAATTTGTAAGCAAAATTAATGCCAGTAACATTTTTCTCTGCCTGTAATTTAAATGTCGACACAATGAAATGAAACTGAAAAACTGTGTTACTGTCATTATGAATATTTGTTTTTGTCCTGTGCTGGGCTGAGGTAGAATGAGTTACTGTTTGTGCAACTCAGTTCACACCCATCGCACTGTTGCAATACATAATTATGGTGCATTATGGGCCCTTAAAATGATTTAACACCCAACATACTCTGAATTTGGCTCACTGTCACTCATTTGGATTTAGGGGAGACACTTGTTCCAGTCCGGCTGCCTTTTCAACTTTCAAAATGCATATGATAATGCATCTGTTAACGCCGTGCACTCCCTTGATTAACAGGGCAAGGGAGTGCCTTTGTTACAGGGACTTAAGGGGGTAGTACTTGCTTTTTCTAGACCCCCTTCTCCCTCAATTTTAGCATATTAGTTTTGAGGTTTTAAGACGTTCGTTCCGTTAGTTTGGCGATTTTGAGACCTTTCGCCTAATTTATTTGTCAATAATAAGTAAGACCTTTCGTGCCCTTTAGGTGTCGATTTTTTCCTGGCGAGCGATAGCGAGCCTCTAATTTTAGAAGGAACCAACCTTCGGTCGAGACATTTTTCTACCGAAAAATTTACAAATTTATCTTGAAAGGGGGTCTAGGGGGTGTTTTTCTAAGCTTGATGGAGGTCTAGCGAGGAAACTAAAAAATACCAAATATATATATATATATATATAGACCAAAAACCAAGTACTACCCCCTTAACTGGCCATTTCATAATGATAAAATTGGGGAAATAAGTAATAAGAATATTATATTCAGTTACTATGGAAAATGAGGTATCTGCGTGAACAAAACTGTTAATTGAGATCGACTATACCCCTTTGATTAATAGAGGTATTTCCGGTATTGAATGGGTTAAGGAGATAGTGCTTGGTTTTTGGTCTATATATATTTATTTTTTTATTTAGTTTTTAGTTTTCTCGCTAGACCTCCTTCAAGCTTAGAAAACACCCCCTAGACCCCCTTTCAAGATAAATTTGTACATTTGTCTACCGAAACAAAAATCCGGCCAAAGGCCGGTACCTTCTAAAATTAGAGGCTGGCTATCGCTCGGCAGGAAAAAATTAACACCTAAAGGGGACGAAAGGTTTTAATATTGAAAAAAAATTAGGCGAAATATCTCAAAATCGCCAAACTAAGGGAACGAACGTCTTCAAGCCTCAACACTAATATGTTAAACATGAGGGAGAAGGGCGTCCATAAAAAGCAAGTAGTACCCCCTTATAATCAGATATGCTGCTGAGGTGTAATATTAGTTGTTTGTGTTAGCTATACCCTGTTCATTATAGGTAGGCCAGATAGTGTAACCCCCAGCTTCTGTAACTCAAGAAAGGCTAGAGCAAATGGGCTGTAAATTCGCACACCAAGTCTCTAGCTGACCCTTCACATATGGTAGATATATTAGATCGGCTCCTCTAGACGTTTATGTGTTATAGGGGTTAGGGGTCAAGATTTGTTGTAAGCTATAGAGGTTAGGGGTCAAGATTTGTTGTAAGCTATAGAGGTTAGAAGTTAAGATTTTGTATAGAGGATAGGGGTCAAGATGTTTTTTGCCTAACTATAATAAATGGTCTATAGTAAACATATAAAATGTCAACATTAGTGTCTTACAGTGTTGGTCAGTGTGCAACCGTACTATACCTTGTTCACAATACGTAGGCCACAACTCTTTGAAAATTAACCTCTATAACTCACAAACAACTAAAGTAATCGAGCTAATATATCTACCATTTGGGAAATGTCAGCCAGGGAATAGGTGTTGAAATTTACAGCCTATTTCCTCTAGCCCTTATTTTAGTTATATAGCTTAGGGTTCCCGATTACTTGCCTACCTATTTGGAACAGGGCATAGTACCTTTATCAACTCATATTGTCCATGTAATTTTGAATACTGTATAGTCAAAAGTCCAAATGCTGCGTCATCAACTAGATGACATCAACTCCTTAATCACGAGAGGTTTATACTAAGCTGAATATAATTGCCTGACAGTAACTAGAATGGAATGAAGAAATCTTCGCGAATTTGAAAATATTCAAGCTTCGGAATTACACGAATAATGATATTGAGATATTTTATAAGCTGTATTGAAGTTAAATTATATATTGACAAACTGTTTATCAAATGATTCGGAGTTTCGAAATGCTAGTCTACCAAGCGAGATACCATATCGCTATATATCAAATGTTTCAGAGTTTGGCTTTAGATGTTCAATGGTTTGGGTTTATGTTTCATGTATAGTTAGTGACCTTGTGAGTGTATAACAACACATTCTCACTGGAACAAAACAAATGCCGAGCGGTAGACCAAAGAGAGAGTTCACCCAAATTTCGCTATGCAATACTTACAGTACAGCAGTATATTGTTATGTACCAATACGGTATGATTATACAAAATGATATGAATTTACGCAAGAAAAAAAAGTTATAAATTACGCTTTTAGTGATTGAATATTTTGGTGCATTCACTTCTGGATTCAGTCAAATGTGTATTGATTCCTTATATCTCTAAATATATAGTATTGTTTGGCATGTTGGTACAGTCGTCAGGATGAATTCGTTTAATTTTCCTTGTTAGTAGCACTGCACGGTGGAGAGGTATCCCCTCTACCGCCTTTCCTTGTTGGTTCCATACCCCCACCTAAACCCTCCCATTTTCTCTCCGACCCCAGAACTACACCAACCCTCCCTCCCTTCTCTCGCTCTTACCCAGCTAGGAGCTACTTATGTCACCTCACCGTTTACATTTATTCTGAACACCTGATGAAGGAATAAAGTATTTCACACACATCTCTCGATCACCATCTCCTGCATTAAAAATATGAAATAAACAAAACCTAACCTGAAGCTGCTAATTACTACCGTTACTAGTAGGGTTAACGTTACTGTATAGTGTTTATGGATATACCAGGTATGAGGGGTAGATATACACACTTATATAATTATATATAAGGTATAATGAGATTATTTGGTTATACACGAAACTGTTATACAGAGTGGCATTGTAGTAGAAGAATTATAGATCAGTTAAATATTATAAATCTTGTAGTTAGTCTGGGATATAAAGAACACCTGGGGGATCCTCACACACATCATGGACCCCCCTGAACACCGCCAGAATCCCCGAATATCACCATCATCATCTAACAACATCAACAAGTTCCTGACCAAACATCGCCAGGAACACATGAACCAAAATGATTTGACAAAAAACAAACAAATGAATAAATAAACAAACAAATAATAATAAATAAATAAATAAACATCCCTTTAACAACAGCAAGGTGGACGGCCCACTAACTTTTATCTTCCACTGTATTTCATCTTTCCTACTTTCTCTTCCCGCCACCCACTCTGTGGTGCCTCTCTTCACCCCCCTACCTTAAAAAAAAGAAAAAAAAAGAAAAAAGAAAAAAAAATATATATAATATATGAGCGTGATATAGTTATTAAGTAATTATTCTTAACAGATGTGAATTCCTACTATCTTGAAAGTTATCTCAAGAGAATAAGCTTGAATAGGCGTGAAGCTTGCAATAGAATTATGTGGAGTAGATACTCTACGTCTTGCCATTACTCAGGGAGTATTAAACACAATTTGCTATGTTTCAACCCATATTGCTACATAGCCATAGCGGATGCCCCCCTTAACTTGGTTACAACACAAGATACCTGGTACAATAGAGTAACCTTATGGCAAGGTTTTAAGGGTCAGGTGACAATATGAATAAGTCCTTCCCTAATGTATGGGTGAACGTAAATGTTGAGGGAAAGGGAACTTTATAATAAGACCCACCCTAATGGATAGATGAACGTAAGAGTGCCCTAGGGGTAGTTAATGGATAGATGATCGTAAGAGTGCCCTAGGGGTAGTTAGTAAAAGTAGGGCATATATACTGGTTATCAACCCTTCAGGATTATTTAGCCTGTTTAAATCAAGTAATATTTTCAAAGCTGGAGCCTCTTTTCAAAAAGTACAGTACCTTGTCCGAGGGTAGTTCGTGTCCCGTTTATATAGAGTAGTTTTACATTACGGTCAATTAGGAAAGCAATATGGCCTAATGATTGGGTAGATAGCTATGTTAAGAGTGTTGAATTCACGTAATGCAGTCACGGGGCACATTCTCGGCAATAATTCATAGCATGTATTGGCAAATTGGCTGTTTACACTTAATGAGTCCTGAATTATCTGGCAGCAGTGAGATTTGTGGAGAAAATTATTAAGCAAATGTTTAGTTCTTGTATACGGTGCTAATAAGTAGTTATATTAGTATTAAATAATGTTATACAAAGAAATAATTCAAAATAATTGAATGGTTTATTTTGTGTGTTTATTAATGGGAGAGACTCATGGAGGAATTGACACAGACGGTCCTCGTTGTCTCAAGCTTGTTACGTAACCGAGCCTGAGCCATTACAACGATGAAAAGGAAATACAACTTCGTGTCGGTTAGTTTAGCAGTTTCATTAGAGTATGATAGTTCAACAGTATTTAACCATCAGTGAATCGGTATGAAACTTTCAGGTTTCAATGGTAGGCCTAAATGTATCAGTAGGAATCACTCGAATCATATGTAAGGTTTTCGTCGAACATTCCCTCCCCCCCCCCCCCTCCCTCTCTCTCTCTCTCTTGCTTTCAAATTTAGTAAAGCTCATACCTAACTCTACCTATGATACATTGCATTCCTTCATTAGTTGTTCAGAATACATGCAATTGGTGAGGTCTACAAGTAGCTGGGTGAGAGTGAGAGAAGGGAGGGTGTGTGTAGTTCTGGGGTCGGAGAGAACATGGGAGTGTTTTTTGTGGGGTATGGAACCAACAAGGAAAGGAGGTAGAGGGGATACCCCTCCACCGTGCAGTGCTACTAACGCCTAGTCCAGAGGAAATTAAACTAATTAATCCTGACGACTGTACCCAGCAATACACAGCTTTGCGTAGTGCATACCGAAATGTTGCTGAACGCATCCCTGGTTGCAGTGTAAACATAATCTGTGTCAGATGTCCATGGTGCTACTGTAGTACTGTGTTAGTGTTTTATATTCGCCAGTGGATGAATGCAAACTCTTATGGCTTATTTACATATCATAATATGTTTTGAATTAACTGGGATATACTGTGAATTGGTACTTTTAAAATTGATGATCGGCAAAGCATAAACACTTCATGTTGTGATGCAGTGCATCATGATAATTAACACCTACATGTCATATTCCCAACAATTTAGGTCAATTTGGTACAGCATATGTCCAATCAATATTGAAATCCAAAGTTATTCAAACATTCAAATTGCATTAGAAGATGTTTAGTGTTATTTGCATTTCAGTGATGGACATCAGTCAAAAGGGTGAAGGAGGACTTTTTAGCCAGTAATTATCCACGTCAATAGTATTCTACTGCAATGTCATCAATAGCATCTTCAAGCACAAGTAGGTCACTTATGGTTTATTAGGAATTCCTTAAGACTATAATTTATGTATATCATAAATATATCAGTAAGTATCTTGTTTTACTTTCGAAGCTATAACAACCGGACATTTTGCGTTATTTCCATAATTATTGGAATTTAATGGACACTGTAGTTTTCACCGATTCAATTAAGTATATTTATTTGCTAGTAGCTTTATACCATCAAACAGGTTATTATTCAGAAAAGGCTCGCACCATTACTTTCTATTTTTTTGTTCTGTCACTTTTCCACCGTATTTGTAGTATTGTGTCATCCTCTGTATCAATGCTAAGACCGGCGAGGGTCTTGGGGCGACATCTACCAGGCAAGGTTAGGTTGTTAGGTTAGGTTAATGACAAAATATGGTTTTCGGCGTCATGTCTTAACATTGTTGGATAATGGGTAAATACTAATCTCCGGTGGTAATGACATATACTGTATAGGAATGATGTATGGGTCATAAAGATTATACACATCAACAAATATCGAGGTACATGAATGTGTGACACATGATATCCTTGACCCATTTTTATTCCAGATTTTGAAAAATTAATTTCACTGCGGGAACAAAAGTTGGCCATGGGATACGAACAGGGTTCAAATATAATTTTGGATGGTTGAGTACGAGAAATCCCAGAGAGAGTAGTAGTTCTAACCAAGAGAAAATAAAGTGAGATAACAGACCTTAGTGAGAGGGGGAAGGCAAGGACGTGAAGGGGATACAAACGGAAAAATTACGATCCCCCTCACAAGTTAACCAGTGCAATGATTGGCTACGAGAGGATCACTGGGGAGAGAGAGAGAGCGAGAGAGAGAATGTGTGTTTGTGTGTCAGTGTTTGTTTGTGTGCGAATATGTGAGTTATTTGGCTTTCGCATCTGCAAGTTATTCCTATCTTCCTCTCCTCTTCTCCTATTATTCTCGTCCTTCTACTTTTCCACGTGGTATTACAAATATCTACTCTTATTTTATATTTTCTTATATGTATGTTTTTACGTTTATCTTTATTGTATTAAGGGGGAAGGGTTTATATTTTGGTCGATTGTTTCATATATTTATTATAGTTTTAGTTCCTACCTAGACCTCCATCAAACCAAAAAGGAGGACATCCATTTGGTCCCCCTTCTAGATTAATTTGTACATTTTTCGGTACGGCCGGTTCTTCCAAATTTGCAGGCTCACTATCGTTCGCCGGGAGGGAGGTTGATAACTAAATGGCACAAAGGGTCTTAACAATGACGAGGAAATGGGGCGAAAGGTCTTAGATCAACAAGCTAGTGGGGCAAATGTCTGGGAGCTGGTGGGGTAGAAAAATAGGACAGCAAAGTAGAAGGTTTTCTCCCCACCTTCTGCTCCCTCCGGCTAACTGAGTTGTAGATAGGTGGAATAGGCTACCAAGTGTGTTAGGCGCAAATCTGGCCGCCCAGGATACTTGTTCAGGCTCAACAGTATTTAGTAAGACCGTTAGTGATGCCCAGGATAGATATATCCCAGGAAAGCGTTTTAGTTCCCATAATGACGACCCAAGATGGATGAATAATAATATCAAATATACGTAAGGCTTAAAGAAAGGAGTGTATAGGGAACTAAAGAGAGGTGAAGAACATTAAATAAATTAGTATGTAAATCTTAGCAGAAATTTAAAGTTGATATTAGGAACACGAAGCGTAATTACGAAATATAAATTGGAGGTGTAGTGGAGTGGTCATGCCACTGGATTGGTAATCCAATGGACCCGGGTTCAAATCCCGATATGTCAATGGGAAGATATTATTGGGATTGAATTTGTGCTGTACCTAGTAGCAGTGCATTACCACAAAGCCCACCGAAATGCCAAAAAAATACCCTCATTGTTCCGTGATTAAATAACACTGTATGAATATTCCCATATTCAAAATATGTTACAGGGGGACAATGCCTAGTGAGTTCACTGCTCAATAGGTGGCGTTCTGAGAGTGAGGGTCTGAGTCTGGAGGGTGAGACGGTGAAGCACTTGAACGAAGCAACCAGCCGCTTCAGAGATGGACCTGCTTCGAGCCATGATGGATGCTTCACATGTCTCACTCCCCAGACTGGAACAAGACCTCACGGGCTTCACCGTGTTGAGCGGTGGAATGTACAGGCTCTCAGCCTATGCCCGATTGGGAGTAGTTGGAATATAAAAACAAAAACAAATCCAAATCTAACCCCAAGGGGTTCTTCCAGGTATACATTTTTTTTTTAGAGATAAAATAGGCCCTCTTAAAACTAATAAAAGTATACGAGGCAGTAGACAACGACAAATAATATGATATAATTTATCTAGATTTCAGTAAGGCATTGATAAAGTCCCCTACGCAAGATTGTTGAGGAAAATTGAAGCTCCTGCAATAAGGGGGAACTCTATTAAGATGGATTAGGTCGTGGTTAATTGCTGCTGTTCGATCTTGATGTAGGAATAACTAGCAAAATCAGTAAATTTGCAGATGACACTTTAATATGAAGAGTGATCAATTCTGATCATGATATTCAGGCTCTCCAAAGTGATCTAGATTACACTACACGAATGGACAGTAAATTGGCAGAGGAAGTTCAATGTAGATAAATGCAGTGTAGTAAAATTTGGGAGTGCACTACAAGCAAAACATACATAAGATATGATTGTTAATATCTTTTCAAAATATACGCCATTTTTTTAACCAGATTTTTTTTCTGTGACAGCCTCCGACCCAAATACGAGTTTAACAGGAGACCTTTAACAATTTATATTTATATTAACAGCTTAACAGTCTTCGCAAATAATTAATACTGAACTATATAAGAAAACCATATGTAAATAACAAAACTGTTTACTACCTTTAAATGCGTCCATTCTATTCTTAATTCGAGCTTTTGCCACATTTATTCACATATCTTGGGGACACAATGCCATTATTAACGTCACAGAGCTAGGATTACACAATTAACAAAGAACCGCTGCTTAATTCCCTCTGTCCCCTTCCTCACCCTTCGTAACCTGCCACCTGGATTTTCATATCTAACCCATTTCTACCCAAACGTGTACTCCTGACATACGAGCAGTACCCTTCAGATTTCCGTGATATTTCTTTGGTTTGTTGTGATTATACATACAGTATATGGAAAAGATTGGCAATCAAGTTACGTTACGTTGCTTAACTCTTTGTGTACCGGCGACGTCTCTTTTTTTTCTTGTATTCTAACAATATTTAGAGGATGTTGTGCAGCTTAAGAAGGAGGGTTAGGTGAGATAGTTTGAAGCCTGTTCATTGCTGGAGGCCCTTTTTACAACTGAATTTAATCGTCTAATAATAGCCAGAATAAACTTAAAAGGACGTCGCCGGTACCGCAGGGGTTAATATATGTGCTCGAACGTCCCTTGATTTTGGCCCTGTCACTCTTTCAACTATGGGGGAGGCACTCGCTATAGGCAGTTATTCCTTTTGCCTCCCTCAATCACATAGAAAAAAAAAATATATATATAAAAACTACTCTTACTTACTTACTTACTGTAGTTACGTTAGTGTTTAATAAATAATGTTGTCCTATATATATATAATATGACCTACTCATCTCAGTGTCAGAAAGCAAAATGGCATCTGCCCTGACCCTCTCTGGCTGTCATCGTCCATTTGTCAACGCAATCAGTGGTAATACCTTTAATACTCCCATATCTGTTTGGCATTGTTTGTTTAGCTAATAATACATTTTAGACCTTCAGACTCCCACAAGTTTCTGCAAATATCTCTTAGGGTGGGGGGGGGGGGGTTATTTGCTCGTTTATGTATCTTTTAATTTGTGTATAGTTTCCTCCCTAGACCTCTACCAAAGCTTAATAATACACCCCCACCACCTCCCCCACCCCAAGACCCTCTTTTAAAATAAAATTGTACATTTTTCTATAGAAAAATGGCCCGACTGAAGGCCGGTTCCTCTTAAAATACAGGCTGAAGATCACTCGCCAGGTAAACATCGACACCTGATTGACACGAAAAGTCCTAATAATGACAAAGAAATTGAGCGTGTGTGTGTGTGTGTGTGTCTGTGTGAGAGAGAGAGAGAGAGAGAGAGAGAGAGAGAGAGAGAGAGAGAGAGAGAGAGAGAGAGAGAGAGAGAGAGAGAGAGAGAGAGAGAGAGAGAGAGAGAGAGAGAGAGAGAGAGAGAGAGAGAGAGAGAGAGAGATGTTGTTTTCATCAGACTGTGGGCCTTTACACTTGGCTCTCTACGCCCCCTTTTCACTATTTTTGACTGTGTTTTTGTTCCGTGTATGTTGCCTTTGCCTCCCTAACTTTTCTTGCTACTGTTTTGTCTACATCCAGTGACTTCACATTCACTCCATTTTGTCATTTCAATAGTATTTGACGGTTTTCTACTTTTACGGATAAAGTCGAATATTCTAGAAACAAATCCTTTAGGTTCCACATGCATCATTTGATTCTCTGTCAGACAAGGTGCAAGGGAATTATGTTAACGAATACGACATTAGTTTTGGTGAAAATGGAATCGAATATAGTGATTCGGATAAAGGTTTAACTAGCCGCATACTTATGCCAAAAAAATATAATGTTCTAAATGTGTTTTATAAATGTACACATGAATATCGCACCTAGGTAAAATGCATTATTGGCCATAAAAATAAGATGAGTTTGTTAATAAGAATTAGAGAACACACAACAAACAATATGCAAACACAATTAAATACAAATCCGCACTGAAGAGAATGGTCACCTATTATTACTGCCGAGTCTAAAAAGTCTGCGGCAATTTCGTACACATTAACGATTAAGGGGGATGGCCGTATTAATTTGCTCATTTATGTATTTTTCAATTATTTTATAGCTTCCTCCCTAGACCTCCATACCTCCATCAAGCTTAAAAAATCATCCCCAAGACAAGATAAATTTATACATTTTTCGGTAAAAAAAAATCCCGGCCGATGGCCGGTTCTTCGTAAAATTACAGGTTCGCTATCGCTTGCCAGGAAAAAATCGACACCTGAATGGCACGAAAGGTACTAAAATTGACAACGAAATGGGGTGAAAAGTCTTGGAATCTCAACACTAATAGGGCGATCGTCTTATAATCCCAAAACATATGGGGCTATAAACGTGAGGGAGAAGGGGGTCTAGCAAAGCGACCTATCTCTCCTTAACACTCCACGAGCGGCTAGGTCGGTAACTTCTACTACCTGCCAAGCGGGTGGTTTTACCCTAAACTAGCCTATTTTCCGTGCTCTTTTTCATGCATAAACAAGAGTCAGAGCGTAATACAATTATGTATCTGTGAAAGGGCGATAATTGAGCTTTCCAAAGACACCAGAACCATCCTTCTACGACCACGGGTTCTCTTGCAACGATCGTGCAACACGAAGAAAAAATCCCTAAAATACGGTAATTTCCTTACATAATTCCCTGTCTAGCGAGGTAGTGGGTGTGGATGTGTGAGGAGGGGAGGTTAGTCGCGGCGCAGGAGCCGTGCTGAACGGTCAGTGTCAACCTACGCTCCTCCCACCACTCGTCTCTCTCTCAGAGCCAATTATGTGCTCAAAATTGCACACCGCCTTAAGTCGGGCCCCGCCACATAGTCCTTGGTTCTCTAGACCGCCTTAAGTCGGGCCCCGCTAATAAGGGGTTAAGCTACATGCATTCCTTGACCTTCCTTGACACAATACATTCACACACACATACGAACATGACATGACCTACTATACACGTACTATCTATCTCTCTCTCTCTCTCTCTCTCTCTCTCTCTCTCTCTCTCTCTCTCTCTCCACTCTAACTATGCAAGACCTCCCACTGTCGCTAAAAGTAACCCCCTACCTCCCCCCCCCCAGCCTAAGTGGTCTCCAGGTAACATGACGTAATTAACTTCACCCCCCACTACCTCCTTAGTCATCAACCCCCCACCACCTCCAACCAACAACTAACCCTGTTTAACCCATTCAGTACCGGTGACATTCTTTTCAATATATTCTGGCTACTATTAGACGATTTTATTCAGTTTAAAAAGGGCCTCCAGCAATGAACAGGCTTCCACTTATCTCAAATAACCCTTTTACTACCCCCAGCTCCTTCGTAAACTGGACATAATCGTCTAAATATAGCTAGAAAAAAAAACGACATCGCTTGTACAGGTGTTATAACTCCAAAAGTATTAGAGCAATCAAACTTCTATTTCTACCATTTGGGGAGAGTCAAATAGGATGTGGGTGTGGCATCTTATAGCACATTTGCCCCGGCCCTTTTTATATTTACAAGAGGTTAATCGTTTAGTTTTTGTCTTAATTATAATGAATAAAATATACAGTAATTGACAAATAGTGAGGAGATAAGGGGGGAGGGGGACATAAAGTTAACATCAACATTTAATGGTAGGTTTGTTGTTTGTGGACCCCCTTTTTCCTCATGTTTATCCCCATTAGTTTGACGATTTTACGACCTTTTGTGCCAATTAGGTGTCGATTGTTTCCTGGGGGGGGGGGGGGGTTTCTAAGCTTGATGGAGGTTTAGCGAGGGAACTAAAACATATATAGATAACGAAATATATACACCAAAAACCAAGCACTACCCCCTTAACTACTTCAGAATTATACAGCATGTTGACAGTTTATCCTGGCTCTCATTTGACAATTTTAGACAGGTTAGGAAGGATCTGTGAGCATCATATGGGTAAAGACGATCTCAATTAACCCTCTGACTTCCATATACTCTTCCTAATCTGAATAAAAGTGTCTAATACTAGCCAGGAAATCGGAAAGAAATACGTAATCGGATCTTGAAACGGTTTAGAAAAAAAAGTGGCTTAAATTCTCGCGGCTTTCGGGGTGCAAAATGTGGTTATGAATTTACAAATAGGTTAAGCAAAAAATAATACAAACAACACAAATAAACAATTAAAATAAATAAATATATAAAAAGCGGTTTCAATTCTTGCGGCTTCGGGGTGCAAAATGCGATTATGTATTTACACCGAGAGAGGAAACATTATAATGGATTTATGTGGTTCTTAGTCTGGCTGTGGAGGTGTTAACTAGGAGTGGGGTATTACGTTAGCCTTCAATTTCATATTTTTTGTATATATTTACTTATTTAATTATTTATTTATAGAGAAGAGCGTGGTTAATATTTTTAGCAAATAGTTCAGCTTAATATATTTTAGCGGTCTTCACTACTACCGGTACTATATTTAGCCCTCATTATTTATTATATTATTACTTCTAAACTCAACTAATAAAATCAACAAATACATGTGGCACTCCAAGGACTCGAACCTACGATACTCACATCGAAATTCCGCGCATTTGTGCATCCTTGCAGTCTGGAACTATGCCTGATCAGTGGAAGCTAGCCAACGTAACACCGATATTAAAAAAAGGCAGCAAATCCCTACCCAGTAACTATCGTCCAATTAGCTTAACCTCAGTTGTATGTAAAATGTTAGAAACACTCATAAGAAACAGACTCGTAAATCACTTAGAGGAAAATAACATACTTAAAGATACTCAACACGGCTTTCGTAAAAAACGTTCCTGTTTAACAAACCTCTTAGACTTCTTCCAAGATATCCTCAACCTCTACGATGAGAGTAAAGCTGTAGATATTATATACCTTGATTTGCAAAAGGCCTTTGACAAAGTTCCCCACAAACGTTTACTGCTAAAACTAAAAGCGCATGGAATACAAGATGGTGTGTTGAAATGGATAGAAAATTGGCTCAGCGACAGAAAGCAAAGAGTAGTCATAAACGGTAAGGCATCTAAATAGACCAATGTAAGTAGTGGGGTACCCCAGGGATCGGTACTAGGACCAATTCTCTTTCTAATTTACATCAACAACATAGATGAGGGTCTCACCTGTACAATCTCAAAATTTGCTGACGATACAAAAATTGCAAATAGCGTACTCGCAAAAGAACAAGTTGACGATATGCAACACAATCTAGATAAGTTGTCATGTTGGGTCCAAATTTGGCAAAGGAGTTTCAATGCGGATAAATGTAAAGTACTACATATCGGATACCAAAATGAGAAAGCAAACTATTTGGTGAATGGCACTCAGCTTAAGAATGTAAACAGAGAAACCGATCTGGGAGTGACAATATCGAGTAACCTAAAACCAAGTCAACAATGTTCAGAAGTTGTTAAGAAGGCAAACAAAATAATTGGCTTTATAGGCAGGTCATTTGAGAATACATCCAAAGACGTTATCCTAACCATTTACAATTCCTTAGTCCGCCCTCTTCTGGAATACTGCGTTCAATCCTGGTGCCCTTATTACCAAAAAGATATAGACAAGCTAGAACGAGTTCAACGTAGAGTTCCCAAAATGATACCAAGCCTAAAGAAAAAACCATACGAAGAATTAAATTAATTAGAGAATTAAATCTATTTCCTTTAACCCAGCGCAGATTAAGAGGCGACTTAATTCAAGTGTTCAAAATCATCAAAGGTATCGACAATATGAACTGTAGTAAGTACTTCACTATCGACCAATCTAATTACACGCGGGGAAACGGTTGCAAAATTATTGGTAAATCTTTTAACTCACACGAAGCTAAGAATTTCTTCTTCAATCGAGTTGTCAACTTATGGAATGGGCTTCCCCGAGATGTCATAGACTGCAGCACCGTTGATTCATTTAAACTTCGCCTAGACAAATATCTCGCATCAAACCCGCGACTGACTGCGTTTGTAAATGAATAACTTTATTTGATCCTCCCCTCAGTTACTAACCCATCTGTCCCCTACTAACATCCTAATCCTGCCACGGACATTAGTTCCAGGGCAGTAGTTCCCTTTCCAATGTTCCCTTACCCACTCTAAACCACTGTTTGGACACTTGATCCTCAGTGTTTTGGAGGACAAGCAGCCTAGAAGGGTCACTAGACCTATTGTTGCTTGATTTCCTTTGTACTTTGTATGCCCAGTATTACACCATTTGTAACCAACAAGTCACCACTGTTAATTAAAAAAACTATGATTGTTAACCTATATTACATTACTATCACACCATTTTCAACCAACGTCACCAATTTTAACTCATAGAACATGATTATTAACCTATATTACATCACAATTACCCCACTTTTAACTTAGATATCAAGATTGTTAGCTTATATTACATCACTTTTAGGCATCACTGCATTATTTCAACCTGCACCTCACCATTTTTACTTCACACATTCCATCTGAAATCCATATGTGTACATTTAAACTGCAAATACTGTATATAGTTTTTTTCGACATAATTCGAAAATAATGTGATCAGTTCCGACAGTGTGTATAGTGTGTGTTTGGAAGCTAGCATACTTATTGTCATTGCATTCATTGTCTTGTTCCTAGCTATACTTCCTTAATTGGATATTTACGACGTATTTTAGAATATAACGTGCTAATGAATGTCATTACCTGATATATTTAATTACATATTTAAAAAAAAAAAAAAATCTGTGTATTCACTCATATAGTACCGGGAGTAAATTAATTCACAGACTTGGTGTTGATACCCCTTGGTTAATCTATCTATCTATTGCCTGACGCCATGATTCCCGAAGGGGTGGCCACGAACGAAATGCCCCCTTGCATCTCTGTCCCCAGTCAGTCGACGCCCCTCCTCCCAACCAGCACCACCTTCATCCATTTACTTCTTCACTCCATCCTTCCACCTCTCTCTCGGTTTACCTCTCCCTCTCTGTCCTTACACCTCGCTCAGGAAATGACTGCGCCCCAAAGTTGGGAACACATGACGTCAAGGTCAACACTTCAAACAACGAAGTTATTTATATCAATCTGATATGACGTGTGGGGAGTGCGATATTTAGTGGTTGGAAAAGGTTAACTTTCATTGTACCGGTACTTAATTAATACCTCCAACAAATTTGCATGTAGGTTATGTTTTCGCCTCCGTTTACTTGTTTGTCTGTCTGCCTGTTTGTTTGTCTGTAAACAAGATATTTTACAAAATGATAAACCAATGTTGACAAAAATTGGTGGGATGATAGGATATGCGCCAAGGAACAACTGATCTAATTTAGGAGAATATCCGGAGATTTTCACGAAATTTGGTGGGCGGATAGGATGTGCAACAAGGAAGAAGTGATTCAACTTAGGAGGTGATCTGGATAATATCTTGGAACCTAGATTCAGAAGAAAATATAGGCCTGTGATGTTAATGGTAATTACGAACCAGCCTATGTGCTATAACGAGTGTCCCTCTAGTTATTTATGGCAACATTGCGTCTCTACCAATTAACCTTTTGACAGCTATGACGCATTTTGACAGTATATTCTGGCTATCATTATACAATTTTATACAATTTAGAAAGGATCTGTGGGCATCAAGGGAGTAAAGACTCACAATTAATACCTTTGACGTTCATATACACTAAGCTATCGATATTTTCGAAGAGATATTTTTCTTTATTTATCTCAGTGAGGGCTAAAAACTGCCCACGTAATGAACAGTTGCCCACATAAGTTCTGCTCCTCGTCGTGATCTATGCATGAAAGCAAAATATTATGAATTAATTGCGAGTGTGTGTTTTTTTCGTTATCAGTTGACTAATCATACGAGTTAACCACTACATAAGAAACTACCCTCATATTTCAGTCATGCGCATTATATTTATATGCGTAAGATCACGGAGAGGAACGGAATTTATGTGGCAACTGTTCGCTTGTCATGTAAACAAATATTTTCAGATCTCGGAAATATGTTCACTGGATCACAAGTTAATCCTAATCCTCTGCACTGCTGGCTCAAACAGTTGATTAATTCGACTTAACACTCTCGTTTAAATGCATTTTCGGGAATATGCAAACATTCAATCCTCTCAATTCGCACTGAATTATTATGTAGCCACTATATATTACCAGGGCTTGAGACTCGACGTAAATGATAAGCCTTGTTGACGGCAAAACAACTGTTGGGAGTTTGAAGTTATATCTCCTTTAATCAGGTAATGGATTTTTTTTTTTTTTTTTTTTTTTTTTTTTTTTTTTTAAGAGACAATGAACGGAGGAAGGAAAAACACAGATAAAACAAAAAGGTCCATGTGCCTAAAGGCATCCTCCATTCATAAAATGTTTGTAACAACTGGATTTAAACTTTTGTAGATTGTAAGTTTGTGGAAAGCAACTCGAGGGAAGTGAATTCCAAAGAGTAGTAGTTCTAGGGATAAATGAATTTTGATAAGCAAAAGTTCTGCATTGTGGAGGAGAAAGTGTAAATTCATGGGCGCTCTCAGCTGCCCTAGTTCTACGGAGAAAGATGTGGAGAGGCGGCACAATTGAAGCAAGTTCCTCGGAACAATCGCTGTGAAAATATATGTAGAATAATGCAAGGGATGCAATGTTTCTTCGTATGGATAATGTAGGAAGGTCCTGTGTGATTGCAGGGTTATTGATTAATCTAATAGCTTTATTTTGAATTTTGTCCAACTGCCTCAATGCAACCACTCCACTTCCACTCCACAGAGGTGAACTGTAATCCATCTGAGAACGCACATGACTTTTATATATTACGGCCAACTGCTATTGGAAGTTATTGGAAGCACGTCGGTAATTTGAGCTGAACTAATATTATATAACTCGCCGATTCCTGAGGACACATCAACTAATACACTGTATTTTATTGAAGCAATTGTTTTGCTTGAACCGAATAATTATCTCCGCCAGCGAAGTTGGACGGAAGTTATGTATTTGCCTCCGTTTGTCTGTAAACAAGATATATCAAATACATAAAAACAAAAACTCACGATTAAATCACGTACAGATAGGATATGCGTCATAGAAGAAATAATGTTATTTAGGAAGTGATCGGTAGAGCGTCTACCTCCGTCAGCATAGGTGGAGGTATGAACTCTCCCGATTGCCCTCTAGTTACTTCACTGTATTATTTGGTTAATTCATATTTGTTTTCACCAACCCACCAATAAATTTACAAATAAACCTAGCTAATGAAATCAATGAAAGTAATGAATACATGTGGTACTCCAAGGACTCAAACTTAAGATACTCACACCGAAATTCCGCACACTAAGCATTAGGCTATCAAGACAGTCAAAGTACCGTTCCCTATATGAAATGAGACCAGTCGACCTTCATACATCACGTTCTTAATGATTAACTGTCATGCGAAATTATTAATCTTGCTTCACATTTGCATTCAGTATTTTCCAAACAGTTGGCTTGGTCCTGGTCCGGTGAAATATAAGGACCGAAGCTAACCCGTGGACTGTGTCATTCATTGATATTATTAACCCCTTCACCCCAATGACGTTTGTTTACCATATATTCTGGCCAAAGTTAGACGATTTTATGCAGTTTAAGAAGGACCTATGTTATTCAGAGGGTTTATTGAGATCATATTTACCCCTTAGAGTCCTAAAGGTAGATTATAAGCTAAAGAAAATCGTGCAATGGCAACCAGAATATGATGAAAAATACGTCATCGTGCTGAAGGGGTTAAACAGTGCTGAGGGATCCAGTATGTAAATGTCGGAGTACCAAAGGACCGGGGGACATAATTATACAAACACCTGCCTGGGAAAGTAAATATAAATGCTAAACGGTTTTACTGAAGGCCATTCTGCGCGTTAAGGGGGTAGTGCTTGTTTTTTAGTCTATATTTTAATGTATTAATTTATTTTTGAGTTTCCACGCTAGACCTCCATCGAGCTTTAAAAAAAAAAAAAAAAAAAACACACACACACACACACCCTTAACCTTTCTTCAAGATACATTTGTACATTTTTCGGTAGAAAATGTCACGGCCGAAGGCCGGTTCCTTCTAAAATTACAGGCTCGCTATCGCTCGCTTGGAAAACATCGATACCTAAATGGCACGAAAGGTCTTAATATTGACAGAAAAATGAGGCGAAAGGTCTCGAAATCGCCAAACTAACGAAACAAACGTCTTAACCCCTTCTCTACCGGCGGCGTCTTTTTATTGTATTTCTAGCTATATTTAGACGATTTTATGAAGCGTAGGAAGGATATATGGTTGCTAAATGGATTAATTGAGATAGTTTGTAGCAATTTTTATGAGCAGACGGCCTTCCTAAGCAACAACAAAATCGTCTAATAGTCACAAGAATATAATAAAAAGTACATCATCGGTACAGAAGGGGTTAAAATCTCAGAACTAATATGCTAAACATGAGGGAAAATGGACTCCACAAAAAGCGACTACCTCCCCCTTAAATCCAGCTGTTACACTCACCTTGTGCTCCAGGATTTCATATACTGTATAATTATGTTATGGGATGTTATTTATGTCTGGGAACTATCTGGCGGAACACACGCTACCAGGTTTGTAAATCAAGTCCACCTTACAACACTACCTACGTGGATTTCAACATATATAGTTACATCTCTCTCTCTCTCTCTCTCTCTCTCCACACTCACGCACGAAGTAGGATGAGATACCCTAACTTTACATAAACACCGTCGCTTATAATGATTATTATGTTCCTTCCAACAACCAACTATACTCCTAAAATCGATTAATGAAATTTACAAACACATGTGGCAGTCCGTGGATTCGAATCCAGGATGCTCACACCGAAAATCAACACCTTATGCATCGCACCACGTAGACAGTTATTTGAGGCCTATTAAATGATATTAAATAAACAACTCGGATGTATTTCCTATCGTTTCATGTTAACCTCAATTACGCTTACTGACATGTGTATACGTCGTTTAACATTCTTGAATACCTTACACTCACAAACTTAAGAGTTTGGTGAAATAAGGAGTCCGGTTAAGTAGAGTCTACCCTTAAGGAGTCCGGTTAAGTAGAGTCTACCCTTAAGGGGACAGTGGTTATTGTTTGGGGGTATATTGATTTATATATACCGTACATTTATTTATTAGTTTCCTTGCTCGACCTTCATCAAACTTAAAAAAACACTCCCTAGACCCTCCTTCAAGATAAATTTGTACCTTTTTCGATAGAAAAATGTGGCTTTCTCCTAAAATTACAAGCTCGCTCTCGCTTGCCAGGAAAAAACTCTACACCTAAATGCCACGAAAGGTCTTGATATTGATATGGAAATGGGACGAATGGTTTTAAACACGACAAACTAAAGGGGTGAACATTTTAAAAAATATAAAACTAACGGGGCTAAACATGAGGAAGAAGGGGAACCGGAAATCCGACCCATCTCCCCTTAACAAACTTTAACCACTAATGCAGCTTAACGTATCCCTGGCAAGACACGATTATGCATTTCATTTATTGTATCTGGCTATTATTACACGATGTTATCCAGATTAGGAAGGGCATATGAAAGTCAGAGGGTTGATTGAGCTGGTTTTAACCTTTTTAATTATCACAGCTCCTTCCTAAGCTGCATAAAAGTGTCCAACTTAACAAATCCAACCTAACACAACATAAGCTAACACACGTAACGTTTCCAAGCTCAGCACACTGCAAAGGCTAGACAAAACTACTCGAGTGTGGGCGAAAGGACATGTTGGCGAGGTGACCAGTGAGCATGAATGATATGAAGGCTTGCAACATCGACCGTTCTGCAATCAGTGCCGAAAGCTGCCTCATTAAACGTCTTTGTCTTGTCATAATTTGACTCAATTAGTTGGAAAAACTCTCTGTAGTCGACTGGCTTCCTTTCATGAACCTCTCCCGCTCTGCTTTAATCATTAGCATAATCATCATCAATATTATCATTATCATCATTATTTATCTGTCATCTCCTTATTTCAGGAGATCAAACTCCTCTGTTCATCAGAACACTATAAATATGATAGACTTGCCATTCTCCACTTCGTGTATGCATTCCTGCATATTAAAGTCAACTATTATCATTATTATTATTGGTATTCATTATTGGTTATTATTATCAAAGTTTTCTAATACTTGTTTCAACATAACTTTATCACTTCAGTTCATAGATGTTTTTATACTTACTAGCTAACATTGAACGATTGCATTTATCTTGCAAATGACTGATTGTATACGCTTAAACTCTTTGGAATTTATATATATATATATAGAGAGAGAGATAGAGAGAGATCAATGAGGACGTACACAGGTTGGCTAAACAAATGCCAGCTGTTATAACTATCCTATAATTTGATTTTTTTTTTTCACAATTAACAATTATTTTTTCACTTCTGTTATATTTGTTTCCTCTGATTCTAAAGTTACTTTTGGACGAGCGACAGTATAATAATACTCCTTTGTTCATCATTGTCATTATTGTTATTGATGAAGGACATAATTATCATCATCATAATACTCAAAATTGTCATCGTCATTAACCCATTCAAGATACGATGACGCATTTCTTTTCTGCTTTATGGTTATTAGTAGACTATTTTATGCAGATTAGGAAGGGTATATGGAAGTCAAGGGGGTAAATTGCAATAGGTTTTACCCTCCCAAGCTGTATAACATCGTCAAATGTTAGCCAGAATAAACTATCAAAATGCGTTCTAATCCTCAAAGGGTTATATTATGAACCTCCACCATCCCTGTCCATGTTCCCCCCCCCCCCCCCCAAGATAGAAAAACATATAAGAACAACAAGTAAAAATATAAACATATACTGTAGGCCTATATATACATAATAATATAATATATATAATGGAAGAGTTGATAAAATATATTGATCAATCAATAAGTAAATAAATATATAACAGTAACCAATATCAAGATTTTCAATTTTGTAAAGCGATTCCCAAAGGATCCTTTACTGGGGAAAAAGACCATCAGATGTTTTATACTGGTTCAGTAGGGATTTTGATGTTTATATTTATTTAACTTTTCAATATTTTTTCTAGTGCAGTGTGTGTGTGTGTGTGTGTGTGTGTGTGTGTGTGTGTGTGTGTGTGTGTGTGTGTGTGTGTGTGTGTGTGTAGTGGTGTTTGTGTGTGTGTATGTGTGTGAAGAAAGTGGGCAAACACTCAAGCAGCCGACCAAGCACTTGTAGGGTTTACACTTTCAGCGTTGGTGTTGCAATGTTATATGATTAAAATTATATCACTAATTGAACTTTCAAGTTTGATTTGCAATTCCTCCTAAATTGCAGGTTCTCTATCACTTACCAGAAAAAGCAACGACACATAAATGGCTGAAAGGTCTTAAACTTGACAACAAAATTGGGCGAAAGGTTATAAAATTGCCAAACTAATTGGGTGAACGTCTTGAAATATATATAGTTAAAGTGTAATATTATCAACTGCCCAGGTATATAATTAACGTTTTGAGGATTATGATGCGTTTAGACAGTTTAATCCGGCTGTTATTTGACGATTTATTTTATATTAGGAATTATATTTGGAATTCAAGGGGTTAATTGATGTAGTGTTTACCCTTTATATTTCCACCGAACCTTTGTAATCTGAATATAAGCGTATAATAATAGGTTAAGGGGGTAGTGCTTGGTTTTGGGTCTATATATTTATGTATTAATTTATTTTAGAGTTTCCTCGCTAGACCTCCATTAAGCTTTGAAAAACACCCCCTACAACCCCTTTCAAAATAAATGTGTACATCGTTCGGTAGAAAAATGTGCCAGCCAAAGGCCGGTTCCTTCTAAAATAAGAAGCTCGCTATCGTTCGCCAGGAAATAATCGACACCTAAAGGTCACGAAAGGTCACGAAAGGTCTTATTATTGACAACAAAATTAGGGGAAATTTTTCAAAATCGCCAAACTAACGGAACGAACGTATTAAAATCTCAAAACTAATATGCTAAACATGAGGGAGAAGGGGGCCATAAAAAGCGAGTACTACCCCCTTAAAGAAGCTGTCATACTGCGTCATAGTCCTCCAGGGGTTAAGAGGCCCCTGTTTCAATACGAATAAATATGGCTTTGTACGGTTGCGCTAATAAGTCACGTACCAGCTGTCATTACGTTTGGCTTGCTCTGTGCTGTTTTAATGTCTGTCAGATGTTGAATAGGGTGGGTAAGTGTAGGAACATGTTTGTATATTTCACTCGATATGAAGAAATGAAGCTTATATATTGCTGATACCCATTATTGATCAAAACATACTTGGTGCCGAGACATGACTTATTAGCGCGACTGTTTGTATATCTGTTTGGAAGTGCACGAGCGTCATTTTACACCTTCATTTATATGTGAATATATTTTCTGAATGTACAGTTGCCCACATAAGTTCTGTTCCTCATCGGGATCTTCTGTATGAAAGTAAATTTGATATGAATGCATTGCGAGTTTGGTTTCTTTTTATAACCAGTTGACAAGTCAGATGAGTTAAGCGCTGCATAAGAAACTACACTTGTAATTCAAACTCGCGCGTTTTATTTTCATGTATATGATCAAGGGAAGCAACAGAGCTAATGTGGGCAACTGTACAGCCGCCAGGAGTATCAGCTGTTACAGAGTTACTTTTGATTATATATATATATATATTTTTTTTATATACATGACCATCCTACAGAAACTCCTCCCTCTCTCTCTCCCTCCCTCCTTCCTAACACCAAAGACTCACACTTTCTGATGGTCAATATATCAGCCATTGAGGCACGAGACGTTACCCAACATTTATCTTCCTCGCTCAGCCAACCAGAAAATCCCAAGCTCTTCTTTTCTGTGAGGCGTCTCGAGGCCTCCCACTCTGTGATCCCCGCCAGGACATTGACTTGGGTTGAGAGAAAAGTGTTTACCTTAAGGGGGTATGGGCCGGTTTTCTGGACCACGTTCTCCCTCATGTTTAGCCCCATTAGTTTTCAGATGTTAAGATGTTTGCCCCATTAGTTAGTCAATTTTAAGACCTTTCGCCCCATTCTTCGTCAATATTTAGACCTTTCGTGCTATTTAGGTGTCGATTTTTTCGATGGCGAACGATAGTGAGCCTGTAATGTTAGAAGAACAGGCCTTCGGCCGGGAAATTTTTCTACAGAATAATGTACAAATGAATCTAGAAGGGGGATCTAATATTTTAAATTTTATGGAGGTCTAGGGAGGAAACTGGACAATTAATGAATACATGCCAAAATCGCCCAAAAAGTGAACCATTAAAGACGGGGTCCGTGTCAGAGACGCGGAGAGAATAGAGAGGTGATAAAAGCAGCGTGTCTTGATATTGGTTCATTCTGTCACTCTTCTGTACCACACTCTTAGTTGTTGTATGGGATATATTGTTCCTATATCTCTAATATTATTTAACCCTCATATCCCTTACTAGTGTGTGTGTGTGTGTGTGTGTGTGTGTGTGTGTGTGTGTGTGTGTGTGTGTGTGTGTGTGTGTGCGCGTGCGTGCGTGCGTGCGTGCGTGCGTGCGTGTGTGCGTGTGTGCGTGTGTGTGTGAAACTTTGTTCAACTGTGCAAAACTAGGTGAATACTAAATACAGAATTTATTTTCTTTTGTATTTGATCATGGCAATTTGTCTTGTACCTAGATGCCACGGCCGGGGTTATTAGGGGTTACATAAATCGTGGGTCGTTGAAATTTTCCGGAGGAGTCATTAAATGTTTACAAAATATATACTGTATAGACTGTTATTCAGTCTTATCACGACGAAAAATACTTGCTAAGCACAATTAAATTATTTGCTGGTAGATTAAAAGATAAACTAACATAATCTGATCGTAGACGAATCTCATAGAATGGACTTAGTATTCTAATCTAACCTAACCACATATACTGTAATGTACTGACAGTGGTTGTAAAGATGACCTGGGTTTGAATAATTACATAATCCGACCTCAGTTACTCAATGTAGTTCATAGAGTTAGGACTTGGTGAGACTGCTATCATGCTATCTTTTATTTGGACACTTACTGTAGATATTAGTACCGGTAACGAGAAATGGTATACCCGTGAACATTTTATTGGTGAAGCTGAGTATGTAATTTGCAGTAATTAATCACATAAAGCTGAATGTGTTCTTTATAGACACACATTTGCAGTATAAAACATATATTTGTAATTACTTGATGAAACATATATAACCTTAATTCATAATAATTTATTTCATGGTAAAACTTATCAACGGAAACAGGTTTACGGGAAGCAATATTTGATGTCGTACAGTAATGATGATTATTTAATATGGTTGTCATTATTTCTACTACAATTAAATACCACCACTAAATCAATCATGATGATTAAGCTTATATGTATGTAGTGAAATGCATATTATAATGCACAATACTAACTTAAAAGAAAACTACCCTCAATTACGTAAGACAAAAGGCCCTTCATTCCAAACCACACCGAGTACATTTTTGTTTTCTTTTTTTCTGAGGGGTGAACAATGTCCGTAAAAATATCGAAACAGTAGCGCACGAGTTGAAATATTTTATTTGGCTATACATGCCGCTTTAGTGCATACTGTTAGACCATTCTCTCGATCATGTTTCCTTTTATGCAAATTCAAGTTAAAATCGCATAACAATGAGCACAAAATGTTTTGCCTCATTATATACATTTATTTTATCTGTTTTTGTTATTTTTTTATTTTGTATTTTATTTTAGTTTCATGCATGTATGTATGTATTTATAAATGTTTAATTTTATTTATTTAATATTTGATTTGTTTATTCCATTATTTTATTATGATTAGTATTGTTATCTTTATAATTAAGTCAACAATGAAGGTTTGTTTCAACCATCGACTTATAGCTAGTTATACAATTATTCAGAAATGTAATTCCGGAATTTGCCTTCAAGCAACCCAGACGAAGCAAGCAACATGAATAATGCATTTGTGCTGATTAAATTGTCCCCTTGTTTACCTTGCTTGTTATCACACCTCCTCCTCCTCTCTCTCTCTCTCTCTCTCTCTCTCTCTCTCTCTCTCTCTCTCTCTCTCTCTCTCTCTCTCTCTCTCTCTCTCTCTCTCTCTCTCTCTCTCTCTCTCTCGTGCAACCGAGCTTAGTTGTGGTGGTATAACTGAATAAACAAGACACATGACCCACATATACATTATTACGGAATAGATCCAAACATATTATGTTGTTATATATTGTCCATTCATTATAGTGTGTAAGAAATCGTGCCCTCTATCCTATGTAACTCACAATGGGCTAGAAGAAAAGGGCTGTCCATTTCCACACCTATTCCCTGGCTGATTCTTCCCAAATGGGGAAAATATTACTTCGATTATTCTCGTCGTTTATGAGTTGCATACCTATAAATAATGGACTATAGGGTTGTGGCATTTCTTTAGTAATTAGTGAAATTAGGAAGTTCTTAGTGATTCGTAGCAGGTGTATAACTTTGCAAATGTCAGTCGTAGTATTGAGAAATCGAATGTTTAATCACTTATAAAAAGTCTTTGGTTATCTCTTTCATACATACATTTTTCTTTCGTAGAATCCGAATAAACATTCACCCACACACCTACATGAGCGATCACACACACACACACACACACACACACACACACACACACACACACACATAGTTGCATCATTCCCGTAGAAAAGTAAGTATGTCTAAAGTAAAAGTAAAGATTTAGGGGTGGGTGTATTAGCTAAGCTGCTATTGGCCGCGGCGCTCATTTCCATAGCATTGCCGTTTCTAACCTGTTGTGGGTATGTGAGTGAGTTTATATCCTTGACCAGCGTGTGACTGTAACAATAAGATAATAATATTTAACATGATATTATCAGTAATCAATTATTCACCAGACTGAGACAATGAATGACTGCACGACGAACTATATGATTTTATAATTTACGACTTTATTAATTGTGATGTTTGTATGACATGAACATTGACTCTTCTCACCACTCAAATTATGAATTGCTAATATACTGGAAATTGAACATTTTGACCATTCTCAATTATCATATCATCATAGAGATATTAAAAACAATGCCAGTTATTTACCCACGTCCACCGAAGCAGGGCAGTATATAAAGGTCCTGCACTATAATACTTGACTGTTCTTGAAGCAGTGCCTTAAAGCGGATGGAGACTCTCACCCCACGTCATTTTTGCCAGCCCAGCACAGAGTCGGGATCAATCCACTTTGAGAAGGATTGGATATTTTCAGCCACAGTGTATTACCTTCGCTCTCTCGATGCTGATGAAGTTTTATATTGATTCCTAGACAGAGATTTATTACACAATTCCTCTGGTACAGGGGCGCCCTGATTGTTCATGAAGAGCTCACGGGTATTGATATACTGGTAACCCCTGTGGCTTTCTATTGCATATATTTATTAATGCTGGCACAAAAAGGATGATATTGTGTACCAACCTTTCTAAAGGTAAGGGAATCTGCATTTCCCATTGGTACAAGGTACTTCGAAAAATTGACAGAATGAATAGAAAGACCATTAAAGAGGATGAGCACTTTATTGACAATGTTTCGCAGATACATTCTTTAAGTTACTTCAAGACCTCAAGAAGTTATTTGCAGACGTTGTCAATAAAGTGTTTCTCCTCAAACGGAGTTTCTATTCATTTCGCATTAGATAGCATTATAGCCGATTTTTTTTTAATTCATTACCACCGATTGCAGTAAAGATATTTTTTTGCGAAACAATGAAATAGATAATATACAATTTTGTTTTATTCTGGTGGAGTGTGTCATTACCGTCGATTATATTATCACATTGCAGGCGTCTCGAAATCTGGGGAGGACTCTTTAATCCGTACAAGGTTCGGGTGCCTCAGCTACACACTTTGTTTGCTTAACGGGGTGCATAGTAGAAAATATATCACATGAGAGAGAGAGAGAGAGAGAGAGAGAGAGAGAGAGAGAGAGAGAGAGAGAGAGAGAGAGAGAGAGAGAGAGAGAGAGAGAGAGAGAGAGAGAGAAGGGGAGGGAGAGAGGAGGAGAAAGAAATTCGCACGTTCATCACAAGCCTAATGCAATCACACCCGAACAAAAGCCAGAATCCCCGATCATCCTCTTTCTCTCTCTCTCTCTCTCTCTCTCTCTCTCTCTCTCTCTCTCATCTAACACAATCTCACTTTCTCTTCCCCATCAGCGTCCCACCGTGATCCAAGCTGATGCCCATTCATTATTTCCGGCAATAGAGAGTCGTGCTGGATCGGGAGGAATATCGCGCCAGTGGATCAGACGGACAGAGAGAGAGAGAGAGAGAGAGAGAGAGAGTGTGAGAGTGACTGAGAGTGAGCACGAGAGGTTTTATACGATGAAGCCGACGGGGATGACTACCTTTGTTGGGTGTTTGAGGCATAACGTGTGTGTGGTGAGAGAGAGAGAGAGAGAGAGAGAGAGAGAGAGAGAGAGAGAGAGAGAGAGAGAGAGAGAGAGAGAGAGAGCGAGAGAGAGTAGGACAAATGCATTACGAAAATAATGACAGTAAAAACTTTCCAGTCGTTCAAAATGAAATTGAAAAAGTTGAAGGAAAAGTTATAGTGACAGAAACTCATATAGAGCCAGTTGTCTTAATTGATACAAAACATTGATTATGTCGAAAGATATTTTTAGATATTTTCCCAAATTAGCTTTGGTGTGATGGGATTGAGCAAATATTTGATCTTCGCTTTTTGTTAACGCTATAGTTTTCGTAAAACAAATTGCCGTACATAATCATCATAACCATTATCTCCACCCTAACCAGTAGCAAACATTTTAGATAAAATATAGGATGGATGTATTACTAAATTATATATTTCAGCCTATACTCCTCACCACAATGGCTTAATCTGTTTTGGTAACGTTGCTTGTATTATAAGGAGTGTTTGTGTAATGTATTTCCTTTATTGGACCTGCTGATCCTGTGCCATTGATATGGAAACACGTTGATAAAGAATGGTCTATTTAATTGTATTCAGTAATTTGAAAGATATATATATATATATATATATATATATATATATATATATATATATATATAATTATGTATCTGTTTGTATTATAAATCTATTGCAATAAACCACTTAAATAACCTAAGTAGACAAGCAAAAGAAAGGAGCAAGCAGAGGAGGTCCCCTTGCAAACACTGATATTTTAGTGTCAGCCTACAACACACGGTGGAGTATTTTCCTGCAGTGTACGAGGCCACAAACACTGTGACCCCCTTCCTCCGGTCCACCCGTACCTTTGAGGAGGACCTGGGGGAATTACTGGGGCGTATATCTGGATAGTCAACCCTTCACCCCCACCCCACCCGATACGACCCCTTCACCCCCACCCCGCTCCAGTCGACCCCTTCACACTCACCCCTCCCCAGTCGACCCTTCACCCCCACCTCACCCCAGTCGACCCTTCACCCCCACCCCACCCCAGTCGACCCCTTCAACCCCACCCCACCACAGTCGACCCCCTCACCCCCACTCCACCCCACCCTAGTCGACCCCTTCACCCCACCCCAGTCGACGCCTTCACCCCCACCCCACCCCACCCTAGTCGACCCCTTCACCCACCTACCCCACCCCAGTCGACCTCTTCACCCCATCCAGTGTTGACAAATGTACTACTTTCCCGCTAGATCTAGAGGTATTGACTTCGATCTAGGGGCAAATTTGTTCATCTAGCGACATGAATTCGAGTGATATTGTGTGGGCTTGCGCCACTGTAGTGCGATATTGTAGAGACTGTGCCAATATTGTAGCGATTTTCGGCATATATTTAATATTTAGCGGACTTGATTTGGTAACCCTGACCCCACTCCACCCCAGTCGACCCTTTCCCCTCTTACATCCCACCCCAATACTGTGATCTTTCCCACTCCCCCCTTGCTCCCTGTTTATCCTATCCTCCCCCCTGTCTCTCCCTTGCCTTCCCAATTTATTCCACCCCCTAATTCGTTCTATATTCTCTCTCTCTTGATCACTCACGTTACCCCTTTCCACCCCTTCTTCCTGCATGTTTAACCGTTTCTCTTTACCCCCCATATCTCCTCTTCCTCCGCCCCGCCCCACTCCCATCTATCCTTGCTGCCTAGAGACCCTTCGGTAAGCAAAAAGTGGACACTATTTGCCTTGCTTGTAGACTCAACAGTATAATATTCATGCCATTCTGTGTGAGGACCTCAGTTTACCCTTATTTGTTCGTGTTATTTCGTTGTTAATTTTTTGTTGGGTATAATTTACCCTTTGAGTACCAGCGACGTGTATTATATTTCATTCTAGCTATATTAAAATGACATTACGCAGCTTAGAAGATATCTGTGGTAGGTGAAAGGGTTGGTTGAGATAGTTTGAAGCGTTAATAATGCTAGAAGTCCTTCCTAAGCTGAATAAAATCGTCTAATAGTTACCAGCAAATAATTAAAAGGATGTCACCGGTACTGCATGGGTAAAAGTTCTTAATCATTCCACACACCACTCAATTATATCATGGCCATTCATATTTAGGCTTAGATGATTGCTATTAGTTACCAAGTTACGTAACTTCGATCAATTATGATAAATTAAATTTCGACACAGGGGTTTGGACATACATAGGCCTACCAATGGTCAGAACTATGGTGCACGGAATAACCTCACATCCCGCTCTCTCTGTGTGATATAAGAGGTCTGATATACTCCACTGCCACGGTAACCTCACAGCCCGCTCTCTCCGTGTGATATAAGAGGTCTGATATACTCCACTGCCACGGTAACCTCACATCCCGCTCTCTCTGTGTGATATAAGAGGTCTGATATATTCCACTGCCACGGTAACCTCACATCCCGCTCTCTCTGTGTGATATAAGAGGTCTGATATACTCCACTGCCACGGTAACCTCACATCCCGCTCTCTCTGTGTGATATAAGAGGTCTGATATACTCCACTGCCACGGTAACCTCACATCCCGCTCTCTCTGTGTGATATAAGAGGTCTGATATACTCCACTGCCACGGTAACCTCACAACCCGCTCTCTCTGTGGGATATAAGAGGTCTGATATACTCCACTGCCACGGTAACCTCACATCCCGCTCTCTCTGTGTGATATAAGAGGTCTGATATACTCCACTGCCACGGTAACCTCACAACCCGCTCTCTGTGTGATATAAGAGGTCTGATATACTCCACTGCCACGGTAACCTCACATCCCACTCTCTCTGTGTGATATAAGAGGTCTGATATACTCCACTGCCACGGTAACCTCACAACCCGCTCTCTCTGTGTGATATAAGAGGTCTGATATACTCCACTGCCACGGTAACCTCACATCCCGCTCTCTCTGTGTGATATAAGAGGTCTGATATACTCCACTGCCACGGTAACCTCACATCCCGCTCTCTCTGTGTGATATAAGAGGTCTGATATACTCCACTGCCACGGTAACCTCACAGCCCGCTCTCTCTGTGTGATATAAGAGGTCTGATATACTCCACTGCCACGGTAACCTCACATCCCGCTCTCTCTGTGTGATATAAGAGGTCTGATATACTCCACTGCCACGGTAAATGTTTATGACTTACCGTGGGATCTTGTGGATGTTTGTGTTGGGTTTTTGGTAGTGAAGCTTTCAATACATATCACATGTATGTAACATATTATAGTTTTAGTTAGTACAACATTATTTTATGTCTGTAATTTTGTAAGTATAGAGTAGGGTAGTAATTTACTGTTTGTAATTGTGGATCTACATCTTTAATATGATTTTAGTTTGTTAAAAACAATCGAGTTGTGTAGAAAATGCCTCAAGGAGTTTTTGTCATTAGGCTCATGTTAATACAACCATCAACCTATTGCATAATTATATCGTTTCTGACTAAATAAACTATTTCAATTTCAATTGCAGTTACCTTGTTATCTTTAGAACAATTCTCTTTCATGTATGGTAGTGGACCTGCGTCATCCAATAGAGTCACCTTGGGATCTTGTGGATGAGTTTGTTGGATATATATATATTTTTTTTTCTTTTCTATATTCCAACTACTCCCTCTCGGGCATAGGCTGATAGCCTTTACACTACACCGCTGAACACGGTGAGGCCCGTAAGGTCTTGTTCCAGTCTAGGGAGTGAGACATGCGAAGCACCCCGGCTCGAAGCAACCCCATCTTCTGAAGCTGCTCCGCCTCTGCGCTTCACAGTCTCACCCTCCACACTCGGACCCTCACTCTCAGAACGCCACCTATTGAGCAATTAACTCACTAGGCATTGCCCCCCCCCCCCCCCTCCTGTAACATATTTTGAATATGGGAATATTCATACAGTGCTATTTAATCAAGGAACAATGAGGGTATTTTGTTAGGCATTTCGGTGTGCTGTGGTAAACTGGTAATGCACTGATACTAGGTACAGCACAAATTCCATCCCAATAATATCTCCCCATTGACATATTGGGATTCGAACCCGGGTCCATTGGATTACCAGTCCAGTGGCAAGACCACACTGCCACACCTCCCCTATGATAGTAGTATTGCTTCTTCCAATACAGCGCAGGATAATTGGATGTTTCTGATGAGTTTCAGGTAATGGAATTGCGTCATTCATTACATCCTAGGACCATAGAGTTAGTTACCTTGAGATCTTTTGGGTAATTATGTTGAGTTTATGGTTGTGGAGCTGCATCATCCAATACAACCCCGGACCATACAGGATTATGGCGCGTCCTTTTTTTTTTTTGGGGGGGGGCTATCATTAGACGATTCTATTCAGCTTCGGAGGGATATATGGGAGTCAAGAGGCACAATTAAGTTGGTTTGAACCCTTCGATTCCTAGAGGTCTTTCTTTAACTGCATAATATCGTCTACTGATAGCCAAAATAAACTGCTAAATCGCTTCATATTCCTCAACAAATTTCTTTTTTAGTTTATGGTAGTAGAACTGCGTCATCCATTACAACCCCGGAAAGTAAATGCAAACGACGGCCTTCAGATCCGAATTAAGAGGGGAATTATGGCCACTTGAGCGTTATAAATATATAATTTAAAGGCCATAAACCTGGACCGGACTTAGAGAGAACCGGCGCCATAATCGTTGCTCTCCCGGACCATCCACGTAAATCCCACCAACAATGAGCGGCCGGTTAACCCCTTCTGTACCGGCGACGTCTTTTTAACTTTATTCTGGCTACTTTTAGACCATTTTATTCAGCTTAAAAAGGGCCTCGGACCATCTCACTTTACCTATTTACTATCACAGATCCTTCTTAAACTGCACAAAATCGTCTATATATAGCTGGAATAAAATTTAAAATACGTTGTTGGTACAGAAGGGGTTAAGTTTTGTTTTTAGTTTGCTCCCTAGACTTCCATCAAGCTTATGAAACTACCACCAAGATAAATTTGTACGTTTTTTTATAGAATAATGTCCCGTCCGAAGGCCGGTCTCTCTTAAATTACAGGCTCGCTATCGCTCGCCAGGAAAAAATCTACACCTAAATCACACGAAAAGTTTTAATATTGACAAAGAAATGGGGCAAAAAGTCTTAAAATCGACAAACTAATGGGAGTTCGGCCCATTAGTTTGTCTTAAGGGGAGATTTCCACTTGAGGGATTTTTTTCTTTGCCCCTTTCTCCCTCATGTTTAGCCCCATTGCTTTTGAAATGTTAAGACGTTCGCCCCACTAGTTTGGCGATTTTAAGAAGTGTCACCCCATTTATGTCTCTTTTAAGACCTTTCGTCCCATTTAGGTGTCGATTTTTTCCTGGCGAGCGATAGCGAGCTTGTAATTTAAGAGCAACCGGCCTCCGGCCGGGAAATTTATCTTGAAAGGGGGTCTAGGGGGGGTAATATTAAGCTTGATGAAAACGTAGGGAACAAGCTAAATACCTCCCCTTAAAGCCTAAAAACCAATGAGGCTAAACACGAGGGAGAAGGGGCCAGAAAAAACAGCCCCCCCCCCCCACCATTCCCTATCGACCAATTGTATTACACTCGGGGAAACGGTTGGAAAATAATTGGTAAATCTTTTAACTCACACGAATCTAAGAATTTCGAATCGAGTTGTCAACTTGTGGAATGGGCATCCCCGAGACGTTATAGATTGCAGCACCGTGGATTCTTTTAAACTTCGCCTAGACAAATACCTTGCATCAATCCCGCGACTGACTGAATTTGTAAATTAATAACTTTATTTTATTCCCCCCTCAGATTCATCAAGGATTATTGCGTATATATATTACTAAGACGTTACTCTCATGTTCTCAGATATACGGAAAAACACTTATAACTGTGTTATGTTACTAACCCATCTGTCCCCTACTAACTTCCTAATCCTGCCACGGACATAAGTTCCAGGGCAGTAGTTCCTTTTCCAACTTTCCCTTACCTACTCTAAACCACTGTTTGGACACTTGATCCTCAGTGTTTTGGAGGACAAGCATCCTAGAGGAGTCACTAGACCTGGTGTTGCTTGAATTCCTTTGTACTCCTTTAAAGGCCATATAAACAGGAACAGGACTTGTGAGGAACCCCCCCCCCCCGTCATAACCGTTCCTCTACTGGACCATCCACTTAGTAAATCCCACCAACAATGAAGGAGCGGTCGGTTAAGGGGGATGGGTCGTTATTTCTGGTCCCCCTTCTCCCTCGTGTTAGTCCCATTAATTTTGCGAATTTTAGATGTTCGGTCCATTACTTTGACGATTTTAAGACCTTTCACCTCATTTCTCAATGTTTAGACTTTTCGTGTCATTTAGGTGTCGAATTTTTCCTGGCGAGCAATAGCGAGCCTGTATTTTAGGAGGAACCGGCCTTCGGCCAGGAAATTTTTCTACCGAAAAAATTTGCAAACATATCGAGTAGGGGGATTTTGGGGATGTTCTTTTAAGTTTGATGGAGGTCTCGGGAGGAAGCTATAAAATAATGAATACATGAAAACATGACCAACAAATAAGGCCATCCCCACTTAAGTTTTGCTGTGGGAAGGTTTAATATCACGAGCAGATAAATATTCCGGTACCCACTCCTGTATATTAACACGGTATTTGGCTAAACCTCTCCTAATCCGGTTATAATATTCCGGTACCCACTCCTGTATATTAACACGGTATTTGGCTAAACCTCTCCTAATCCAGTTACATACATACATACATACATACATACATACAATTTTAAGACTGAGTGTTCCACACATAAGTGCAGTTTCAGTCTCTTGTCCTAATGGCGGCGTTCCAGGCAACCCTGTTAAGGGCTGCTTCACTTGTCAAGTTCTTGGATTTGAGATCGGCGCGTATAGTCCGATCCCAGGTCTTCCTCGGTCCACCCCTTGGTGCAGCTCCCTCCACAATCACAGACCTGCATTTTTTCACCCAATTTTGTTCATCCATTCTCTCCACATGTCCATACCATCCCAGTCTACTTGTACGCATCACCTCGCTAATACTCTTTATACCTAAACGTCTCCTCAGCTCAACATTTGTTATTCTATCCTGTAGCCTGGCCCCACACATCCATCTCACCATTCTCATCTCATTACGCTCCATTCTGTTGACATCCTCTACTTTAACGGCCAATGTTTCTGAAGCATACGTCATTGCACTTCTAACACATGAGGCATACACCTTTCCCTTCAGGGGAAGAGGCATTCTTTTCATGGTCAGGATTGGCATCAATTCTCTGAACTTCCACCAGCCACACCTAATTCTAGCAACAGTGGCAGCCTCGGCCCCACCACCGGCAGAGATGGTATCTCCTAGGTAACAAAACTTGTTCACCAGCTCCAAAGACTCATTTCCAAAATTCACAGCCACAGGATCATCACTTAACACAAGCTCGCCTTTGCACACTACGCACTCAAATTTCACTATTTCTGACTTATCCTTCGGGAGGGGCCCCTTTATTCTACTACAGCGCTTACTCCCATGGTGTACCCAACATCGACAGATGCTACATTGAATTGAGTTAACGCCCACTCCCTTTCCACACACTGCACATGGGTATGCACCGCTCTTTTCCACATTACCTAGTCTCAAACTACAATGCATAACCTTGGTTTTGTTAATATTGACTCTTAAACCCTTGCTCGCCATGCCCTCGCTCCACTCTCTGAATTTGGCCTCAGCATCCTGCATACTGTCAGCTATTAGGACTAAATCGTCTGCATAAAACAGTTCCAACGGGAGTCCGCCTCTAAAAGCTCTAGACAGCACCTCCAAGACCATAATAAAGAGGAGGGGGCTTAACACTGAACCCTGATGGACTCCAACACGGACTGCGAACTCATCACTCAGTACACCCTTCACCCTCACCGAACTTCGCGAATCCTCATACATCTTTCATTATCACACGCACCAGCCACTCTTCCACACCAAGTTTCCTCATAGCCCACTGTACAACATCTCTATGTACCCTATCAAAGGCCTTCTCCAGGTCCACAAACACAAAGTAAAGATCCCTGCCTTTTAGTAAGTATCTTTCCTGTATCTGCCTGACTATGAAGATAGCATCGATTGTACCACGTCCTGGCATAAAACCAAACTGCATATCATCAATAGAGATGCTTTGCCTGATCAAACCCTCAAGGACTCTCTCACAAACCTTCATGATTTGGTCAAGCATTTTCAGGCCCCTATAATTTCCTCTATCTAGCGCATCCCCTTTTCCTTTGTATATATTTACTATTACACTTTTGAGCCAATCCTCTGGGATTTTCTCATCTTTAATAATAGTTATAATATTCCGGTACCCACTCCTGTATATTAACACGGTATTTGGCTAAACCTCTCCTAATCCGGTTATAATATTCCGGTGCCCACTCCTGTATATTAACATGGTATTTGGCTAAACCTCTCCTAATCCGGTTATAATATTCCGGTACCCACTCCTGTATATTAACACGGTATTTGGCTAAACCTCTCCTAATCCGGTTATAATATTCCGGTACCCACTCCTGTATATTAACATGGTATTTGGCTAAACCTCTCCTAATCCGGTTATAATATTCCGGTACCCACTCCTGTATATTAACACGGTATTTGGCTAAACCTCTCCTAATCCGGTTATAATATTCCGGTACCCACTCCTGTATATTAACACGGTATTTGGCTAAACCTCTCCTAATCCGGTTATAATATTCCGAACGCACCCGCTATTTTTGGCCTCAAGGATTTGGCCGAGTTAAGGGGGTAGTACTCGCTTTTGCCGGACCCCCTTCTCCCTCATGTTTAGCATATTGGTTTTGAGGTTCTAAGACGTTCGTTCCGTTAGTTTGGCGATTTTGAGAACTTTCGCCTCATTTGGTTGTCAATATTAAGACACTGTGTGCCCTTTAGATGTCAATTTTTTCCTGGCGAGTGATAGCGAGCCTGTAATTATAAAAGAAACCGGCCTTTGGCCGGGAAATTTTTCTACCGAAAAATTTACAAATTTATCTTGAAAGGGGGTGTTTTTTTAAGCTTGATGGAGGTCTAGCGAGGAAACTAAAAAATAGATAAATACATAAATATTCAAACCATAAACCAAGCACTACCCCCTTAAGTCTCAGTGGCGAGGTAAGACCAGAGAATAATATCAACCAGATGAACTGTTATTATTTGCAACCAAGATGTGTATGCCTCTTTATAATAGGTAGGTGAGATACTTTGATCATCACTAACATCTATATATAAGGTTTATGGGAGTCAGAGGGTTGATTGAGATCGTCTTTACCCTTATAATTCCTACAGATCTTTCCAAAGCTGTATGAAATATACTGTCAAATTGCGTCATAATCCTCAACGGGTTACGAAACTGCAATACTGAATACAGATCAGATCAGATGGCTATAGAACAGTAGGAGAGTAGAGAGTTTTGGATAGAGGAAGAATAAGTTGAGAAATGGAAAGTGCAATAAAATATAAAAGTACTTGGGCTCAAACATGTTTGTAAAGTGGTTACTTATGGTCATCTACTGCTGCTACAATGAAGGTTACGTTATACTGTATATGTTCAGGTATATCAACTATGATTACTTATGGTCATCTACTGCTGCTACAATGAAGGTTACGTTATACTGTATATGTTCAGGTATATCAACTATGATTAGATCGAGTTAGAATAAATATGCTCAGATGCATGTGATCAATAAGCTTAGTTAATCCCTTCTGTATTGACGACGTCTGTTTACATTTTAATATGGCTATATTAATTTTATAGAATGTTGTGCAGTTTAAGAATGAACTGTGGTAGAATCAAGGGTTAAGTGAGATAGTTCGAAGCTTGTTAATTCCTGAAGGCCATTTGGAAAGTAAATAAAATCATCTAATATCAGCCAGGATATTGTTAATAAGACGTCGCCGGTACAGAAGGGGTTAACACGTCAGGTTAGATCAGGTGAGCGTTCAATTACAGTGTTTTCGGTGATGGGGCCATGTTAGAATACTGTGTGTGTGTGGGGGGGGGGGGGGGGGGAGGGACCTCCTTTATATGACAAATAACTATGTTATCGTCATATATCCCTGCTTCCGACTCTATATCTACTGCAATTTTTTTTTTTTTTTTTTTTTTTTTTTTAAAGAGACAATAAACGGAGGAAGGAAAAACACAGATAAAACAAAAAGGTCCATGTGCCTAAAGGCATCGTCCATTCATAAAATGTTTGTAACAACTGGATTTAAACATTTGTTGATTGTAAGTTTGTGGAAAGCAATTCGAGGGAAGTGAATTCCAAAGAGTAGTAGCTCTGGGGATAAATGAATTCTGATAAGCAGAAGTTCTGCATTGTGGAGGAGAAAGTGTAAATTTATGGGCGCTCTCAACTGCCCTAGTTCTAGAGTGGAGAGCAATTGAAGCAAGTTCCTCGGAACATTGTGAAAATATCTGTAGAATAATGCAAGGGATGCAACGTTGCTGTGAAAATGTTCTGTAGGATAATGCAATCTAACGTTGCTTTGGCTATTTTGCAAATTTATGCAGATTATAATTATTGATTAACATGTGTAGGAGTCCACAGTGTTCCAGGACATCCTTATCTGAACAGCTTTGACTTTTGATAATCAACTGCCATATTCGTCAATTGAACTCTGTAACTCAGATTGACTACAGGTCCCAGTTTTTTAGATTCTTAGCAACATAATGTGTCCAGCTCAAGTTAGTAGTTAATGTTACACCGAGAATGTCAATACTAGGGGAAGTGGGAATATTTACATCATTAAAAAATATATGGGAGTCAGTGAGATTCTGTCGGTTAGAAACTTGAATGTACTTGGTTTTCTGTGCATTAAAGGAAACTAGATTCTCTTGTCCCCATTCATTAATTCTAGAAAGGTCCTGGTTCAGAGAAATTGCAGTGTTTATTTTTGAATTTATAAGATCGGGTTGGGTGAAAGAATTGGTAAATGTGAAGGAACTGTGGAGTGTTGAGTCATCATTTGGGGGTAATTTGTTAGGCACCAGATACAATATAACAATATAAATATGATATAAATATGATATAAATTATATAAAAAAAAACTCAATATTACCTTATATATTGATCGCTTATATTCATATAAATTACTTCCATTCGTCTGACAATAACAGTTCAAGATTAGCTTAGATTAATCGTATTTTCCTTCCAAGACACTCAGACTGGGATCAGATTCATGTTGGCCTTGCTTAGACCTCACGTCTCTCTCTCTCTCTCTCTCTCTCTCTCTCTCTCTCTCTCTCTCTCTCTCTCTCTCTCTCTCTCTCTCTCTCTCTCTCTCGTACTATAAATCACCTTCACCATTAAAGCTGCATATATTCCGTGTTCCTTTAGTACCGTAACCCCTTGAGGATTATGACACGTTTTGACAATTTATTCCGGCTATTATTTGACGATTTCCTTCAGATTACGAAGGGTATAGGGAACTCACAGGGTTAATTGATAATTTAATACTGATCCTTCCTATGTTGTATAAACTCGTCCAATGATATTCATTAAGGGGAGATAGGTCGTTTTTCTGGTCGTCATTTCTCCTCATGTTTAGCCCCATTACTTTTCTGATTTTAAGACGCTTCCCCCATTAGTTTGACGATTTTAAAGCCTTTCGTCCCATTTCTATATCAATATCAAGACTTTTCGTGTCATTTAGGTGTCGATTTTTTCCTGGCGAGCAATAGCGAGCCTGTAATTTTAAGAGAAACCAGCCCTCGGCTGGGACATTTTTCTATCGAAAAATGTACAAATTTATCTTGAAAACATAGGCCGAAGTTGAGAGGAAGTGCAGAGAAACGAGGAAGATGACGTTAAGGGGACAATGTTTTTTTTCCTCGGTAGACCTACATCAAGCTTAAAAAAACAGTCCCTAGACATATTTATCTAGGGAGTGTTTTCTTAAGCTTGCTGTAGGTCTACCAAGGAAAAAAACAACACCGTCCCCTTAACGTCATTTTCCTCACTTCTCTGCACTTGCTCTCACCCTCGGCCTATATTTCCCTACCACATGTGACCCTCCCAGCCGCCGCCAGCCACACCCGCTAACACACTCCATATTTCCCTACCACATGTGACCCTCCCAGCCGCCGCCAGCCACATCCGCTAACACACTCCATATTTCCCTACCACATGTGAACCCTCCCAGCCGCCGCCAGCCACACCCGCTAACACACTCCATATTTCCCTACCACATGTGACCCTCCCAGCCGCCGCCAGCCACATCCGCTAACACACTCCATATTTCCCTACCACATGCGACCCTCCCAGCCGCCGCCAGCCACACCCGCTAACACACTCCATATTTCCCTACCACATGTGACCCTCCCAGCCGCCGCCAGCCACATCCGCTAACACACTCCATATTTCCCTACCACATGCGACCCTCCCAGCCGCCGCCAGCCACACCCGCTAACACACTCCATATTTCCCTACCACATGTGACCTTCCCAGCCGCCGCCAGCCACATCCGCTAACACACTCCATATTTCCCTACCACATGCGACCCTCCCAGCCGCCGCCAGCCACACCCGCTAACACACTCCATATTTCCCTACCACATGTGACCCTCCCTGCCGCCGCCAGCCACACCCGCTAACACACTCCATATTTCCCTACCACATGCGACCCTCCCAGCCGCCGCCAGCCACACCCGCTAACACACTCCATATTTCCCTACCACATGTGACCTTCCCAGCCGCCGCCAGCCACATCCGCTAACACACTCCATATTTCCCTACCACATGCGACCCTCCCAGCCGCCGCCAGCCACACCCGCTAACACACTCCATATTTCCCTACCACATGTGACCCTCCCTGCCGCCGCCAGCCACACCCGCTAACACACTCCATATTTCCCTACCACATGCGACCCTTCCAGCCGCCGCCAGCCACACCCGCTAACACACTCCATATTTCCCTACCACATGTGACCCTCCCAGCCGCCGCTAGCCACACCCGCTAACACACTCCATATTTCCCTACCACATGTGACCCTCCCAGCCGCCGCCAGCCACACCCGCTAACACACTCCATATTTCCCTACCACATGTGACCCTCCCAGCCGCCGCCAGCCACACCCGCTAACACTCCATATTTCCCTACCACATGTGACCCTCCCAGCAGCCGCCAGCCACACCCGCTAACACACTCCATATTTCCCTACCACATGTGACCCTCCCAGCAGCCGCCAGCCACACCCGCTAACACACTCCATATTTCCCTACCACATGTGACCCTCCCAGCCGCCGCCAGCCACATCCGCTAACACACTCCATATTTCCCTACCACATGCGACCCTCCCAGCCGCCGCCAGCCACACCCGCTAACACACTCCATATTTCCCTACCACATGGGACCCTCCCAGCCGCCGCCAGTCACACCCGCTAACACACTCCATATTTCCCTACCACATGTGACCCTCCCAGCCGCCGCCAGCCACACCCGCTAACACACTCCATATTTCCCTACCACATGTGACCCTCCCAGCCGCCGCCAGCCACACCCGCTAACACACTCCATATTTCTCGCGCCCTTACAAAATATCCCCTCATCACGCCTTATTTATTTGCGTATTTATTTGCTCATTTATGTATATTTTTACTATTTTTTAGGTTCATCCCTAGACCTCAATCAAGCTTATAAAATCACTCCCTAGACCCCCTTTCAAGATAAACTTGTACATTGTTCGGTACAAAAATGTTCCAGCCGAAGGCCGGTTCCTTCTAAAATTACAGGCTCGCTATCGCTCGCCACAAAAAAAAACGACAACTAAATGGCACGAAATGTCTTAATATTGACAAAGAAATGAGGCGAAATGTCTCAAAATAGCCAAACTAATGGGCCGAATGTCTAGAAATCTGAAAACTAGTGAGGCTAAACATGAAGGAGAAGGGAGTCTAGAAAAAGCAACTACCTCCCCCTAAGCCTACCCCGCAGCACATCCTTGCGTTATATAATCCAGCTTAACCCAGCGCTCTATACCAGTCTTCACCATTATAACACTAAGCCCAGATAGAGAGAGAGAGAGAGAGCTACATAGATAGAACTACATAGATACACAGACCACACAGACCTCAAGGTCCTTACTAGGCAGTCTGGCCTTAAACTATATATGTATATATGCATATATATATATATATATATATATATATATATATATATATATATATATATATATATATATATACACCGGTACATACATATACACACTACACACACACACACACACACACACATATACACATACATACATACACACATACATACATATATATACAGTATATATATACATACTGTACAGTGCACACACATACACATACATACATTTTGTTTGTTTTTTGTTTTTTCACCCTAGCCCTCTGCAGATAGAGGTCAAGCCTTCCCTTGAAAGCGTTTATTGTGACGCTCTCCACCACTCTCGCTGGTAGTTTATTCCACTCTGTCGCCACACTGTAGGTGAAGAAACTCTCTGTGACATCTAGGTTTGCCTTTTTGGTTTTTAATTTCATTCCATTTCCAAGAGTTTGATTAGTATTGTTTAATGTGAATAGTGCATTTACATCGACTTTGTCAAAACCTTTTAGTATCTTAAAGCACTCAATAAGCTGACCCCTCAACCTCCTCTTTTTTAATGAGAACAGGTTCAATCGTTTAAGTCTTTCTTCATATGGTTTATTTCTTAATGAGGGTATCATCTTCGTCACTCTACGCTGTACTGACTCGAGTCTTACAATGTCCTTGATGAGAGAGAGAGAGAGAGAGAGAGAGAGAGAGAGGCTGTTCACACTGAGAGCAACTCTGGCACTAAGCCAAACGCAGCATGGATGACTAATGTAGAGGGGTGGAGACAATGGTGGTGACAGTGGTGATGGCAATGATAAGGGTGGTGACAACTGGAGTGATGGTGATAGTGGTGATGGCAATGATAAGGGTGGTGACAACTGGAGTGATGGTGATAATGGTGGTGATAGTGGTGATGGCAATGATAAGGGTGGTGACAACTGGAGTGATGGTGGTTATAGGGGTGGGGACAATGGTGGTGACAGTGGTGATGGCAATGATAAGGGTGGTGACAACTGGAGTGATGGTGATAATGGTGGTGATAGTGGTGATGGCAATGGTAGTGATGGTGACAGCTGGAGTGATGGTGGTGATAGGGGTGAAAACAATGGTAGTGGTGGTGACAATTGGGGTAATGGTGGTGACAATGAGAATGATGGTTATAGGAACACTCAGTCAAAGCTAAAATTGAAAATGAAAGTCTTATTATCTCTAAGCTATAATATGATAATTAGTGACACTTTAGCTGGCAGTCATCTAAGGTGAAACAGCAATTTTTACTACTGTGTATATATTTAGATTCTGGGGTTGTAATGGTTTAGATGCTTATGTTCTGGGTGTGGTGTCCCGAGTTCGAATCCCGAGAGGACCATATGTTTTCATTAGTTTATTCAAGTAATTGTAATTGATGATTAATGTTAAGAACGGGGTGTTACTTACTTAATATATCACCCGCCAGACTTTACTAACAGAACACTAACTTAAGGGGGTAGTACACGCTTTGTCTAGCCCCCCTTCTCCCTCATGTTTAGCATATTAGTTTTGAGGTTTTAGACGTTCGTTCCGTTAGTTTGGCGATTTTGAGACCTTTCGCCTCATTTTTTTTTGTTTTTGGTCAATATTAAGACCTTTCGTGCCCTTGAGGTGTCGATCTTTTCCTGGCGAGCGATAGCGAGCCTCTAATTTGAGAAGGAACTGGCCTTCGGCCGGGAAATTTGTCTACCGAAAAATGTACAGATTTCTCTTGAAAGGGGGTCTAGGGCGTGTTTTTCTTAGCTTGATGGAGGTCTAGCGAGGAAACTGAAAAATATGAAAAATATATAAAATATATAAATATATAGACTAAAAACCAAGCACTACCCCCTTAAAACCATTTTAGGAACATTGGGAGTATTGACCTTGTCTGAATACGGAAGGAAAGTCATGGAAAGTCTCTTTGATAACCCGGCGCTGTATCAATATAACCCAGCTCTTGCATCAGGTACAGTCACAAGCAATAGTTCTCCGACAATTTGTAAGTTTAACCCTCTGACCAGTGTGACGCATTCTGGCTATCATTAAACGATACCATACAAATTAGGAAAGATCTGTGGGAAATATGAGGGTAAAGACTATCTCATTATTAACCGGCTGACTTCCGTATACCCTTCCTAATCTGAATTAATTCGTCTAATAGTAGCCAGACAACAGAGGATAAATGCTTCAACAGATCTTCTAAGGGTTGAGCTACTATAACTATAACGTGTATTAATAGCCCGTGATATCGACTATTTATTTCACTTCGTAGTAATGTCGAATTAATATCCCTCTCTCAAGATTTCTCGGAAATTATCATTAAGGTTTTCGTGGAGCTATTGGTTTTAGCTCCAAGATACAGTTGGGGACTATAGGTAGCGCCAACGAACTTGACACTAATCTGGACCCCTTAACTTCTCATAACTCAAAAGGGCCTAGAGCAAACTGGCTGTAAATATCCACACCTATTTCCTGGTGGGCTCTTCCCAAATGATAGAAATGTCAGCTCGATTGCTTTCATTAATTTTGAGTTATGAGAAGGTAATGGGTCAAAATTGTTGTCTAGTTCGTTGGCGCTACCTATAATGAACTTGTAACATGTTCATAGAAGCTATGTTCGGTTGTAATGTTTAGTTTGGAAGTGATATCATGAGTTTAGCGAATTGCAATAATGTTGTGTAAGACTCATTATTGACAAGGGGGAGTTGTTTGGACTCCCTTCCCCCTCATGCTTAACCCTGTACGTGTCCAGGACGTTCACTGTCACCAGGTGTATCACCAGTAATTACAACCTCTCCATTATACCTAAACTACATTGTCTTTAACAATGATGAAAGTTCTTGAAAAACATTATTGCAACGGATGCTCCTCCTTTACCAGCAATTCAGACCGCTACAGGAGGAGCAGCGGCGGAAGGACTGTATTTCTTTGCTGACATTTGACGGTGCTTCCAGAGAGCTGTGGAGGGGGGAGGGGACCAGGTGTGCTACACAATTTCGAGGGTTTGAAAGCTATTGGTGGGAAAAAGGTAGTAGTGGTGGAGGTGGTGGAGTAAATTGAGTTGTTGATGGAAGTGTGGTGGTGGTGGTGGCGGTGGTTGTGGTAGTGGTGTTGGTGTTGGTGATGGCGGTAGTGGTGGTTGTGGTAATGGTGGTGGTGGTGGTGGCGGTAGTGGTGGTGGTGGTGGTGGTGGTGGTGGTGGTGGTGGTGGTGGTGGTGATGGTAGCGGTGGTGGTGGTGGTGGTGTAAATTGAGTGGGTGATGGAAGAGTGGTGGCAATGGTGTGGTAGCGGTGGTGGTTGTGGTGGTAGCGTTGGTGGAGGTGGTAGTGTTAATAGTTGTGGTGTAATTTGAGTGGGTGATGGATGAGGATATGAAGGTGGGGGAGTAGATGATGAAGGATTGGTGTTGTTGTTGGTGGTGTAAATTGAGCGGGTGATGGAGGGGTGGTGGTGGTGGCGATGGAGGAGGATGGGAAAGTGGTGGTAGATGAGGAGGAAGCATTGGGGGTTGATTGATGAGAAACAGAAACAAAACAAATTATATACTGTATATATATATATATATATATATATATATATATACTGTATATATATATATATATACATATAACAAATATATAAAATAAAGGTCCCACACTCTTCCCATTCTTAAGTAAGCCATATTAGAAGAGCGACCATTACTTGCATTCCTGTATGTCCACAATCATTTCAATAATTAAAACTTGTTTCCTTCTATTTTATTGATTGATTGATTTGGTTGCATGACGGGGTTGGTGGTTGTGAAGCTAGTGGGGGAGGAGGCAAGAGAAAAGGTTGAGGGATGAACGTGCTGACCATGCTGTTGAATAATATGCAAAAATAATGCAGATATAATAGTATTTTATAGTTGCATTCAATTTAAGAAATACCATTTTGAGGACTATGAAGTCTTATTCATTGTCGCTGATTGCAATACCTTATCATATTAATTATAAGCTCACTGAAGAACATTCTTTTCGATTCAGTGTGTAAAATTTGGAAATACAAAATTCAAGTAACCATCTTAATTGGCTATTTCTTCTTGCTCTCGCCAACTTCTTTCTACGTACAAAGTATTTTTGGTCTTGAAGGGCTAAGCAAAGATCGATTAATTAATCTGTTTGATCGTGGGATGCAAGTGTAGGCAGCAGAAGGCAGTGTGTGGTATATCTATATTACAACCGAGTTCAACAAGTCTGTAATTATGACATTACCGCTTTCCATCTGAGTGACTCACTTACGAATACAATGTACTGTATGTGTATACGTACAGTATATCATACATACATATTTTATGTATAGACAAATATTCCCTTGTTTGCTATTTTTATAAGAATATATTTAATATGCATATAATTGCAGTGGGTTAAATTAGTGTTGACAGGCATATATTATCCTAGGTTCAGTTAATTAATATCAGTGACCACACACAACCAACTTGTCTCACCACAGGTACGGTCGCGCTAATAAGTCATGTCCAAGCTGTCATTACGTTTGGCTTACTCTGTGCTGTATTAATGTTTGTCAGATGTTGAATAGGGTAGGTAAGTGTAGGAACATGTTTGTATATTTCACTCGATATGAAAAAAATGAAGCTCAGATATTACTGATACCAATTATTGATCAAAACATAATTGGTGCCGAGACATTAACGCGACTGTACATAATAACCTTGACGTGTCATGTGGTGATGTGTTAAAGGTGTGTCAGAATACTGGTGTGGGATTATCAAGTACAAGTTGTTGGGGATCTCCCTTTATTCTACTATCAACCATATGTGATAATAATAATACATCTGTAATTTATTGATTTGACAGCATTTTATATTACAAATTAAGTCGAAAATATAACCAAACGTCATATACTGAAACTGCATATGCTAATAAAAATGTTCTTCGTCAGAGAATCCACATACACAGAATCATGATGATTGTTAAAATGTTATGACGATATTTTCTCCGACGCCTACTATTAATACAAGGGTATTAGTGCAAGATTACACCCTTATCCCTGAGCGGTGATTTTCATATTAAATACGTCAACAACTTTCAACTCTTTTCATTAAAACTCTGATCCCCTCGTAATTACCTTCACTAATTATTCTTAAAACCCAGGCCTAATTATGGCCCGGATTGTCTCAAGAGGGGCCATAAGTTCCACAAGGGTCGATCACTTTGTGGGGGGCCAGGAAAAGAAATAGTGGCCAAAATTGTCTGGCCACTGGGGAAGAGTTGAAGGGACTGGAGGGTTAGGGGACCACATTACAGCCAAGGAAGAGGAAGGAGGATAAGAGGATATTCTGGAGGGGATGTAGGAGGTAGGGAGGGTAATAGGGATCTGGTGGTTAAGAGGGAGCCTGGAGGTCAGAAGAGGTAAAGGGGAAAAGGGGGGTTAAGGAAATAACCACAATGTTAAGAATAATGTCTGGAGATTGGGAAGAGGGGAAAGTGAGATGAAACATGGTTGGAAGAGGAAATCTGGTGACGGATAGTAGGCTTTGCTAGAAATGGAAGAATTATGGAAGACAGAAGTAATCCTTGTTATTAACCCTCTTCGACATATGACGCAATTTTGAGCCTATTGGGGATACTTTAAAACCTTTGTTACCATCAGGGGTATTTAGAAACCTTTAGTTTAGTTACTTCAACCTATTCAGTTGTCTTTGAGTTAGCTGTGGGCAGAAAACTAATTTTGGACAGGTAATTATAAGAGTGAGAGAACTCTATTTCTTATTGCTAATCTGGTAACCTCTGCGTCATAAATGCGTGAAAGGGTTAAAGAAAAACACTCTTCAAGTAGCCTACGAAAATGCTTGTATGGACGGTATTTATATATATTTATTTTTGTTTCTATGTGAATGAGGGAGACAAAAGGCATAACTGCCTGCAGCAAGTGCCTCCCCCAGATTTCAAAGAGTGACAGGGACGATCGAGCTAAAATGCCTGGACACGCGGAGTTTGAAGCAATTTAAGTCATAGGAAGAGGGAAAGACTGATTTTGGGAGAGAGTTCCAGAGCTCAGCAGTTGAATAGAAGAAAGTCTGAGAATAGTGTTTCACTCTTGGGTTGGAGAGTTGCACAGAGTAGGGGTGGGATTGTGTTGCAAGGCGGGTACTACGTACCCTACGTAGAGGAGGTGGTATACACTGGGAAAGCTCCGAGGAACACTGATTATTGTAGTAGCGATAGAATAGTGAGAGATATGCAACATTGCGGCGAAGAGAGAGAGATTGCAGAGAGTTAGTGAGTGGACGGGAGTTAATGATACGAAAGGCTTTCCTTTCTACTTTATCTAGGAGTGTGGTGTGAGAGGATCCTCCCCACACATGTGAACAATACTCAATACAAGGAAACACTGTGCCCCTGTACAGAGCAAGTAGCTGTGCATGGGTAAAGAACTCCTTGAGGCGGTTGAGCACACCCAGCTTCTGGGAGGCTGCCTTAGCGAGACTGGTAATATGGGCTTTCCAAGTGAGAGCAGAAGAAAAAGAGACACCGAGAACATTGAGGGAAGATGAAGGATTGATTTTTGCATTGTTGAAGAATAATGGATAGTCCTTTGGAGGTTCCTGACGGGTAGTAAGATGGATAAATTGAGTTTTGGAAGCATTAAATGTAACAAGGTTTTCTCTACCCCAATTGGAAATGTTAGCTAGATCAGAAGATAAGCATTTTATGGCTTCATTAAGTTTACTTTTGAGGGACTGCTGGCTGGGGTGTTCTGGAAAACTAATTGAGTGGTGTAAAGTAGAGTTGTCTGCATATGAATGGATGGGACTAGATGTACAGTTGAGAAGATCATTTATGAAAATTAGAAAGAGAATAGGAGATTGGACAGAACCCTAAGGAACACCGGAGTTGATAGGATGAGGAATTGAGCGATGGCCGTCCACAACCGCAGCTATGGAACAGCCGGAAAGGAAATTAGAAACAAAGGCACAGATGGAGGGACAGAAACCGAAGGAGGGCAGTTTGGAAATTAAAGATTTGTGCCAGACTCTATCGAAGGCCTTCGATATGTCTAGTGCAACAGAAAAAGTCTCACCGAAGTCCCGAAAGTTGGATGACCAAGAGTTAGTAAGATATCAAAGAAGATCACCAGTAGAGCAACCCGGAAGCCATACTGGCGATCTGAGAGCAGATTATGAGAAGAGAAATGCTTAAGAAATTTGGAAGCAAGAATAGTTTCAAAAACTTTAGAGATACAAGAGATGAGAGCAATTGGACGATAGTTGGAGGGTTGAGCGCGGTCACCCTTCTTTGGGGCAGGTTGAATGAGAGCAAACTTCCAGCAAGAAGGAAAGACGTTAGAGGAGAGACAGAGACGAAAGAGTTTGCCTAGGCAGGGGGTCGGCACGGAAGCACAGTTTTTAAGTACAACAGGAGGACTATGTATGTATGTATGATATGTATGGTAAGGCTTGCTTTGCGCTTTTCTAGAATCCTTACCGAAGCTTTCATAACAGAGGCAGAACATAACTTTTTAGAGAAATTTTACAAGACTGAGTCAGTGTAAATGTACTGGAGGAGGCCTGAACAAGGACAAGGAGATCACTGGAGAGGAGATTAGATCTTAGAGCGGAATGTATGCCATTACTGATTATGCTAGCAAATGTTGTTGAAATGTGAATTTAGTATGGCCCTTAAATTTATATACGTAATTGAATTCTCCTACTCAACCAAGACTGTTGAGGTAAAAAGGCATATTGCTTGAATAGGTTTCCCTTCTGTGCGTTTTTGTATCATTCTGAATTCATTGTTGTACTATTTCCATTATGATAATCCTGCTCAGAAATGCTGTCCTACCTCCAAATTTTATCTTTCCTTAGCTCTCCCTCAAAACCAAAAGTGCTTGAAGTATATAAACAAATACTTGATATTCAAACTCTGTTTAGTGTTGTTGCGGTGTATGTTATTTCTACACAAAGATAATATAACGAATAAGAAAGAAAAAAGATGCTATTTTAAAGCGTGTGTGTAAGCCTTGGATCGGCTGGAGCAGGATACATTCTCGTCTGCAGCTCGGAGTTTAATGACCAAAGTTTAGATTCGGGAGCTGTCAACCAAGAAACCCACCAAATGCTTCTCCCTGACAACTCCTTCACGGCGGCTCTCGATGTAACTTCCAAATTATTGCAAAGGGAAAGTGTTGCTATTCTATTAGGTGTCAGGTTTAATTAATTGAATATGCAGGTGTATTATAAAGCTAATTATTTGCTGAAGACAAAGTGAATCGAAATTTCAATTCAATACCAGGCCTATGGGATAGTTTTAGACATACTGATCTGAGATTTTGCAAGAGTACTATTAGTAATGTTGTGTATAAGAAAATACATGATTTCTCACTGTGTACACTAAATAACGTAAATAGCATGAACATAACTTACTTCAACCATGGAATTCTACAGATAATTGTTGTTTGCATATTTTCATTCAGGAATATAAATGAATATAAATGTTGCGAGCCTTGACATAGTCAGTAGAGCGTCGGCTGCTGATCAAAGGGTCGGTGGTTCAAGCCCTCACTGTCAAAATTGAATCGGTAGATGTCAAGCCCGGGCAACTTGATCTAGCGATTCGTGACAAACGACTGATATTCATGGCCAACCCTTCTCGGGAATTTCGGTATCTGACATACAAAATAAAAAAACAAAACAGAAGTTTGCAAATAATTTATGAACATACACAACTGATCTGATAGCAGTTGAATAATTAAATATATGATACTCTGATTTTACCTGATCGAAAACGAAATAATGATTCAACTTTTGCACATACCAACTTGCATCTACAAACACATTAACTCATAAACTTGTAAAACAAACAAATCAAAACCAGAAACAGCACAATGTAAAGAAAAAGTAACTTATCAAAATCACTACGTGGAAAAAATGCATTGAAGGCTTACCAAACAATAATATGAAAACATAATATATACCTATCTATCTATCTATCTACTGTATATATATATATATATATATATATATATATATATATATATATATATATATATATATATATATATATATATATACCTATCTATATCTTATATATATATATATATATATATATATATATATATTATATATATATATATATATATATATGTTTCTGATCTCTCAGTGGGGTTCGAACCGCCGACCGTCAGGATGATAGCCGTGGTGTAGTTGATTAAAGCGTCGGCTATCGTCCTGACGGTCGGCGGTTCGAACCCCACTGAGAGATTAGAAACATATATATATATATATATATATATATAGAGAGAGAGAGAGAGAGAGAGAGAGAGAGAGAGAGAGAGAGAGAGAGAGAGAGATAAATAGATATAGATATACATAGATAGATAAAGATACACGCAGACACACACACAATATGAATATCTCCGTCATGCATTTACCGACAACGAACCTGCACTATCTGTCATAAAATATTCACCCGAGTTTGACATTTCCGCCACTCGTAAAACACTCGATGGCAAGGTTTTCTTATTTCATTATGAGAGCTTGGCAATTCTTGACCCGGCCGGACCAGAGATAGCAGCAGACACTGACGGTATGTTGGTGCAATGTTAGGGGCTAGAAAATTAATATAGATAGATAAATAGAAAGATGGATATATATATATAGTGAGAGAGAGAGAGAGAGAGGGAGAGAGAGGGGGAGGAAAAAATCATATAAATAAAAGTGCCTGCCAAAATCATGGTATAATACATATTTTTCCACACACTTACTACCACCACCGTTAGGGTTACCACTTGTTCAATACTATCACCACACATGCTTTTCCCAACGTATTTCTCTATTAGTCTCATTATTTTCTTCCTCACTATTACAACTTAAACCCTCTGACGTCCATATACCTATCTTGATCTGAATAGAATAGTCCAATAATAGCCAGAACACAGAAAAGAAATGCGTCAACATATCTTGAAAGGGTTAATACCAAATTCAATTAAGAAAGACAAAACACTGAAATACTGTATATAAACGCTTGAAACCCGTCCGTCTGTCACCGGAAGAGAGCTCCACCGGAAAGTACTGTACTGTATATTGGCGCGGAGAGTGGCTGTTCGACTGACAAACGAATCCACACCCCTAAATTTATTCTGAAATGTGAATCGCTCCAACCTGAAGAATGGATACTCCGCTCGTAAAAAAAAAAAAAAAAAAAAATCGCAGTGCTCACGTTTCTGCCTCTGGTTATAGTTAATGGGGGGGGGGAGGGTATATATTTTATTTTTGAAATACTTTTTGTATATTGTATTATTTCAATTTCCTTTCTAGACTTGCATCAAGCTTTTAATAATTACACTCAGAAGACCCCCTTCGAGGTTAACACCAGGTACCATTGAGAAAGATAAAACACTGATATGTAAGATTGATAACCGGTAATCTGTCACATAAAATAGCTCCACCAGGAAGTATATTGCCTCGGAAAGTGGCTGTTCGGCTCAGACACGAATCCACACTCCAAAATGTATTCCGGAATGTGAATCGTCCCGCCAGGCAAGGGACCGTCTATATGCTGACATGAAGGATGGATATTCCGCTCGTAAAAAACCTATTCGCATCGCACACATTTCTGCCTTGGGTTATATTAAGGAGGGGTTTTCTGGACCCCCTTTTCCCTCATGTTTAGCACCATTAGTTTTGATATTTTAAGAGCCTATCCCCCTTAGTTTGGCAATTTTAAGACCTCTCGTGCCATTTAGGTGCTGATTTATTCCTCGCGAGCAAAATAAAGTCTGCAATTTAGGAGGATTCGGCCGTTGGCCAGGTAATTATTTCCACCGAAAAAGGCAAACATTTATTTCGAAGGGGGGTCTTGGGTGTATTTTTGTGTGAATTATTTCAGGAATGTATCTATGCATGAATGTAAAATAGAAAAGAAAACTTCACATATTTTCTGTCATGCGTGGCTGCAAGATATTTTTGACATTCTCCCAAAGGTTCCGTAGCGTAAAATGCAAATGGTAAAAACGGTTTGGTCTTTGATGATTCCTGAAATCCCCGTATGAAGGGTAATACATCTCTCTCTCTCTCTCTTCCTCTAACCCCCATCTAAGTCCCCGTCATCTTCTTACTTCCCCAAAACAACAATATTTTCAAATTAGCTTGGCCCCATTAGTTTAAATATTTTGAAACGTTTGCCCCATGTATATATAGGGACCACTTTCGCGTTCTCTGTCTCGTCGAGAAGGAGAATTATTCAAGGGGAGGAGGATTCCTAGCCCCTGCCCCCAGAAATAAAAGTAGGACATTAAAAGTGTCAGACAGAAACAGCTAAGGTTGGTTAGAGGATGCCAACCCTCACTCTGGATAGGACCAGCCATCACCCATTGGTGTTTGTACAATCTGAAATTGTATCGAGGCATTCACTTATTTATTCGATTTTGCATTCTAAATCGTTGTGTAGCTTGCTACTCCTTCTTTCATAAATATTTTGTAAAAGAGACATTGCTTTGACTGTGTGTGTGTGTGTGTGTTTTTTTGTTTTTCTTCTATATTCCAACTACTCCCTCTCGGGCATAGGCTGAGAGCCTATACATTCCACCGCTCAACACGGTGAAGCCCGTGAGGTCTCGTTCCAGTCTGGGGAGTGAGACATGTGAAGCATCCATTCATGGCTCGAAGCAGCTCCATCTCTGAAGCCGCTGGTTGCTTCGTTCAAATGCTTCACTGTCTCACCCTCCAGACTCAGACCCTCACTCTCAGAACGCCACCTACTGAGCAGTGAACTCACTAGGCATTGTCACCCTGTAGCATATTTTGAATATGGGAATATTCATTCAGTGCTATTTAATCAGGGAACAATGAGGGTATTTTTTTGGCATTTCGGTGGGCTTTGTGGTAATGCACTGATACTAGGTACAGCACAAATTCAATCCCAATAATATCTTCCCATTGACATATCGGGATTTGAACCCCGGTCCATTGGATTACCAATCCAGTGGCAAGACCACCCCACCACACCTCCCCTTGTGTGTGTGTGTGTGTGTGTGTGTGTGTGTGTGTGTGTGTGTGTGTGTGTGTGTGTGTATGTGTGGGTATGTGTGTGTGTACTGCTTTAATGTTCTTGGCGTGTGTTGTACCACCAAAGGCTTTTACCTGGCCAGAGAGACACGCAAATGAACAAGGCACACTGAGATATTGACACCGGGGGACAAAAGATGAGAGAGAGAGAGAGAGAGAGAGAGAGAGAGAGAGAGAGAGAGAGAGAGAGAGAGAGAGAGAGAGAGAGAGGAAGAAGAAGAAAAAGAAGAAGATATTTGTGAATAACAAGTTAAATTTTGATATATATTTTTTTTTATTTTGCTTACCCGTAGAAACTGACCCACATATCAATACTACCATTAACACATAAACAAAACGAAAGTAAGACACACGGATATTTATATGTGATGGACGAGAACAGGAATAATTTTTAAACCGTATCGAAAAAGAATGCAGTCTATTCATTATTGTTAGGCCAAAATCTTGACCATTGATCGTATGTAACTCAAAAAGGACTGGAGCAAATGGGCTGTAAAGTTTCACACCTATTCCCTATTCAAGGGAATGAGGGTGATGGTGGACAGAACCTGGGAATAAATAGTTCGTTAGTTTGTTATTTTATTGACCAAAAACATACAACTTCTCATAATACATTACAGTGTTATATAATTATAAACTGTTTATAAGATGATCAAATATATATATTAACAACAGTGTTTTTCTCACAAAATAGCAGTTTCATATACTAACATATGTGATAATTTTAACAACACTATACATGGAGAGTGGGAAATACCCTGATAATTAACCCCTTCAGACTCATATGACGCAGAGGTTGCCAGATTAGCAATAAGAAATGGAGTTCTCTCACTCTTATAATTACCTCTCCAATATTAGTTTTCTGCCCACAGCTAAATCAAAGACAACTGCAGAGGTTGAAGTAACTAAACTAAAGGTTTCAAAATACCCCTGATGGCTTTAAAGTATCCCTAATCGGCTCAAAATCGCGTCATATGTCGGAGAGGGTTAATACAATGATAGTAGAGGGAGACCTTGCATACATTATAAACGGCCTCTCTTCTACCAGGTTGGCTGTTGTTATTGTTGCCTTAAAAATGTCAAACTAATGGGGCGAATATCTTACAGTCTCAAAACTAATGGGGCTAAACATGAGGGCGAAGGGGGTCCAGACAAAACAAGAATACATGAAAGAAGGATGGTCAACTACCCGTGAAGGCTAAGATGGATGATGGCCTCTCCTCGTACCCATGCTTAAGGGGGGTGACCTGCTTTTTGTTATTTATGTCCTTTTCTCTCTTTCTCTGGCTTGTATCCATTCGGCCCTATTCAGCCAACTAGTTTAAGACGTTTATCCCCATCTAGGTGTCGATTTCTTCCTGACGAGCGATAGCGAGCCAGCATTATATGAAGAAATCCGGCTTCGCCGGAGACATTTTCCTATCGAAAAATGTACAAATTTAGCCTGCTGTCTAACAAAAACAAAAAATATGATGGCTCGCTACCGCTCACCAGTAATAAATTAACACCTGGATGGGGATAAACGTCTTAAAACAGTAGGCTGAATGGGGCCAAATGGATACAATCCAGAGAAAGATAGAAAAGGACAGAACAAAAACAGATCACCCTCCCTTAAGGGGAGATTGGTCGTTTTTCTGGTCCCCCTTCTTTTTCGTGTTTAGGCCCATTAGTTAGTTTTCAGATTATATGTCGTTCGGCCCATTAGTTTGGCGATTTGAAGACCTTTCGCACAATTTCTTTGTCAATATTGATAGTTTTCGTGTCATTTAGGTGTCTATTTTTTTCTGGCGAGCGATAACTAGCCTACATGTAATATGTGGGGAACCGGCCTTCGGCCGGGAAATTTTTCTATCGAAAAATGTAAAAACTTATCTTGGAGGAGGGTCTTGGGCGGATGTTTATTTTAAGCTTGATGGAGGTCTAGGGAGGAAACTAAAAAAATATATAAAGATACATACATGAGCAAATAAATACGCCCATCCCCCCTTAACCCCTTCAGCACTATGACGTACTTTTCATCTTGCTCTGGTTACCTTTAAACGATCTTCTTTAGCTTATAATTTACGGTCTGGACTCAAACTGGGTACCGGTAAATGTGATCTCAATTGACCCTTTGAATAACACAACTCTTAAATTGCATAAAGTCGTCTCAGTTTAGCTAGAATAAAAGTTAAAAAGGTGATGTCATGCTGAAGGGGTTAAGGAGAGAATTGTATATATATATATATATATATTTATTAATCTATTTTTTTTAATGGGGTCTAAATCCCTAAATGCGGGGGAGAGCAAGGTTATGGTCTTCAAAAGGGGTGAAGCCACAGAGTGTGAGGTGAAGTTGAACGGTCAGGCTATGGAGATTGTCAGCTCATTTAAGTATCTGGGCAGTGTGCTGAGTAAAGATGGGACTATGGATGAAGAAGTGCGGGAGAGGGTACAACAGGGGAAGAGGTTTGTAGGAACGCTGACAACAGTAACAAGAAATAGGGTGGTCAGCATGGAAGTGAAGAAGTCCTTGCATGACAGTGGGGTAATCCCGACATTGACTTACGGAAGCGAAGCATGGACGTTGGTGGAGAGGCTCAGACCAAGAGTGAGAGGGGTGGAAATGAGTTACTTGAGAGGTGCGTGCAGAGTTACATGGAGGGATAGACAGACGAATGAGGAAGTAACAGGGAAGTGTGGTGTGGAGGTAGATGTGCTGGAAAGTGTGAAAAGGAACACCTTGAGATGGTTCGGCCATATGGAACGTATGGGAAGCGAGCGAATGACTAAGAGGGTGTACGAGAGCGAGGTGGAAGGACAGAGAGGGAAATGTAAACCGAGAGAGAGGTGGAAGGATGGAGTGAAGAAGTATATGAGTGAAGGAGGTGCTGGTTGGGAGGAGGGACGTCGACTGACTGGGGACAGAGGTGCATGGGGGCGTTTAGTTCGTGGCCAACCCTTCGGGGATCACGGCGTCAGGCAATAGATAGATAGATAGATAGAAAAAAAAATGCAAAGCAGAGGCGGGAAAAATAAACCGTGAAAGTGAGGAAGGAGGAAAGTTTGAATCAAGCTTGGAACTTTTCACTGACAGATGGGAAATTAAAGAGAGTAACGCCAGTAAATCGGCTTGGGTAAAAAGTGTATTGGGGAAAATAGGATGCATTAAGGGGGAGGTAGTCGCTTTTTCTGGATCCCCTTCTCCCTCATGTTTAGCATAATAGGTTTGAGATTTTAAGACGTTTGTTCCATTACTTTGAAACCTTTCGCCCCATTTCTTTGTCAATATTAAGACCTTTCGTGCAATACAGGTGACGATTTTTTCCTGGTGTGTGATAACGAGCCTGTAATTTTAGAATAGATAGAGAAAGAGAGATAGATATACATATACAATAGATATATATATATACATATATATAGATACACAGACAGATAGCTGGATAGATAGATAGATAGATAGATAGATAGATAAATGTATGGAAACAAGCATACATACAGACGGGCAGACAGAGACAGATCAAGAGAAAACAAAACCGAGCAGCAAACTAAAATACAACAAAAACAATGATACGACAAGAAGAAAACAGAAGACCGTGATAACAATATAAAAAACACTTTTTACCGAGAGCGGCGGGAACAAGACACAAAGTGGTATTCTCAAACAATTCTTTTCCTTCGCAGAGCCGTCAATGGACGAATATTGTGGAAATGGGCGTTATTTACAGATATTACATGGATTAACACTCCAATATCTCAAGGTACCGTAATTTGTCAAGTTATGTCGTCCATTAACAGCTCTGCGAAGGGAAAGAAATGTTTAAGAATATACCACCCTAACAGTGGTATTCTTACAATTCTTTTCCTTCGCAGAGCCGTTAATGGACGAAATAAATTGAAACATGACGTTACTTTGAGATATAGGAGTGCTAATCCGTGTAATCTCTATAAACAACACTCAATCCCACAATATTCGTTCGGTATCAGACGCTGTGAAGGGAAAGAAATATATATATTTAAGAATACCACCCAAAAGAACACCTGCAATCAAGAGCGGAGTTGAAACACTTTTGCAGGAGTTTAATATTCAGCCCAAGAATCCAATCAGGGCCAAACAGAAGGAAGTGGAGTAGAGTCTAAAAATCTTGTCGAATACAGACGAGAACAGTGATAGTGAGCAATTTAACCCTTTGAGGATTATGCCGCCTTTGCCACTTTATTCGGGCTATCATTAGACGATTTTGTAAAGCTTAGGAAGGATCTGTGGGAATCAAAAGGGCCTTGATTTTTTTTTTTTTCCTATGTGTATGAAGGCGACAAAAGGTAGGCTGCCGTAACAGGCGTCTCCTCCGAAGCCAAAAGAGTGACAGAGACCCAAATTCAAGGAACGTTGGGGTTAAAATGCTTGGAAATGCAAGGTTTACAGCAGTCTAAGTCATAGGATGAAGGAAAGATTGATTGAGGGAGAGAGTTCCAAAGCTCACTAACTTGTTGAGTAGAATAAAGCCTGAGAAAATTTGTTAACTCTTGGGTTGGAGAGCTCGACAGAATAGAAAATGTGTAAACTCTTGGGTTGGAGAGCTCGACAGAATAGGAGTGGGACTGTATTGAAAGGCAGGTGCGGAATATACTGTAGATAAGGTTATTGATACTGAGCAATTTAAGCCCTTGAGGACTTTGGCGCGTGTGCCAGTATATTAGCCAGAATATACTGCTAACATGTGCCATTATTCTCAAGGGGTTAACATAGAGATAGTATGCATAACTGATATTTACTTGGATGTGTGGGTGGTGTAATTTATGCTAACATGATATCCAAGAGTTATGGCGACAAATACATTCAACTGTCACCTACGATTTGATCCATTCTTTTGTAGGCTTTTCTTCTGAATATTTGCTGTTCATTAATTATACATATGCATATGTCAGCGGTTACACGTACTGTAGAGTATGTTGAGTCGTCTTCACATAGTGTTCGAGTTGCACTTTGAATTTTTTCTTGTCTCAATAGGTGTTCTTCGACGTTATTTAGATTTATCCTTTGCTGTTCATATTGTACTTGAATATGTTGGCCACACCACCACCAACACTATCACCAACACCAACACAACCACTATAACCTCCACCAACACCACAAACAACACTACTACCGCCACCAACACCCCCCACCAAGACCACCACCAACCACGCTAACAATAGCATCAACAAGATCAACCAGAAGCACAGATCAGTGTTCTACAACAGTGAGTAGAGGCTAGACAGATGGGTCATGTTCCCAGACACAGTCACTAGGCGGCAGGGGATGGACGGACGGGTACAGTCACTTATATACATTCGTGGACCCTTTAAGTTTTTCTGTATGTAATTATAACTCTCTGGGTTGATTTTTGGATGGAAATTGCTGTTTAATATATAGTATAAATAGTTATGTAGTTGATGTACACAAAATTATACCCATACATTCGTTACCAGAGACATACTTCCATATTTAGAAAGCGGTGAGGTCCACGATTTTTTATGAGTGACTGTACATGTTCTGAGGCATAGTCATGCTGCACCAATCAGTAACAATCGCAACAAACAGACACAGTCATACTGCACCAACCCGTCACAGTCATGATACAGTCATAGGTTTTTCTAGTCAATCCTTTAAAGTTTGTGAATGATATGCACAGTTGCCTACATAAGGTGGGTGGTGTGGCGGAGTGGTCTTGCCACTGGACTGGTAATCCAATGGACCCGGGTTCGAATCCCAATATGTCAATGGGAAGATATTATTGGGATGGAATTTGTGCTGTACCTAGTATCAGTGCATTACCACAGCACACCGAAATGCCAAAAAAAATACCCTCATTGTTCCCTGATTAAATAGCATTGTATGAATATTCCCATATTCCAAAATATGCTACAGGGGGCCAATGCCTAGTGAGTTAATTGCTCAATAGGTGGCGTTCTGAGAGTGAGGGTCCGAGTGTGGGGGATGAGACTGTGAAGCGCAGAGGCGAGGCGGCTTCAGAGATGGAGTTGCTTCGAACCGTGAAGCTTCGCATGTCTCACTCCCTAGACTGGAGCAAGACCTCACGGGCCTCACCGTGTTCAGCGGTAGAGTGTAAAGGCTATCAAGCCTATGCCCAAGAGGGAGTAGTTGGAATATAGAAAAAAAAAAAAAAAAATTTTCCTCTCAGTGTATAAAATATATAATGCGCCTGATTGAACTACGAGCTAGTTTCATACCAATGAACTCCCCAAGGTGTAAGGATTTCAAATATATGCGTAGATTAATTGTACACTTTGTCAGTAAAAAAAAATCAAAATCAACTGACCCAGTGTTCGGGTCATTTTGAGTTTTCAAATGTTGGAGGTTTATTTGTGTTCTTTGCGCCGTTGCGATGCCAACGGTATATGACATTTTTATAATTGGATATTTGTTGTGCCCATAGCAGGTATTCAAAGACTTTTAAAAACATGGACCAGGAATTTATGTATGCAATACGGCCAACTATTTTCCCAGGTACAGTACAACCCCTTCTATCCATTTGAATCATCGGAATTGGGCCTTTATTGTAGAGTATCGTGTTGGACCCCTTTCACAGAACGGCTGGAAATAGACTGATTTTGGTATTCCAATTGCTCCTGTACCCTAAGCTATGGGCACAAATATATTTTACTTATATCAATGGACTCCCCATGGCATATTGATTTCAAATAATTCGAAGTAGGTCTCGAGTCGGCCACCTCCAGCTATGGGATATGTGCCTGAGTACATACATACATACATATATACATACATATATACAGTAAATACATACATACGTACACACACATACATACATACATACATACATACATACATACATACATACATACATAGGTAAAGTAATATATCTAGAAATAGCCGTGTACCATGTGGATGTATGGGGAACTGTACCACGAAACGATAACGCCGAAGTTATGAAATGTGCAATCATATTTAACCTATTTAGTACCAGTGACGTCCTTTTCATTATATTCTGGCAATTATTAGATGATTCAATTCAGTTAATGAAGGACGTCTACCAATTAAACGGCTACAAACAATCTCAATTAAAGCTTTCAGCTACCACGTATTCTTCCTAAGCTCCACAAAATCGTCTAAATATAGGTGAAATAAAATGATAAAGACATTGTTAACACGGAAAGGGTTAACATTGCCGTATATCAAAATTATTTGTGTGTTTATATTTGCAAAGTATCTGGTAAATGTTCTCAGTCTCTAAAGGACTTTCCTCGGAGCTGGCTCTCCTAACTTTTAGATATTGTTATCGGGAAACAATACTAAGGGATTGGAGTTCTCGAAAAATAGCTCCAGTCTTGACGCTTTTCTTGACTTACAGTTTGCTGGCTTAATAATTCAGTAGGGTTGATAGCCTCTGAAGTCATAGTGTAACTAACTAATTAAGCAGTATCTCGCGTTGTTTAGTCTGTAGCTTCTCACACTATCCTTCACATCGAACTTCAGATACAAAAATGCAAATACATTAGGAAGAAAGGAACAGTTGTTATTGTGTTGTGGAGACCTCTAATCACCTCCCAAATTAATTCTCTGAAAATCATGTATAATTATAACATAGCTTCGCCTTGATATATAATTGACATTATCAGAAGCCCCAGCCATCCAGTTAGAAATGAAGTAGAGCAGATGAACTCAGCCATTTATGATCTAGAAAAAGTTAAATGATGCCTCCATTATTCCCACTGGAGCGCGCTTTGCCGTGTGCAGGACATAAACAGATAATATAATGGAGCAATTGGGGAATAAAAGAGTCGCTATTTCGGTAAAAATCTAGCGATGGTAAAGGAAATAGGCCCTCAGAGCGCTGGGGGACACCGGGTGGAGGGAAAGGGGAACACTGATAGGATTTTTCTCCCTATGGACTAAGCTGCTTCAAACTCCGTGTGTCCAGAGATTGTTTTGTTATTACTCCTGGTGGTGTACTGGTTAGAGTGATTAACAATCTATATGTGGTATCCCAGGTTCGAATACTGGGAGGATCACATGTTTTCATTAATTTCATTGGAAGGTGTTTGGTGTTGGGAGTTAAATGTATATATTAGATTACCTTGAATTTTTATTTTTATCACTCTTTCCACTTTGCGGACACACTTGTTACAGACAGGTTTGCCTTTTGTCTCCTTCATACACATAGAAACTAAAAATACACAAAGAGAAAGGAGGCAGGGAAATCTCTTTACGGTTCACTGCACTCAGCTAACAGGATCAGATAGTGTCGGTTTTCCCAATAGTGGACAACAAAAATAAAATATAATACGCAGGAAGAGTGTGCCGAGTGATAACAAAATAGTAAAGAACGGAGGTATAATATAGATAACCTGTCTAGCAGGCGAGGACCAGGCCATAGTCTGGAGGGAGGGTTATTATATTATACCAGAGAGAGAGAGAGAGAGAGAGAGAGAGAGAGAGAGAGAGAGAGTAAGAATAAGAGTAGAAGTAAGAGAGAGAGAGATGAGGTGAGGTGAATGAAGTATCTCCTATTCTCTTTCTAATTTTTATAAATGATCTCCTCAACTGTAGGCTACCTCAATTCCCATCCATTATACGCAGACACGACTCAACCTTACACTACTCCATTAGTTTTTCAGAACGCCCCAGCCAGCAATCCCTCAACGACACACGTAATGAAGCCATAGAACTCTTATATTCTGATCTCAATACTATCTCCAATTGGGGCAGAGAAAACCTTGTTACCTTTAATGCTTCCAAAACACAATTTCTCCATCTATCTACCCGTCAGGAACTCCCTGCGGACTATCCCTTATTCTTCAACAATACAAAAATTAATCCTTCATCTTCTCTCAATATTCTTGGTATCTCTTTTTCTTCTGCTCTCAGTTGGAAGGTCCATATTACCAGTCTTGCTAAGGCAGCCCCCCAGAAGCTGGGTGTGCTCAACCGCCTTAGGGGGTTCTTTTCTCCTGCACAGCTTCTTGCTCTGTACAGGGGCATAGTGCATCCTTGTATTGAGTATTGTTCACATGTGTGGGGAGGTTCCTCTCACACCGCTCTCCTAGACAAAGTTGAAAGGAAGGCCTTTTGTATCATTAACTTCCGTCCACACACCAACTCTCTGCAATCTCTCTCTCCCCGCCGCAATGTTGCATCTCTCTCGCTATTCTATCGCTACTATAATAATCAGTGTTCCTCAGAGCTTTCCCAGCGTATACCACCTCCTTTACGTAGGGCACGTGGTACCCGTCTTGCAACTCAATCCCACCCCTACTCTGTGCAACTCTCCAACCCAAGAGTGAAACGTTACTCTCAAACTATCTTCTACTCAACAGCTGAGCTCTGGAACTCTCTCCCAGAAGGCGGGTGCCCAACCCCGAAAGGGGTTGAAATAGGGGAGCTATCCCCCCGCCAAAGGCGGCTTTCTAGGGCCTTTCCTAGCTGTTGCTGGGAGGATTGGGTTCTAGTCATGTGGTGATGGGCTGGTCTTTCAGAGTGAGAACTGAGCGATTTCTGCCATACCCATAGCTTACTCTGACTTTTCCTTTTACTTATATATTTTCTAGATCTCATGTGACGGCGTCTCTTCCGTGGATTGACCTCCCAATCTACCAAGACTGGAAGCCAAAGTGTCACATTTTTCCTTTGCCCCTCAACTTTCTCTTCATAATTGCTGAGGGGCACAGGGCCCTGGGTGGGGCTTTGGTTTCCCGGGCGTTTCCGCACTCCCCGTCATGGAGTGGCTACGGTCACCCAGGCTTTATTGTGGTCGGCAGTGAGGGTTCTGTGGGGGCGCTCGGTTATGGCCTTGGCCATGCTTGGGGCCTTGGGGCTGTTCGGCCAGGCAGCTTGGAGAACAGCAACAACAACAAAACTCTCTCCCAGAATCAGTCTTTCCCTCTTCCTATGACTTAAATTGCTTCAAACTCCGTGTGTCCAGGCATTTCGGCTCGAACGTCCCTTGATTTTGGTCCCTGTCACTCTTTCAACTATGGGGGAGGCTCTCGCTATAGGCAGTTCTGCCTTTTGCCTCCCTCTATCACATAGATACAAAAAATAAAAAAAATAAAAGATTCGACAGATGGATGCCTAAACCACGAAACGAAACACTTTAAAATATGGTAAATATAAAGCGTATATTATATATTATGATTGAACAAAACAAAATAGGACATCAAGTTGGTTTTCGACTATTTTGCGTTTAGTATTTCTGTTAGACATATTTTAACATTTCATGATAATATTGCTGTGCTTTAAATAGTCAACATAACGGTGGTCTAATCCCTTGGATAGCATGACGCGTTTTGACACTTCTTTCTGGGTCCCATAAGACGATTTTGTGCAACTTAAGAAGGATCTATGGGAATTAAAAGTGTAAAGACTATCTCGCTCTATCTAGTATCTCTCTATCTAAAGACTAGACGCTCAAGAATCAATATTTAGGTTGTTTTCGGTCAAAATAGTAAACTTCACCTCAAAGTTACCATAATGGACTTTTTCGAGCCAAAGGGGTTCCAAATCATGAAACACGTAGTGTCGAAGATAAAACGGACACAGAGAAGGGAAAATAAACAAATAAATAAGGTGGTAATTGAGATGCCCGGTCTGAAAGCTACAGTCTGCAACTCCAAGACCCCCATAATCCAGACAAGGCAATAGCAGAGACACCCCAATTCTCCCATGCTCTAGTCCTGGACAAATACCCAAGCGACCCCTGCTTCCACCGTTTTCTATGACCAGACAAAGGTATGGGAGGTCCCCCACTCTCATTAGCCACCTGCTCGGGTCACGCCCCCGCGCAGCCCAATATCTGCAAGGGATACGTGTACTCAGCTCCGGGATATGGAAGACACGAAAGAACTGAAGTTATGCAAATAAACACCAACGACCTGAGGACTATAGGAACAAATGGACCTGAACAGTGCCTGACCAATCCATGCTCCCGAAGATACAACTACAATCCTCTATATATATGTCCTAGGATAATTAGAAGACCTGCAAGACAGTTGCTCCATTTTTAGCTTTAAGTGTTTTCTATCTTTCCCAGCAGCCCTGAACCTTCCAGCTGCCCCATTAAGTATTATAATATTACCTTGGAACCAGGCCCATATGATAATACCTGAGTTTCAAGGCTAGAATGTATATGTACCTCACAACAACCATTTTTCCTCTTTCCTCTATACCCCTTTTCCCTCGAGTTCATTGACACCTGAAGCAAGAAAATATTTGCATAGGACCTCAGAAAAACCTGAGGAAAGTACACACCACCTCACTTACTGACTAGGCATTAGCTCTCTGGGACGGCCTAGTTAAGGTCAGTGTTGCTACGGTGCGCCCAACCCCCAATCACCTCGCCCCCCTGGCCCTCGAGAGTGCCCCTTTGTGGGGATCGGTTTTTACACCATACCCGAAAGAGGATTTATGGAGCTCCGATCTTACTCTCAACCATCTGAACAATTTAACCAGCACACCTAAACTTCGTTAAATGCGGAAATAGCCTCACGAAAATATCATGCCCTGGTGGGGGCACGAACTCTCGACCCTTGGGTGTGAGGCAGGCACCTTACCAGTTAGACCAAGAGAGATATCCCACTTGGCCTGTTCGGCTCAGGGTATTTCTGCATCCGATCTGTTTAGGCTAGCCTATTTTCACTGACTTTCCACTGATCCCCACAGGACAAGGAAGAGGATAGGAGAGAGGAGGGAGTGTTGTGAGACTCGATTGGGTTGGGTTGTGGATTTGCCAGCCGCCCAAGCGAGTTGCCAACTGGGCAGTTTGTAGGTGCGTGTAGCATCGCTCAGTGAAGTTGACTCACCATTCCCGTCCATCTCTCTGACGGACTCTCGGTCGATTCGGCTCAAGCTTGTTCCTCTCTGTTCGTAGCTTTCGCTTCCCGGAAGGTGAAGTAGTGTAAAGTCAGTGAAAATAGGCTAGCCTAAACAGACCTCGGATGCGGAAATACCCTGAGCCGAACAGGCCAAGTGGGATATCTCTATTGGTCTAACTGGTAAGGTGCCTGCCTCACACCCAAGGGTCGAGAGTTCGTGCCCCCACCAGGGCATGATATTTTCGTGAGGCTATTTCCGCATTTAACGAAGTTTAGGTGTGCTGGTTAAATTGTTCAGATGGTTGAGAGTAAGATCGGAGCTCCATAAATCCTCTTTCGGGTATGGTGTAAAAACCGATCCCCACACCCTGGATGTTGGCCTCCTTCTGGATGACCAGAAGGGCCACTTGTCTGTTGCCTGGCGCCCTGAACCGAGGACCCCTGCTCGAGCTATGAACGTAGGCCTGGACCTAGGACCCCTGCTCGAATTACGTAACCAGGCCTAGATCGAGGACCCCTGCTCGAGGAGCTAACCAGCTGTCCAAGATTGGCTACTACCCTCTAAGCTGGCCAGACCAGCACTCTCGCCCCCCTGCCCTCCCAAATACTTAAGTGTTTCTGTGTCTTTCTCTGTTGGTTATTGTTGTGAGGTATTGATTATGTAAATATGTAAACTGTGTCGTGCCCTGATTTACTCGTGATCTGTGCCCCAGATCCCGTACTTGCGTAATAAGTTGCATCCTTCTGAACCTGCGTTATTCAGGGTTAATCTTGCTTTAATTCCTTGACCCTTGTTCAAGACTTTATTTAATTTATAACTTACGCATACGTTACATATCAGTGTCATTAACATATATTCAGGCCCCTCCACGCTCGCAGATTTACTGACTACGTGTATGTTGATTTATTACTTTTGAGTTGAAGTCCCAATATATTCCGTGATCAATCCATTTATATAATCACTATTTACCTAGAACCTACGCCCAATTTTCCAACGATTGCTCAGTGTAATTCCTAAAATCTCTATTCAGTAATCGCATATGAAATATATCTTATAGACGTTCTTTTATGTTCTTTTAAATCTTGATGTAGTGATATTTCGAATACCGTGATTAGGAATTCTTTCCTCCGTGTTTCGTGTCACTTTCATCCACCATACACTAATTGTATCTGTGTATTTTATTAACCTCGCCCTGTTAACCGGTTCAGGCCCGAGCCTGGTACTGCCTATATTAAGTATCAATGAGTAGGACTTCGTCGCCTACGCCCATGTACTAATTGTGCCTGTACATTATATTTCCCTCGCCCTGTTAACTCGTTCAGAAGCGAATCTGATATTGCGTTAAATATCAATGAGCTAAACTTCGTCATTAGCACCAATCTAATTATTAAGTACGATCTACCGATCGATATCTATTAATCAGTCAGTTCGCACTTTTTGAGATTTAACTTTAGCATTCATTCAAGTCTGAGTCTATTGGAACTCAGTTAGTTATTTTGTTGGTCTTCGTGTGTTGTCTTAATCGCGAATATTGAAGGTTACATCTTGACCTAATTAATACCAACCAGTAGACCTATTAAACTACCTTTTCACTCTTGTTAAATTTAAGTTATTACTTTGCTTTACCTAAGAAAAATATAGAAACACGAATTCCTAAGTTCGGTTCGTTATCGTAGCATATGTTCGAGTAATATAATTCCGTAATAAGATATAACTTCCTTGAGGGCGATTTTGATACTTCTCAATTACTATAAATAATAATCTCAGCCTTTTCCTGTAAAGTAAATTAACATCCCACTGCAGTTAAGTTCATAGTTGCATTAACTAGAAAAAGTATTATTTACCATCTCAGTTCTCCTGGTGACCTTCCCAGTGACCTCACCAGAGGGCAAGCTCACACGGTCAGTTTTAAAAGGGTCAGCTGAGCCCCACGCGTGACTCACCTTGCCTCCTGTGACAGTATCTTTATAACCTCAACTCTTCTCATAGTCACCCTAGGATCATTATCTAGGGCATTGAAGTTTCTTTGAAAGCGGAAGATATTTGACTCTTATTTATTATTGCATTGAAGGTTAAACTTGATTCTTGTACATTATGCCTCTATGTAATTGTTTTTCCACATGATCTGATTTAATACTAGACTCTCACGATTGAGTTTTTCTGGTATCAGTAACATTGTTCTGAAATAAGGACAATATATATACTGTATTTGCTATTATTGTGGGATTTTCCTTTATGATTATTACTCTCAACCAAATCTCATGCTTATTCAATAAAATATGTATATGTGTTCTTCCTTGTGTTGTTATTGAGTATTATATTGAACCTTTGATTACCATTTTTACTGCTTATAGAACCTACTCGGGACGTTCCTGTCAAGTATATTTAAGTCCATCAAACCAGAATTGGATTGTTTTACGGACTGTATCAAGGGAACTAAACGAACAATACCCGGCACAACAGTAATTATATAAACAGATAAACAAGGGAGTGGAAAGTGATTACACAAAGAAAAAGAAGGGTAAGGGGAGATGGGCGTATTTATTTGCTAATTTATGGATATTGTATTTATATGTTTATTAGTTTCCTCCCTAGACCTCAATCAAATTTGAAAAAACAGTCCCCCAAAACCCTCCTTAAAGATAAATTTGTTAATTTTTCGATAGAAAATTTCGTGACCTAAGGCTGGTTCCCTTTAAATTACAGGCTCGCTTTCGCTCGCCAGGAAACAATCGACATCTACATGACACGAACAGTCTTAATATTGAAAGAAATGGGGTGAAAGGTCTTAAAGTCGCCAAACTAATGAGCCGAACGTCATAAAATCCGAAAACTAATTGGGCTATACAAGAGGAAGAAGTAGGACCAGAAAAACGACCCATCTCCCCGCAAGGGAATTAACCTACAGAACGGGGCTGCTGAATGATAAATAAAAGATCGAGGGGGGGGGAGATAATAAAGAAGACCTGAGGTTGTGTGTGTGTGTGTGTGTGTGTGTGTGTGTGTGTGTGTGTGTGTGTGTGTGTGTGTGTGTGTGTGTGTGTGTGTGTGTGTGTGTGTGTGTGTGTGTGTGTGTGTGTGTGTGTGTGTGTGTGTGTGTGTGTGTGTGTGTAGGTCTGCTTTCGACGTGTATGTGTGTGCATGTTCGACGTGTGTTTGTGTATGTGCCCGACGTGTTTATGTGTGCGTACGTTCTAATTCGACGTGCTTATGTTTTGTGCGTACATATATGCTTGTGTTCGTCGACTGTGTGTGTGTGAGTATGTCTATATTTCCAGTGTGTATTCAATACTTGTGTATACGTGAGTTCGACGTCTGGCTGTGTGTGTATATTTTTATGTATTATGTGGGTGTGTTATATATGCATGCACGAGTGTGTTTATGTATGTGTGTGTGTGTGTGTGTGTGTGTGTGTGTGTGTGTGTGTGTGCGTGTATACATAGGTAATCTGCTTGAGGGTGCCAAGGTAAGGAACGGGCGGCAGTCGTTAGTGATTGCCAGAATTCCGAGAAAAATGAAAGAAAATCCGTGATAAACGAGGGGGCTAGAATTACGAGAGTTGTGAACTAGTACAACATCTGGTGGTGAGGATAATGATTATAGTAAACAAACCGACCAATGGGTAAATAGGATGGGAGGGAGATAGAGGAAACCAGCTTGAATTGTCATTTCTTTAAGGGGATGTTTTTATTAATTTGTTTACTGCTATAAATAATAATAATAATAATAATAAAGTAGGTGTGTAATTTTCGCATTACCAATAAAAGAAAAGAAAAACAAATGCATACGCATCTCTGCAACCTAGAATTCTGCAAGTAGTATTGAATATCTTATGTAAAATCGGTATATATACAGTATATATATATATATATATATATATACTGTATATATATATATATATACATATACTAAATGTTTTTGTACTCACAGCCGGACTTGAACCACCGACAGTCAGAACAAGTGCCCATACTTGAATCCACTATACCACAGCGTGATAGAGGATACTTGTGTGTAGTGGATTAAAGCATGGACACTCGTCCTGACTGTTGGTGGTTCATGTCCGCTTGGAAATATATATACAGTATATATATACTGTATATACTGTATATATATATATACAATTACATCCATAATCACATTGAATCTTAACCATTGGAATATTTATCTATAACAAGGTTTGCGTAACACTATTTTGTAGCATTTTGAATATGGTGTAATTAAAATGTATTATATATATATATATATAAGAAAGAAATAGTGACCATAATCTGTGACCTTCACCATTCACCTTGACCTTTGAATACAACAATTAAAAAAATAGATAATCGTTGCATTGACCAACCGAATTTGCCAACAAATTTTGGTGACGATAAGTAATACATTCAGTACAGTTCTGTCGGTTACATTTCATACTGGATATAAAGACGAATTCATTCAATTTATAAAGGGCCTCCATAAAATTAGCAGGCTTTCAACTATCTTAATTAACCGTTTTTACTATCACAGATCCTTCATAAGCTCCACAAAATCGTCTAATTATTGCTAAAATACAATAAAAAAGACATCACCGTACACAAAGGGTTAAGCAGTCTAGGAAGAATTTAAAGAAAATTATTATCATTCTTCTTTTGTTCTTTGACCTTGACCTTTAACCTTAAATATTATAATATATATTCTCTCTCTCTCTATATATATATACCGGTATATATATATATATATATATATATATATATATATATATATATATATATATATATAATATTATATATATATATATATATATAGAGAGAGAGAGAGAGAGAGAGAGAGAGAGAGAGAGAATATATATAGAGTTCTAAAGGAAGCTAAGGATGAGCTCTCCAAACCACTGACATTACTATTCAATAAATCCTTGCAGTCTGGAACTATGCCTGATCAGTGGAAGCTAGCCAACGTAACACCGATATTAAAAAAAGGCAGCAAATCCCTACCCAGTAACTATCGTCCAATTAGCTTAACCTCAGTTGTATGTAAAATGCTAGAAACGGTCATAAGAGACAGACTCGTAAATCACTTAGAGGAAAATAACATACTTAAAGATACTCAACACGGCTTTCGTAAAAAAACGTTCCTGTTTAACAAACCTCTTAGACTTCTTCCACGATATCCTCAAGCTCTACGATGAGAGTAAAGCTGTAGATATTATATACCTTGATTTTCAAAAGGCCTTTGACAAAGTTCCCCACAAACGTTTACTGCTAAAACTAAAAGCGCATGGAATACAAGACGGTGTGTTGAAATGGATAGAAAATTGGCTCAGCGACAGAAAGCAAAGAGTAGTCATAAACGGTAAGGCATCTAAATGGACCAATGTAAGTAGCGGGGTACCCCAGGGATCGGTACTAGGACCAATTATCTTTCTAATTTACATCAACGACATAGATGAGGGTCTCACCTGTACAATCTCAAAATTTGCTGACGATACAAAAATTGCAAATAGCGTACTCTCAAAAGAACAAGTTGACGATATGCAACACAATCTAGATAAATTGTCATGTTGGGCCCAAATTTGGCAAATGAGTTTCAATGCGGATAAATGTAAAGTACTACATATCGGATACCTAAATGAGAAAGCAAACTATTCGATGAATGGCACTCAGCTTAAGAATGTAAACAGAGAAACCGATCTGGGAGTAACAATATCTAGTAGGCCTAACCTTAAACCAAGTCAACAATGTTCAGAAGTTGTTAAGAAGGCAAACAAAATAATTGGCTTTATAGGCAGGTCATTTGAGCATAAATCCAAAGAAGTTATCCTAACCCTTTACAATTCCTTAGTCCGCCCTCTTCTGGAATACTGCGTTCAATCCTGGTGCCCTTATTACCAAAAAGATATAAACAAGCTAGAACGAGTTCAATGTAGAGTTACCAAAATGATACCTAACCTAAAGAACAAACCATACAAAGAGCGTCTTAGAGAATTAAATCTATTTCCTTTAACCCAGCGCAGATTAAGAGGTGACTTAATTCAAGTGTTCAAAATCATCAAAGGCATCAACAATATGAACTGTAGTAAGTACTTCACTATCGACCAATCTAATTACACGCGGGGTTGCAAAATTATTGGCAAATCTTTTAACTCGCGCGAATCTAAGAATTTCTTCTTCAATCGAGTTGTCAACTTGTGGAATGGGCTTCCCCGAGACGTTATAGACTGCAACACCGTTGATTCATTTAAACTCCGCCTAGACAAATATCTCGCATCAAACCCGCGACTGACTGCGTTTGTAAATGAATAACTTTTTTTTATCCCCCCCTCAGTTACTAACCCATCTGTCCCCTACTAACTTCCTAATCCTGCCACGGACATTAGTTCCAGGGCAGTAATTCCCTTTCCAATGTTCCCTTACCCACTCTAAACCACTGTTTGGACACTTGATCCTCAGTGTTTTGGAGGACAAGCAGCCTAGAAGGGTCACTAGATATGTTGTTGCTTGATTTCCTTTTTACTCCTTTGTACTCCTTTGTACTACTGTTACGTTTCCCGGACAAAAGGAGGATCATTTAATGTTTTTCATATTTTTCCTGTGCATAACTTTTGGCTTAATGTAGGTATAATGATTTTTATGTAGCCTACTACGAAACTAATATTATTTGCATTTGCTGAAATGTGAAACTTATTTCAAGTAATAACTATTTGCCTCAAGTATGCATACATTAAATCAAGATAACTTGTTTTATGGTCTTTAAAATTATGTACTAAGCTTTCCTGATATATCTAGGTACTGGATTGTAAATGTTGCATACTTAGTGGAAAATATGATATTTCTGTTAACGGTGTATCAGTTTCCCCTCGGACTAAACATGTATCCAATTCATATATCATTCAACGATTTCAATTCTAACGAGCCTGGTTCGTAGCGTATATGAACATATTAGAGGAATCCACTATATTTTATTGCTCTTAGTTTATATATTCAGCAAGGAATTCGTGAATATATTCATGTATGAGTGTAGAATAGAAAAGAAAACTCCACACTTGTTTCTGCCAATGCTTGGCTCCGAGATGTGTTTGCCATTCTCCCAAAGGGCCCGGTGCGTAAAATACAAATGGTAATAAAGGTTTTGGCTTTGATGTTTCCTGAATTCCCCGTATGAAGGGTAATCTCTCTCTCTCTCTCATACTTTCCAAACCTTTGCAGTATGTTTATGTTGATCAGCGATACATTTTTACACCTGGTCCTATACAGCTCTCCGGATTCTTCCCCGGCTTTCATTTAGCTCTACACTCGCCATTCAACATCTTTTTTCTCTATCCCCTTCTTGCCTCTTTCCCTTTTATTCTCTCTCTCTCTCTCCCTCTCCCTCTCCCCCTCCCTCTCCTCCCTATTCTCTCTCTCTCTCTCTCTCTCTCTCTCTCTCTCTCTCTCTCTCTCTCTCTCTCTCTCTCTCTTTCTCTCTCTCTACCACCACTAGGCTCTCGTCTCTCTACTATATTTGCTGTTTAACTTTTTTTCTCCCGTTTGTTCCTTTATAAAACGCTATGAACTTTTACAAAATAACGAAAAATAAGCCTAAACATAATGCAATAAAAGTTAATATTGATTCAGCGAGATACCTTAACTTAAGAAATAATTAAGAACATTTTGAAGAAACAAATAGAGAAAATATACATAATGAAAATAATTTAATTTAGACCAGAAAATACATAAATAAATACATAAACAAATAAATAGAGAGTAAATCATGGATACACTGCATAACCGAAATAATAATTTTGTATTTCATTCTTGCTACCAATGACGAATTTCCATTTTGAAAAACGAACAAAGAAAAACAAACTTAATTAATTGTGCTATAAACACTTTTGTAGTTCTTCATTAATAATTTGAGTATGAATTCACATTGAAATTGTTCTAGTCGATAAAGCTGGTTAGAAATAATATCAAATACCATATCATATACCAGAGCTGACTGTCACTAGGCTGTGTGGAAGCTGCCACCACAGAAAATGATTTATGGGGCTTGATTGGCTCTGAATACCAACCAAATCCATCGTATTCGGGATACACTGATGATGCTAAATTCTACCGCAGCTTATATGGAAGTCACACGGGAGTTTCTGTTCAGGTAACTCAAATTTCCCAGTCTGGGAAAAACTAGTCATTATTTCATTATATTTAACTGTTACGACTGGGGTTTAAATATATCAGGGCTCTTATTCATTGGACTAGTAATGGCATAAATGCTACAACGGAAAGCGCTAGATCCAACCTCTGATGTATATTCCCAGTGAACAAAAAACACAAATACTCTACAGAGTTCTATATGCAATAATAGGTTATTAAACTCTCAATAAATGTGCGTCTACTCTAGGCTTAATGTTATGTGAAACAGCCTATTACTACCTATAACCGAAGGTGCTTGGTTATGGTATGCAAAGTAAGGTGGTAAGAGAAGTTACAGCTTACGTTACTTTAATCAATAAATATCAGGCACTCCTGCATGAAAGAAAGTGCACTAAAGTCCTTCAACACCAACAAGGAATCTTCTTTAAATGTTAGATGCTATAAAGATGCTCGTATCGGAAATGGAACCCAAAAAGGCAGGCAGCGGAACAATGCTCGTGCAGGCTATGCACACAAAAGGCAGAATATATAATGCCGTCGGAGCCAAGAATATCCTAAACACTACAACAATAATAATGATCGCCACAACAATGCAGTATTCCTCTCAACAAAAAGAGCCTAAGTCATTTGTGTCTCAATACATCAAACTAGGCTGCGAAATGCTTGTGTAATCATAAATGGGTATGCATAATAAGAGTACTTGGTATAATATACTTAATGTCTACTATGATTGATAAAGTCTAGCTAGAGTCAATGATACGAGATACTGGTGCGCATGGCATGCCGCATAGCCTAGTGCAAATCTCAAGTCTGTGCGTCAAATATTACGTTATAGTGAAGGGTAGCTCTCTTGAGAAACCTTAATACCGAAGTATCAAGCGTTCTCCTGGCGTACCTCAAAGAAAAATAACCGAGCTTAGAACAGTGCAGAATGGTATAGGCAAAAAGCCCTCATTCGTGCATGCTCTACTCTCAATGGCACACAGACTAGAATTTACTCAATCAACTCCAGTTCTCAGGTATGTCGTGCAGCTTTTAACTAAAGCCAGCACTCATAGGAAACAATACCTTATAATATCAGACCCCTAGTCTAGCATTATCTAATCCAGCAGAACACTAATAATTATAGGAAGCGGCAATATGAAAGCCAACCAATGCTTCGTGATCAACTTATCTTAACAACTAAACATACATAGGTTATATCAGACCTTAACGCACAATACACTGGCCAGCATGAAGCTGGTTTTGCAGAGTTAACCAGAGGGGATATAGTATTAATAAAAGGTGGTGAAAGATATGGAAAAAGAGAGAGGTAGGCAGAGGAAAAGATTCTCAGGTGCAGGGCGGGGAACAGGTATCAAGGGATAAGAGGGATGCGTTCTAGAAACCAGATCTGAGGGAGAAAGTGGCGAGGGAGCTGTATATATACTCGCACTAGCTCGAGCCACGTGGGAAAAAAGCGGTAACAACTCCTCTAACCACTACCAAAGTAGCTAGCAAAACATTACGTCACCAAGCATGGTAAAGAACTCCCTCAACCAATCCCCACGAGGCCAGCCGGCTATGACATCATCGAGTATAGCAAAACACTACGCGCCCCCTCTCACTCTGTTCTAGTCTCTCTCTCTCTGATCCTATCATTACTAGTTAAGGATAAAACATATACTTTACAATTAAATATATAAAGCCTTGACATGGGTGAAAACAAAGAGCCTTTCTGGACTGCCCATGACACGAGCTTTCATATGAAATAAAGCACACAACAATACACAAACTGTAGCCACATCCACTGCCCTGGCGATCCTAGCGAGTCACTGTAGGACAAGCCATGCGGTTCTAACGGAGTGGTTAACGTCACAATTTTCAAGTTACGCATTCATCACATTCAATACGTAAATGACAAACTTAGTTTTCTATTGTGACAATAACGTGACTCGAGTCAAGTCATTGGAAAATATGTATTTAGCATCTGCTTTTGTTTTTGCGATACTCCAATTGTTTGTTTGTCCTAAAATAAGTAATACATAGCGACGGGATAATTAATGTGAACACTTACATATTTGTAAATAATACCCACTATTACTGTAAATTTCTATAACAAACAAATCCAGAACACAGTCTTAAATACTTGATGTAATAGTAGTAATAAATCGAGGGAATTATGCTATCAACTTAATGTTTTAGTAGGTGTTATGACCTTAATGTGTTAGTAGGTGTTATGACCTTAATGTGTTAGTAGGTGGTATGACCTTAATGTTTTAGTAGGTGTTATGACCTTAAACCTTAATGTGTTAGTAGGTGTTATGACCTTAATGTGTTAGTAGGTGTTATGACCTTAATGTGTTAGTAGGTGTTATGACCTTAATGTGTTAGTAGGTGGTATGACCTAGTAGGTGTTATGACCTTATGTGTTAGTAGGTGTTATGACCTTAATGTGTTAGTAGGTGTTATGACCTTAATGTGTTAGTAGGTGTTATGACCTTAATGTGTTAGTAGTGTTAACCTTAATGTTTAGTGTTAGTAGGTGTTATGACCTTAATGTGTTAGTAGGTGTTATGACCTTAATGTGTTAGTAGGTGGTATGACCTTAATGTGTTAGTAGGTGTTATGACCTTAATGTGTTAGTAGGTGTTATGACCTTTACATAATGTACAGTTCATAATAATGGACATACCTGAATAATTATAAATTCATATTTTTAACTCACCCACAACGGAGAATTACACGTAATGTATATACAAATGTACTTGAAAAGTTCCATGTAAACCTCACCAGCAATATCTTCATGGATTCGGCAAATAATTAATTGATATGGAGGATTTATACATTTATTTATTATATTTTTTTTTTCTTCTAATGAGATATAGGAGGATGTAATAATTATTTAATTGGATGACTGCGTTGTATATTTGGGGCTTAAGCCTATTTCACAAGTACTCTGCCGTAAAAAAAAAAAAACAGACAAAAATAGGTGATGACTTATTCCCGCGAGCCAGTATTTTTTGGAGGAACCGGCCTTTGCCGAGATAAATTTCTACCAAAACATTTACCAATATATCTTGAAGGGGTGTCTAGGGGGTGTCTTATTAAGCTTGATTGAGGTCTAGCGAGGAAATTAGATAATACATGAATACATATGTAAATATAAAAATAAACCCAACCCCTCTTAACATGCTGAAATACTAAGCACCTTGTCATAAGAGTTTATGTTGTGAGGCAACAGCTGTTATTGGTGCTGGGCTGTTGTTGCTTGTTCCCAGGGTGGTGGACCTTTAGTAAACCGAGGTGGGGAAAAAAACTGGTGACATCTTAGGCCAAGTCTGTGTGTGTATGTATATATATATATATATATATATATACCAGTATATACAGTATATATATATATATATATATATATTTATTATTATTATTATTTTTTTCAAAACTTAAGTGTACATATGAGGCAAAGACATACTAGTTTCATATATTGCCAATTATCATCGATAAATCTGTTGGTCAGTGATTCAGTAAATCGACTATAATTATAACATGTTTTGTACGAGGATACATTCCATAACAATAATGACAATAACAGAGGGAAGGAAAAGGTGAGCACCATCCACATATTTTGGTGACAGAGATGCCAAAGGAATGTCTTGATTTAATAACCACGATATTCTGGTGATGACAACAAGAAATCATATTCCTCCGAATTGATGACTAACTTAAGAATAACGACATATATACCTGAAATAGTCTATATTATCGGAAGGGGTTTACTCATCTCTTGATCCGATGATGAACTATGCAGTTATTATAAGCGCGTGGACAATATTCACTACAACAGGAGAGCTAAACTAAATATAGACTTCTTGTTTTTATGTTAGAGAGAGAGAGAGAGAGAGAGAGAGAGAGAGAGAGAGAGAGAGAGAGAGAGAGAGAGAGAGAGAGAGAGAGAGAGAGAGAGAGAGAGAGAGAGAGAGAGAGAAGGAGAAGGAGAAGGAGAAGGAGAAGGAGAAGGAGAAGGAGAAAGAGAGAGAGAGAGAGAGAATGAGTGTGTGAGTGAGAGAGTGTTACCGTGATGAAACAAACTAAATTTCTTCTATCCAACATAATAATTCAGCAATTTTTAACTACCAGAAAAAACGTCATAGATTTAGTATTATTCACCTTAACTCTTCTGCGATCCCTGACAACAACCAACTCTCTCCTGGTTGAGAGAGACAACCACTTACCAAATGCCAAGTTCAGACAATGTTTCTTAACTTCCCCGGCACAATACATTAGTCCACGTCACCGGTGTTCTCACTAAGTTTCCAGACATGCACCGCTTTAATAGTTTGGAATTACAGCGTGTAGTTTAAAGTGGTGTGACATTCTTTCGCTTACAGTTTTTACCTCAGCCAACGAAGTTGACGGAGGTTATGTTTTGCCTCGGTTTTTTTTTTTTTTATGTGATTGAGGGAGGCAAAAGGCAGAACTGCATATATAGCGAGTGCCTCCCCCATTGTTGAAAGAGTGACAGGGCCAAAATCAAAGGACGTTCGAGCCAAAATGCCTGGACACACGGACTTTGAAGCAATCTAAGTCATAGGAAGAGGGAAAGACCGATTCTGGGAGAGAGTTCCAGAGCTCAGCTGTTGAGTAGAAGAAAGTTTGAGAGTAACGTTTCACTCTTGGGTTGGAGAGTTGCACAGAGTAGGGGTGGGATTGAGTTGCAAGACGGGTACCACGTGCCCTACGTAAAGGAGGTGGTATACACTGGGAAAGCTCTGAGGAACACTGATCATTATAGTAGCGATAGAATAGCGAGAGAGATGCAACATTGCGGCGGAGAGAGAGAGATTGCAGAGAGTTCGTGAGTGGACGGGAGTTAATGATACGAAAGGCCTTCCTTTCAACTTTGTCTAGGAGAGCAGTGTGAGAGGAACCTCCCCAAACATGTGAACAATACTCAATACAAGGACGCACTATGCCCCTGTACAGAGCAAGAAGCTGTGCAGGGGAAAAGAACCCCCTAAGGCGGTTGAGCACACCCAGCTTCTGGGAGGCTGCCTTAGCAAGACTGGTAATATGGTCCTTCCAACTGAGTTTGTGTTTTTTTTTTTTATTTGTTTGTCTGTAATAGGGGAAGTGTGGTTGAGTGGTCATGCCAATGGACTGGTAATCCAAAGGTCCCGGGACCTCACAGGCTTCACCGTTGTATGTACGGTTCAATGTACAGGCTCTCAGCCTATGCCCGAGAGGGAGTAGTTTGAATATAGAACAAAAAACAAGATATTTCAAACGCTTATTAACCGATGTTCACAAAAACTGGTGGGCAGATAGGATATGCGCCAAGTAAGAAGTGCTTCAATTTTGGAGGTGATCAGTAGAGCGCATACCTTGGCCAGCGTAGGCGCCTCATAAAGTTATGAAACTATTTGCAAACAGACAAGCAAGAAAACATAATTCTCCTCTATAGAGTCTGCTCGTACCATACAAAATACAAGCAAGACACAAGAGTTTGTCACTGCTTCCTGCACAAAGCCAGAACTTAAACACCTAGACCCTTTACTTGCACAAGGTAAACACATTCAGTACCGCTGATATCCTTTTCATTATAATCTGGTAACTATTTGACGATTTATGTTCAGCTTAGGAAGGACATTTACCAATCAAAAGGCTAAAGACTATCTCAATTAATTCTTTTAGCTACCCTATATTTTTCCTAAGATACACAAATCGTCTAAATATAGCTAGAATAAAATTAACAAGACGTCGATTGTGCTAAAGGAGTAACAAAAAAATCATGGACTATATTCAGTAATTATTAAGGGGAGTTAGTTGGTTTTTCTGGCCCCCCTTCTCCCTCATGTTTAGCCCCATTAGTTGTGAGATTTTAAAACGTTCGCTCCATTAGTTTAGCGATTGAAGACCTTTCACCCTATTTCTTCGTCAATATTTAGACCTTTCGCGCTATTTAGGTGTCAAGCTTTTACTGGCGAGCGATAGCGAACCTGAAATTTTGGAGGAACTGGCCTTCGGCCAGGACATTTTCCAACCGAAAAAGGTAAAAAATTAATCTTGAAGAGGGATGGAGATCTAGGGAGGAAATTAAAGAAACACAATTAAGTATATACAGAAACCAATAAATTAACCCTACCTCTCTTAACTAAAATTCTTGACTGAGGCTGACGCTGTGTTAACTTCTCCTGGACGGGAAATGGGAAAGTTTACACTCCACTTTATTTCCAGGCATTATTCCAGGTGTTAATAAATTAGTTACAGAAATGAGAATATGCTGCAGTTACATTAGTTCCTCTTGGGATTGCTTGTCTGAATAAGAATTGCAGTGATAAATAATTAATGATACATCTAATGTATTCACATTATTATAAGATAAGTACACATTATGGCATTTTTGGTATAGCGCTCATACATTATAATATATTCACAATCACTCTAATATCTCCGTATGAGCTTATCTAGTGCAATATCTAGCAATAATGGAACACTATAATATCAATAAGGTCCCAATCTCGCATCTCCATCACCATCCAACATCAATCACCAATAATCCATCAAGAGCGAGCCAGAACTGATATGAGGGAAGCAGGTAATAATCCATCAAGAGCGAGCCAGAACTGATATGAGGGAAGCAGGTAATAATCCATCAAGAGCGAGCCAGAACTGATATGAGGGAAGCAGGTAATAATCCATCAAGAGCGAGCCAGAACTGATATGAGGGAAGCAGGTAATAATCCATCAAGAGCGAGCCAGAACTGATATGAGGGAAGCAGGTAACCAAGAGCGAGCCAGAACTGATATGAGGGAAGCAGGTAATCAAACGCTTCCAATACCTCCCTTACCCTCCCTCACCACCACCAGCTCCACTCCACCTTCCTCCACATACACCATCACCTCCTCCACCTACAATATATTGTTACGTCCTGGGATATATAAACACTGGGCTCTTTCTATTGGACTAGGTATGCGGCAACAAGCAACAACGGAAAACGCTAGATCCAACCCTTATCTATAAACCCAGGCAACAAACCACCCTAAACCGTCAAGAGTCCTGCCTGGACAACGAGGTATCCTATGACTCGGTTACAGGGTGCACGCACTATAGACTGCTGATAGTCAAGCAGGCTATATAAAAGATCACACAATTAAGTTGACTTAAAGCTTCAAGGAAAAGATAGATAACGGAATTAAATTGCAGAAACAATTTAATAACAAACTAGAAGAAAGTACATTTAACGTTACGTTAATTAATACAACTAATCACCCCTGCGTGAAAGAAGGTGAAAGCAAACAGTCCTCAAAACATCGTACCGGTAGACAAGATGCGGGTTTCTAAACTGCATGTGGCTACTGTAGGATCTGATGCTTAGCAAAGAAAGTACGTTACGGATTTAGAGAACTCTTAACTCATAAGCAGGAATAAATACTAGTGATAGGCATACAGTGTATAATGGCATAGGTATAATTAAATAAAGGCAGCAACTCGCAACATAACCACATACAGGTGTGCTTCTCACTCTTAGTCAGGCAAGCCTGCTCGGACAGAGTCTCTAAGCCACACCCTGACTCACAATGCTCAGAAAAACGGTAAACTGTGTCACAATAACAAGCATACAGAAATAATAAACCCCTAGCTGTTAATCTGCCAGGTGGCAGAGGTCTAGCTGGAAGGATATAGGCTTCGGATACCCGGGCTGAGCCACCTGCTCTAGCCTAGGGACGTTCCCAGGTCTGTGCGCCAAATTACTCTAATTGAAAGGGTGCTCTCTTGAGAGACTCAGATCCCAAGTATCTGACTCTCTCCTGGCGACCCTAAAACAAAAGGAAGACGTGCTAGCGCAGTGCTGAGTGGACTAGGCAAGGGCCCTCACACAACACAACACTAGACACACAGGGACACAGACAAGAAAATGCCCCCAGACTCCCACGGGTATCCTAGTAAAGTCGTGCGGGTCCACAGGACTCGCACCAGCAGACTTTACTTAAAGGATCGCAAAAAGCCTCCCCTCCGGTCTAGCCCCTGCTAACCTGACACAAGAACACACTAGCAAGCATGAAACCACCAAATATGAGACAACAAAAAAGCTTGCTAGGTCTCATTAACAATTACATCTCTGCATAAGGCCCTAAATCCTATCTAGTTATCTGAGAGCTCGTCGTTAATACAATAATAGATATAAGGTCTATCAAGGGGATGGGATAACTAAATAGATTGGTGAAGTAGTGGAAGGAAGGTATACAAAGTAAGAGAGAAAGTTTCTAAGTGGGGTTGAGAGGGATAGATATCAAGGGGGTCCGAAGGGTACGACAGTGAGGTGAGCTCTGAGTCTTGAATCTGTCTGGACCCCACACTAGGCATGCAGAATACATCCCAGACTTGGCAACACTCAACACAGTTGCCGGGTCAAAATCCTCTAGCCCGTGCGTGAGTCGAAACTAAGCCTAACGTTGCAATCAAATGCATGTGACAACGCTTCAGGCTCGTCCCTAGCTGGACTCTCCGCGCGAAGCAACGTCCCCCAGCCGGTCTCTCTCTCCCGCTCGTCTCCTCCCACTCTCACTAGACTTACATCTTATATATTATAATGAAACAATCAACTATCGAGAATAAAATATACTAAGATGCGTTGGTTAAGAATAAGGGCAGCTACAAGCTGTGAAACAACATAAGAATATCCCAGACATTAGTTACGTTGTCGTAGGATATATACTAAGGAAAAGCCTGCCGGCCGGCTGCCGCCAGCCGGTTTCTAAACGGCTGGGCAGCCGACGCGCGCGCATGCCCGCACGTGGCTACTATGCAGAAGCGTCACAATATTCCACCCTCTATCACCATTTCACCCTACGACTAACACCTCCAACACCACCTCCACATTTTTATCCCATCTACAAATATCTGCACAATGCAACTTTATTTTCCATACATTATCACTGTCTTCATACCGACTCCCCCACTAATCAGTAAACAAATCCTCCTCCATCCATCATAAACCCCCCCCCTCCCCTCTTATCTTTCAATTATGACCACCTCCTTTCCCACCCCAACCTCCCTCCCACACACCGCTTCCTCCACCTCCACCATACACCTTTCTTTCCACTCCACCATATCTCCCACTCACCCACCACCATCTCCATTTTACCGATTCCCCATCATCACAACCTGTACCCCATCTACAACTCTACAACTCTGATGCCTCTTTTTCTTGAAACACCTTCATCTTCAATGTCCTCTCCTTTATAACGTAGTTTTACATAGTAAATATGACCAGTTAATTTCCCTCTCAATATATCACACATCAATTATTATAATATATTATATTATGTTCATTTTAAATATTCCCGAAATTGTGAACCTCAGACCTCTGTATCGCAAAAGGGGCTTGAGTAAATGGGCTGTATGTTTCCACACCTAATACCTGGCTGACTCTTCCCAAATGGTAGAACTATTAGCTCGATTACTCTAGTAATGTTTGTTCCTAGATATAGAGGTTATTAGTCAAGATGTCTTGCCTACTTATAATGAATAGACTATAGGCAAACTATTGATTTTGACTTTAGGAATAGTCCGATGTAGGTTGCAGAAAATCCACTAACGTTCCCCGGCTGGCTGCCCCTGCTCACAACTTACCCTAACATATGGGTAGCAGAAAAAAAAGGATGTGTATTTTAGTCGTGAGGGAGGGAGCGTTATAACCGATCTATTAATATATTCAAAGGAATCGCTGGGGAAGGGAAGGTAGAAGGTAGACGTAGCCCGATGGAATATACAGCATTGTCGTTAATTATATTACATCCTGTTATAATCAAATATTGTAATATGCATGCAACTATTGTTCTCATTAGGTGTTAGTTTTATATAATTACTAGTATATTTATTATTTTAGTAGTATTAATTAAGACAATTAAATTGCATAAATCTTGTTTTATTTAATGCACACGACAAGGGAAATGGAAATATTCAAACCAAGAAGATACGTCAGCTTATGACTTTCGTACTTGCAAAGTAAGATTAAATATTAATGAAGATGACGGGATTTTTTTTCTTTGCGGTGGTGGCGACAAAAAGGAAGATAAATGCACACTAAGGGATTCATTGTTGATATGATAGAGACAAATAAATCACCAAGCATGAGTTAATATTATTCCATGTGTGTTAATAGAATGATTCGATCAAATTGCATCAACGTAATTCATCAATATATATACAGTATATATACACCCGGTATATATATATATTTGTTTCATTATTTCACACTAGTCGTGCTATGTTATACTAGTATAGCTAATAAAGGGAACCGAATACAAATAATAGGTGCAATTGCTTATTACTGGTTTCGCACATTGTCCATGCCGCTCATCAAATGCTTACCGAACGATGAAAAACAATACTGTAATTCTATCAAACAAGTTAAGGTTTGGTGATTCATTAAAGTACACAGTATGAGGTATTGTAGGGTTGCTATGAGGCTATGTAATCTGTGTTGATTTAAACTGAATGAGAGAGTGAGAATACTGTAAATTAGCTGATGATCATAGTTTTGTTCTAAATATGCAGTAGATCAGTGGGTCATCCGCAGATTTTCAAATTATATAAAGACAAGTACAATTAATATTCTGTAAACTCTTGCTGGAATCTAAAGCAAAGATAACGATGTTTAGATACATCTAAATAAATATTAAGTAAATAAATTTTAAATAACATGTGTAATTTACTTAAATGAATCCAAAGGTCTTTAATATGTTAAATAAAATCAGCTAGTGGTAGCTAGAACCTTTTATACTGTAAACTGATAAATATTGTGTGTGCTGGATTATAAAGTTGAAGACAAATTCATTAAATTGTCAACTTAATATTCCCAGTTTTCGTTACTAAAACAAAGTTCCAAAGAACGTCAACGAAAAGGAAACTTACACAATTTATTACAGTTTGATATGCGAGAGAAAAAACATTATATATTCTTGCCAGTTGTATCGGTAGAAATAAGAAATACATGGGAGTTTTTTTCCCTATATCCATAATTCATCTTCTAAGCATTTTTTGATTGAAATTATAATGGATTCCAAAACTTAAGACAGGGAGAATTCGGAAAATGTATGGTCTTGAATACTATTATAATCGAAAACCTTACCAAAAAGAATGAACACGTTATAATCAAGCTTAAAACTATGTCACTAATATAATATTAAGAAATTGATTAAACCGTGTGTTACCGGTGATGTCTTCTTTATTTGATTTTAACTACATTTAGACCATTTTATTCAGCCTAGGAAGGACTTCTCCCAATTTTAAGAAAACAGATTAACTCAATTAATCTGGTTAACTTCCCCATATCTTTCCTAATTTTGAGGAAATCGTCTAAATGTAGCTGACATAAAATACAAAAAGACGTCACCGGTGCTAAAAGGGTTAATGGGATATGACGCCTAAACACATTGAGGTTGGGCGTTAAAGAGGAAGTCAAATCAAAGCTTTTATAATACATGTTTATAACCACCGTCAAAGGTGGGTAACTGTGGACACCTGGGGCAATTGAGGGTACCCGGTAGTTCATTAATACCTCAATTATATGTATTCAGGATTTCTGTCTTTAGCAAAATTATGGCCCAATGGTGTTCCGTATGATTTAATTGATAAGATATATATTGAATAATAAGGGTTTTATGCCCCAGGTGCCCACAATTACCCTGTGACGGCACATTGTTTAGGCATTGATAACAATAAACTAATGAGCTGTCAGACCTGAGTTGCCGATAACAGGTGTGAATAAACGCGTTCGTGGGATATTGGCTTGTATTGTAGAAACTTGGAATTTATTATTTAAGGGAAGTTTTTGTATTTTCCTGGGTCCCATCTCTCTCATGTTTAACCCCTATACTGTTCAGAATTTAAAATGGTCGCCCCCATTAGTTTCGCGATGTTGTCAATATTAAGACCTTTCGTGCCATTTGAGTGACAACTTATTCCTGGCGAGCAATAATGAGCCTGTAATCTAGGAGGAACCGGCCTTCGATCGGGATAATTTTTCTGCCGATAATGTTAAAATGTATCTAGAAGGGGGTATTGGAGTTTTTTTGTAAGCTTAATAGAGGTCTAGCGAGTAAACAGAAATGTACTGTAGATGTATCATTAAACAGATAAACACAATTAATACAATAATATACAAAATAAAAGGACAATGCCCCAATAATGTAAGAAGAAAAACAACATAAAGTAACATAATCGAACAAAGACGATGGCACGAGGACAGTAATAGAAGACGGAAGGGAAAATACTATTGTTGGCTGACAAGGGAGGTAAACATAGGGAGAGAGAGAGAGAGAGAGAGAGAGAGAGAGAGAGAGAGAGAGAGAGAGAGAGAGAGAGAGAGAGAGAGAGAGAGAGAGAGAGAGAGAGAGAGAGAGAGAGAGAGAGAGAGAGAGAGAGAGAGAGAGAGAGAGAGAGAGAGAGAGAGAGAGAGAGAGAGAGAGAGAGAGAGAGAGAGAGAGAACAAAAATATATATTATATAGTAGGCAAAAGTGCCGCCGAAGGGAAGGAAGGAAGGAAGGTAGATAGCAGAAGAGAAGAGGACGAATAAACAATGAGGAAGAGAGAGGGGGCCGGGGAGCAAGACTGATAACGAAAGGAAGAGGAATAATTTTGGAGCTGGAACAAAAAAACAAATTTATATATCAATATTCAAACTTTTCGTGCCATTTAGGTGTCGATTTAATCCAAACGAGCGATAGCGAGACTGCAATTAGGAGGAACTTGTGTGGCGATGCATGAACTTGGGAAAAGAGACAGATTTACATTAACTCACCACACAAATACTCAGATCCAGCAAAATCGTTATAGCTTAATTTTAGTTGAAGTAACGAAACACAAAATAATTACAACTTTCAGAAAATGAGAGAAACGTATAAATCTCTCGCAACATCTCCAATTTCATCCACCATTTGCAATTCAATGAAGGCTCGATATTATGACCCATATCGGCCTTGGTTTCCATCTGAAGGATTTCATAAAGAGATACAAAAGTAAATTAATCCATGTATTCCTTCACGCTTTCTTCTATTCAACAGCTGAGCTCTGTCTCTCCCTGAATCCATCTTCCCCTCATCCTTTGACTTAAATTGCTTCAAACTCCGTTTGTCTAGTTATTATGGCTCGAACATTCCTTAATATTGGCCTTGTCACTCTTTCAACTCCGGGGGAGGCACTCTTCACAGGCAGATCTGCCTTTTTATCTCCTTCATCAACATATAAACACAAAAAGTATTCCTAATAGTGTACGGTGGTGCTGAATGATATGGACCTTTCTATCAGTATATGTATCACCACCAAACCAATTTCATTTCTTAATTGTATTTAACTGAACTGTTTATTTGTTGACTATACTATTAGTAAAACATTTACTGTTGGACCAGTGTTTACTTTCCTGTTTCCTTAGCCATTTACTCGTTTAGCGTCTCTCTTTGATGATCTTAAGTAATTTAAAAAACATAGGGAGGGAGAGAACTGTGAAAGGTGTGTGTGTGTGGGTGGCACATTAGGGAAGGAGACCCGTATTTAGTGAGTAAACAAGACCTGTGACCGGCCCTTGTCTGTATCTGAGCCAATCTCTCTCGTTCTCTCTCTCTCGCTTATATATTTTCCTTTCAGTTTACCTTGCTGTTAGGGTTGCTATTTCTATTAGGATTAAGTCTTAGCAACTCTCAGGGATCGTAAGATCTATGTGGCCAGTGTATCCATGTACATCTATATAAATGTTTCGTTCTCTCTCAGTCACTCTCACTCTTACACACACACACACACAATCTCTCGCTCTCTCTCTCTCTTCCTTTAGTATCAACACCTCATGTATATTATTCTCGCATATCATTACTGTTTCCTTCCATTCACCTCCCAATACTCCCATTGAAGTCCCTCATGATATACCAAATATGTTAGCAGTGTTTACACCCCCCCCCCCCATTTCCCTCTTCCACGTTCAATCCCTTACTACTATTAAAAGGGATTTTCTTTTTTTTATGGAGACCTACAATAAGTTCACTATTAACTCTTTCCTAGTCACCATCATTCTTCGTCTTTGTCTCCTCTCACCATCTTTACTATGCCAAGCCTCATAGTCCCACATTAATCTCACTATTCACTATTCACCATCTTTCCTCCTACTATTCGTCTCCCCTCACCAATTGCCTTAATCCTCCATTAACCTAACCATTTACTATTCCCTATCCACCATCTCTTCTCTCATCATCTTTACTATACGAAGCCTCATAAGTCCCCCATAACTCAGTGTTGGGGGTTGAGGGTTAAGACCGACAATAAGTTCACTATTCACTATTACATATTCCCCATCCCTCCTACTCCACTTCTCCCCTCACCAATTTCCCTAGTCCCCCAATAACCTCACTATTTCCTATTCACCAGCTCTCCTCCTCTTACTCCATCTCTCCACCCACCAAGCTCCCTATACCAAGCCTTATAGTCCCCCGTAACTCAGCCGATCAACTTCACCTATTCCTATTTACCATTTTCCTACTCTTCTCCCCTCACCATATTTCCTATACGAAGTCTCACAACTACACCATTTCCTATTCACTCATCTCCTTTCCTCTCCTCTTCCACCACCAAGCACCCTATACCAAGTTTCATAAGTCCCCCATAACTCAAGTGTTGTGGGTGTGGGTTTAGGCCTATATGAGTTATGGCAGAAAAGGTGATGAGACCCGGATCATTCTGTTGTTCTCGACTGCTCTTCCTAGGAGAGTGATCTGTGTATGTGTTTAGGTTTTTTCTATGAGTACGAAGAAGACAAAAGGGAGGCTGCCTGTAACGAGTGTCTCCCCCAAAACTAAAAGAGTGACATAGCGCCAAGTTCAGGGGACGTTGGGGTCGAAATGCCTGGACTCAGAAGTTTAAAGCAATAAGTCATAGAGCTTGAAGGAACGATTGATTGAGGGAGAGAGTTCCAAAGTTCACTTGTTGAGTATAAGAAAGTTTGCTCCCTAGACCTCCATCAAACTTGAAAATACACACCGAAGACCCCTCTTCCTGATAATGTTGTAAATTTTTCGGTGATTCCTATCAAGTTATAAGCTCTCTATCACTCGCTTGGAAATAATCAACGCATAAATGGCACGAAAGGACTTAACATTGCCAAATAAATGGGTCGAAAGGTGTATAAATCGCCAAATTAATGGAGTGAACGTCTTAAGATTCAATAAGTAAAGGGCTAAACATGAGGGAGGAGGAGGTCCAGAAAAATAACCCTTAATACTCTCTTAACCCTTTGAATGCCGGTGACGTCATTTTCATAATATTGTTTTATAATGTATTATAGTATTCTTCCCATTAGATAGTTTTCTTCTTGTATATCCACGCTGTACAGTCGCGCTAATAAGTGATGTCTCGACACTAAGTATGTTTTGATCAATAATTGGTATCAGCAATATCTAAGCTTCATTTCTTCATATCGAGTGAAATATACAAACATGTTCCTACACTTACCCACCCTATTCAACATCTGACAGACATTAATACAGAACAGAACGAGCCAAACGTAATGCCAGCTGGGACATGACTTATTAGCGTGACTGTACAGTGGCGATAATAAGTCATGTCTCAGCTGTCATTACGTTTGGCTCGCTCTGTGCTGTAATAATGTACCGTATGTCAGATGTTGAATAGGGTGGATAAGTGTAGGAACATGCTTGTATAATTATCTTTTAGACATTGCTTATACCAATTATTATTCGAAATATACTTGGTGCCGTGACATCACTTATTTGGCCGACTGTACTTATATTTTACTTCGTTCCCCCTTGTTCTTCTTGCTCAACCTGTGTCTATTCTTGGTATGGTTACGTATTGTTTCTCTGCCCGTTGTTTCCTTATCGCATTCTCTGTTCCTCTACGTTTAACGCCGGAACCATCATCTATTTTTTGTTTTCCAGACTTCCTTTTTACAATCACCCTTTCATGCTGGTCCGGACTCATACATGCATTATTTCTTCCCCTCCGTTTCCCTCCCGCTCTGAAATTATCCGTACCCATCTCATTCTCCCAGCTATTCATACCCTCACCCCTCTCCCCAGCCGCATTTTAATATCTCACCCCTAAATTATTCGGTTTTAAGACCCATGCAGGGCCCATATAGCTGTCCTCTTTACTGTTTTATCTGTTCTGCCCACCTCCACCCCTCCTCACGTCACAACTTCATTATCTCCCCCCCCCCCCCCAGAAAAAAAAAAAAAAAAAAAAAGCATCTTAAAATTGTCCACGATCCTCTTTATCCAGTTTCTAGTCACTCCTAAACCAAGCCTAACCTATTTTACTTGATATAGAATTGTTGGTGAAAGGATGCTATATCATTCACAAGATAACTGGACAACAGCTTGCCTATCACTTCTCTTATTCTGCTATTCAGCTTGTCACTACCACCACAATAAGAAATTAAGTAATTAAGGTAAATAAGAACCATTGTAGGGAGTGGACAGGAATAAGGTAACGGAAGTAAAATATAGGCTAGATGTAATTTAGTCTCTTCATTATAAGTAGGCCAAAAAGGGCTAGAACAAATGGGCTGTAATATTCCATACTTATTCCGTGGCCGACTCTTCCCAAATGTTAGAAACATTAGCTCGATTACTCTTGTTGCTTATGAGTTATAGAGGATATTGTTCAATTGTTCAAGAGTTTTGGCCTTCTTACTTGGAATAGGGTATAATAGAAAGTGGTAAAGCCTATCTTCTGTTGGTAACTGAATAGCCGTTAATTAAGAATGCACCTCACTATCTCCCTTAAGAATGCACCTCACTATCTCCATCGGCTTAGAGGTGAACTTGAACATGGTAATCCACAACCCAACCATCAACAGACCAACTCACTCGACCATCTATATACCCTGCTCCAAATAGGTAGGCCAAAAATCGTGAATGCTAACCTCTGTAACTAAAAAAGGTCTAGAGCAAATGGGCTGTAAATTTCCACACGTATTCCCTGGCTGACTCTTCCCAAACGGTAGTAATATTAGCTCGATTAATCTAGTCGTGTGTGAGTTATAGAGGTCAATGTCCAAGAGTTTGTGCCTAATTACTTGGAACAGGGTATATAGCTGCCCCAACCACACCCAAGGTTACTAAATCAAGTCCGCTAGATAGCAAATAAATGCCTAAAATCGCTAGAATAATACCACAATCTCTAGAATATCGCTCTGAAATGGCTGAAATCTCCTGAATATCGCTGAATTTATGCCTCTAGATGTAAAAAATTGCCTCTAGATCGAAGTAAAAACATCTAGATCTAGCGGGACAGTAGCTAAATTGGCAACACTGAGGTCCACCCCATGCATCCCTACATTACTTGGATATATTTGTAACCCTTCTTTCTTTCCTCCATCTGCGTTATCTTCCTGGCGCGCGATAGCGAGCCAGCATTATATGGAGAAATCCGGCTTCGCCAGAGACATTTCTCTATCGAAAAATGTAAAAATTTAGCTTGCTTTCAAAACAAAAATATATATATGCTGGGCTCGCTACCGCTCACCAGGAAAATATTGACACCTGGATGGGTGTAAACGTCTTAAAACAGTAGTTTGAATGGGGCTGAATGGATACAAGCCAAAGAGAGAGGGAGAGAAAGATTAAAAAAAGCGAGGTGGGCTCCCTTAATCCATTCAACACCAGAGACAACATTTTCATTATATTCTGCTAAGTATTGCACAATTCTATTCAGTTTAGGAAGGAACGTTAGCACTCAAAAGACCTTCAACTCTCACATTTATCCTGATTAACTCCCACCGATCCTTCTTTAAGCTAGATATATTCGTCTAACTATACCTAAGATAAGAAGACAAATTAGTCACCGGTACAGAAAGGGTTACAGTCCCGGGTCAATGTTAATGGGAAGATATCACAGGAAAATATGTTGTGCTTCATTTGGTTTCAGCCGAATGAAAGAGGCTAAACGTGCATCCAATTGATATGAGAAAAAAAATGAAAATAAAATAAAATCTTTCATAACTATCAACTGCATAGTGTGGGTGGGTGGGTGTGTGGTGGTGTGTGGTGGGTGGGTGGGTGGTGTGTGTGTGTGGGTGGGTGGTTTGGTTTTGTGTGGGTGTGTGTGTGGTGGTGGGTGTGGGTGGTGTGTGGGTGGGTGTGGGTGGGTGGGGGTGTGTGGGTGGTGGTGTGTGTGGGGTGTGGGTGGGTGGGGTGGGTGGGTGGGGTGGGTGTTGTGGGTGGGTGTTGTGTGTGGGTGGTGGTGTGTGTGGGTGGTGGTGTGTGTGGGTGGTGGTGTGTGTGGGTGGTGGTGTGTGTGGGTGGTGGTGTGTGTGTGTGTGTGTGTTGTGTGTGCGCCGCTGCGCGCGGTGCAAACGTAAGTTAACGGCAAAAAACTACACAAACAAAAGTACTTGCAACTAAAATCCCAGAAAACAGTCTCCTGAAACCCAGCATGTCACCCAAAATGTGTCCAAATCAGATTTGCGGAGCGCGCAGGTGAGCCCAGGTGAGCCCAGGTGAGCCCAGGTGAGGTTAAATATAATTAAAAGAGCGGGACGTAAATTAAGCTGTCTTCTTAGTTTTTTTGGGTTGAATACGGTTGATTAAAATAGATGTTGCCATAGAACAAACAATACAATAGGACAAGGAAACAAGGCTAGATAGAAGAGCCGCAGAAGGTGAAGGCATCAGATAGAAAAAAAAAATGGCAATATACATAAATAGACGTCGATAAAAGTGTACAAACAGTGTGACTGGCAGGTTCTGATGCTTAATGTACAGTCCTCTTAAAGCAATATCGGAACCCCTATGTTTTTTTCTGTATGCTATTATAACTATCTTTATAATAACCCTTACTCTTTGGATGAAATGTTGCCGTTTTTCCAAAAAATAGATAGTAAATATATGGATTTTTTAGTTGATGTATATAAAACTTATATTCATAAAAATATATACTTCGCACAATTATAAATAGTTAAATTCCACAATTTGTTTAAGAGTGACTTTACTATACAAGTTTGCATTAATGTATAATGATACACTGAAGTTCATTATTTTCCTGCTTAATTAATTATCCGTGTTGGTACGTAATGCTGCGCGGCAGCGCTTCAAAGTTAATTAAAAAACGCATCTACCGATACCTAATGGTAAGATAGATTAATTGATTTGCATGTATTATGACAACGAATTCATTATTGGCCAAAATATCCAACCTTTGTTATTTAATTACATTTACGATGTTCGTTAATATAGCAAAATAGTTGTTATGGTGACAAACGGAAATAGCTACTTCCTATAACAAACCAGTCCCATACCCCCCCTCTCCCCTACTCCCCTACCCCCCCCCGTATCCCAACCCCCCCCCCGCCGCCACTACCAACCCCCCCCTACCCCCCCCCCAACCCCCCCCCCCTAACAACCCCCCCCCCCCCCCCCCACAAAAAGACCACGCATCCACTAACCACACCAAAATTGAAAGAGTGATAGAGAACCAAATTTAATGTACAGAATCGAAATGTCTAGACACAGAGCTTGAATGAGTTGAAACCATAGGATGAGGGGGGGAAAGATAGATTGTGTGGAGAGTAAGCTCACCAGAGTAGAAGAATGGACTGGGGAAAATTAGGCCTTGTTATTGTTAACCCTCTTTACACAAGGTTAACGCCCTATCTGTACCGGCGACGTCTCTTTAAAATTATAATTGATCTGTTCTACTATTAGACAATTGTATTAAGTTTTAAAAAGAACCTCCAGCAAGTAAGAGGCTTTGGAACTATGCTCTGTCCCACAAAGCCTTTTTAATTACCACAGATTCCTTATTAAGGGAGAGCTTTTTGCATTAAATAGTCTGAATAGAGATAGAATAAGGTATATCAGACGCATCTGGTACTCAAGGGGTTAAGACTATGGCCTAGTGGACTATGAATGTGTGCATATAGACAGACAAATAGACAAAACAGGAACAGACAGACAAAAAACAGACAGACCAGACAGACAGACTAGATATATAAAATAATTTATACATAATCTAATTCAACTTATAATGAAGCCATAAATCACTCTGACCACGCGTTTAACGGCGGCTCTATAATTAATTCAAGTAAAATACTAGACCTAATCGAGCCTAATATTTTCTAGAACCATTTTGGGAAGGGTCAGCCGAGGGTGAAAGGCATGGACATTAACAACCCATATCATCTAGTCCTTTTTGAGTTATACAAGGAGGTTATTGGGTTCAAGATTTCTTTGGCGTAAGTTATAGATAATTAAATATCGAAATCGTGTAAATCTTAGATAGATATACAAGTAAACAGATCGGTATTTATAAAGCTTCAGAGGGGCCCCAACCGTCGAAACCTTTTTTTTATGTTTTTTTTATGTTTATTAAGAGTAAAGTCGAGAAGCTCCCCTTCTTCCTTTCTGGCTTGTATCCTCATTCGGCTCCCATTCAGGAGGGTGTTGTTGTGGTAGAGGGGGCCTACTGTTTTAAAGACGTTTACCCTAACCCCCATACCCCACCAGGTGGTCAACATTTTCCCTGGCGAGCGGTAGCGAGCCAAATTTGTTAAAATTTTATATCGGATAGAAAAATTTCCTTCCCCGGCGAAGGTGGGGACCGCGATTTTCCTTCGGGGTGCATACCATGCTGGGTTGGGGGGGGTGGGGGTGGCTGGGGCTCGGTGGCTATTGGGGAGGTCGCGTCTGCGGGTGGGGGTCGAGGTGGTGGGGGGGGTATCGGGGACCGCCAAACGAAGAAAATATCGACACGTTGGATGAGCATAGACGTTGTCTTAAAATAGTTGGTCTGAAATGGGGCAGAATGGATACTCAAAAGCCGAGAAAGAGAGACAAGGAGGAGAGAGAAAAGAAAACAAGCAGGTTACCCCCCCTTAGGATGTTCAAATACCTGCTCATGCGTCTAAGATCGTCGTGGGTTACTAACAAATATCAAATCCCAACGCAATTAAACCTCCTAATATATACTTGGTACATCCGTCATGATTATAACAGTCGCTAAATATCGGATCATTAAATATCTAATTGTTCCCTTAAGGGAAGATTTTTATATAATTTATTCTTTATTATTTTCTTGTATAGTATAAAAATATTGTTTACCACATCCATAGACTATCTACTAAGCTGAACACTTACCCCCAATGAACCCCCTTCGAATTAAATTTGGTTCAAAGGGTGAGCGGACTAAAAACCTCCCCTATAGGAATATTGATACGATAATGTGGCAAAGGTCTTAAAAAAAATAAAAAAAAAAAACAAAAAAAAAAAAAATCGCCAACTAAAAATTTGGAGCCGGACAATCCTAAAAATCTAAAATTGAAAACTTCTTTGGGGCTTCTATTAAATGAAGAGAGAATGTTACCAGAAAAAAAACACAAAAAAAAAAAAACAAAAAAAAAAACCCGATCTCCCCTTAAAGCAGGCCAACTGTAAATGTGATCCAATAACAGCAATTTGTACAATAGAAAAGAAAAAAAAAAACGAGAGTCATCCCATGCCCACTTGTCGTAAAACTATTAATCACTCTTTCGGGCTGATCCAAGTCCCCCAACAAGCATAATATGAAGAAGAAGAAGATCAGCAAACAAGAGTGAGCTGAGCGGTTGGTAATAAGCCTCTCCGTCAGTTTCCCGATGGAGGCAGTTATACACATAAGCCTCTATATGTGACTGAAGGGGTTCAAGGTTTGTAGAATGGTCCCTTATCTGCCTTTATTCTTGTTTCCAGGATCAGAGCCTCTTCCAGTAACATCATCATTATTCCCTTTAAAAGGAACAAAACTTAGACAACGTTACTGGGAAAACTATTGGACGTTCTTGAACTTACCCAAACTTTAATGGAGAGAAAAAAGCAAATCGATCGTACCCTTGTTCTTTCCTTTTTCTCCTCGTCTGGAAATCCAAGACTCAGTTCCTGGTCCCTTTCAGAAAGATTCCTTGTGAATAAATGCCTTTTGTCTCCTTCATGCATATAGAACACGATTTTATTGTCAGCTATATAAAATCAATTTGAAACATGGTTGGAAAATGTGCAATTCTTAAGACGTATTCAACTGTCTGTAAAGCAAAACAACCGGAAGCCGAGCAGTGGAATGGTGGTATTGTGGAAAGCAGTTGTGGGACGGAAATGGTCTTATGTCAGGGTAATGGTACAATAACGGCGGTCCTAGTAGAGTGTGGGCTGATTCACTACGAGCAAGAAAATGGTTCAAGGATCTGTTCGCATGGCGGTCATAGAACCTTGATCAGAGCTATTAGGACGTTGTTGATGGTGCGTGATAAAATTGGTTCTTTTCCTGTGGCTTGATTTAATAAATAGCAGTTACTAACCCCTTGAAGATCCTAGACGGCAAAGGTTTTTCTATTACATGTCTGTGCTACTAAATCGACGTTTTCCATGCAGATTAAGGAAAGTTATATAGAATTTTGTTATTTTGTAGATATCCTTTACCCTTTATTCCCCACAGATCTTTCCTAAGACTGTTTGAAATCGTCCCTTAATGGTAACCAGAATACACTGTCATAAACGCTTTCATGACCCTCAGGGGGTTTATGGTGTAGTGAGTAATCATAATTAGCACAGCCATTTTAGTCCATTATGGAACATAGGAGACTCGGCAGTCATCGAATGCCTAACCGAAAAGTGCAATAATCCTTCCAAGACCCGGATGACAAGAGCATTTCTTTTCTATTTTCTGGCTATTATTAAACGATT